>CM042404.1:6618555-7218555 GCA_023634145.1 Thymallus thymallus
AATGGACTAATAAAGTAGATTTTAGCTTATATATGTTAACTATTGTGAGGAGTTACTACCACTATCACTACTACTACTGCTATTACTACTAATACTACTACTGGTACTACTAATACTACTACTACTACTACTGTTATTACTAATACTACTACTACTACTACTTCTACTACTACTACTACTACTACTACTACTACTACTACTACTGCTACTGCTGCTAATACTACTGCTACTACTACTACTACTACTAATAATAATAATAATAATACTATTACTGTCCCAATACATTTAAATATCATTCAATGCATTTGAACATAAACTCCATAAAGAAAGCAGCCCTTCTATCCCACAATATAGCAGCTAGCCGACATTGTTATACAAACTTGTATTTGGCAGGCGCAGCATCATCCTTACCATTTTAGCGCAACATCTCCCCTTCTGGAACACTAAGGCCTCTTAAATCCAGTGATGTTCCCCTTATGAGACATTTCATAACACTGAACTGGAAAACCATGTTGAAAGTGAAACTCTGAGTGGACCTTAGTAGTGAGAGGGAAGTAGTGAACGCTAGTAATCCACTCAGAGGTTCAGGCACAGTATCAGAAGCAGTGACGTATTACAGACCTGTGGATTATATTAAATCCCTTCTATCTATCTCCAACACTCTCTGTTAGTCCCCTCCGTACAGTAAGTAAGGTACCAATTTTGAATGCAATGTCATTGTGATAGAGAAATTATTCAGAGGAAAACATTGGTTCTTGAACATGCAGTATCTTGGATTTATATCAATTCAATAATCATGACACTGGAGGAACTCGCATAATATGAACAACCAGTCAATGAAACAGAAATCATGCTCACCCGTTACTTTGTCAGAGTGAATAAGGTTTGGGCAGCAGTGGGTTAGGTCAGATGCATACTAATGATCTGTCACAGACACACAAGCAGCTTTGTTTTATTTCTGAGCGATACATTGACCAAAAGCACAAATGCTAGCAGCTCATAAAGTAATGTTGTACGCATCACAAGTCACAAGTCAAGGCAAGAAAAAATGTATTGACCCGATAGATTGAGCTTATCAGCTCATAAGCAAAACACAGCTGGCCAACACTGTCGTATTTACAGTTAGACATGACCTTGATAAGCTGTATTGCCGTCACAGAAACAAGTTGTCGGTGTGCTGTCGCACGAAACACAATAGAAGAAAATAGCCTTTTACTTCTGTCTCTGATTGTCCACAATACTCTCATGCCCCATATTGAGTGAAAAGTGTTTGTAACACATTGAGAAACATAAACGTTGGAGTTGTTTGATGCTCTACGGTTGGCCGGCCAATGGTTTGGTATTCTTCAGTAGTTCAGAGGCTGACAGTCTCTCCCCAGAGCTGGGTTTATTGCTCCTCCTCCTCTGCAGAAAAGCCATGAAGTTGTCATTTTTGGAGCTTGACTTCTGGACAACCCTCTGGGTGCCTTTATTGGGGGATCCGTAACCCTGCCTGCTCCCCAAATTGTCAGTTGTTTCTTTACGACCCAGGAGTTTCTTCTTTGACCTTTAAAAAAACAGGGAGTCCGTAAAGTAGGCCAGTTTAATACACTTGTGATGAATAATTCTTTTTTGAAAAACAACTAAAGATGAAATAATTCTGACAATATACTTTTTTGGAAAGTCTCCCTATGTCTAGTTTACTTAACAGGGCTAGTTTGTTTTGTGTGTCGGTTACTATTCTATTTTGGGGGAAAGTAAGTCCCATTACCTGTGTATGATGGTGAATAGGTCCTCAGTAGTTGGCTGTGAGGAGTTGTGGTCGAACACTTCCTGCTCCTGCTTCCCGAGGCACAGTGTTCTCATCTGGGGCATTGCCCTCCTCTCTTCACTGTTCTCATCTAGGAAAAATCCTTTTGGAAAAATATGTAACACTATCATTTCCATTTGGGAAGAAAGTACTCAGCTAACGCATTCCAACTGCATATTATTCGTATACATTGATTCACTATTAACAACAGACAATAAAGAATGTTACGGATTATGGTTACAGATGTTACAGACTGCATGCAGAGAGTTCAAAACAGTGTAAGTCTTGTAAAATGTAAGAATACCATCTCTTATCCTGTGATGGTTGCATTCTTGTCCAGTAAAGTCTCTGTCTCTGTAACCACTGGCAGGAACATGGTAACCAGTGGAAGGAGCCTGGTAAGCACCACTGAGCCCAGACCAGACCTGGCTCCTGGAGCTATCCTGTCCCAGTGAGCTGATAGAAGGCATGAAGAGGACATCAGGTTTCTTTGCGATTGGAGGGGGAACCAACTTCTTCTTCCTATCTAGTTCAGCTTGAAGAGATGTGGTCCTGGTGGGAGAGGTCCATCTCACGTCCCTGCTCTCTGAACGGCAGGAGGTGGGTGCTGGGTGTGAGCCAGTCACATCATACTGTTGCCTGTCTACAGCTTGCTGCATCTGAAACATAACGCCATCACTGGCAGCACAAGGAGGCTGGTGCAACCTCTTAGGCTTCGCTCTTCTTCCCACCATAAACATATCCCCTTGGCTCTCTCTTGGGGAAGTTGGAAGGGTCTCTGAGAGCTGTATAGAGACTGAGGAGGACTTTACCATATGTATCGGTGGCCATTTGTGTGCAGGTGGCTTAGCAGCAACAGGTGGTTTAACTTTAGGACTGTGGCGGACCAATGGGCAGCTCTCCAGCTCCTGTTCCTGCTCCTCCTCCCTGATGACTTCAGGTGAGCCCTCCATGCCTTTGTCAGAGTCTGAGCTGCTGACGGATCGTAAGCGCACATTGCTGAGATCCTCCTGGGTCACCACAGGCATCACTATCATGCTGGAGCTCAGCCTCTGTCTAGGTCTTGTACTACCAGAGGACTCGGAGTGACGGCGGGTGCCTTTGGATTTGACCAACGTCGGGTCTGGGGGAGGGACGACCCCTGACAACTCCAGGGACAGCCGCAGCCTGCTGTTCCTGGCTCTGGGGGAGGTGGGTGAGGTGGAGGACTTAGGCCGCATCCTGCAGCCCAGGGGGGAGGGTCCAGTGATGGCAGACGTGAGGATAGGAGGGGGACAAGTCTCACACTGAGAGCTGGACTGACCACTGTAGGGGGAGACTGGGGCAGGTGGTTGGAAGGGGGACTGTTTACAAATTAGAGACTGAGGGGGTCTGACCAATTCTGACCTGCTGGGGGCTTTTTTGTCCTCATTTCCAGTAATATCCATAGCAGGACCTGAGCTTGACATGGAAGAGCAGGGATCAATAGATCTTACTTCAGCTAGCTGCCCATTGTTGTTGTCTGGTGGCCCAACCAGAGCCTGTACAGGCTGAGCAGGGGACTTCTCCAGGCCCAGCTCCTCCTCTGTCCTGGGTGTGGAGATGAGGATGAGGTCAGGCAGGAAGGAGTCCTGGGTAGCTGTGTCCCTGTCCATGTAGAGGCTCTTGGTCCTGTTGTCTCTGAGCTGGGAGGTGGAGTCTCTCCTGAGGGAAACGCTACGGGTTGGTGGCGCCGGCCTCCTCTTCGTCTTCCTCAGGATGATGCTGCGGGACCGCGACCGTGGACCACCGTGATCAGGGGAGACGTCTGGGCTCAACAGGGAGGCGTTGCCTCTGCTAATGTCCTCTGAGCTGTTATCAGGGCTTCGGTGGACGTAGCTGTCACATCTGTTTCTGGAAGGGATTGAGTTTGAGGCAGTGGCTGCAGAGAAGGAGCGTCCGCGAAACTCAGGGTTGTGTGCTGGCAGGGCCGTCTCCTCTGTTTGAATGGGGTTGACTATATAACACTCCCATTCACCTCTTCTACTGGCAGCGTTAGCCATGGCAGACAACCCAGTGGAGGTTGAGGTGTGGGGGCCAATCTGCTGGAACTGGGAGGTCACAGAGGCTTCTGGGGGTTGGCATATCTTGGCAGCATGCTGGCATGGGGACTTGACCACGTCAGGACAAGGGGACATCATGATGGTTGGTTGGTATGATGTGTTGTCCCAGTTGGGGGAGAAGGTGGACCCTTTGGGCCCCTTCCAGGCCTGACTGGTACACATCAGGGCCCTGTGCTCCATGACATCAGAGACCGGCCTGAGACACCAGGCAGATCACAGGCTGTTTGGCTGAGCAGAGATGGGTTCCTCTTTAGAGAGCAGAGTTTCACAATTCATTCAGCTGGATGTGATCTAAGGGGATGAGAGAGAAGAAGCAAGTTGTGCGAGTGGGGTGTTCATCTTGGTTTCAGAAGTAAAACCAATATATGCTATTCTGTCTTTTGTTCATCTCCCTTTATAATCAAAACATAGTCCTTTGAGTATGAGGATACTGTATGTAAAGAGAAAAAGAGAGTGTGAGTGGGAGAGGACGAGAGAGACAGCGCTGGAGAGAAGGAAGGATGTCAGAAAATATCTCTGCCTATCTTGGTCTTGTGCTTGGTAAAGGAAGAGTGGGTGTTTACCATGGCAACTGCTACCTGGTCATCCATAGTCAGATCACAAAACCAATTATTTTAACCCCAGATTAGATCTATATTGCATGATGTCTGGTTTGTCGCCATCTACACTGATTGGGATGAACAAACTGTTGAAGAATAATTGATAGATTGGAAAAGTTTTTCCAGTGATCATGCCAAAATAAATCTGTGGCCAATGATAAAAGGTAAAGATTATGTCCAGGAACAAATACAAATTTGATTGTGTTAGATAGACCAAAAAAATGAGGTCACTTAAGAGGAGCATGCAGTAATGTTTTGAAGAGGAATAAAGACATTTAATACACATCCAAAGATGGAAGACTTGCTTAAGTCTCAACACAGTCAGAGAGAGTGTGGATGAAATTAGCCAATGAAGATGGTCAATGCTGTTTCTTGGGAAAATTCTCCTCTGTCATTGTTGGAGAGGGCACCTGCTATTGGGATAACTAGTGGGGTACAGACTTTGCCCTACCAAGTAAAATGGCAGTAACTGCTCTTTTGGTCAAAAATGAGTTAATGTCATTTTTGTTACATTAAATACATGCTTAATCATGTGGACAAGTATCCTGCCTCGATTGTATTGTGTTTTGGGTCATGTTAGCAGTAACTGAATACGGTTACTGTGAAACCAAGGTAAATAAAAGTTCCACGCTATGAGCAGTTCCTGCCTTTTTGCTTGGTTGTTGCAAACAGCTCCTCATGGAATCCCCCATCGTTCATTCCTGGACTAAACCTGTAGTCACTGACAGTCAAAGGAGAGTTTTCTCTGCGTTCATCGGCATTCCTTTGGGAATGTGTTTCCCTGGATGAAGATATGATCCGTCCTATTATTTTCCCTTTAACAAAACACACACACACACACACACACACACACACACACACACACACACACACACACACACACACACATAAAGACCACACACACACACACACAAAGACCACACACACACACACATGAATACAAACACACACAAAAAGACCACACACACACACACACACACACACACACACACACACACACACACACACACACACACACACACACACACATAAAGACCACACACACACACACACAAAGACCACACACACACACACATGAATACAAACACACACAAAAAGACCACACACACACACACGCATGCACTCACACAAATGCATGCAGATATTCATACACATATATGCTTGCACACACAGATACACGCACCCACATATGCATGCATGCAGACACACACCCTCTCACAGCACACACACACACACACACACACACACAGCACACACACACAATAACAACAATGCTTAAAATAGAGGGCTTGCCATAATCATGTCCATGTTCTACCTATCCAGATAGATGGCTAGAGAGAGACAGAGAGAGACAGAGAGACAGAGAGACAGAGATAGAGATAGAGAGAGAGCGAGAGAGAAAGAGAAAGAGAGAGAGAGAGAGAGAGAGAGAGAGAGAGAGAGAGAGAGAGAGAGAGAGAGAGAGAGAGAGAGCAACGTATACATACTATAGAGCAACAGAGACCCTCGACTTCCTTGAATAAATAGATACTCATTTGAATAATAAAACCACACAACCCTGTCTGCATGACTACATACATGAAGTAAAAATGAATACATGAAAGAATGAAGAGACACCAATGGCATACTGTCATCTCAGCCTTCCTGTAAAACAGAACCTGATTAATGTATCTATAAACCCCTCCAAAGCCCTGTGTTGTCCCCCTCCTACCTCACAGCTTGCTCAGGAGATAGAGATGTGGCTTCCAATGCAGCACTCCTACATCTACTCTACAGTCTGCTCCTACGGCCCAATACATTCACATGCTGTTGCCATGACAATTGGAAGTGGGCTGCTACTTGCTCTGAGTTTGTTGGATGCTGAGAAAGGGAGGGAGAGAGAGAGAGAGAGAGAGAGAGAGAGAGAGAGAGAGAGAGAGAGAGAGAGAGAGAGAGAGAGAGAGAGGGAGAGAGAGAGAGAGAGAGAGAGAGAGAGAGAGAGAGAGAGAGAGAGAGAGAGAGAGAGAGAGAGAGAGAGAGAGAGAGAGGAGAACAGAGGATGGACATCCACTTTTCTGATGGCGTGTGGAGCATATTTGCCTCTAAGGGACAAGAAGGGTATTGAATCGTTTCAAAGGGGCTGGAACATCAAAATAGTTCCATTGCCACGACAGATGCATCATGACAAGAGCTGACTTGATATTCCTGTCATGCCTTGGTTGGTTTACATTGAGGAGTAAAGATATATCCATTTCTACTTTACAACCAAGCCAATTCACAGCTGTTTTGCTAGATTGACTTTTCCAGATAGACGTGTTCAACTCCATGTAAATAAAGCATGAAGTCTTGAGACACTTTGAGTAAATGTCTTAAAATCACCTCAATGCTGTTTATCTCAATGGGTTTGTTCACAAGATCATGACAGGGATGGCTGCTCGCTCGGAACATCCCTTTAGATGCTTTAGAAAGATATACCATGTCTATGTTAGTTTCAGGATTTTTAACTATCAAAAAGTGTCAAAACAAAATGACTGATGTTGACAGTAACAACTGAGGTGAAAGATGACAGAGCTGAGAAAGAGAAATTGGCTCCACCCTCTTCTAATGCTGAGACAGAGCTGACCAATGTTTCAAAACTTCTGGGAAACATCGTCGGCACAGGATGGGGATAGAAGCGCATCCCTTTATGTAACCTCCGTTTGTTTTTTTTACTGCATTACGTTACGAAAAGTAAACATAGCAAAGGAATCATTGTACTTTTGAAAATACTAGACACTTAACTTGTTGCATGTCATCTTCACGCCATATTAGTGGCCCATAGTTGATTGATCACAAAGAGCTAAAAAGTTGGTAATTAATTCACCATTCCATACTAATGTTATCCACAGAACCCTCTAAACCTGACCTACATAAAGAAACTAAATCACTTACCTCTTTACCTGATAATAACCAGCCTCCTCCAAGCTGTTTAATGAGATGGTGAGTTGTCTCTCTAGACCTGACTGTAACCCTCACTCTTGTCACCCACGTCCCAATATGACCCAATGCTCCTCAAATGTAACTTCTAAATCAGCCCCTCCCTTAGAACAAAGGAAGTGGCTGTGTACCAGGCATTGTGACAGGAATCCTTTGGAGGGGAGTGATTAGGGTTGGGGCTGCTTCCATCGGGGTCGAGTGTTCAGTGAAGGGGGAGAACCGTCTAAGGTACATCCCTATTTCCACACCCCTTGCTTCCTTATAGGCAGACCATGGTTACACACCCTCCTCACTGTAGTGTAACTCATACTAGAAGCTGATTCCTGAAGTTTATCAGACTTCTTACAGTGATCATGGGGATACATGGAGGGTGGGTGTAAAACATTACTGGTGAAAGATAATTGGTCTTAATAATCCCAAAACTACATTTAGGAACAACTTGTTTTTGACAGGCATGTCAGCAGGTTTAAATATATTGTAACCAGCTAGCAGGGTCAAACTTCCAAAAGATGTCACAGCTGCCTTAGAGATTCCATTAGTTTCCCCGCCCCCTCTTTAAAGTGATATACTGCCACCTGCAGGTTCCAGGATAACACAGTTGTCTACTCATACTGGTATCACTTTGGGCCTACGTATAGGCCTACGTCAAGGGAGGAATGTGCTTTGAATTTAAAATAAACTCAGTCAGATGCTGGAACCATTCTCATCAACGGAGGTCGGTAAGATAAAAGGTAACTTTTAGGATCCTTGTGTCAATATATTATCTGCCACACAATTTAAATGTAGTTGTAAATAATACCAGGCCTTAGCTTACAAAAACATACATAAAATACATAAACGCGAAACAGCTAATTGAATTGAGTATTTATTACTGAAATTCTATGCTGTGTCACCCTCTTCTACAAGCTCTGAATCACACATCGAATGAAGAATGGAGTGGGAGCACTTGACGTCAGTTGGAGAATCATCCACAGGACCAATAGGATAGTAACAAGCAAGAGTCAATGCCAGCGAATTGCCAACATCATTAGCGGTGTGTCAACCAAGTCTTAACGTCCTCCTGTGAGAAATCGAATCATAAAAGATTTGTTACAATAACGGTAAAAGAAAACAGAGCGGTTATGTTCTACATCGGCGCCGGCGGTTACCGGTTATAGTCTTCACGCGCGCCCCATGTCTCCATCTTCCCTGTGAACAGCTGTCAAGGAATGCGTATGAGTAGACCTCAACAAGCCATCTCAACATCACTTGACTGAGGCATAGTGACACGCATGGATGCACTGGTTAGTGATCGAATACATATATATATATATATTATGTCCGTGTATAATAGACAAGAGAGAACCCTTATCTCACAGAAATGACATCATTTGGTTTTTGACCTTAGAAGTCCTTTATAATCACGCGAGGGGGTAAGAATACATGTGTGGATTAATAATATTAACTTGCCCTGAGGGAAACAACCCATATCTAATGTTTGGGCAGGCTATTACTAATCGAAATTACATGGATCTAAAATTAGATCAAAGACAACCCATTCATTTCCATTTTTACCCTTTCTATAAATTCATGCTCAAACAGCCAATCCGTGATGTCAATAGTCCCGACAGAGGGGCTCTCATTTGAATTTAACTCTTTGTTGTATGTGTTGGGAGTCAACGGAGGGAATTATAAGTACACTAACGGCACAGTTTTACTGTTATGGGAAAGGGAAAGGGGGATACTGGTCAGTTGTATTAAACTGAAATGTGTATTCCGCATTTAACCCAACCCCTCTCCGCTAATATCCTTTATGCATAAAAGGCGGAATTTTGGCCATGCATTCATGCCGCAATTTAACGTGCACCTGTCTAATGAGCCAAATGTTTTATTTGGAAATAAGTAAGATACACTCTTGAACACACTTTACACTGTACACTCTGACATTCTATCTCTGCGCCCCCTCCCCTTCTCTGTCTTTCTCAGTGATGATTCACTCTTTGCCGCAGCTATGAGTAACCAATTCCAAAACACCTCTTCCCCAATCTGGAGTGTTCAAGAAGGAGGGAATTCCACGCCACCTCCAACATTCGAGCTGGTACCGGTGCCTGTCAACGTGAATCCCTGGGATGTAGTATTGTGTGTCACAGGGACCCTAATGTCCTGTGAAAATGCAATCGTGATTGCCTTAATTATTTACACGCCCACCCTGAAAGCGCCCATGTTCGTGTTGATAGGGAGTCTGGCTTTCGCGGACCTACTGGCGGGGCTTGGTTTGATAGTGAATTTCACCATCACCTACATCTTTGATACGGGTTTCGCGACACTGTTATCAGCTGGACTGCTCATCACTGCCTTTTCGGCCTCCGTTCTCAACATCCTGGCAATCACTGTGGATAGATACCTCTCCCTTTACAACGCACTGACCTACCACACGGAACGGACAGTGATTTTTACGATCGTCACACTGGTGCTCATTTGGGTGACTAGCATCACTCTGGGCGCGTTACCGATCATGGGTTGGAACTGCCTGAAGGATGAGACTACTTGCAGCATTTGCGCCCCCATTGATAAAAATCACGCTGCAGCACTGGCGGTGACTCTTCTTTTTGTATTCGCACTAATTTTGCAACTATACCTCCAGATTTGCAAGATTGCTTTTCGTCACGCGCAGCAAATCGCCGTGCAGCACCAGTTCATGACTACCTCCCACTCCTCCTCCACCACTAAAGGGGTCTCCACCCTCTCCATGATCCTTGGCACCTTTGCATTGTGCTGGATCCCCTTCGCCATGTACTCTCTGGTGGCGGACATCAGATACCCCCCCATCTATACCTATGTCACCGCGCTCCCGGCTATTTGTCACTCTATGATAAACCCCGTAATTTATGCTTTCAGAAATCCCGACATACATAAATCTATGAGACTCGCTTGTTGTTGTGGATGTGCATCTTCCAACTTCCCTCTGCGACCAAGGACACCAAGTGATGTCTAGGCAACTGTTGTATGTTAGCCTATAATCAAGTAGTTACAAGCACATCACATTATTACTGACTAATCCGAAAATATTTGTGGGTGTTTTGTTTTGCATTTCATGTGTATTGAATAACAAAGTCCGAAGTCCTCTTGTTGCATCTTTGACTGAGGATAGCATTAGGTTGTCTGCTCTCAAAATATAGCCGTTCAATCCCTCTAAAGGAAGTGTATTGGTCCAGAGCTACCTGTGCAGGATTGATGCGGTTATATGGAGTTAGTAGACTTTACGAGCGAGGCCTCATATTACAACCTTTAGATTATAGTTGATACATCTGTACATGTCATGTGCAGTGACTCCGTGTTGCTCATAAAGCATACATGCTCTGTGTCAGTACAATAGGGGTAAGGACACTACTCCCAATGTCATCGTATTGATTCAATTAATTGGGAATAATGTTTATCAAATATGGTTGAATGTTCATCAGAATGATGCCGAAACGTGGTACTGACGCGTCTCTACACTTTCAATATGTTAAAACTGTCCACTCAGTCTGTCAAATAGTGTGGCAAGTAAAAGTGAGCCAGTTTACACATGGTTTATTCCGATGGGGATATGCTGGAGTGAGTGGACAGCTCTACGTAGATCAGCGTCATCCGCACAGCCGTTTCAGCACCATGGACAGTGAGCTGTCGCCCACTCGATAACGCACGCGTATGCCTTGTAAAGCGAGCTATGTAGCTAATACTGTAGGAGTGGAGAATAACCCTCATTTGAATGCATTTTGAATTCAAGACAAAAGCAGCAAAATAGTGTCAGCCAAGGTTTTCCAAATGAACGCGCCCAGACAGTATCACATATTCCCTGTGTGACGGGGCACTGTTTAAGTGGGAAATCCCTTACTTAGCCTACATGCAATATTTGTATGCCTATAGCCTACCTACACCCTCCGTAGACCTTACACCTCGACATCTGATTCACTTCTTATGTCATAAAATATTGTTGTTGCTTGCCCACTAAAACAAAAGGTTATATATAGTGATAAATAAGGGGTATTTGGCTTGTAACCATTTATTTTTTATTTATTTCATTTAACCTTTATTTAACTTGGCAAGTCAGTTAAGAACAAATTCTTATTTACAATGACGGCCTACCAACAGGGTCAGCCATAGTAGTACGGCGACCCTGGAGCAAATTAGGTTTAAGTGCCTTGCTCAAGGACACATCGACAGGTTTTTGACCATAACGGATCCTTTTTTGTTGCTATATATAACCTTTAAAAATATATAATCTAAATGGAACCTGTATGGTGCTATAAAGAATCCTTTCTTAAGTTTATATAAAGAACCTTTAAAAAAGGTTATATAGCACCAAAGAAATGGTTCTGCTATGGTTACAACCCTTTTTATGGCTATATAGAACCCTTTTTATGGTTCTTCATAGAGCCTTTATGGAGAATGGTTCTATAAAGAACGTTTCTCAATTTAAACAGTTCTTTGTAGATCTATTTGAAGAACCATACAGGGTTTCAAAATTCCATAGGTGTTATTATTGTGTTAATTGACAAGTTGAATCAGGTGTGCTAGCTCTGGATCTACTGGGGTGCCTGAGGAAAGAATTGAGAACAACTGAGTTAGACAAAAGTTCTCAGTCGACACAAGGCCATTCTTGAGTCAGAAACATGTTTCATATGCCATTACATATGAAACATGTAATGGCATAACACAACAGATTAGACCAATTGGAATGATGACCACGCCCCGAAATATTCTAATGAGGAGCTGGCGCTACCTTTCTATTATCACTAAAAGAGCAATGAACCCTTTTGTAAACTGCAAAGAACCATTGAAGGGCTCATGTTTTCACAACAAATCAATATTTAGGCCTTGTACACATTGATGTATGTAGGGTAGTTGTACAGAATGGTTACAGTGCATCATTTAAGAAAAATATAAATTATGCAAATTGTAGGCTACAGTGTTGTTCCGCTGTAATGGCACTCATTCCAATAGTTGGTAAAAAACAAATGTTCTAATGTCTTATTTGTATTGCCTTACTTTGTCTTACTGGCAATAATAATAATAATGTATAACCTGTGTGTATAGTCATAAACCGAATGACATTACATGTTGTTTCTCATTATAAACAGGGTGGTTCGAGCCCTGAATGCTGATTGGCTGAAAGTTGTGGTATATCAGACCGTATACCATGGGTATGACAAAACATTTATTTTTACTGCTCTAATTACGTTGGTAACCAGTTTATAATAGCAATAAGGCACCCGGGGGTTTGTGATATATGGCCAATATACCACAGCTAAGGGCTGTTCTTAAGCACGACGCAACGCGGAGTATATCGTCCATATATCACACCCCCTCGGGCCTTATTGCTTAAATAGAACATGAGCACTATACATAACTAATAGCCACTTGTTAGTTTATGACTGTATAGTACAGTAGCTGCATCTCTATGACTTCAGTAATGTATGGTGGACAGTTCAGTACTTCAATGATAATGCAATGTCTGTTGTTTGAGATGTGTGTGGAGAGCCCTTACAGCATGTAGGCTCATCTACTGCCTATTAACTAATAGTTCAGCCAAAGAGCTGCTATAAGCAATCCACAATAATTGGAACCCTCAATTTTATATGCTATGATTTTAGTCAAAGTTGGGAGGGAACTCTGCAACTAGAGTCATCACTATTGAATTGAAGGCTGTTTCCTGTGTGCCGCAAAGCTTTGCTTGTGGTAATACTGTTTGGAATGTTTGTGTATGGTTCAAATGATTGTTCCAAACACTGATCCCCTTGGTCATCATCCTCCACTGTCAGCATGATTTGAGTTAGCTATGTCAAGATCTAGTATTCTCACACGATTTAGAAGTCCATAAGGTCTTATCATATTGATATATAAAGATATATTTTTATATATTTATTGAAATAAATGTATGTAGTTTGTATCTCTCATTTGTTTAAATCATCAATTATGATTTTGTCTTAAGAAAAAACACTTCAATGTGTCTTTTTCAACCCGTTTAGAAATGTATTCAAGTCGGGATTGTTTTCATACCAAAAAGATTGCAAAGCTACTGTCAAAGTTGTTTGCTTTCTTAAGATGCTGGGGAACTTTGTGTTGTATGGTTCATTTCTGTTCAAAACACCTCACCATATTGTCACCAAGACATTTTATTTGGGGTTTTTGTAACAAAGGCAATCAACCAAATCAGTAGCAAGGAGACATCCAAACCAGGTGTCTGTGGAAGAGGCCAATAAATGTTTTTGTTTACCACGTGTCTGTGGAAGAGGCCAATAAATATTTTTGTTTACCACGTGTCTGTGGAAGAGGCCAATAAATGTTTTTGTTTAACACGTGTCTGTGGAAGAGGCCAATAAATGTTTTTGTTTAACACGTGTCTGTGGAAGAGGCCAATAAATGTTTTTGTTTACCACGTGTCTGTGGAAGAGGCCAATAAATGTTTTTGTTTACCACATGTCTCTGGAAGAGGCCAATAAATGTTTTTATTTACCACGTGTCTGTGGAAGAGGCCAATAAATGTTTTTGTTTACCACATGTCTCTGGAAGAGGCCAATAAATGTTTTTGTTTACCACGTGTCTGTGGAAGAGGCCAATAAATGTTTTTGTTTACCACATGTCTGTGGAAGAGGCCAATAAATGTTTTTGTTTACCACGTGTCTGTGGAAGAGGCCAATAAATGTTTTTGTTTACCACGTGTCTGTTCGTTGTGTGGCTCTATGATCCCTGGGACAGATGGAGGCTCAGTGACCACTGCTCAGTGTGATGCCACTGCCTTTGAGGGGAGCAAGAAAACAAACAGGATCCAACAACAGCTATCTGTATCTCTCTGGTATGAAATCTGTCTCGTGGTCCTCTGTAGCTCATGGCAACTGCAACGTCAGAATAGTGGGTTCGATTCCCGGGACAAAGCGTACGTAAAATGTACGTATGTATGACTGCAAGTACCTTTACATAAAAGCATCTGCTAAATTACATTATTATTATTATTATTATTAGAATAATAAAACACACCACAAATCTCAGTGCTGTTTCACATGGGACCATGGAAGGTTCTGGTACCTTCGAACGTTGGCAAGAAACAATATGCATTCAAAAACGGACAACACAGACTAGTTTATCATTATACGTACAGTACAACATCAACTGAGGATTTACCTGTTCTTATTAAAATACCATCCTTAGGATGTGGCTCTACAGCTGGACAAGAAATGCTGTCATCTCCCTGGCTCAGAATGAGCTGTTGGCTCCCATGTTGAAATGCTGTCATCTCCCTGGCTCAGAACGAGCTGCTGGCTCCCATGTTGAAAGGCTGTCATCTCCCTAGCTCAGAATGAGCTGTTTGCTCCCATGTTGAAATGCTGTCATCTCCCTGGCTCAGAATGAGCTGTTGGCTCCCATGTTGAAATGCTGTCATCTCCCTGGCTCAGAATGAGCTGTTTGCTCCCTTGTTGAAATTCTGTCATCTCCCTGGCTCAGAATGAGCTGTTGGCTCCCATGTTGAAATCCTGTCATCTCCCTGGCTCAGAACGAGCTGTTAGCTCCCATGTTGAAATGCTGTCATCACCTTGGCTCAGAACAAGATGTTGACTCCCATGCTGTGGATCTCATGAGTTCATTTGTCTCTATGTCCTCCTTGTTGTCCCAGATGGCCAGATGGCCTGTGAGGTGGGTGGTGGTCATACTGTACAAATAACAACGTGCAAATGTATCTCAGAACCAGCGCATGAATTGGCTATTCATATGCTAGTGATATGGTACAATAAGGTGGTTATATCAATGCAATAAGTCAGTGATAAACAGTCACAAGAGGATCCAAGACAACGGTAAGGCGTCATAACACTTATTTCCTTTTATTAGCTACTCATACGTGCAATATTTTCACTAGGTTTGATCAATGTGATAGATACCCACATTTATTTGCCAAGCAGTGCTACAAAAATCTATACAACAATGAATTGTAAAACACATTAGTAGTTATATAAACATATGACTTAACAGAACATAGGATCAGTATGTCTGAAACATTGACCGAACATAGGATCAGTATGTCTGAAACATTGACCGAACATAGGATCAGTATGTCTGAAACATTGACCGAACATAGGATCAGTATGTCTGAAACATTGACCGAACATAGGATCAGTATGTCTGAAACATTGACCGAACATAGGATCAGTATGTCTGAAACATTGACCGAACATAGGATCAGTATGTCTGAAACATTGACCGAACATAGGATCAGTATGTCTGAAACATTGACCGAACATAGGATCAGTATGTCTGAAACATTGACCGAACATAGGATCAGTATGTCTGAAACATTGACCGAACATAGGATCAGTATGTCTGAAACATTGACCGAACATAGGATCAGTATGTCTGAAACATTGACCGAACATAGGATCAGAATGTCTGAAACATTGACCGAACATAGGATCAGAATGTCTGAAACATTGACCGAACATAGGATCAGTATGTCTGAAACATTGACCGAACATAGGATCAGAATGTCTGAAACATTGACCGAACATAGGATCAGAATGTCTGAAACATTGACCGAACATAGGATCAGTATGTCTGAAACATTGCTATGCCTCTCCCTCTGTCGTCTTTTCCAGTAGAGCATTAGTCAAACTGGACGAAAAGCCACTATCTCTTCAGGCCTTCAACATTAAAAAGGGAGTCAGAAAATAAAGAAATGAACAAGGCATTGAGATATTCACTTTCCCTGACACACATGCACACGCACACACGCACACACACACACACACACACACACACACACACACACACACACACACACACACACACACACACACACACACACACACACACACACACACACACACACACACACACACACACAAGCAGAATAGGGAAGAAACCCCCTGAAATAATTGCCATGTTAGAGCCTGTCTTACACAGTAGTCATTAGTCAACCAGCAAATCTTCAGCAAATTATGTTCACCAAAAACGACAACTGATGTTACACACTGCCAGTTAGGGTATCAGTACTTAACCACAACACTGTAGACATGTAAAACAAAGGGACGTCCCTCAGATAACAAGAAGTTGTGTTGATGACACAGTTACGGCTACAGTACCATACAGTGGGGAGAACAAGTATTTGATACACTGCCGATTTTGCAGGTTTTCCTACTTACAAAGCATGTAGAGGTCTGTAATTTTTATCAAAAATCCATAAAATCACATTGTATGATTTTTAAATAATTAATTTGCATTTTATTGCATGACATAAGTATTTGATCACCTACCAACCAGTAAGAATTCCGGCTCTCACAGACCTGCTAGTTTTTCTTTAAGAAGCCCTCCTGTACTCCACTCATTACCTGTATTAACTGCACCTGTTTGAACTTATTACCTGTATAAAAGACACCTGTCCACACACTCAATCAAACAGACTCCAACCTCTCCACAGTGGCCAAGACCAGAGAGCTGTGTAAGGACATCAGGGATAAAATTGTAGACCTGCACAAGGCTGGGATGGGCTACAGGACAATAGGCAAGCAGCTTGGTGAGAAGGCAACAACTGTTGGCGCAATTATTAGAAAATGGAAGAAGTTCAAGATGACAGTCAATCTCCCTCGGTCTGGGGCACCATGCAAGATCTCACCTCGTGGGGCATCAATGATCATGAGGAAGGTGAGGGATCAGCCCAGAACTACACGGCAGGACCTGGTCAATGACCTGAAGAGAGCTGGGACCACAGTCTCAAAGAAAACCATTAGTAACACACTACGCCGTCATGGATTAAAATCCTGCAGCGCACGCAAGGTCCCCCTGCTCAAGCCAGCGCATGTCCAGGCCCGTCTGAAGTTTGCCAATGACCATCTGTATGATCCAGAGAAGGAATGGGAGAAGGTCATGTGGTCTGATGAGACAAAAATAGAGCTTTTTGGTCTAAACTCCACTCGCCGTGTTTGGAGGAAGAAGAAGGATGAGTAAAACCCCAAGAACACCATCCCAACCGTGAAGCATGGAGGTGGAAATATCATTCTTTGGGGATGCTTTTCTGCAAAGGGGACAGGACGACTGCACCGTATTGAGGGGAGGATGGATGGGGCCATGTATCGCGAGATCTTGGCCAACAACCTCCTTCCCTCAGTAAGAGCATTGAAGATGGGTCGTGGCTGGGTCTTCCAGCATGACAACGACCCGAAACACACAGCCAGGGCAACTAAGGAGTGGCTCCGTAAGAAGCATCTTAAGGTCCTGGAGTGGCCTAGCCAGTCTCCAGACCTGAACCCAATAGAAAATCTTTGGAGGGAGCTGAAAGTCCGTATTGCCCAGCGACAGCCCCGATACCTGAAGGATCTGGAGAAGGTCTGTATGGAGGAGTGGGCCAAAATCCCTGCTGCAGTGTGTGCAAACCTGGTCAAGAACTACAGGAAACGTATGATCTCTGTAATTGCAAACAAAGGTTTCTGTACCAAATATTAAGTTCTGCTTTTCTGATGTATCAAATACTTATGTCATGCAATAAAATGCAAATTAATTACTTAAAAATCATACAATGTGATTTTCTGGATTTTTGTTTTAGATTCCGTCACTCACAGTTGAAGAGTACCTATGATACAAATTACAGACTTCTACATGCTTTGTAAGTAGGAAAACCTGCAAAATCGGCAGTGTATCAAATACTTGTTCTCCCCACTGTATGTCCAAGAGTATCAACCAACCTGATATACACTTGATGTGGCATCTTCTTCATATACACAGTAGAACCAGAACAAAACACTAAATAATACTTTTCAATAAAGAAATATTTAAGTGCATCAAGTTAGAGATGAGACTAGTTGAAAGAACGCCTTAGCATGATATTGTCTGGCTCATTTACAGGTGGAAGATATGCAACTGAAACCACACATGATATTCAAACTACAATATCATGACTCATGAAAGAAACACTTTTACACTGGACCTTAAGTAATACATTATAATCATACAGTGTATGTACGTATAAGTTTGCTGTGCTTGCTTTCAACAGATCCCCCCAGCCCCATTGTGGCTTCTCCTCTCCTCTCCTCTCCTCTCCTCTCCTCTCCTCTCCTCTCCTCTCCTCTCCTCTCCTCTCCTCTCCTCTCCTCTCCTCTCCTCTCCTCTCCTCTCCTCTCCTCTCCTCTCCTCTCCTACAGTATCTGACTACTTAATGGATACTGCCATACTGTGTAAGCACCTCATCTACAATACTTTCCCTAACAAGAGGTTTATCGAGACGTAGTATGCGAGGACTGTGTGTGTGTGTGTTTGTATTTGTGGTGTGAGTGTGTGTGTATCCTGGTATTGGAATAGCAGCAGTGTGTAGATGGCCACAGTAAGCCTAAGCCCTCTGCTCTGCCCCACCCCTCAGTCTGACCACTCATTCTCCTCAGGCTCCGAGTCCTCGTCTGATTCGCTGTAGTCCACTGCGATACGTCGGGACAGGATGGTGGCCACGTCGTTCCCCACTGGCTCCTTCTTGGCTTCCTGCTCCCGCTGCTCCTGACCCTTCCTCAGCTGGATACCTGAGCAACGCAACACAACGGTCATCTACTGGTTATACTTACTACAACTGTCAAAATAAACTTTCCCTACTGTAATATTTGTTACTAGTATGGGCTATCTTTCCATGTACATTCATGTAGACAGATCGTGCTGTATAATCCTGGCCATTCCACCTAGTGCTGTATAATCCTGGCCATTCCACCTAGTGCTGTATAATCCTGGCCATTCCACCTAGTGCTGTATAATCCTGGCCATTCCACCTAGTGCTGTATAATCCTGGCCATTCCACCTAGTGCTGTATAATCCTGGCCATTCCACCTAGTGCTGTATAATCCTGGCCATTCCACCTAGTGCTGTATAATCCTGGCCATTCCACCTAGTGCTGTATAATCCTGGCCATTCCACCTAGTGCTGTATAATCCTGGCCATTCCACCTAGTGAACCAGAGGGTCTCACCTCTGCGGATGGCTGACAGCAGGTCGCTGCGCGCGTCGCTTATCGGGATGCCTAGCATCTTGCCCTTCCTTGGCAGTGTGCCCCCAGAGGGGTGCGTGGCATGGGCTGGGGAGGGAGCGAATGTTGGGGGGCCACCAGGTGGGGGTGGGGGAGGGGCAACAGGGGGTCCCCCAGAGATAGGATGGGATGGAGAGGGGAAGTAGCCGGCGGGTGGAGGTGGAGGGGGTGAGGGGCTGTAGGAGCGGGACAGGGCGGCCACGGTGCCAGGGGCCAGGGTGGTGGGCCCTGCAGGGGTCAGGGTGGGGGGCCCTGCTGTGCTGTCGAAGGCCGTCTGGGCTGAGGGGATGAGGGGAGGAGGTGGGGG
Source organism: Thymallus thymallus (assembly GCA_023634145.1). NCBI lineage: Eukaryota > Metazoa > Chordata > Actinopteri > Salmoniformes > Salmonidae > Thymallus > Thymallus thymallus. The sequence goes on from CM042404.1 coordinate 6,638,293, forward strand.
CGGGGCCGGAGGGATAAAGTGCTCTGGCATCTGGTGACCACTGTGGAACAATGACAGAAAACCAACCAAGTCAGACAGGGCCTGTCCAACACAACTTCGTTTACATTAGAAATCAAATATATGCCTGTGGCATTTACTGTAGATACAATGGGCTTTCAGACTTTCATTCAATTTAGATACAAAAGATTAAACGTACTCAGAGAAGGAGATATGAGAGGAGAGATGAGAGGGGAGACGAGAGGGTAGAGGGGAGATGAGAGGGGAGATGAGAGGAGAGACGAGAGATGAGAGGAGAGACGAGAGATGAGAGGAGAGACGAGAGATGAGATGAGAGACGAGAGATGAGAGATGAGAGGAGAGACGAGAGATGAGAGGGGTAGAGAGCTACACACCTAGCCTCTTTGGCAGCTGCAGGCCGGGGTCCGTTCAGGGAGGGGTCTGTGGGTGTGGGTCCGTGGTGAGGCTGCACCCGGCCCAGGGAGTACTGGCGGCCTTGGGCTGCAGCGGTGCCGGCGGCAGGGGGTCGGTAGGCCCGGTCCAGAGACTGGGTCTGGTTGGGGCCTGTCAGGTGCTCCTTCCCATCATTACCCAAGACAGCTCCCTCTTGGGGAGGGTGGTTAGGGCTGGCAGGGTAGGACAGCTCTTCAGACATACCAGACCTGGAACATTCAATTGCTGTATATTAAGAGGACTCTATGTATTTTGAAAGATGAGACTTTGAGGATGATCATAAATACCAGTGATGTCATACAAGCAGGCCAAACACCAATGATGTCATACAAGCAGGCCAAACACCAGTGATGTCATACAAGCAGGCCAAACACCAGTGATGTCATACAAGCAGGCCAAACACCAGTGATGTCATACAAGCAGGTCAAACACCAGCGATGTCATACAAGCAGGCCAAACACCAGTGATGTCATACAAGCAGGCCAAACACCAGTGATGTCATACAAGCAGGCCAAACACCAGTCCTAATGTGCACTTCACATTTCCAAATCACAAAACTCATGTCATATACAGTGTCAACGTTTATGACCACTATGTTTGATGTACAGTTACAAGATGACATGGCTTCATACCCTGGGTTGTTCTGAACAGAATGAGCCTGTTTGTCTATTGTGAAGGAAATCCGCTGTGGAACACGCATCTGAGTGCACTCATGACTTCTTTCTATGTGCACCAAAATTACGTTCTGTTTCTCTGAATTGCCCTGTGAAAGCCTAACACTGTAATAATGTACTTTATAACTTATCTAGACATGTTGGTAATAGAACAAGCTTTCAAATGATGCCCACCTTACCCAGATAGCAATTCATAATGGGGTGTAAACAACAACAGTAATTGTGTGATGGCGGGGATGCAGGGCTTTGTTCAAAGCAAATCAACTACAAGTGTGTTTGCTCTAGTTCCTCAACGGCACAGCTAGGGGAGCAAAAAAAAGAAAAACCTTTATAGTTGAAGACTCTTCTTTGAGCCATAAAAGTGCATTGAAATGACTTAGAAACTGTGCACACTTTGGAAAGGTGTGTGGCCACTAGGTGTCACCAGTTAGTCCTCTCACTCAAAACCTTGTATTGTTTTTGTCTTATGTTGCACCTACCCCACATTGTCCAGGAATAGTCTTATCATGTTACTGAATGTATCCAGAGTATTTTCAGATTTTAGTTATCAACAAATGCGGCGAAAATCAACAGCGTAATGTTTGGATTTCAGCATAATCTCCAAACTGTTCTCTTTCAATTCCTACCACGATTATGTATATGCTTTTCATATTTATTCTGTAAGAAACATTTCAATTTAGCCCTATCCACTGTAAAGGGTTAACGAGCATGCCGGCTTTTAAACTTTTAGGTAGATGGCAGCAGAGAGCAGTACATTTACATTTCACCATATTATACATCATTTAATTGTTCATAAAAAGTTCCTTGATTGGTTGATTGATTGATTGGTTGAATGGTTGGTTGATTGGTTGATTGATTGGTTGATTAACTGGTTGATTTATGGATTGAATGATTGATTGTTCCAGTGCATCCCTACTGACCTGTCTGGAGAGAGGGATCCCTCAGAGGACATGCCATGGTAGGGTGACGGCGTGAGACGGTTGTCTGGGCGGAACTCCTTGTCGTATGCCATCATGTTCCATTCCTGACGACGGTTCCGGGCCTTCCTCACCTTCTTCACCTCCCGGCTGGGGTCCTCCACCTGTTTCTGCTCCTAGTAGAGACAAAACTATAAGACTGGGGTCCTCCACCTGTTTCTGCTCCTAGTAGAGACAAAACTATAAGACTGGGGTCCTCCACCTGTTTCTGCTGCTAGAAGAAACAAACCTATACATTTATTTGTTTTAACTTTTACTTAGTCAGGAAAAAACAATTGAGACCAGGGTCTCTTTTTCAAAGGTGCCCCGAGCACAGCGATACAACAATACAAAATGATCACTCAAAAAACTACAAGTTACAACCTTCAACATTACAATCACAACAATCTCTTCATTTAATAAAAACAACTGCCACTCATTCAACACATCTAATACTAGTCTTAAAGTGTCATGGCAGCACCAGGGAACCTGAATTCAAAAGAACAGGGAGTTCTGCGGGATATTGAAGAATGGGGGGGCATTAAAAACGAAAGCGGATCCACCTAGATCTGTACGGACTAGAGGAACCTAGAGAGTTAACCATCCCTGTGAACAGTGATGTGAGGTAGGGTGGAAGCTTTTTCAGCAGAACTTCGTAAAACAGAAAGGGAGTAATTAAGTCATCTACGGGACTTTAGCGAGGACTAGCCGACTTTTTGATACAAGAGGTTTGATGAGTATTAAATCTGTCACCTGTGATAAAGTGAAGGGTGCCATGGTAGACTGCAGCCAAAGGTTGTAGAGTGGTGTCTGTTGCATTTTGATAAATGGTGTCACTATAGAACCAAAATTGGCAGGAAAGTTGATGGTACAATCTGCTCCTGCTGTTTAGAGAGAGTCCACTTTTGGTTGGTTTTATCAAATGCTATAACAGCCTTCACTCTTCTGGGAAGGCTTTCCACTAAATGTTGGAACATTGCTGCGGGGACTTGCTTCCGTTCACAAAAGCATTAGTGATGTCGGGCACTGATGTTGGGCGATTAGGCCTGGCTTGCAGTCGGTGTTCCAATTCATCCCAAAGGTGTTTGATGGGGTTGAGGTCAGGGCTCTGTGCAGGCCAGTCAAGTTCTTCCACACCAATCTCGACTAACCATTTCTGTATGGACCTTGCTTTGTGCACGGGGGCATTGTCAAACAAACAGAAAAGGCCTTCCCCAAACTGTTGCCACAAAGTTGGAAGCACAGAATTGTCTAGAATGCCATTGCATGATGCAGCATTAAGATTTCCCTTCACTGGAACTAAGGGGCCTGGCTCAATCCATAAAAAACAGCCCTAGACCATTATTCCTCCTCCAGCCAACTTTACAGTTGGCACTATGCATTCAGGCAGGTAGCATCTCCTAGTATCCGCCAAACCCAGATTCATCCGTCGGACTGCCAGATGGTGAAGCATGATTCATCACTCCAAAGAACGCGTTTCCACTGGTCCAGACTACAATGGCGGCGAGCTTTACACCACTCCAGCCGATGCTTGACTTTGCACATGGTGATCTTAGGCTTGTATGCGGCTGTTTGGCCATGGAAACCCATTTCATGAAACTCCTGACGAACAATTCTTGTGCTGACTTTGCTTCCAGAGGCAGTTTGGAACTCGGTAGTGAGTGTTGCAATCGAGAGAGAGAGAGAGAGAGAGAGAGAGAGAGAGAGAGAAGAGCTTGCTGCGAAATCTAGAAAATGTGAGAGAGTAGTGATTCATCACAGATACACATAAAACACACATGCACACACGCACACACACACACACACACACAAACTCCCTCACCTTGTCACCCGCCTTCTGCTTCCTCTTCTCCTTACGCTTGTTTTCTGTTGCTTGGATCATCTTCTCCTTCCACAGATTAAAGAAGTAGGACGGGTCTGTGTAGAACTTCAGACCATCCTTGTTGTCATCCCTGTATGACAACACATCCTGACCTGAGACACTGGCCTTGGCAATGCAATTGGCACCTACATTTTATAACTCTTATGTTATAGTACACATCAATTGCACGTCCCCAATGCTTAATTCTGTACCTTGTACCTCAGCGTAAAAGGATAAGTGCAATGACTAAAGTGGGGTTCAGTAAGTCATAATGTGATTGGCTGAGGGCTGACCTGTAGGGGCTGAGGATGTTGAGGGGTGGAGGTTTGTCACAGCGATGGTACATCTCCATGACAGGGTTGAGGATGGAGTTCCTGGACACCACCTGCTGGTCCTGGATGGTGGAGCTTTTGAAGGCCTTCCTCATGTTGATGTCCTGAAGCGAAACTGGGACCAAAATGCCAAGGATCAACAAAATGAATGAACACTACAACACTGATTCATTGGCAGCTATGAATGAAGTGCCATGGCAACCCAGGACGTTTACAGTGTGGAATGTCCAATAACATTAAAACAAACCACATTTATTAGTGGTGTATCAATGCTTCCTCTTAAATAAGAACACAATTTAATAGGACAGCAAACATTGCGTCAGGATTAGTGAGAAGAGACTTCGAACAGGATGCACATCCAGTATCCAGTGTATCCCGGCCTGTAGAATGACCACCAATGTATTGGTGATTGGAGCAGCAGGGTGTCTGGGACTCCACTGTTGGGCCCTAACCCTGGCGAAGCCCTAGCATTATGCATTATGTGTGTTTTACTACGCTAATTACCACGGTGCTCTTAATTTGACACTCATCCAGGCTCTCATACCATCTGCTGTACATTGTCCTGGGTATGGTCATGCTATAGCAGGTGCACTCTTAGAAGTAAAGGTGCTATCTATAACCTTAAAGGGTTCTTCGGCTGTCCCCATAGGAGAACCCTTTGAAGAACCCTTTTTGGTTCCAGGCAGAACCTTTTTGATTCCAGGCAGAACCTTTTTGAGTACCATGTAGAACCCTTTACACAGAGGGTTCTACATGGAACCCAAAATAGTTCTGGCTGGAACCAAAAAGGGTTATTGAAAGGGTTCTCCTATGGGGACAGCGGAATAACCCTTTTTTATAAGAGTGTACTGTATGATGCTCAGCAGATAAGTTTACCCCTCTTACTCCAAAGCTCTGACCCCTGCCCCCCTGCTGCCCCCCTGCTGCCTCCACCTACCCTCCTCCACAGTGGAGTCCAGCTGGGTGACTTTGACAGCCAGCAGGTCCACTCTCTCCTGGAGGCTGTTCATTCTCATGTAGAAGCTGTTGGCCTCGTTGAATAGCTCTCCAAAGATGTCCTCTGCATGTCGACCTGCATTCGCAAATCACACACACCATGCAGGCAGTGAGAATGTACCTTTAAAATAACCCATAGAGTACATTTTGCTTAAGATTTGCTTAAGTTTGCTTAAGATTTACAGTAAGAGGAGCCCCCATCCCATTTCCCTTCAGCAGTCCGTCAGTCAATCTGTTAGTCAGTCAGCAGTCAGTCAGTCATTTAGTCAGTCAGCAGTCACTCAGTCAGTCAGTCAGTCAGCCACTCAGTCAGTCAGCAGTCAGTTAGTCAGTCAGTCAGTCAGCCACAGTCAACAGTCAGTCAGTCAGCAATCAGCCAGTCAGTCATCAGTCAGTTAGTCAGCAGTCAGCCAGCCAGCCAGTCAGTTAGTCAATCAGTCAGCCAGCCAGCCAGTCAGTTAGTCAGTCAGCCACAGTCAACAGTCAGTCAGCAGTCAGCCATTCAGTCATCAGTCAGTTAGTCAGCCAGCCAGCCAGCCAGCCAGTCATTCAGTCAATCAGTCAGCCAGCCTGTCAGCAGTCAGTAAGTCAGTTAGTCAGCAGTAAGTCAGTCAGCAGTCAGCCAGTCAGTCAGTCAGTCAGTCAGTCAGCAGTCATTCAGTCAGTCAGTCAGTAAGCAGTCAGCAGTCACTCAGTTAGCCAGTCAGCAGTCAGTCACTCCGTCAGTCAGCAGTCAGTTATTGAGTCAGTCAATTAGTCAGCCAGTCAGTCAGTCAGCCACAGTCAACAGTCAGTCAGCAGTCAGCCAGTCAGTCATCAGTCAGTTAGTCAGCAGTCAGCCAGCCAGCCAGTCAGTCAGTCAGCCAGCCAGTCAGCAGTCAGTAAGTCAGTAAGTCAGTTAGTCAGTCAGTCAGCAGTAAGTCAGTCAGTCAGCAGTCAGCCAGTCAGTCAGTCAGCAGTCAGTCAGTCAGTAAGCAGTCAGCAGTCACTCAGTTAGCCAGTCAGCAGTCAGTCACTCCGTCAGTCAGCAGTCAGTCAGTCAGTCAGTCAGTCAGTCAGTCATTTGTGTAGACTTACTCAGGCCCCCCAGCTGTTTGATGATTGCTGCCAGGGTACTGTTAGTGACACACTCCAGCTCGCTGGTGACCCCGTCCGGCACGGCTCCACGGCACAGGTGCCTGGGCTCGATGCATCTTTTAACCAGCGGCATGGCGACTGAGCCTTACACACACTCACACACTCACCTACAGAGAGCCAGGGAGGAAGGGTTAACAAACACTCCAATTATCACATTCATTATAGCTATAAAACAATATAACTTAGTATTGAGTAGAGCAATCTATAATGAAGAAAAAAATAAACGCAACATGTAAAGTGTTGGTCGCATGTTTCATGAGATGAAATAAAATATTCCAGAAATGTTCCATACGCACAAAAAAGCGTATTTCTCTCCAATTTTGTGCAAATAAATTGTCTACATCGCTGTTAGTGAGCATTTCTCCTTTGCCAAGATAATCCATCCACCTGACAGGTGTGGCATATCAAGAAGCTGATTAAACAGCATGATCATTACACAGGAACACCTTGTGATGGGGACAATAAAAGGCCACTCTAAAATGTGCAGTTTTGTCACACAACACAATGCCACAGATGTCTCAAGTTTTGAGGGAGCGTGAAATTGGCATGCTGACTGTAGGATTGTCCACCAGAGCTGTTGCCAGAGAATTTAATGTTAATTTCTCTACCATAAGTCGCATCCAATGTTTTTAGAGAATTTGGCAGTACGTCCAACCGGCCTCACAACCGAAGACCACGTGTAACCACGCCAGCTCAGTACCTCCACATCCGGCTTCTTCACCTACGAGCTGATGAAACTGTGGAGTATTTCTGTCTGTAATAAAGCCCTTTTGTGGGTGGCACCCAAGTGGGTGGGCCAATGCCCTCCCAGGCCCACCCATGGCTGCGGCCCTGCAAAAATAAGTGTTACAAAAATAACCAAATAAGCATATCCAATAAAAAGAGCTTGGATCCAATGGCGATGGGCTTTCATCTTTATTTGGCACTTGGGCATATGAAAAAAGAATAGAGCTGGACCGATATAGGCATCACCCAAGTGGGTGCTATACATTGTGAAGGAGGAAAAGTCCAGTAGCTAGTTACATGACTCAGGCTGGTTCCCAGAGTAGCCCTCTACATGGTCGTCACCAGACTCTTCATACTACTGGCAGGATCAACCAGGTGATGATGTATTGGTTGACCTAACCAACTATAGCTAGGCTACTCATGATGATGTATTGGTTGACCTAACCAACTATAGCTAGGCTACTCATGATGATGTATTGGTTGACCTAACCAACTATAGCTAGGCTACTCATGATGATGTATTGCTTGTTTGTTTTTTTGTATTTGAAGTGCTTGGGGATTATGAAAAGTGCTATAGAAATGTAATGGCAATTTATGAGAATTCAGTGTGGAACAATTACACTTTTTAATTTCCCCACTGTAACACAGTATATCGGGAGATATATCGGTAAGTTTTGTTTTGAAAAAAACATTGGTTGTGCTCTAAAAAAGACTAACATACAGTAAGCTTACAAAGCTTGATTGTGAGATAGTACTACTCTACTCTAAATACATACAGTGGGGAGAACAAGTATTTGATACACTGCCGATTTTGCAGGTTTTCCTACTTACAAACCATGTAGAGGTCTGTAATTTTTATCAGTACACTTCAACTGTGAGAGACGGAATCTAAAACAAAAATCCAGAAAATCACATTGTATGATTTTTAAATAATTCATTTGCATTTTATTGCATGACATAAGTATTTGATCACCTACCAACCAGTAAGAATTCCGGCACTCACAGACCTGTTAGTTTTTCTTTAAGAAGCCCTCCTGTTCTCCACTCATTACCTGTACTAACTGCCACCAGTTTGAACTTGTTACCTGTATAAAAGACACCTGTCCACACACTCAATCAAACAGACTCCAACCTCTCCACAATGGCCAAGACCAGAGAGCTGTGTAAGGACATCAGGGATAAAATTGTAGCCCTGCACAAGGCTGGGATGGGCTACAGGACAATAGGCAAGCAGCTTGGTGAGAAAGCAACAACTGTTGGCGCAATTATTAGAAAATGGAAGAAGTTCAAGATGACGGTCAATCTCCCTCGGTCTGGGGCACCATGCAAGATCTCACCTCGTGGGGCATCAATGATCATGAGGAAGGTGAGGGATCAGCCCAGAACTACACGGCAGGACCTGGTCAATGACCTGAAGAGAGCTGGGACCACAGTCTCAAAGAAAACCATTAGTAACACACTACGCCGTCATGGATTAAAAACTTGCAGCGCACACAAGGTCCCCCTGCTCAAGCCAGCGCATGTCCAGGCCTGTCTGAAGTTTGCCAATGACCATCTGGATGATCCAGAGGAGGAATGGGAGAAGGTCATGTGGTCTGATGAGACAAAAATAGAGCTTTTTGGTCAAAACTCCACTTGCCGTGTTTGGAGGAAGAAGAAGGATGAGTACAACCCCAAGAACACCATCCCAACCGTGAAGCATGGAGGTGGAAACATCATTCTTTGGGGATGCTTTTCTGCTAAGGGGACAGGACGACTGCACCGTATTGAGGGGAGGATGGATGGGGCCATGTATCGCGAGATCTTGGCCAACAACCTCCTTCCCTCAGTAAGAGCATTGAAGATGGGTCGTGGCTGGGTCTTCCAGCATGACAACGGCCCGAAACACACAGCCAGGGAAACTAAGGAGTGGCTCCGTAAGAAGCATCTCAAGGTCCTAGAGTGGCCTAGCCAGTCTCTAGACCTGAACCCAATAGAACATCTTTGGAGGGAGCTGAAAGTCCGTATTGCCCAGCGACAGCCCCGAAACCTGAAGGATCTGGAGAAGGTCTGTATGGAGGAGTGGGCCAAAATCCCTGCTGCAGTGTGTGCAAACCAGGTCAAGAACTACAGGAAACGTATGATCTCTGTAATTGCAAACAAAGGTTTCTGTACCAAATATTAAGTTCTGCTTTTCTGATGTATCAAATACTTATGTCATGCAATAAAATGCAAATTAATTACTTAAAAATCATACAATGTGATTTTCTGGATTTTCGTTTTAGATTCCGTCACTCACAGTTGAAGAGTACCTATGATTAAAAATTACAGACTTCTACATGCTTTGTAAGTGGAAAAACCTGCAAAATCGGCAGTGTATCAAATACTTGTTCTCCCCACTGTACAGTACATACTCTATATATAAATATATATAAATACATACAGTACATACTCTATATAGGAATATATATAAATACATACAGTACATACTCTTTATAGAAATAAGGCTATTCTGTTCAATGTCAATAAAATACTATTTATGAAGTTCTTAGTTGATCCATATTGGGCTTCAAAATCTATTCTGTGATCATATACGAGTGTTTTGCATTTGGCCTGGTGGGTGTTGTGAGTAGTGGAAATGAGAACAAACAACAAGGAGCTCTATTACATCAGAGCTATGGTCTAGGGCCATCACCATGGCAACCTCTGCTGCCCATTGCAATGTAATGAAGAACAGGAAGTACAGTTAAGGGGAAATAGAACAAAGCAATCGTACACATAGTACACCGTATATTGAAACATAGGACCAGAATGACAAAGAACATTATTATTTTTCGTACATCAGCATATCATCTTGAAATGTCAGGCGTTTGGAAAACTAAAGGCATAGAAACCGTGAATTACTTGGTAAGAAGAAATACATACACTGACCAGTGTAGATAGTTTAAAATACATGGATCTTAAAGGTTACAGAGCGCGGAATTTAGAATTGAAATATTTTGGTCACCTTGAGGGAATATAATTTGGTTGAAAAATGGACAATCTCTAAGAAAAAAATATAAACTATTGGAACCAAGACTTTAAAACAACTGATGTTGGCACAAGATGGAGGGAAAGTTGGAGCATAACTAATGACATTACAGTTAACGAAAATGTATGCTTAATTCAGTATAAGCTTGTGTATAGCATTTATTATACAAGAGACAAAATTCACAAATTCTACAGCAGTCATGTGTAAAATGCATAATGACTCAATAATCCATGCTTTCTGGGAATTATATAAAGTCCAGATGTTGTGGTGGAGGTAGAAAGTTGACTGTCAGAAGTATTACAATGTAAACTTACTTTTAATCCGTCTGTCTGCATATTTCAAGACGTCATATGAGAGTGAAGTGAGGTACCCAATGGGCTGGACGATTCTTTTCTCATAACTCATGTTGAAAAAACGTACACTAAAAACGTGGAAATCAATCAATCCGCCATCATTAACACAATTTAAAAAATCGATTGATTTATTATTTAAATGCTGAAATTGCGTGGGCTACGGAGAGAAACAAAATGGTGTAGTTTCAGGCCATGCGGCGGAGAGTGATGGGGGAGCTGGAGATGGGTGTGTGTGCTAGTGGGTCTGAGCAGGTGTGATGTAGTTGCTGTTTGTGTGATGTTGTCGTTTTTATGTGTATGCTTTGTATTGTTAATAAAATAAAGAAAGAAATTCGTACAAAAAAAAAAGTCAGGCTTTAAGTCAATTCATCCTATTTAAAAGAAATGGGACGAGATGTTCCCCAAGGCTACAGAGTCATTTTTGCAGCTGTCAGAATTCCAAAGAATTGGCACAGCGAAATAATTAAAAATGTGTAAACAACCTCAAGGGGAACCTCTAGCTGGGAAGCTGGGGCAGTGCACGTGACTGTGCAACCTCTCACACGGAAAAAGGCCCATGATACTCTGGAGGATGGGAGCTGGCCTTTTAACGTATCTGCTCTGCAGCTCCTAGGTTGCAACTCCACTCTGCTCCATGCTACACTGTGCAAACCTTCAGTTCAAAACCATGAGCAGTTGAAAAGTCGAATGTGCAGTTGATTTTGAGAATGCATTCTCAACTGGTGAAAGCTTTCAGCTTCAGAAAGGTTCAGACAGGATCATAAAACATTTCATACTTCTTCACTATTATGGAGAAAACTAATAGCAGATACTCAAAGCTGCAACTTGTGAGAGGATCAACTTGATTTGAAGCCTAATTAGGACTTCCATTTAGAGCAAGCTAACAGGAATCCTGCCGCTCACTGTTTTGCACTACAACAATGAGGGATAGCATGCTAAGTAGAAGCTGAGTAAACAAATCTAAAGCTTTGGGTTACAAAGTCTCTGCAGCCATAGTCATCTTTCTGTATCCTTAAGAAGAAATATATTTTTACTATCTGGGTGAACTATCCCGTTAATCATTTATACATGACTCCTTGTGCTGAGACCACCGAGACCACACCTCCTAAATATTATGCTTATTTATGTCCTGACACACTCAAATATGAATTAGTAAACTTCGTTCTCCTTTGTTAGTTCTTCATGAATGATTACTTTCACACCAAACACTGCCGTCCTCTCGAGAATCTATTGGCCTCCAGTCTGTTGCTGGCATCTGTTAACCACTACAGCCTCTTCCACATTTTTTGCCATCCCGTCCATCGTTCACAATGTCTCTTTTGTTGTTGGAGTTCCTCACTATTTGAACTAAGAGAGGCTCTAAAGCATCTAGCTAAATGCTACCATTGATTCTAAAACGTCAAGATGGGTGACTTCTCTAATTATTGTCTTCTCTATAGTATGTCACCACAGACTCCACAGCCCGGACTTCACAGTCATGGGAACAAAACTGATTAATGAGTGGAAACCATAGCAACGCTTCCACTGTGCTGTTAGCATGACACTGGCTCCAGGCTCCCTTATTACATAATCTACAGTATGTTCAGAACAAGATAGTAGAAATCAATGATCTGCTGCATTCCTCCCATCACAGACCTAGCAGTTCATTTAGAGTCACCATACAGTGAGTGAATCTATTAAAACTAGGTAAGAGCCATGAGCATTGTGTAAAAATCTGCACAGTTATGAGTCAAATATATAATCACAGCACCCCACATTACATGCAGAAAACTGCCGAAGTCATGACCCCATAATTGCCCTTCGTTGCTTTAGGAGCAGCTCCCGAGTGGCGCAGCGGTCTAAGGAACTGCATCTCAGTGATAGAGGAGTCACTACAGACCCTGGTTCAAACTTGGGCTGTATCACAACTGGCTGTGATCGGGCGGTGCACAATTGGCCCAGCATCGTCCAACCATGCAAAGTCATACTCCCCCAAGGCCAACCTAAATGTGTTCCGTATCAGCTCTGCTCCTCCTATTTCTTTCCTACAAGCTGTTTGGGCCCTTGGTGGCAGAAAAGTACTTATTTTCTTAAGAAATGGTTGAAATATGCAGAAATATATCAGGGTGACATTCAAGACTAATGATACTGTTCTTAAAGCTGTTGTCAGTTGCGTTAGGTAACGCTTAGTTACACCTGTGTAATAACACTGTAATTACTGTAGTATTCAAATGTTACACAGTAGCCTAGTTTAGTAGGCCTCATTTATTCATAACTGCTTAGTAATAGATCGATGAGCAGACATGTGGCTGTTTCCAAAAAATATCCATGACTTCATTAGTATTCACCTTTGATTGGACATGATTGACTGGAAAAAAAGAATGACATCGGTGAGTTCATGCAGTTGGACAAATGATTACGTTATCATACATCGGACCGTTGCTTCTTCTGCACGTGCATGTGATTTGTAAAGCAAAGGGAACAGGTGCTCACCACTACAACCGTAGGGCTACAGCAGCAGAAAACCAGTCAGTGTTCAAGTACAGCTGAAAACCTAATAAAATATATGGCACTATACCGAGGCACCATATCTGTCACACAAAATATTTTTTTAATGTTCCCCATGCAATAATTGATTATATTGTAAAAGTATAATAAATGGAACCAGAGTCACCTCCACCCCCTCTATTCTGGTTTAGTAATTTTCCAACCAAAAACATTATAGAATTGGAAATTCTTATTGTGCAATACAGAATAATGTAGTATATTCTAGTGAAACGGCTAAAATGGTACATAAATCTACTTACCCCTGGTTGTTTTTCTTAACCTTTTTTTTACCGCCTCTCTTTGGCTGTGTTATTTGCCAGCTACTTAGACATCACGCATGGACTAGGCATTGCTGCGCGCTCCCATCATTATCGATGCATTGTCGACGTGAAGGGAATGGAGGACGATGCTGAAATCTGAATTCCCTATGCCTGCATGTGTGTTTCCTTGGCAGCGTCGGCTTTCCTCGACGAACACTCTGCGGCAACCAAACCACGGCGCATGCGTGTATGGGCTCACACAGACCACCACCCTGTGTTTCAAAGATGCCCAGAACCGAAAACCCAATTTAGGACACAAAAATTACATCCCAAAAAAGGAATACCAGACGCATGAAAAATAATGACCTCGCTGTGACAATGTGGCTTCATCCAATATGCATAGGCCAGTCTATATGATAACCACATGTTTCCATGCATCAGGGTGAGGGGAAGTACTGTGCATAGAGTGCTATGCTGTGGAATCTGTGGGGAAGGTGAGCGGAATACAAGGGGCTCTCATTGTCAAGGGGGTGAGAACTCTGTGCGTGTGTCCGCGCGCGCGCCTGTGTGTGTAGGAGGCACACGACTGAAGCCTATTAAATTGGAAAGAAGTCTCCCCATTCATAGCTTGGTGCAGAATTATCTAGAAGCTTGGATGAACATTCAAAGTATTTCTCTAGCACTTACTCTACATGCCATACACTAATGACAATTCAAAGGGAAAAACCTCACATAAATAGTACAAATATACACTGAGTATACAAAACATGCTCTTTCCATGACCTAGACAGACCAAGTGAATCCAGGTGAAAGCTATGATCCCTTATTGATGTCACTTGTTAAATCCACTTCAATCAGTGTAGATGAAGGGTAGGAGACAGGTTAAATAAAACATTTTCAGCCTTGAGACAATTGAGACATGGATTGTGTATTTGTGCCATTCAGAGGGTGAATGAGCAAGACAAAATATTTAAGTCTCTTTGAAAGGGGTATATTAGTAGGTGCCAGGTTTGTGTCAAGAACTGCAACGCTGCTGGGTTTTTCACGCTCATCAGTGTGTATCAAGAATGGTCCACCACCCAAAGGACAACCAGCCAACTTGACACAACTGTGGGACGCATTGGAGTCAACATGGGCCAGCATTCCTGTGGAACGCCTTTGACCACATGTAGAGTCCATGCCCCGACAAATTGAGGCTGTTCTGAGGGCAAAAGAGGGGTATACCCAGTGTAAAGTACTAGCTATATTATCCAGTAGTACCTATACAGTTTATTATATGGGCAATAGGATGGCACGTGGGATTGCAATAAGATGCTTGATGCAAAGTTTTCTGGTGAAAATAAAAAGGGATGTTTTAACATGGTTTATTCTTGATACATGTAATATCTTATGCTAATGAGTGCAAACCAACCATATAGATAGATAGATAGATAGATAGATAGATAGATAGATAGATAGATAGATAGATAGATACTTTATTGATCCCCAAGGGGAAATTTCTTCGCCAAGCAGCTACGAAAAAACACAGAGCAGGTACAAAATGCCAAAACGAAAATACACAAAAGACAGATACACGATACATAGCGTGGCAGTATGAACGAGTATAAAAATACAAGAAGTCTGGAGTGCAAATGCTATAAAAATACATAAAAAGGACAGCTAAAACCTTCGTAAAACAGTAGCACTCCATAATGCTGAACTATTATAGTTCAACTGTTGCATAAAAAACTCACGAAAAACATACTAAAAAAACTATTAACGCACGAACAATGGGAGCTGCTTAACTGTAGTCATATAACTAAGACTAATATGTATGCAGATGATGATGGAACTTGTAAGACATTATCGATTAAAATACAAAATCCTCTACAATATGTGCATTATCATTGAAATTGTGTCAGTACCAGTCAATAGTCTGTTGGTGTATCATGATATGAACATCACCACAAAACAAGATAAGAAAATGGGGCCTCCCTACCCCCAGTGGTGGAAAAAGTACTCAATGTTCATACTTGAGTAAAAGTAAAGATACCTTAATAGAATATGACTCATGTAAAAGTGAGTCACCAAGTAAAATACTACTTGGGTAAAAGTATGGTTTAAAATATACTTAAGTATCGAAAGTAAATGGAATTTCTAAAATGTACTTGAGTATCAAAAGTAAAATAAATACAACAAAATCAAATTCCTTATATTAAGCAAACCAGACGGCACAATTTTTTTTTATTGACGGATAGCCAGGGGTACACTCCAACATAATTTACAAAAAAGCATTTAGTACATTGTGGCTTACTGCTAGTTAGTGCATACATGTCCATACTTCCTTCGTACTGATCCCCGTGGGAATCGAACATCCAATCCTGGCGATGCAAGGGCCATGCTCTACCATCTGAGCTACACCGGACTACGTGTGAGTGAGTCCACCAGATCAGAGGTAGTAGGGATGACCAGCGATGTTCTCTTGATAAGTGTGTGAATTGGACCATTTTCCTTTGAGTACTTTTGGGTGTCTGGGAAAATGTATGGAGTAAAAATAACATGATTTGATTTAGGAATGTAGTGAAGTAAAAGTAAAAGTTGCCAAAAATATAAATAGTAAAGTAAAGTACAGATAACCAAAAAAAACTACTTAAATTAGACTTTAAAGTATTTTTAGTACTTTACACCACTGCCTATCCCTAAAATGGATTGGTCATCTTAGAAAACTTTGTAACAGTTACTTGATTATTTATATTATGGCCTCTATTTTAACAAACCTAAGACAATGGTCAATCTGATATGTTTGCTTTTTTCACAACCACAATTGTCGTGGTAGTTGCTGGCGTTTGGCGCCAAAGGGCTGGGTTTTGATTATAAATAAGTTGGGTTTTGATGATAAATAAAGTGTGAGTGTGTTGAGGCTTGGCCCCTCACTGGCCAATCAGAACGTGCTCCATGGCTAAATGTGTGGTTGCGTCAAGTTGTGTATTTACGGTCTTGTATGTATTGCCTTAGAATCAACTCCAATTCCAATGCTAGTCTGTATAGTTTGTTAAACAGCTTACAGAAAGAAAAGTAACAAAATGTAGACCTATCCCATCGTTGCTAAATACACATACAACCTGTTTGCAGTCCATATTGTTCTAAATAATTGCATGGCTACAATGTGGAAATATATACATAGCATTCGAACTGATATGGGGGCTAAGGCCTACTGTAAATGTGATTATGTCTGGACATGATAAATGTCAATAAGGTAAAATTCATTATTGATAAGGCCTAAAGAGAGCGAATAATTGTTATCAAATAGTTAACAAAAAAACTGTTTTTATATATCTAAATACACTTAAAGGCACCACAATTGCTTCGTGTGGGCACATAATATTAAAACAACGCAGACTACGGAGGGTTTTATGCACATCCAAACTTTTCACAGTAGCTGGACAAAGATCCAATATAAAGAGAAAGGGAGAATGTCCACTCACCATTACACTGCACCCAAATATGTTTTATATACATATTGGAACCAGATCTCATTCACAGCTACAGAAGTTGCATTGCATGCGTGCCACGGACGTTCTCACCATAAAACCAAGACAGTGAATCATAATACGTTTGGTTTTAATCAAATTAAACGAAAAGCAAGCAATCTGTTCGTTATCATAAAATCGCCATAATATGAAAAAGAAACGACCCATTGCTGTTGAACCAGCCTTCCTTGTAGTAGGCCTAAAGCAAGGGTTTTAAAAATATGAAACAGAAAACAAACAATTGTTGGAGGAAAATAACTTTTAAATACAATCTCTTGTTTCATAATGAGCATGGTCACACGTAGCCTACATCATTGAGGGGGTCTTATGCACGTCCAAAGCATGGTTACATTTATGTAGGCCTGTCTACAATACATAGATACAAAGGGAATGTCAGCACACCGTTTTGCTCCTCTCAAACTTTATATTTTAACAAAGCTTTGGTGATTAAGATGTATTTCCAAGTGGTTTCACGAGCCAAACACTTAATCGACGGCCTTGACTAGCCTACTTGATTACATTGGTCAGGACAAAAATAAAACAGACATTGAGAGGAGGGGAGGCTATGCTTGGTTTTCAATAAAATAAAACGAAATTACAGGCACCAACTCACATCTTGTTCCATGCACTATGAGCAGTGTGCGTCACGGCTGGATAGGCTGAGTTTCCGATGTAAAAATTCAAGCCATAACTAACTGCTTTACCGCTAAAACCAGCTTTTGATTAGTCTTAAAATATCCCTACCAGCGCTGCCTGAAATTAGCACTTTAGATCATGTTTTTAAGGACACACCCGAAATATTTCCACCCCTCCCATCTGAGCACAAGCGTGCTGATGTTAGACAGGTTAATTGCCGAATCTGGCATTAGGGTGAAAAATGCCTGTGTACAAATTTTTACATAACGTCACCTGGATCGAGTTTGGGAAACCTTGCCTTAGATGTATTCTGTTGATACTGTGTGTTGTCAAAACATGGTCTAGATTATATTTACTTCTGAAAAATGCGGCAAAAATGCAATTTACGTACCTTTCTTTAGTATTTTACAGATGATATAAAATGGTATTTATCCACAATCGGCTGTGTAAATCCGGTCCTGGAGTGTCTTAACAAAATGAAAGCTAAATATGTAGGCTGACTTCATCCATTGTCCAAAAAAATCGATTTGCGTGATAGGCAAATCTGTGCATATTTAACGAGATCACCTAATTTGCATATTTTAATAAAATATTTCAGAGGGGGAAAAAAGAGGGGAAAAAATGACTGGTAACAGTTGATTAGTGTTAAATTTCCTCACTGTCAGAAATATTAACCAAAATAGTACCAGTCGAGCTGACAAGGTAAAAATCGGTCGTTCTGCCTTTGAACAAGGCAGCTAACCCACTGTTCCTAGGACGTCATTATAAATAAGAAATTGTTCTTAACTGACTTGCCTAGTTAAACAAAGGTTAAATACAAATAAATGAGTGACATTTTTATGTACTGTACAGTATATTTCCACTTGTTGGCACTGTTGCTCTATTATCACAGAGAGATACAGCAGGTGGATTTCCTGTAAAGCTGTACGATGCAAACGACTTTTGCTTTACTAGTAGTGCAGTTTCATTACAATAACCACACTGCGTAAACACATATTACTCACTAGATGTAATGCTAATAGTTAAGTCAGACGGATACAGTATCAATGTCTTTAGTCACATTGTGCAGACTTAAATCTCATCATGTCATGTTCACAGTTCCAGCAAAAGGGAGACATTGAGTACATCTCATTTGTTTGAACAGGAAGTGGAGCTGGAGATTCCAGTACATCTCTTGTGTTTGCCCACCAGGATGAAGCTGTGCTTGTTTAGTACACAGGTCCCGTTGACAAACACCTTCTCCTCATCAGGCCAATCACCGGGATGGGTGTGGAGATCACTGTCAGAGAGGGAGATGGACAAAGAGATCACTGTCAGAGAGGGAAATGGACAAAGAGATCACTGTCAGAGAGGGAGATGGACGGAACAATTTACATCACTTATTATTGTCATATTTAAAACAATGCACAAACATGGGTACATCCATCTCAAAAACGTTATATTATTATATTAGAGGAGGGAATCAAGATTATTAAACAAATTGACCACCAGGTGCTTTCAAGGAAGGACATGAGGGCGGAGAAAGTGGATGAGGTTTTTAGATAAAGTCAACAAGCTAACTGGCTGTCCGATTTCTGTGAAAACAAAAAGCCTTGAGCCCATAATGGCTTGGCCTGTCGTCCCTGTTTAGAGCATCTCTCAGGGTGAAGATGTCAGAGAGCCCCAGGAGAGTTTAGAGCAAAAGGGACAGTTTGGCTTTCTGACAGAGGCAGAACAGAAAGAATATCACAGAGTAACTCACCATCTCTCCAGACTGACAGACAACACAGTAGGAGGACATTGTTTAGCTAGTTTAATCTTTTTTTCTCCAGATTTACAGTAACTATGTCAGCATGAACTCACCTATGGAGATGGTCCAGACGAGGGCGATCTTAGCCTCGGCCTTGGAGAGGGTGTTGGAGCGGCTATGTTGGATGGGGTTATAGATGCCCACATAGCGGGTGCAGTGAAATGGCACACAGGTGCATGATGGATGCTGTGGAGAACAGCACGTCTAGGTAGATCCAGATGGGACAGAGGGGTCTGGGGAAGGGCCACACGTAGTCTGAGGGACGGACAGGTACAATTCACTAACAATTACTGATATTTCGTTATCAAAATCGGCGCACTTGCTTTGTGACCGTGCAAACAAATCCAAGGTAATTTTTCAATCTCATACATCCTCAAATAGACTGCTATGATGTAACTAGAAAAATACCTGATCAAAGTCTTTAAGCCTCAATGGTATGAAAGTAATGACAGATTAAGAGGGAAGAGTTTTTCAGGCTGTTGCACATTTTCACAGAAACCCATTCGATCTAAAATATATTAACTCTTCAATGGCGCTCAAAGTAATAGTGTTTACTGAGAGAAGGGAATTGTGTGGGAACAGGGAAGGGGGGGGTAATCTCACATTAGAATGTCTTTCTGTCTACTCAAATTATCTCCATTTAGACGCCATTAACATGACAAACTGTCCCTTCATCCTGGTTTAAGGGGCTTGACCAATTGGACCAATTAACATAGCCTGATTTACTTGCTCCGGTAGACAGGCCATAACATGTTAACCAGGATATTTTTCCTAATTTTCTTCCTCATCCACTCTAACATCCCCTCACAGTAAAGCCTCGTAGCCCTAGCTGCTTTCAATAGATCCTTATTCAGAGGGTAAACTAACACTGCTTTGCTTTGTTCTAAAAGAAGAACTCAACCTCCCACCTACCTACCTACCTACCATAGAGAATGTTGATCAGTGAGACCGGCATGACGAGAAAACCCACAAACATGTCTGCCACAGCCAGAGAGCGCAGGAAGAAGCTGGTGGCATTCTGCAGCTTCCTCTCTAGAGACACAGCTAGGATAAGCAGGATGTTGCACGCAACAGTGAACATTCAAATTACGTACTACTTGACATGAAGTGCTTTTCACATGTGTACATCTTACAAAACACACCTTTAGAGCAGATGGCAGTAGAGGTGATTCCCTAATTTATGCAGAGAAGATGACTAAACTCATAAATGATAGACTTGTTACAGCGCTTGGCTATTGAAGAAGACCCCAGGTGGCATTGCATGCTATACTTCTGTAAGAACGGCCAAGTGCTGATGTGTATCACATTGGTCTCTGCGCCACATCTGGAGTCTGGGCAATATGCTGTATCTTTGACAGTCAGACTAGAAGGCACTACCACTGTAAGAACATTAAAATGTCACACCATGCGGTGCTATAATCCCAAATTATATCCTTCAAAGACACTATCTAAATTAGAGATAGTCCAGTTAATTTTAGTCCAAGGATGTCTTCATTCCTTTTGACTAACATTGAGGCTCTGGTGATTCAATCCTCTAAAAATAAATATTTATGTCACCTTTAATTTGCACACCAAGCTACACAAACTTACCCCATGGGAAGTGGTGGACATTTTTATGTTTAAAAAAAAAATGCATCCCAGCATTGACAATGTCTGTAGCAGTGGAGGCTGGTGGGAGGAGCTATAGGAGGAAGGGCACATAACGGCTGAAATAGGAATACATGAAACGGAGTCAAACATGTTGTTTCCATATGTTTAATGTGTTTGACACCATTCCATTTAGTCCATTCCAGCCATTACAATGAGCCCGCCCTAATATAGCTCCTCCCACCAGCCTCCACTGGTCTGTAGGAAAGATGACATCACCATTGTGTTCCTGTATGTACAGTATCTGTATTCGATATTTTGAAAGTCTTAAAGTGGAACTAACAGCATTTTAATTACTTCGCAGATATGAAACAGACAATCATAATATACATTTCCCAGTTTATGCTACAAAAACTTTAAAATAGGTTTGAAAAATAGGTTCAATTTCACTAGAAATTCCATAGCGTAGAGCAGGGCTCTCCAACCCTGTTCCTGGAGAGCTAACATCCTGTAGCTTTTCACTCCAGCCCTAATCTAGCATACCTGATTCTAATAATTAGCTGGTTGATAAGATGAACCAGGTTAGTAACAGAAGGTAGCAAAGATGGCAGACAAGGAAAAAAGTGGAATATACACTACATGACCAAAAGTATGTGGACACCTGCTCATCGAACATCTCATTCCAAAATCATGGGCATTAATATGGAGTTGGTCCCTCCTTTGCTGCTATAACAGCCTCCACTCTTTTGGGAAGGATTTCCACTAGATGTTGGAACATTGCTGCATGGACTTGCTTCCATTCAGCCACAAGAGCATTAGTGAGGTCGGGCACTGATGTTGGGGCGATTAGGCTCGCAGTTCGACGTTCCAATTCATCCCAAAGGTGTTAATATAATAGTATAATACAATATACTGTAGTATAGTATAATATAGACGTGTGACCATATGTTGACATGCACTACGTTTGAATAAGTAAACGGCCCAACAAAGACTTTTCTATGTAACATTTAATTACTTATTAATTGAACATTGTATACAAGTAGTGGGATATTAAGTACTAAAAATCACAACTTTGCATAGCAAGAGGAAATAATTGACATAGTGGGTGTACTCACTCAAGTAGCTAACAGTGAAGTAGCTAAAAGTGAAGTAAATAGCAGTAATTTGTGTGTTATTCTCTGGACATGTCTGGGTCCAGCCAGACATACATCAGTATAATGCACAACCTCATAGAAAAACACATACAGTACACAGATATTTAATCTCTCAAGTGTCAATTAACACAAGTGGATAATTGCGTTTTCAAACAAGCCTTAAAACATCAAAATCTAAAATGCTACAGCCTATTGGCTGTTTCACATTGTTCCTATCACATGTATTTTGTATTAGTGTAAAAATCACTACTACAAAACAAATTCAACAGATCGTGCTCTTGTTGATATGTAAAAATTCTCTCTACAAGGAGACAACAAATATATGACATACAAATAAATAACCTATTTACACTATTAGCAGACAGAGTACCTCTCCTGTGGTTCACTTAGGAGACTTGATGCCCTATCAGACCATCTTCTAGTGTCTGGACAGCTACCAAGGGGATACATGCTACCTCAAAGAACACTCTGAAATACAAGAGATTCATAAATAAAGATGTTGTTTTCTTCCTGGACATAGAATTAAATGTAAAAACACAAGTATACGTTGACACTCTCCCGAACCCGTCTTGCTATTTACATTTTAGTAATTTAGCAGACGCTCCTATCCAGAGCAAGTTACAATTAGTGCGTTCATCTTAAGATGGCTAGGTGAGACGGCAAAACATCAATCATAGCGAGTTCATTTTTCAAGGGTATGTCTGTCACCTACAACAGAGCAAGGTTCCTTACTTGTGGGAATACTTGGTGGTGACGGCTGTCAGCTTGTCGTCAGTAGGACAGGCCACCATGGAGCGCAGAGTCTTCACCAGGGGGGTTAGCTCCTTCACGGTGTAGCCAGTGTGGTACTCCAGGATGGGTGTCTGGGGTACAAAGACACAGCTCATTAAAATGAGAAATGCACTTAACATTCAAGAATTACATTGATTTTATTGAGTTACAGTTCATGAGGAAAATCTGTCAATTTAAATTAATCTATGGATTTCACATGACTGGGAACATAGATATGAATCTCAGAATCTCGTCACAGTATTTTTGTGCCTTAAAACAGGACCCTAACGACCCTAAGCACACAGCCAAGACGAGTGGCTTCGGGACAAGTCTCTGAATGTCCTTGAGTGGAGCCAGAGCCCGGACTTTAACCCGATCGAACATCTCTGGAGAGACCTGAAAATAGCTGTGCAGTGACGCTCCCCATCCAACCTGACAGAGCTTGAGAGGATCTGCAGAGAAGAATGGGAGAAACTCTCCAAATACAGGTGTGCCAAGCTTGTAGCGTCATACCAAAGAAGACTCAAGGCTGTAATCGGTGCCAAAGGTGCTTCAACGAAGTACAGAGTAAAGGGTCTGAATACTTAAGTAAATGTGATAGTTTTTTTATTTGTAATATATTTGAAAATTTTCAAAAAAACAGTTTTTGCTTTGACATTATGGGGTATTTTGTGTAGATTGAGGGGAAAAAAATAATTTAATCAATTTTAGAATAAGGCTGTAACATAAAATTTGGAAAAAGTGCATTGTACTTTACATCTACCATGTTTCTTCCACTTAAACTATCATGTGTGTCTGTGCTGAACCCACACATTTCTGTTGTGAAACCTTTGATTGCACTGAAACTAATTAAATGAGATATGGCAATCAGAGTAAATGGGAGCCATGGGTTACGGGATTGGTGTTTACAAATGAAGAGTTGGCGTGACTATAGCAGCTGATTGTACAAGAGCAGTTCGCGTCCCACTCACCCATCCTCCCAGGCCTTTAGTGATGAGGGCCAGGAGCAGGCAGGCAGCGGCCAGGCGAGAGCCTCTCTCAGGAACCTGCTCCAGCTCCAGAAGGCTCAGCTCACACACATAGCGAGCCAACGTCAGAGTCTCCATACTGGCACTCACACACTGGGGAGAGGTGGGAGAATCAATAATACGTCCATCTACTTACTAAACGCAGCATAGGAACGAATACATCTCCTTAAAATTATGGGTGACCTCTCTGAAGCATGGCGTTATCCTCCTGTTGATCTTTGTTTCAAAATACTTTCCTGAGTACTGCCCAAGGACAAGGAGGGTCTCACCTTGGCATAGCGTCGGAGAAAGCGGTAAGGGACCGGAATGTTGATATCAAACTGCAGTGCCTGCAAGATGTTTATCTCCATGGCGATAATCTCTTCCCTCTTGTAGGCGTCATCGCAGATGTACAGGAAATCATCGATACAAGGCGGAGTGCGTTCCTAAGGATATGCATATTCTTGATACCATTTGAAAGGAAACACTTTGAAGTTTGTGGAAATGTGAAAATTCGACTGATCCAATGAACCATTGCATTACTGTTCAAAATGTTGTATCAAGACTGCCCAAATGTGCCTATTGGTTTATTGATACATTTTCAAGTACAAAACTGTGCACTCTCCTCAAACAATAGCATGGTATTATTTCACTGTAATAGCTACTGTAAATTGGACAGTGCAGTTAGATTAACAAGAATTTAAGCTTTCTGCCCATATAAGATATGTCTCTGTCCTGGGAAACATTCTTGTTAGTTAAAATGTCATGCTAATCACATTAGTGCACGTTAGCTCAACCATCCTGAGGGCGGGACACAATCCTTTAGAGGATAATAGCTATTCATGATTAGGACAGAATTGTTAAGCTTCTAAGCAACGTGAGATATTCAGATCACTGACCAGTCCCGTTCCCCTCAGGGCCTCACCTCAAACTTGGAGGCGATGAGCATGGCTGTGGAGCCAATGAGCTGCAGGCTCTCCTTCATGATGACGATGCAGGCCAGGTAGTGGTCTGTCAGCTTCACCGCCAGGTAAAGGGTCTCGTGGTTCAGCTCAAAGTTTTCCTGAAGGAGGAGCAGAGGCAGACGTTCAGATCTGGAATGTGTTAGGGCTGCTACAACCAAAACACATGTTGGTGTTATGAGAATCAATCAGCCAGCCAAACAAAGTTATCTTGAACCAAAATTCACCTGAAGTTCTACCATCCAGTCCACCAGAATCCCTCTCATGTCTTTGTTCAAGTCCGGCTGACTGTTCATATAATCCTTTAAAACAAACTTCTCCTGAAGAAAAATGATAACATTTAATTCAGAGGATGTTATATCATCCATCATGATCCTCCTATATGAAAACGCCCCAAGACAACACCTTACCTCTCTCTCCCTCAGGTAGTCAAATATTTCCTTGGCATACTCGGCGCTCATGGAAACGTCACCATGGAATTCCTTGTCAACGTCAAACTCGCCAGGCACCACCTGGGAATAGGACAGAGGCAGAGGAGAATGACTGCCTTGTTGAACCCAGAGGGCTGATAGCATGGATATGTGTCTGTCTCACCTGTCTCCCTGGGCATAGAGCGGTCTCCTCCTTAGGCCATACCACCAGGTCTTTCTCTGGGGATAGGCCCACCTCCAACTTCTTAGACTGCCCATTAGAGCACACAGCTTTATGTCTACAATGGTAAAGAAAAATGTTTTAGCGGTGTTGGGATAGCATTCAGACCCCTTCCCTTTGCCCACATTTTGCTACGTTACAGCCTTATTCAAAAATGTATTAAATGTAATGTTTACACCATAATGACAAAGCAAAAAACCTTTGGTATTTTCAATTGACATGATTTGGAAAGGCACACAGTTGTCTTTATAAGGTCCCACAGTTGACAGAGCATGGCAAAGCAAACACCAAGCTATGAGGTCGAAGGAATTGTCTGTAGAGCGCCGAGACAGAATTGTGTCGATGCACAAATCTGGGGAAGGATACCAAAAGGACTCTCAGACCATGAGAAACAAGATTCTCTGGTCTGATGAAGCCAAGATTGAAGTCTTTGACCTGAATGCCAAGCGTCATGTCTGGAGAAAACCTGACACCATCCCTACGGTGAAGCATGTTGGTGGCAGCATCACTTGGTGGGGATGTTTTTCAACGGCAGGGACTGAGAGACTAGTCAGGGTCAAGGGAAAGATGAACGGAGCCAAGTACAGAGATATCCTTGACGAAAATCTGCTCCAGAGAGCTCAGGACCACAGACTGGGGCGAAGGTTCACCTTCCAACAGGACCACGACCCTAAGCACACTGCCAAGACAACGTAGGAGTAAGTCTCTGAATGCCCTTGAGTGGCACAGCCTGAGCCCAGACTTGAACACAATCTAACATATCGAGAGACCTGAAAATAGCTGTGCAGCGATGCTCCCCATCCAACCTGACAGACCTTGAGAGGATCTGCAGAGAAGAATGGGAGAAACTCCCCAAATACAGGTGCTAAGCTTGTAGCGTCATACCCAAGAAGACTGGCTGTAATCAGGTGCTTCAACAAAATACTGAGTCAAGTGTCTGAATACTTATGTACATTTTATATCAGTTTTTTATTTTGTATACTTTTGCAACAATTTCTACAAACCCTTTTTTGCTTTGTCGTAGTTTAGGCTGTTTTGAACTGAACAAATTAATGGAGATCCTAGTTGACGGAAACATCACAAATGCTCATTAGTCAGATAATTATCCCATTAGAGTAGACTAATCTAATTCTAACCTCGGGTAATTTTCAGTGTGTTGTGACAAAAAAAATATCAGAGTCACCTGCACCACTCCACAATGAGAAACTGAAATGTGCTTCATTACATAGACCAAGGGCACTTGGTGTCACCACGTCACTGACCGTGTCTAAACCATTCTATCCAATCTAGATACTAAGGGTTCAGTGAGTGATGATCAGTGTGGTGAAGAAATGGCTGTGAGAAACATTACCTTTTCAGATTAGCTTCATCCTTGGCAGATTCTTTGCTCCTAAGTGCCTTCTTGGCAGGCTTCCCAATCTTGGTCTGGTTGTTAATTTGAATCTTGGTAGCCTATTCAAATGGGGTAAATGACCATTCAGATTGTTACATTTCCTCAGAACACACGTTTACATTTAAAAAAAAGAGCCAAATAGGTTACCATCCCAGCAGTAAATAGGTTACCATCCTAGCAGTAAATAGGGCACCATCCCAGCAGTAAATAGGGCACCATCCCAGCAGTAAATAGGTTACCATCCCAGCAGTAAATAGGGCACCATCCCAGCAGTAAATAGGGCACCATCCCAGCAGTAAATAGGTTACCATCCCAGCAGTAAATAGGGCACCATCCCAGCAGTAAATAGGGCACCATCCCAGCAGTAAATAGGGCACCATCCCAGCAGTAAATAGGTTACCATCCCAGCAGTAAATAGGTTACCATCCTAGCAGTAAATAGGGCACCATCCCAGCAGTAAATAGGTTACCATCCTAGCAGTAAATAGGTTACCATCCCAGCAGTAAATAGGGCACCATCCCAGCAGTAAATAGGTTACCATCCCAGCAGTAAATAGGGCACCATCCCAGCAGTAAATAGGTTACCATCCTAGCAGTAAATAGGGCACCTAATTAAATATATACACAGTGTACAAAACATTGTTCTCTCCATGACAGACTGACCAGGTGAAAGCTATGATCCCTTATTGATGTCACTTGTTAAATCCACTTCAAATCAGTGTAGATGTAGGGGAGGGAGCTGGTTAAAGGAGGATTTTTAAGCCTTGAGACAATTGAGACATGGATTGTGTATGTGTGTTATTCAGAGGGTGAATGGGCAAGACAAAACATTTAAGTGCCTTTGAACTGGGTATGGTAGTAGGTGCCAGGCGCACCGGTTTGTGTCAAGAACTGCAACACTGCTGGGTTTTTCACGCTCAACAGTTTCCTGTGTGTATCAAGAATTGTCCACCACCCAAAGGACATCCAGCCAACATGACAACTGTGGGAAGCATTATAGTCAACAATAGGCCAGCATCCCTGTGGAATGCTTTCAACATCTTGTAGAGTCTATGCCGCAACAAATTGAGGCTGTTCTGAGGGCAACTCAATATTAGGAAGGGTGGGGATGAAGACAAAAACAAACATCTATGGAGAAGTGTCCTACTCTTGGCAACTCATTGTGACGCACCCTCTTACAATGGCTTTGGGCTCCTTCCCAGAAATCAGCTACAGTATTTATTCTAAGCTCTAATAATGGGATGAATCAATTATGCTAAGCCGTGGGGCACCCTTCTCAAATCTAACAGTAATCTGCAGTGCTCTGTCATGTTGTCAACAAGGCAGCATGGCGCATCGTCCAGACACATACAACGTATATTTTCCATAAAATATGTTTTAATTTTCATTGGAAAGGCAGATAAAGCGTTTTTATCAAAAGCAATCACTTTTGCATGTGAAAACAGAATTCTATGCATTACTCAAAGTGCTTAATTACATCACACCTACCCAGGACAGATTAATCTAGTCAAATCTTATTTGTCACATGCGCCGAATACAACAGGTGTTGCGAATTTCTTACTTTCAGAAAGAAAATGTTTACTAAATAAACAAAAGTAAAAATGTAATAAAAAGTTACAATAAAATGACATAACCATAGAGGCTATATACAGGGGGTATCGGTACCGAGTAAATGTGCGGGGGCACAGGTTAGTCATGGTAATTTGTACAGCGGGTAAAGTGACTATGCCTAGATAATAAAGGTAAACGGGGGGGTCAATGTAAATAGTTTGGGCAGCCATTTGATTAGCTGTTCAGCAGTCTTATGGCTTGGGGGTAGAAGCTGTTGAAGTGCCTTTTGGACCTAGACTTGGTCGGATGCCGAGCAGTTGCCATACCAGGCAGTGATGCAACCGGTCAGGATGCTCTCGATGGTGCAGCTGTAGAACTTTTTGTGGATCTGGGGACCCATGCCAAATATTTTCAGTCTCCTGAGGGGAAAAAGGTGTTGTCCCCTCTTTTCACGACTGTCTTGGTGTGTTTGGACCATGATAGTTTGTTGGTTATGTGGACACCAAGGAACTTGAAAATCTTGACCCGCTCCACTACAGCCCCGTCAATGTTAATGGGGGCCTGTTCGGGCCTCCTTTTCCTGTAGTCCACTATAATTTCCTTTGCCTTGCTCACATTGAGGGAGAGGTTGTTGTCCTGGCACCAC
Organism: Thymallus thymallus; assembly: GCA_023634145.1. NCBI lineage: Eukaryota > Metazoa > Chordata > Actinopteri > Salmoniformes > Salmonidae > Thymallus > Thymallus thymallus. Next base: position 6,667,229 of record CM042404.1, read on the forward strand.
ACTGCCATGTCTCTGACCTCCTCCCTATAGACTGTCTATTCGTTGTCGGTGATCAAGCCTACCACTGTTGTGTCGTCAGCGATGGTTTTGGAGTCATGCTTAGCCACGCAGTTGTGGGTGAACAGGGAGTACAGGAGGGGACTAAGCACGCACCCCTGAGAGTCCATAAACTGCTTTGAAACAGTGTCAGATGTGCAGTGTTTGCACATTATGACACTTCAAGTACATCCTCAACTGGTATAATGGAGATATTATCTGAAATATTTATACAATATTGCTTGTCCAAGTATGAGTTACAAAACCGCTGGGGAATCTGTAGTTATAAATGCAATATTTTTAATTTTATAATATTTTTGAGAGTTTTGGTTATGTCAAATATTAATATCAGCAACAGTTTAAACCACACGTTATTCTTGGAATCACTTTAAACATCCATTCTCAAACATCACAAATGAAAATCCATGGTCAGCTTACATTGGTGATGTCAACAAATGCAGACCTTTTCTTTACGCCACCCTGTGGAGAAGATGGGGACCTCTTATTGTGAACACCTTCCTCCTGAGGATGACAAAGACAGGTCATTTTTTATTTTGCAAAGAACAAAAATAATTTAGTTAGACCTTGTTATAGCTTGCTCGGTAATACACTTTGGCCTGATAAAAAAAAAAAAACTGTGCATCAGGTTCAATCATTGTAACACTATTTTTCAAAAGGCAGGATTTAAAATCAGACAGCAGATGTGAGTTTGATAACATTAACTTCTAGTCAAACTTAGTTACCCGATTCTCCATCCCACCTACTGATCCTTTTCCATGAACTTTGATGGAAGAGGGGTCCTTTCCCCTTGAGAAAGGCATCTCTCTGTTCCACCAGGACGGTAACGTTATACTGTGATGTTTTGTAGCTAATAGTCGTTTCTGTGGGAAAAGCCATTTCGTTAGCTAGTTTGCTGAAGTAGTTGGCACTAGCAAGGCATGACTAGCTAGACGCTGGTGACAGCAGACTACCGTTGCTTTACTGAAGCTAGCTATAACAACATTAACTAGCTAGATAGTTAACGTTAGTATTATATCAGCCAATTACCAGTGACAGAACCAAGTAACTTAGCTAGCTATTTACCTTCCTTACAGCAGCTTTCCAACTGTTGGCCTCAATGCTTCATCCTATTCTTTTGTTGAAAATAATCATAAAACACCAATGTTTCGCTAGCTAAGAAATTGCTCTGAGGGAGAGAAAGATTGGACTGGAGATTTGAAAATTTGAGTACACATTTCGGCCGCGTGGATTGGTCCACTCTTAAACAGTTATACCCAATCACGCGTGATCATGTGTCACAAGATCATCTTTGACGTCGTTGGCTAATCGTTGATAAGAGGCGGGGTCTGTGTTATCCTTGTTTCATCAACAAAACCATGTGGGCCAGATAGATACATTTTGAATACATTAGTAACCTGCAAGTTGCATGCACCAGAGAGGAATATTATTTTTTATTTATACTTAAGCATACGTTTCAATTGCTTGCCAGGGAAAGTGGAAGTGGAGTTGCTGGGTGGGGGATAGAATGACGGTCAAATATAAAAATATTTTATATAAAGTCAAAATAAAACAAAATAAAAAGTAAGCTTGAATGACGCAGAGGGGCAGTGTTTTTATAGCTAATACAGGTCTGCCTGAGGCTGATGCCTGCAGGTGTTTGTACACATGCATATACACACACAATCTCATTCAAATGCACACATGTGCACATACACGGACACACACACATGTAAATAGTGCCATACTCCCACAAGGTCCCCGTTATTGACCTTGTGGGAGATCTGTCGACGTGCCCTTGAGCAGGGCGTTGTCCCTGGTTGCTTCTGTGTGTCACTCTGGATTGGAGTCTGTTAGATGACTAATGTGATGTAGATGTTGAGCGGCTTCACTGCAAGTATATTGTATGTTTTAAATATTCAATAAATTTTTTCAAAAAAAGGAATTAAACCATTCACAGTTAGATTTTTCTTCATCCTCCAGCCAGAGAGGAAGAGGAAGAGAGAGGCACAATCTGTCTCCTTCCAACAGGTTGCATTTTTTTTAGTTGTTTCGCCCATCAAGCAAGGCATGTTTGTATTGTCAATGAGAGTGTAGAATTTGGTCAACCAAAAAATGAATGGCTTATTTGCTGTGTGAGGTTTATTTGATTGAGTATAAGTTGTAATTGTTTAATTGCTACGAGTGTACTGTTATAAGTAGGACAGGTGACATCCCGGCAACTTTGAGGAAAACACTTTATATCTGAGTTGTCTTGAGATGGCTATGCGTATTAATGACATGAGGCTAGTAGCATAGCATCTCTCTCCGTTAAATACAGGCGGTTGAAGTCAACAATACTCATCGAATATTGAAAAAAGTATTACAATAACGAGATGTATCCACCAATCCAAAGGAGAGCCTATGTGGACAACGACTCACATTGTTAGGGTGGAAAGGCATGCACCTTGTCAGTATATCCATAATCTTTGGTAAATCCTAACCAATGGTTTACAGAATGGCTGTGTTGAATCCCCGGTACCTCCATCTAGCACTCCTCCACTGTTGTAAACAAGTACTTTGGAAGCTATAGATATGCACTTATTAATGTCTACATGGGTTTTTGCCACATTTATGATATTACAGACACATTACTGAATACTTTTAAATTATATTATGTGAGCTAAATATACTTATAAATTAACTTAAAATATATGTATTAAAACATTTTCCTTAAAGTATCATTTTTAGAGATGACTAATGTTACTGTCCCACTACAACAACACAATACTTAAATACAGGGCATTCGGAACGTATTCAGACCCCTTGACTTTTTCCAAGAATGTTTTACGTTACAGCCTTATTCCAAAATGGATTAAATTGTTGTTTTTTTCCCTCGTCAATCAACACACAATACCCCATAATGATAAAGCAAAAACAGGTTTTCAAAAATTGTTGCAAATAAAAAATGAAATATCACATTTACATTAGTATTCAGACTTTGATGAAGCACCTTTGGCAGCGATTAAAGCGTCAAGTCTTCTTGGGTTTGACGCTACAAGCTTGGCACAAGCTGTATTTGGGGAGTTTCCCCCATTTTTCTCTGCAGATCCTCTCAAGCTCTGTCAAGTTGGATGGGGAGTGTCGCTGCACTGCATTTTCAGGTCTCTCCATAGATGTTAGATCGGGTTCAAGTCCAGGCTCTTGCTGGGCAACTCAAGGACATTCAGAGACTTGTCCCGAAGCCACTCCTGCGTTGTCTTGGCTGTGTGCTTATGGTCATTGTCCTGTTGGAAGGTGATCATTTGCCCCAGTCTGAGGTCCTGAGCACTCTGGAGTAGGTTTTCATCAAGGATATCTCTGTACTTTGCTCCGTTGATCTTTCCCTCAATCCTGATTAGTCTCCCAGTCCCTGCCGCTGAAAAACATGCTACACCATAGGGATGTTTTTTAGTTTTTTTACCTTTAATTTACTAGGCAAGTCAGTTAAGAACAAATTCTTATTTACAATGACAGCCTAGGAACAGTGGGACAGTGGATTCTATCCGGCAACCTTTCAGTTACGGGCCGAACACTCTAACCACTCGGCTACCTGCCGCCCCCAATTGGTCAGGTACTGGTCAGGTGATGAGTGGTGCCTGGTTTCCTCCAGACGTGACACTTGGCATTCAGGCCAAAGAGTTCAATCTTGGTTCCATCAGGCCTCTTATGGTCTGAGAGTACATAAGGTGCCTTTTGGCAAACTCCAAGCGTGCTGTCATGTGCCTTTTACTGAGGAGGGTCTTCTGTCTGGCCTGATTGGTGGAGTGCTGCAAAGATGGTTGTCCTTCTGGAAGGTTCTCTCATCTCCACAGAGGAACTCTGGAGCTCTGTCGGAGTGATCATCAGGTTCTTGGCCCTTCTCCCCTGATTGCTCAGTTTGTCCGGGCGGCCAGCTCTTTCGAGTCTAATTTGGCAAGGCAGCCTGCTTTTGGAAGAGTTTTGGAGTTTCCAAACTTCTTCCATTTAAGAATGATGGAGGCCACTGTGTTCTTGGGGACCTTCAATGCTGCAGAAAGTTATTGGTACCCTTTCCAAGATCTGTTCTTTGACGCAATCCAGTCTCGGAGCTCTACGGACAATTCCTTCGACCTCATGGCTTGGTTCATGCTCTAACATGCACTGTCAACTATGGGACCTTATATAGACAGGTGTGTGCCTTTACAAATCATGTCCAATCAATTGAATTTACCACAGGTGGATTCCAATCAAGTTGTAGAAACATCTCAAGGATGATCAATGGGAACAGGATGCACCTGAGCTCAGTTTCGAGTCTCATAGCAAAGGGTCTGAATACTTATGTAAATAAGATATTTCTGTTTTTTGTTTTTAATACATTTGCAAAAAAACTTTTTTCGCTTTGTCTTAGTATTTGGTATTTTATTAGGATCCGCATTAGCTAATACTAAAGCAGCAGATACTCTGGTGTCCACAAAAAACATTAAACTATGACATAATACATAACATTAATGGACAAGTACAGGGCAAGGACAGAACTACATGCATATAGAATAAGAATACACCCTTTAATACATTTATGCCTTAGCATTCCGTGCAATCATGTAGCAGCCATACATTTCCCCATATAGTGAATCATCTGCTACTACTGTTGCTTTGTCTAAGCAGGTCCTGATATCCTAATCTCACAGCACCAGTTGTTCTGTAAACACCAGAGAGAATCTCACAACATCAGGAACCATCTATGTCCTTGGTTCATTATCATGTGACTCATAGATGCTGCAGAAAGCAAGGGCAACGCATATCATATGCAGTTGCACCTAAGTTGCACCTAACCAGACCCTTGTGTTTCATCTCTACCTCCTCCCTCTTCTTCACTTCTTTGTCTTCCTTCCTCATCCTCCTCTGGATCTCCTCCTCCACCACATCTCTCTACCTCCTTCTCCTTCCTCTCTACCTCCTCCATTCTCGTCTTCATTTCTTCCTTTGTGCTCTCATCACCCTTCTCCAAAACCTTCTCCTTTATTTCTACCTTCTCCCCCTCCTTCTGTATCTTCTCCACCAGTTTATAGAGAACATTCACAGTGTCTTCATGCATTTCTGCATCTACACTCTCTTTTACTCTCTCTGTCGCCCTCTCAATTTCTCTCCTCCAGCCCTCTCTCTCCATCTGAGGAGCTGGCTGGGAGAGAAAGGACATCTAGTGAAATGTGATCTGATCACGAGAGTTGCTGGCAGCCGGCACCACCTGCTGTTGTCTACACTGAACCCCTACACTGCTCCATGAGCACTGTACTGAGGCTGACTCTCTTCCTGTTGGGTGTATAAGATACTGGGAAAGCAAAAAAAAAAATCAATAAGTCAATAGGTCAATCAATAAGGCAATCAATAAGTAAATACATTATTCAAACCAACCAATCATTCAGTCAATCAACCAACCCAACCAATGAATCTCTGTTTGTGAGAGACACAAACACCTGCTACCGGGTGCTATTCTATTCTTATATATTATATTCTGCCCAGATCAGTTTAGTCCAGTCTAGTCCACTTCAGTCTAGTCCAGTCCAGTATAGGGTGTCAGGTAGCCTAGCGGTTAGAGAGTTGGGCTAGTAACCGAAAGGTTGCTGGTTCGAATACCCGAGCTGACAAGGTGTAAAAAAAAAAAAAAAGAAAAAAAAAACTGTTGATGTGTCCTTGAGCAAGGCACTTAACCCCAATTTGCTCCAGGGACTACTGCATGTCATTGTAAATAAGAATTTGTTCTTAAAAGGCAGTTAAAATTAATCCCCATTATTGACTAACAGTAAAACTGATTAAGTCCAATTTAATCACACTTGCTAAGAGAGGGGACATGGTATAACAGATTGTTTACCAAATAGTCCACAGTATGAAGGTAGATGAGGGAGATAGGAAAGTCCTGTAAGGCGAGCCCCCCGCCCTAGGCCTGGCCCCTGATCTACACTACTGTAAATCGCTCTGGATAAGAGTGTCTGCTAAATGACAACAAAAATAAAAACTATTTAAAGATTAGACTACAGATTATTGGTGAGAGTAAACTCACACCACAAGGATCATGTCTGTTGTCCTCTCTCTGGGTTTTCAGGTCGGGGGGAAAGACAGAAATTAAATGTCCACACATTTCCACCTGATGAGTTCAACTAGCTAGACTTGGGTGTCACTCAGGCCAATAGATTGCTGATAGGGTTGCGTTTTGCTCTTCATCAAGTGTTCAGTGGAAGTGACTGAGAAATCCCATTATGATGCACCAGAATAATGGCCCCAGAGTGCTGGTCACAGAACTAGGATGAGATTTCTTTGGTTCTGGTTCTGTCACATTGCCTAGACCTGTACAACAGCAGTAATTCACCTATAATTTGCCAAATGTGTCATAACTTTACTTACTAGATTTGTGAAGCATTTATGAAGGCATTATAAAGGGCTTATGAACCTTATAAAGGGCTTATAACCTAAACATCATGCTACCATCTCTGGTGACCAACACCCCAACCAGCAGCAACATTATGTTGTTGTAGTAAGCTATGTAATGGGAGTTTCTGACAGTAGAGGGCACTCATGCCATTGACTGCTTGAGAAATGGAAGACCGCTTGAGATATTCTATCCGGAACAAATAGGCCTAAATCCCTGAAATCGTTTAACACCAGGAATGTATAATTGTGTGTTAAATCTGCAGCATGATGCACAGCTGCAAGGTCCATAAAGCACTTGCATATACAAAATCCAGCTGTGTTGTAATGGGACAGACAGTGCCAAACAAGGCAGTGAAGACACAGGGGGGATTCAGAATGCACTCAAAAGTTAAGCCATTTCACCCCCGCATCTCAGCTGTGATCAGACTCTCAGGCCCCTCTATATACTGCCACCCGCTGGACACCTCATCTCTCAGGCCCCTCTCTATACTGCCACCTACTGGAGACCTCATCTCTATGGCCCCTCATATTTTAGGCCCCCTCTCATCTCTCAGGCCCCTCTGAGGTTGGAATAATACTGTGAAATTGTGAAAATTATGATAATTCCCTTTTAGTGTACGAGCTGTTTGAAAAGACTGCCTGAAACTTCAACCTGTTGTGGAGGGATGGAGTTTTGGCCTGCCTGGTGACATTGATAGACCAATAAGAAAGAGAGTTCCAAACCTCTCTGCCAATAACAGATCATTTTCCGCTTTCCCCTCCTCACTCAGACCACTCCCAGACAGTCCTAGCTAAATGCTTGATTGAGAAATGGCTCTTTTCTAAGAAGCTATTTTTGTTTCTTTTTAACCATTTTAATTGAAAACATTCACAGTAAGGTACTTAATTATTACCCAGAAATGTTTTGATATTGAGATAAAAATGGCTGCATTGGACCTTTAATGTTTAAACAAATAAGCAGCTAAAAGGAAAGCTCCTCCCAAAAAACTATCTTTTGGTATTTGTTTCATTAGTCCATATGACACAAAACGCAGCATCATATGATGCAAAATCCACCATACCGGCTGTATATCTGTATTTTGAATGTCTTGAAAACATTGCTAACATGCAAAACATTTTGAGATTATATCAACAATGGACTAATGAAACAAATAACAAAAGATAGTTTTCAAGTGGATTTTGTTTTAAAGTTAGTGTTTCATATCTATCTATCTAACGAGTTGGCTAGCTAACGTTAGCTAGTTATCTAGCTAACGTAATGTTAGCTGTGTTAGCTAGCTGCTTGGCTACAACTAGGATAAAATAAAGTGTGTATTGTAATGGCTTCAACCACCAACTGCCTGTGAGTTTCTCTCTCTCTCACACACACACACACTCTACTGACTTTATTGTCCCCATAGGGGCATTTTGTTGCAGTGTCATGTACAGGTTTAAAGTGGCATTTTAAATACAAAACAAATTGACAATACAACTTTCATAAAAGTTACATACTACTAAAAAGATACTAGCCTGCTGGCCTTACTGAGTCGATAGGAACTTCAGCCCAAGCTATTTAGGAGGGATATCACACCTGGCACAAATTATTGTATAGTTCTGTTTTTCCTGTTGAGTAGCACGCTATACCTGCACCCAGAGGGGAGAAGTTCAAAGTCTGGGTACAGGGGGTGGCTTGGGTCTAAAAGTATTTTGTGAGCTTTGCGGAGGGCCCTGACCTTAAAGAGCTCATCCAAGCCTGTCTGTTTGACTCCAAGTACCTTGCTTAATGTGGTGATAATCATTCTCAGCATATTCCTCTGGCTGACAGTGGCATTGACAAACCAACAAACAACTATTTCATAGTTTTGATGTCTTCACTATTATTCTACAATACAAAAAGTTAAAATACACTCAATGAAAATAAAACAGTCAGTATAGTACAGTCAACATTAAAAGATCACAGTCTTTTGAGAAAGTACAGTCTCTGTTGACTCTTCTTGTAGATCAGGTCTGTATATTTACTCTACTGAAGCTTGTTGTAGATCAGGTCTGTATATTTACTCTACTGAAGCTTATTGTAGATCAGGTCTGTATATTTACTCTACTGAAGCTTATTGTAGATCAGGTCTGTATATTTACTCTACTGAAGCTTATTGTAGATCAGGTCTGTATATTTACTCTACTGAAGCTTATTGTAGATCAGGTCTGTATATTTACTCTACTGAAGCTTATTGTAGATCAGGTCTGTACATTTACTCCACTGAAGCTTATTGTAGATCAGGTCTGTACATTTACTCCACTGAAGCTTATTGTAGATCAGGTCTGTACATTTACTCCACTGAAGCTTATTATCCAAGAGGACACCCAGATATTTGTATTCCTCTACGATCTCTATGTTCTGACCTCTGTTAGATGTTGCAGAGGTCGGTGTTGTACCCTTCCTGAAGTCTATGCACATCTCTTTGGTCTTGTTGGAATTGTGTGATTCGTCACATCACTCTACAAAGTTATTTAGTTATTTTCCTCGTCATCATGCAACAGGCTGATCAAGGCAGTATCATCAGCAAACTTAACGAGGTGTTTGTCAGGATGAAAACTAGTACAACTATTAGTCTACAAGATGTTCAGGAGTTGGGGACGATGACACACAATGCAAATAGTCCGGGTAACCATTTGATTACCGTTTCAGGAGTCTTATGGCTTGGGGGTAGAAGTTGTTGAGAAGCCTTTTGGATCTAGACTAGGCGCTCCGGTACCGCATGCCGTGCGGTAGCAGAGAGAACAGTCTATGACTGGGGTGGCTGGAGTCTATAGAGGTCCTGGATGGCAAGAAGCTTGGTCCCAGTGATGTACTGGGCCATACGCACTACCCTCTGTAGTGCCTTGCGGTCGGAGGCCGAGCAGTTGCCATACCAGGCAGTGATGCAACCAGTCAGGATGCTCTCAATGGTGCAGCTGTAGGACTTTTTGAGGATCTGAGGACCCATGCCAAATCTTTTCAGTCTCCTGAGGAGGAATAGGCTTTGTCGTGCCCTCTTCACGACTGTCTTGGTGTGTTTGGACCATGATAGTTTGTTGGTGATGTGGACACCAAGGAACTTGAAGCTCTCAACCTGCTCAACCACAGCCCCGCCGATGAGAATGGGGGCGTGCTCGGTCCTCCTTTTCCTGTAGTCCACAATCATCTCTTTTGTCTTGAGTCGTGCCTGGCCATGCAGTCATGGGTGAACAGGGAGTACAGGAGGGGACGGAGCACGCACCCCTGAGGTGCCCCCGTGTTGAGGATCTGCGTGTCAGATGTGTTGTTACCTACCCTTACCACCTGGGGATGGCCCGTCAGGAAGTCCAGGATCCAGTTGCAGAGGGAAGTGTTTAGTCCCATGGTCCTTAACTTAGTGATGCTCTTTGAGGGCACTATGGTGTTGAACGCTGAGCTGTAGTCAATGAATAGCATTCTCACATATGTGTTCCTTTTGTCCAGGTGGGAAAGCAGAAGAAAAGTCAAAAAGAAAATCCCTGACATGGGATTTGGCGCCCTCCAGGAGAGTAAGGATGGCATCATCAACTCCTTTGCCTGGCTCCTCTGCTGGAAGCCTCTCCAACATAATCCAGGTAGAATCAATAATTCCCCAGGGCAGGCCCATTACTTTTTTCAATCTTTACTAATGACATGCCCCTGGCTTTGAATAATGCCAGTCTGTCTATGCATGCGGCTGACTCAACACTATACACGTCAGCTACTACAGCAACTGAAATGACTGCAACACTTCACAAAGAGCTGCAGTTAGTTTCAGAATGGGTGGCAAGGAATAAGTTAGTCCTAAATATTTATAATACTTAAAGCATTGTATTTGGGACAAATCATTCACTAAACCCTAAACCTAAGCTAAATCTTTTAATAACTAATGTTGAAATTGAGCAAGTTGAGGAGATTAAAATGCTTGGAGTAACCCTGGTAACTGTCATGGTCAAAACATATTGATACAACAAGATGGGGAGAAGTCTGTCTCTACCTTCTTAACAACAATATCAACAAGGCAGGTCAAACAGGCCCTAGTTTTTTTGCACCTAGACTACTGTTCAGTCGTGTGGTCAGGTGCCACAAAAAGGGACTTTGCAATTGGTTCAGAACAGGGCAACACGGTTGGCCCTTGGATGTACACAGAGAACTAATATTAATAATATGCATGTCAATCTCTCATGGCTCAAAGTGGAGGAAAGATTGACTCCATCACTAATTGTATTTATGAGAGGTATTGACATTTTGAATGACCAAGCTGTCTGTTTCAACTACTGGCACACAAGACATGCCACCAGAGGTCTCTTCACAGTCCCCAAGTCCAGAACAGACTATGGGAGGTGCACAGTACGACATAGAGCCATGACTACATGGAACTCTATTCCACATCAAGTAATTGATGCAAGCAGTAAAATTAGATTTCAAAAACAGATAAAAAACACCTTATGGAACAGTATGGGCCTGAGGGAACACAATGTGTTGTGAAATCTGTGAAAGTATTGTAATGTTTTTAAAATTGTATTAACTGCCTTAATTTTGCTGGACCCCAGGAAGAGTATAAATACAAATATAAACTGAAACGGGTCGAGTAGCTTCTGGATGGCGCTAAGAACATGACTTTTCACAATTTTCTCAAAGCATTTAATTACTAAGGATATCAAGGCAACGGGGTGGTAGTCATTCAGCACAGATGGATTAGATGTTTTAGGGATGGGTATAATTATTGAGTTTTTCCACAATACTGGCACGTGTTGCTGGTATTGTAAAAACACCAGCCAATTGTTCAGCACAGTGCTTGAACACGTCCACTTATTTTGTCTGGGCCTGGCCTTTTGTGTGCTTTACATCCCCTGAACAACTTCAAAACATCCGCCTGTAACAACAACCCTCTCAAACATTTGTAATGATGCTTCCATTTGTTTTAACTCCGACACAAAATCGTCATATTCAAATCTTGAAAAGAAAACATTCAGTTCATTAGCCATGTTCGGGCACTCGTGTCTCCCAAGGTCAGCATGGGTTTTTCCCCAGCCTATGTGGGGGGCACTAGCCATGGATTGAATCCCTTGCCAGGCCACCCTTGAGTTTCCTGAGGAGAGGGTCCTCTCCACCCTGCCTGTGTGACTCCTTGTCCACCAGTATCTGTTTTTCGATCTCATGTTGTACATCTCTTAAAGCCTGTCTATCTATCGCCCTCAGCATAAACTGCCTTCTTCCTATTATGACTTTAGATGTTTTGATACCCAGGTCTTATTGTTAGGGAATATCTGACAGGTTTTAGGCACAACTGACACAACACACAAGTTTACATAGTCTGAAACAACATCTGAGTTCATCTGTGAGCTGCTCTCCTCAAATACCTCCGACATAGTCAAAACACAGTCAAAACACCCTTGGAGAGGAGTGATACTATTGTTGTTCCAGATCTGGACAGTTTTAACTGTGGGTTTCTCCCTCTCCAGGAGCCCGACAGTAGGTTTGCCGGAGGTAGACAACATTGTGGTCTGATGTCCCCAGGGCAGGTCTGGTGGTGGCAGAGAAAGCATTTGGTGTTCTCCCATAGCACAAATCAAGAGTCTTATTTTTCCTAGAGTGACATTTAAAATACTGGTGGTACATGCGCAGGACCTTGTGCAATGCACAGTTGTTAAAATCCCCTAAAATAAATGTGGGTGCGTCGGGAAGATGGATTCCAGTTTCTGTGACAGATTATAAATAATCTCTGATGATTTTTCTGTATTAGCTTTTGGTTGAATGTTCACAACGGTAACAAACAATTGGGGGAAACTCACGGGGAAGATAGTAGGGTCGCAGTGAGTCAGAAAGCAGTTCAATGTCGGCGATACAGAGTCTCTCTCTTACCAGGATCGATTTACACCACTGGTCCCTGACAAGCAGGCGGACGCCCCCGACGTGATGTTTCCCTGTGACAGTTAGATCACCGTCCGCTCTGACCGGTGTGAAGCAGGAAGGCTCCACTACTCTGTCCGGAACTCTGTCAGCCAGCCAAGTCCCAGTAAACGCCAGCAAACAGGCCTTCCGCTATTCGTGTTGGAAGCGCAGATGAGCTTTCCCCTCATTGATCAGCAAGGTGGTGGGTAAGGGAAGTTTGTTGAATTTTTTCCCCCGCGTTTTCCACGTTTGCATTTTGGGTTTGTAATCCACTTGCAGACAATCAGGGATTAGATGGGCCGTTGGGATATCCATCGCGTTTGGTGTTTGAGTTGCAATGTAGTAGGAACTCTCTGCTGTATTGATTTCCACTGCCAGCAGCGTTTTCATGATTTTGTCCTTTTGTAGCGGGTATGTACACGATCAACAATATCTGTCCAACACCCCACCACTGTAAAGCCATCGTTGACAGATGGTTTACAAACAAAGTGTACATATTCAAAACATAAAAGAATACCACACCAAACGTCACACACACCGCGGGATGCAACAGACACGCAACAGACACACACATACATTCACTTACAGTATGTACACGCACATACACATTGTACACACTTACATACAGCTCTCCTGCGCTCATTCTGCCCATTCATAAAACCCCAGTCTACAGTATATACTAAATAAATTCTGCAGTCCAACAACTCTACCCTAACTCCAGACTACCCTAAAGCTGATGACCTGACAACTCAACCCTCCTCTCTGTCTCTGTTTTAGTTGCTGTTGAACCTGATAGTGGGCTATCACGGCCGCGCCCGGTGTGTTCCCCATGTTTGCAGAGCAGCTGAACAATACCAACTGCTGTGTCTTTGTGAGACGCAGAGTAGGTGAACGGATAATTGCCGCATGTGTGGTTCCCACCGTGAAGCATGGAGGAGGAGGTGTGATGGTGTGGGGGTGCTTTGCTGGTGACATTTATTTAGAATTCAAGGTACACTTAACCAGCATGGCTACCACAGAATTCTGCAGCGATACGTCATCCCATCATTTGTTTTTCAACAGGACAATGACCCAACACACCTCCAGGCTGTGCAAGGGCTATTTGACCTAGAAAGAGAGTGATGGAGTGCTGCAGATCACCCGACCTCAACCCAATTGAGATGGTTTGGTTTTGAGTTGGACGGCAGATTGATGGAAAAGCAGCCAAGAAGTGCTCAGCATATGTGGGAACTCCTTCAAGACTGTTGGAAAAGCATTCCAGGTGAAGCTGGTTGAGAGAATGCAAAGAGTGTGCAAAGCTGTCATCAAGGCAAAGGGTGGCTACTTTGAAGAATCTAAAATATATTTTTATTTGTTGAACACTTTTTTGGTTACTACATGATTCCATACGTGTTTTTAATTTTTAATTTTTGCCCCCTTTTTCGATCTTGGCTCATCTCTGCAACTCCCCAACGGGCTCGGGAGAGGCGAAGGCGGAGTCATGCGTCCTTCGAAACATGACTTGCCTAACCGCGCTCCTTAACACCTGCCATCTTAACCCGGAAGCCAGCCGAACCAATTTGTCAGAGGAAATACCGCTCAACTGGCATCTGGGGTCAGCCCACCGGCACCCGGCCCGCCACAAGCAGTCACTAGAGCGCGATGAGCCAAGTAAGGCCCGACCAGCTAAACCCTCCCCTAACCCGGACGACGCTGGGCCAGTTGTGCTCCGTCCTATGGCACTCCCCACCAAGGCCGGTTGTGGCACAGCCCGGGATATGAACCCGGGTCAGTAGTGACGCCTCTAGCACTGCATGCAATGCAATGCAGTGCTTTAGACTGCTGCACCACTCGGGAGGCCACTTCACTGACATTTTCAACCTCTCCCTGACGAGTCTGTAAATCCTACGATTCAAGCAGACCACCATAGTCCCTGACCCCAAGAAAGCGAAGGTAACCTGCCTAAATGACTAACGCCCCATTAAAAGGAGTTCTTAAAAGGGGTTATTTGGTTCTTCTAAAATCTTATAGGGGTTCCCCCACAATTTCAATTTGAAGAAAGGATACTCCAGGAACCTTTTCTTTTTAGAGTGTAGTAGAGTGCAGACAGTTTTGGATGAGTTTGAGCTTGGAGAATGGGCGCTCTCCACTTGCCACTGCCACGGGGAGTGTGAGGCGAACTCTCAGGGCAACAAAGGCATTGGGGTACAAGGAGGCAATTTGGTGTATGGATATGTGCTCCAGTGCATCGATTGGTTTTGCCTCACTGCCAAGTACCCTGCTCAAGGCTTTGAGCTCATCTCAGAACTATTTTGTGTCGATGTCCTTTTCAGATTTGCGCAGTCCCTGGTAAGCGCCACAATGTCCTTGATGGTGGGGATGTTGTACAGGATGCTGAAAACACTGCTGTGTAAAGTGCTCTTTGACGGGCCAGATAGCAGAATCAAGAATCTGATTTAAAAAAGGCACTTAGAATTTCTGCTGAAGGTCAGTCACAGGGTCATCCTCTACCTCGTAGCCAAACAGGCTTCTTCCTTGGACAGACCGTGGGCTGCGCTGGGACACAGGGCTGAATGCCCACTCTTTTGCACTTGCTAATGCGCCACCGAAACCTGCATCGGAGCTTTAGTCTTGGAGAAATACCCTGGTTGATTTTAATTGAGCCACTGCTTGTGACAGATTAAAACACTGCTGAGGTAGGCCTATGGAAGCACAGTGTGATAAAATCTGAGCCGTCTATGTCCAATGTGAGCTGGGTGTGGTGAGCTGACAGCCTTGCCATATTTCCAAACTAGGCTACACACCAGCCTCTATGGCCATGTCATGTGCACTAGAGGAGAGCTTCTTTCGTCAGTCAGTCAGAAATGTTGCATAGAACCTACTGTCTTGAAGAGAAAGGTAGGCTTAATTCAAAAATAGAATTCCGGCAGGAGTAAACTAGAACCCATCTTCATCTTCCAAGATTGCCATAGGACTGAACTCTCTACATGCCAGACAGGATTTTTGTCATCATCCAACATAATTCATAATATTTCAATAATGACAGATATGGTTACATTTATTGTCTCCCAAATAGAATGAAATAAACAAGTCAATTAAACAAATTGAAGTGACGACACAAGCAGCATTCCATTCCATGAACTAAAATACATAAATAAGCATATAAAGCAAAATGAAGTAAAAAACATGGCTGCTACTGCGACCCGTAGAACAAGGAAGTAGTCAGGAGCCAACAGAATTATAAGCATCCAGGAGCCAATTGAAAGAGGGGGTTCGTTTTCCCTGGGTGGTTTGTCACAGGGGTGTCTGAGAGATGAGGTCTGCAGCTAGAGTCTACTGGACCATTGAGGGCATGAGAAAACTGGGGGCTGACAGTTTGGCTTGTGGCCAGACAAAATGCATTCTTCTCCCTCTGGCTGAGCCTCAGATGCATACTGAGGGAGCCTTTGAGTGCTACAAATAAAGCTCAAAATCAATAACCTACTGAACAGGTAGGCCCACAAAAACAGACTACATTCTAGATTCACTCAAATCAAGGATCAATAAACCAACCATGTCAAACTTAGCCTATCTATTTGCAAAAAGCAGATCCAAACATATAGCATTAGAGACAACTAAAATAGTGAGGTTGACTGTTCAAGTTTAAAAACCGAATAATTACAGGCTATAGGTTACAGAATCAGCCCACTGGAGATTAGTAGTAAAACGCTCAGGGGGAAAAAGCGCGCCTCTTTGTGCGGCACAAATGTCATGGGGGCGTTGTTGAATTTTGACAGTTTAGCCCCCGCAGCCCTCCCACTCAAACACTCCCACTCAATGGAGAAAATATTGACAGTGTTATAGGTGACGGAGTGGGGGGAGGGGGGGGGCTCCTCATCCACCAGTTGTATTTTATGGCAACTCGAGATCAATTCAGACCTGTCGTTGAACAAAGACACATCATGGCCGCGTCAAACAGCCGACGGGACGTCCCGTCAAAGTTATGGGTCCCAATGATCGTTATTGTCGTGGTCGTACTGCAAGTAGCTTCGACAACTGGAATTCTCGTCTTCTTGAACATGTCAGTTGCTCAGGTAAGGCGTTTTTTTTTTTAACCCAACAGCTGATGTTCGCCTGACGACTAGAAAACGTATGTTCAGGCTCTTCTGATTTTTTTTTTTTTTCAGGTCACAGTTGGTTCTCCAGAACTTCTGGTAGTCAGGAAAGTTATGCCAACACATTCAGAGTACATACATCATAAATGTTTTTAAGTTGCCTATATAGTTTTCTTGAGGTGATGCCTGGCAGTGAGTGAAGAACATTTTATTGGACAGATGATTTATAAATGACATATTATCTAATAATTAAGAGTATATGAACTACCCTATATATTTTACAAATACTCTAAATAGCAGTATTCTATCTACAGATAATACATTCACATACAGTAGGTTACATTATTCTTCACCTCCTAACCAGAACTATACAGTAGATTGCAGCATACTTATCCAGACAAAAATCCCATCGGTGTGTCCTTGAGGTAGGCTGTCATTTTAAATAAGAATTTGTTCTTAACTGCCTTTTTTTTTTTTAAGTATACTTTCCCATTAGATCATATGATACCTGCTGATTAAAAGTGAAATATGTCTATAAAGAATCAGTATACACTGAAGATCTTGTAACTGGATGAAGATGAATATGACTGTAATAATCAATGTAGTCTGGAGCTGTCAGTTCTAATCAGTGTACTAATTACATTAGTTAGATTCTCCTCTCTCTGTAGCCTGGCATGGCATTGTTTGTTACAATGATGACAGAGCATGTTAGCAGCACAAATAAAGAGCCAGTGATTCACTAGTATGAGCATGGGGTCAAAGAAACAAACCCAAACTAACCACATCCCTCAGGGGGAAAAAAACACTCACAATGGTGTGATATTGCGAGGGGTGAAAGTGAAAGAGGAGGCGAAGAAACAGTTATGATGTGAAAATAAATGAGAGATTTAATACGAAAGACAGCAATACACAAAAAGGAAACAATAACCCGCGAGGGGTGAAACAAAACACACAAGGCTATATGGTGACCCTGATGACCAAATGTGAAACAGGGTGTTACTGCCATCGTCCCACGACCGCCGGTTAGAATGCCGGCGAGGAGGAGCGTCGGAGAGGAGGAGGTCCCGCAGCTCTGCACTGGACATTCGTTACAGTACACCCCTCCCTAGGCGCGGCTCCTAACGACCTCGAGGGCGAGGAGCTGGCCGATCCGGAGGGCGTGCGTGAAACTCTGTTGTTAGGCAGGGGTCGCAGATATCCACCGGAAAGAGGGAGAGAGATTAGTGTATGGTGGTGTTAATCTCAACCTGTAGGTGACCTCATTTACTCTCCGGAGGACCGTGAACGGCCCCACATACCGGGGCTCCAGCTTATGACAGGGCAAGCGGAGCTGGAGGTTCCTCGTGGACAGCCAGACCTTGTCCCCTGGGTGGAATACCGGAGCCTCACTCCGCTGCCTGTCCGCCTGCGTCTTCTGCAGTTGTACTGCCTCCCGCAGGCGGATGTGAACAGCAGACCAGACCCCCTCAGCCCTCCTAAACCACTCCTCCACCGCTTGTACTTCACTGGAACCCCTCCTCCAGGGGCACAGCGGCGGTTGGAAACCCAGTACCACCTGGAAAGGGGTTAGCCCGGTTGAGGAATGGCACAGGGAGTTCTGAGCGTACTCCGCCCAGGGGAGGAAACGGGTCCACTCGCCTGGCTGTTCCATACTATAGGCCCAGAGGAACCTCCCAAGCTCTTGGTTCGTGCGCTCCGCCTGCCCATTAGCCTGAGGGTGGTACCCGGATGTGAGGCTGACCGCGACCCCCAGCTTGGACATAAATGCCTTCCAGACACGTGACGTGAACTGGGGACCTCGGTCAGACACGATGTCCTCCGGAAGTCCATACAACCGGAAGACCTGCTGAAACAGCACCTCAGCGAACTGGAGAGCAGAGGGGAGGCCGGGTAGTGGCAGGAACCGCACCATCTTAGAGAACCTGTCCACTACAACGGCGATGGTCGTCTTCCCCTCTGCTTGCAGTAGATCCGTAACGAAATCTACCGCGATGTGAGACCAAGGCCGCTGAGGTACTGGTAGAGGCGCAGCGGCAGTCGGAGGGCGTCGACCAAGGACCGGTCAATGAAACTCCCCGCAGCTCCGGAGTCAATCAGGGCTGTAGACAAATAATTGGGGAAGTTACCAGAAAGCACAACTGAGCAACAGAAAGGGCTGGCTATGCGATCTGCTCGCAAGACACCTACTGTGCTCACCTGCGCCCCCTGGCCACTTACCCCTTTCCTGTGTTCTGCCTGGGCCGAGGGACACACCCTCCTGACGTGTCCTCTCTCTCCACAGTAGAGACACAGTCCCTGACGACTCCGCCGTTGTCTATCCTCTGCGGAGAGTCTCGTTATCCCCAGCTCCATCAGCTCTGGTTCCGGCTCGGCTCGGCGAAGGGGAAATACGCGCCAGCTGGTCAGGGTCCCGGAGCTGCATCTGGACCTCAGTCCGCAGACCCCTGCGGAAAGCGGTCCTCAGAGCCGTCTCGTTCCACCCACTGGACGCCGCCATCGTCCGGAACGACAGCGCATACTCCGAGGCCGTGCCCCGACCCTGGGCTAGGCGCATAAGCCGCTCGCCCGCATCTTGCCCCTCCGCGGGATGGTAAAACACTGCTCGGAACTGAGCGATGAACCTAGTGACCGACCTTAACTCCTCAGCCCCGCTCCCCCACAGTGCCGTTGCCCACTCGAGTGCACACCTCATGAGAAGAGTGATCATCGTGTGCACCTTCTCCGAGTCCGACACCGGCTGATCGCCTAAATACAGTTCGCACTGGAGAAGGAACCCACGACAACCCTCCGGATTGCCGTCATATTTATCTGTAACGGCTCTCCGGAGTTCTCCCCTCGGGACGTGTCGAGACTCGACACGATCGGGTGCTGGGGCGCTGTGGCTCCAGTTGAACCCACCGGGTGCTCCCCGCTCGATCGTGCTGCCATGAGGAACATCATGGCCCCGAGTGTGGTCACCAACCCGGCAACTTGTTCCTCCATGGCTCGGAGTCTCTCCTCCAGCTAAGGTGCCCGACCGGGTAGCCCAGCTCCCTCTCTGCACCCGTCCATGGAGACCTAGGGAAAACGAGAGGGGAAAAGGAAAAATCAAAAGGTGCAGACAAATACGAACTGGTGGAAAAATAAAAAAGGTGCCTCGTGTTGGGTGGGTTATTCTGTGATATTGAAAGTGATATTGAAAGGGGTGAAAGTGAAAGAGGAGGCGAAGAAACAGTTATGATGCGAAAATTATGTTATGAGAGATTTAATACGAAAGACAGCAATACACAAAAAGGAAACAATAACCCGCGAGGGGTGAAACAAAACACACAAGGCTATATGGTTACTGCCATTGTCCCGCGACCGCCGGTTAGAACGCCGGCGAGGAGGAGCGCCGGAGAAGAGGAGGTCCCGCAGCTCTGCGTGGGGCATTCGTTACAATTGGATGTAACATTGAAAGTTTATGAAACTGGTAGTCACAAGGCAAATACTAGTTGAGAGGGAAGGACTTTGTAGTCCACTGCAACACAATTCTATGTCAAACTTGATCATAAGGCCTGACTAACAATGCATTAAGGATTGTACAAAGTTACAAAAGCTGCCAAGTTTAGAGTCAGCAAAGTTGTGTTGAGGTGTTGGCCATGGTGCAGGGAAAGGTGTGTTGTTTCGCTTGCACCCAAGCAGAGTGACCAAATCATGTACATAAAATACTGCATTACTTATAAAAACAAAAACACGTTTCTGGGAACTTTTGCCATTTGCTGTTATCGTGTTGGGAAAAACTCCAGCAGTGTGACTAACAGCACAGCATAGAACAATTACATTTCAAAACACTAATGGATAAGAGGATTCCATCACAGATGTTATGGTGATACAAGGGCTATATTTTGATGGGGGAAACCCAAAACAAAGTAGCTGCATCCTCCATCTAATACAGATAAAGATACTTACTCATCCCTGTCCTGTATGGGTTGTGCTGAACAGGTGAGGAGCCAGGTGGTGGGTGAGGAGTTACGCTGCCTGGGGCTCCTGAATGCCCTGGAGAAAGAACAGGATATACCGGATTCGCTGGTTCAACTGTTTGGGGAGCCCTGCATCAAACTGGCCCAGGGAATCAGAGCCTATATCACTAAGGTGGGTCCCACCTTGATGTATGTTCAACAACAGGTTTGAATTGATCTGAATAGCCGTCAAAGCCCGCCCACTGGGCACAGACATCAATTCAACGTCTGTTCCACGTTGGTTCAACGTAATTTCATTTAAATGACGTGGAAACAACATTGATTCATCTAGTGTGTGCCCAGTGGGTAATCTAATTATTGGATGAGGAGGGGAACACCCACTCCTTTCACAGTTACACAGTAAGCGTTTTTAACATGATAGTTGGTTCATTACAAACTATTCAAATACCTATGATGTTTGTGGAAGTACAACATACATATATTATAGAATTAGTTAACAAGGGAGAGAGTTATTATAGCATTCACTTTCTGAGCTCAGCTTAACGTACAACAACATCCTGTCTGATGCATCACCCTCATCAGCATGGTTGTTTATAGAGGTCTAACCTCAGCTTGACCACAAATATCAGACAGAGCTCCTCTCCTGATATGAGCTTTCCTGTTCCCATGGTCCTAAATTCTCTACTTTAACTTTACATGTGATCACACGTGATCTTGTGTTAAGTTAATGTGATAACATGTGACAACATGTAAAGCAACATGTGATAACATGAAACTGTGCATGAAACTACCTCATCTTGGAGAAAAATCTGTCCTTAATGGCCATGTATTGTTCAAATCTCCACCCGGCACAGCCACCCCTCAGAGCCTGCCTGGTTCCTCTACAGGTTTCTTCCTAGATTTCTCCCAATCTAGGGAGTTTTTCCTAGACACCATGCGTCTACATCTGCATTTCTTGCTGTTTGGGGTTTTAGCCTGGGTTTCTGTATAGCACTACATCTGCTGATGTAAAAAGGGCTTTAAAAAAAAAAAACGGACAAATAACAACAGACAGCATGTGAAAACATGATCTCGTGCAATAAATGTGACAACATGGGGATGCAAATTTTCAACATATGACAACATGAAACTACAGTCGTGGTCAAAAGTTTTGAGAATGACAAGTATTGGTCTCCACAAAGTTTGCTGCCTCAGTGTTGATGATGGCAGTTTGCATATACTCCAGAATGTCATGAAGAGTGATCAGATGAATTGCAATTAATTGCAAAGTCCCTCTTTGCCATGAAAATGAACTTAATCCCCCAAAAACATTTCCACTGCATTTCAGCCCTGCCACAAAAGGACCAGCTGCCATCATGTCAGTGATTGTCTCGTTAACACAGGTGAGAGTGTTGACGAGGACAAGGCTGGAGATCACTCTGTCATGCTGATTGAGTCAGAATAACAGACTGGAAGCTTTAAAAGGAGGGTGGTGCTTGAAATCATTGTTCTGTCAACCATGGTTACCTGCAAGGAAACACGTGCCGTCATCATTGCTTTGCACAAAAAGGGCTTCACAGGCAAGGATATTGCTGCTAGTAAGATTGCACCTAAATCAACCATTTATCGGATCATCAAGAACATCAAGGAGAGGGGTTCAAATGTTGTGAAGAAGGCGTCAGGGCGCCCAAGAAAGTCCAGCAAGCGCCAGGACCGTCTCCTAAAGTTGATTCAGCTGCGGGATCGGGGCACCACCAGTGCAGAGCTTGCTCAGGAATGGCATCAGGCAGGTGAGTGCATCTGCACGCACAGTGAGGCAAAGACTTTTGGAGGATGGCCTGGTGTCAAGAAGGGCAGCAAAGAAGCCACTTCTCTCTAGGAAAAACATCAGGGACAGACTGATATTCTGCAAAAGGTACAGGGATTGGACTGCTGAGGACTGGGGTAGAGTCATTTTCTCTGATGAATCCCCTTTCCGATTGTTTGGGCCATCCGGAAAACACCTAAGTTAGGTAGAGCTGTAAGAATCATCCGTCATGGTCTCTTTCTGTCATAGATTATGATC
The DNA here is from genome assembly GCA_023634145.1 of Thymallus thymallus. Classification (NCBI taxonomy): domain Eukaryota; kingdom Metazoa; phylum Chordata; class Actinopteri; order Salmoniformes; family Salmonidae; genus Thymallus; species Thymallus thymallus. Next base: position 6,689,612 of record CM042404.1, read on the forward strand.
AAGGGGTGGGTGGGAGTAGCAGTTGAGAGTGCATGGTGATTCAGCTTCAAAGAGCACAGATGTTTTTCATTATTTCAGTTGAAAAACCAATCAAGTCATAGCAAGTCAGTCACACATCTGGTCTGTCTCCTCTCATGTTTTTCCATTAAATCTAGGAAGAGCAAATGAGATAATTTACTGGGATGTGTCCAGGTCCCAATAAAATCTGTACCCTCTCGACTTTGTCAAAAGAGCTTGTAAATAAAAAATTGTGTTCATCATGAAATTGGAATTACAAACAATCGGATTGCGCAACAGCAATGCTGCAGTGCATGTCATAGATAGGCTGTACTATACTCAATCCTGCGCTGTGTGTTCATTATTGAGGTCTATGCCACATCTTAAAAAGGGGTTTTGTCTTTCAGGTGGCAGAAAGTATTATTTCAAAACACGCCGTTCCAGGTAATCATCCATCCATCATCATTATAGCATATCTTATCTATCCAATATCTCCTCCTGGTGCTACCGTTCTCTAACTGCTATGCTCCTTTTCAGAGCCCAGCGTTCAGCCAAGAGCCAAGCCAGTCAGTGCTGCAGGGCATCAGAAGCCCTCTGCTCACCTCACACTCCGAGACAGTGGCTTACAGGGTATGTCAAACTAGTGTGTTTGTGCTTGCTTGTTCTTTTCGTAGGACATTCACTTTTGTCAGAATAGTTTTGATTTATTTGAATCTAATATAATCTATTGTTTTTATGCTGGGATAAAATTGCAGAATGTCAGTCAATTTCAACAGTATAGCAATAAAAACACAAATATCAAACATCTGCAGGGCCAGCTCTAGCCTTTTGGGGGCCCTAAGCAAGATTTGATTGGGGAGCCCCCCAACTCACTGCAAACATTTTGGTGGCACCCCTCTTGACGGTGTAGAGAAAGATTTGTTTTAGTTAATTTCCTGTAATTGTACACATTTTCCCATGGAGCGTAGAGAAAATGTTGCATTTTTAAAGGAAGTTTTCAGCAATTCTGAACATTTTGCCATGGAGCGGAAAGAAATCCTTGCAATTTTATAGCAACTTTCCTGCAATTCTACACATTATGTAATGACTATACGCCATGTTAATATGATTAATGAGTGAGAATGATTTAGAAAATCAATGTGGGCTCCTTGGAGTTCAGGGCCACTGGGCACGTGCCCAGCATGCAAGGTCGGTATTCGGACATGATTAATACAAGTTTATATAGCTGGCTAGACTAACTACCAGTCTAAAAATTGTTAGCTGACATGGCTAATTGAGTGACTGTCAGTGACTGACATAACAAGAGAAAAAGTGCTGATGCACAACCAAATTTAAAAAATGTGCAACTTGTGTATTCTACAATAGTAAGTTGAGACCCCGACTCATTTCTTAAAAATACAAAAATTAGTGTCCGGGGGCCCTAAGCAACCACTTATGACGCTTATGCCTGGAACCGGTCCTGAACATCTGCAAAGACCATCTGAGCAAATAAAGGCTTAGGTGTGGCATCGCTCATCTCAGCATGTAACCAAAACCAATTCACTGAAACTGTGTCATGATCTCACATAAACCTGACTTCACAGACAGGGCGCTGTTTCCAGCCAGCTCTATGATCATGTATCCAAGAACGCAGTAATGTTCTCCTCATTAACAAATACGTCAGAATGGCTGATACTTATTTGCTTCTTGACTGAATTTTTTCTTGCCTCTTTCTCTTTCTCCCATCAAATCCACCTTAATGCTGTTTCCCTGCTGCACGGATTTCGCCCAAAGTTGGAAGAAATCCTTGTTAAAGTAATCCAATTACCAATAGGCCAACTCATCTTTGAGTCTACAGTAGTAATGTTTTGAATGGACTGTCTTTATTGACATATCTTACTTTGTCCTCCTTATAGGACCTATATCCATGGCACCTCAGAAAGACCTGCATCAGTCCTGCCGTCACCCAGTCCGGTCCTGGGGTAACCAAAGTTTCAGCTCCCATCTCCACAACATGACCCTGTCTCATGGACGCCTCCGCATCCCTCGGTCCGGACGTTATTACTTGTATGCCCAGGTGTACTTCCGCTACCCCTCCCTCACCCATGAGGGGGGTGACCACCATGGGGGCATCTCCAGCTACCAGCTGGTTCAGTGTGTTTACAAGAAGACGTCATACGCCAAGCCCCTTCAGTTGCTGAAGGGGGTGGGCACCAAGTGCTGGGCGCCTGACACTGAGTATGCCCTCCACTCTGTCTACCAGGGAGGCCTGTTTGAGCTGAGGGCCGGGGATGAGATCTTCGTTTCTGTGTCGTCACCTATAGCCGTGCACGCAGAGGACTCATCCAGCTATTTTGGGGCGTTCCGGTTTGACCCATGAGCATGGAGGTTAAGGGGGGAAATACTAAACATGTACTGTACATAGACTACAAAACCTTTAGTAAGACTACAAATTGTACTAGTCTATGGACATAGACTCCAAATCAGCATGGTTCTGACATAGCCAGCCACAGACTGGTGCACAGGCAATTAATAAAGCTATAGTACAATCACAAATAAGAATCTCCAGCACTGAGAGGGAAAGTGGAAATGCACAAGACAAAGGAATGTGTGAATTCAATTCTCCCATATACAGTATGGTATGCAGCACCACCAACTACCAAAGATAACTATAGCTCTGGTGTCCATATGGAACCACTCTTCAGCTCTTGATCTTGTCTCTCTAGACAAACCGGTTGCCTCCCACAATGTCTGGGATTTCCAAGACTAGCTCTGATCTGACCTGTAACTGGCACTAAATTTGATTCAAATTGTAACATTTGATTTTGAGTAAAACAAGCACTCTTGCATGAGGGGGGTGACCACCATGGGGGCATCTCCAGCTACCAGCTGGTTCTGGTTTCAGAACTATAGCTAATTATTGAGAATATAATTACAAGCTCTGAGTGGCTCTGGTTTCATAACTATAGCTAATTATTGAGAATATCATTACAAGCTCTGAGTGGCTCTGGTTTCATAACTATAGCTAATTATTGATGAGAAACAAACAATGGGGGTGAACCTTAACCCTATAACCTAACCTTAATCCTAACTTTAACCCCTAACCCCTAGATCTAACGTTAGTGTATGCCACCTAACTTTAGCCACAACAAATTGGAATTTGTAACATGTTGTACGTTTTGCAGATTCGTAACATATTGTATGTTTTGCAAATCCTTAACATATTGTATAAATTGAAATTCGTAACATGTCATATGGATGATCAAATGGATGATGAACATTCACTAATTAACACACCATACAAAACATAACATATCATACTAAATACAGAATAATACATACAGAATAATACGAAATGCTCTGAGACCACGTTGGCGACAAAGCCTCTACAATTAGACTGTTGAAATGTTAGCTAAGTTGAGGTGAGTGCTGCTGTTGATCATCTTGTCTAGTTGGATAATTTATTAACACTGATCAGAACATTACGTAGTTTAATTAACCAGTGGATTATTTAGCTCTTCACTTGCAGTCACTTAGTAGCCTAGGCCTACTCCTGACCAAAAGCCTGTGACTTGTCTTAATCAATCAATGTGATTTTTTCACTCAATCTCCATCTGTATATTTGGTTCATTCTCTGTCTGGGCAAATAAGTAGAGGTGGTAGGTCATCTATCCCTGGCCAGAAACATTTAGCCTGCTATAATGTAGCCTAAGTTTGCTCGATTGCATATATTCAACTCCAAATACCTGCCGAAATTGTGAAACATGAACACGGGACTCTTTTGAAACAATGTATTGCTATTGTTTTCTATCGGTATCATGATGAAGATACTGTCAATGTAACACCCTACGTCTAATCCCTAACAAAGCGGAGTGAGGGTAAGAAAGAGATGAAACGTGGATCAAAAAAGCAATGTCTTGCCTTGGGCTCTGTTTCAAAATATCACCTTTTTTTTTTTTTTATATGACAGCGGTTCAACACGTTGCCGTGACGCAAGTTGTGTGGGAAAAATATTATTTGTATTTTATTCTGTAATATTTCATTATATTCTTAGCCTACTATACAATATGTGTTGACTTTGATCAGTGTAGCCTAAGTGTGTCTTGTCTGTTTAACAAAATGACTATTGATTTCATGTGCATGGCACAGTCACGTGGCCTATAGGCTGCACAGTCACATAATTAAACTCAAAATATACCATTCTATTCATTTGAAAATACATTTTATTAGTCTGGACCTGCCTAAAAACGAATAAATAATGGTTTTTGAAAATACATGAATAATGATTAATTAAAATACTGTAATGCCCACCCACATTGGGCCACATCTACTCCCACTACTAAATCAAATACTGTAATGCCCACCCACATTGGGCCACATCTACTCCCACTACTAAATCAAATACTGTAATGCCCACCCACATTGGGCCACATCTACTCCCACTACTAAATCAAATATGGTAAAGTGCACCCACATTGGGCCACATCTACTCCCACTACTAAATCAAATACTGTAATGCCCACCCACATTGGGCCACATCTACTCCCACTACTAAACTTGCCGGCATGTGCACGGGCAATATAAAAGGCTTAGAATGTGATAAAATGAGACTGTATGGTTTATTGGGTTATAGAAAACATTGCCTGTTCTATTTGTACAGGCAACATACCTGTAAAAAAAAAAAAACATACCAAGTTTGAACTTCCTGTTAAGCACTGTTCAAGGCCACATTCTAATGGACAATGTGCAACGTGTTATTGGTTTAATTGTTTGGGTTTGAAGTAAAAATGTTTGCAATGTCTAAAAGAGTGACTCTTTGACTGTGTATTTGACTATTGTTTGAAACCATAAACATTTACTGTCTAGACATCTTCCTGTCACTTTGTCAGGAAAGGGATGACAGGCATACACCCAGGCCACAACAGTGAGTCATAATGGTTAGATCCTCAGGGAGGGATCCAATGGGGTTCATGATGTTGGAGTAGGAAGGCCTCCAAACTTGTGTGTATATAGTACTTATTGGTGAGAAACGGGGCACAATGAGCACAAATTTACTCATGTGAAGGTTATTGTTGTTTTATTCATAGCAAATATGAAATGTCAGGGGGAATAAATTGATATTTCAATGTTTTTGAATCTCAGTTGCACATTTACATAAGATGGTAGTGATACAAACCCATTGCAGTTAGCACAAATACAAATAAAATAGACATGGTTTGACGTTACATACGATTACTGTAGCTACATCTCCCAAAACAACTGATCAGCATGTTATTTTTAAAACAACTGATCACCATGTTATTTTTAAATGGAGTGCTTTTAGGTGATAATGTGTTTACCTCCATGAGAGCCCAAAGTCAAGCCTTTTACTGATGTGATGAACTACGGCATACAATACAAAACTGGTCGGACTCGGTTGAAGTCAAACTTGTCCTTAAAGGATAAGACATGATCGACAGGAATACATTAATCTAGTTTAAGAACATCCACCATCAACCTCCAAGGGTATCTGCTCTAGGTAAAAGTGAGATTTGAGGTTCCTCAGCTTAGTTCATGTGTAAGACACAGTATGCTACACTTCAATTGCTTACTTAGTGTGGAAAATGGAGAAGAGATCCAGAGTTCTTTACTAGACTGTTGACAGGCCAGTCCTGTCTCTATATCGTCCGCCCCTGCCTTGGCCTTGGCCAGCAGGTAGGAAGGGCATTTAGATCCATAGACATTGAGAGAGGAGAGGTAACAGCTGGAGGATGAAAACAGACGTGACACTTGAGACCTCTCCCTCGATCGTCCCATAATACTTTTCTCTATGACCTCATACTCAGACTGCCTGTTAGGCTGATCATCACTGAGGATGCTGTAGTGTGCCGGATAAAGTGACACAAACTTATACAATACATAATATTCACTGAAAAGGTAATAAAACCCAGAGATATATAGAGATGCATATTCTAAATTATTAATACAATTCATATTTTCACTTTTGAGTGTTTGTTACTGATGATCTGGTAATAAAGTGTAGTAATGTGACTGTAAACCACAGCTGGGTAGTGCACAGTAGCGCCTCCCTGTGGTCAAAGAGAACCACAGCATGCACATTTCAGAGTAGGGTTATTTTATGCAGCTTATTTTCTCCTGGTGAATAATGAATAAGAAATTCATGCTGTTTTACAGTGTCCCTGTACAAAGAGGACATCATCTCCAGGGTCTGTGATAAAACCACAACCAATTACACAACAAAAACACAATGAGGGCCGGCAAGTAGCCGAGTGGTTATAATGTTGGGCCCGTAACCAAAAGGTTGCTGGATCGAATCCCCGAGCTGACAAGGTAAAAAAAATCTGTTGTTCTGCCCACTGTACCTAGGCATTGTAAATAAGAAATTGTTCTAAACTGACTTGCCTGGTTAAATAATTTAAAATATATATATATTATCAACGAAAGAAACCCTTTTCTGTATAGCTATAAAGGCAGAGAAAATATATGTAGTCTTGACAGCCAGATGCAAGTGCTCATTCATGACAAATATTTCAGGCAGACTTCACATTTTCAACTGTGAATTTCTTCAGGATACTTTGAAAGGCGTAAGCTGATCATTTTCACTGCTAGCTTAGCGATTGTATGGGTTAAAGATGTCTTTGTGGAGGAGGGAGGGAGGGTGGAGTATGTATTGGAAGTGTTGTGGTTTAAATCTCAGACTCGGTTTCCGCTCATTTACAAACCTTGGTCTCTCCAGAGACACATAACCAAACCCAGCATGCCTGCTCTCATCTGTCAACTGACGAGGAACACCCCTCCTGCCATCAGAGCCAAGGAAAAATATTCTCCCAGTTACTGACGCTCATTTAACAAGTAATTTGTCAAATCGTCTACCTCTCCAGTTCTAATGGAGTGGCCAGTTGTCACTGCAGGGAGGAATCCACTAGACAGGCCTGGGTAAAAGCTATGGTTCCACAGTGATGTCTGGCCTAAGGTGCTAAAGCTGGTACTATAGCATCAGTTGAAGAGGATCGAGTCTGGGTCCCGGTTGGCTATATGAGCCACGTGCTTCAGAATGTCCTTCTTTGTGATAATACCCAGCAAGCGGCTGTAAAAAAGAGAGGGACAAAATGTCAAGAGGTCTGGACTTCATACAATAATACAACATTTTATGAAGGATACATTTTTTTTTTTTTTATGTATAAGCCAATCAAGGGGCGGTGTGTCGATGTGTCCTTGAGCAAGGCACTTAACCCTAATTTGCTCCAGGGGCTGATCCTGTAGATAGGCTGTCATTGTAAATAAGAATTTGTTCTTAACTGACATGCCTAGTTAAATTAAAAGGTTAAATAATAATCATTTTTAAAAAATGAACATTTAAAGTGATGTTATCAATTTCAATTTAAAGTAATTGTTTTGCCTGTCTTAGGGGGCTGCTCCATTCTACTTATGAAAATCAGTCCACTGTAGAGGTCCCTAATTACATAGCTAGTTTTCAGTAGCAGCAGGTGTCTTACCCATTGTGTGTGATGAGGCACTGGCGCAGGCCCAGCTTCCTGAAGATGTCCACCACAATGTCCATGGCGGTGTGGTCTGTGACGGTGAAGGGACTAAGGTCCATGATGCCTCTGAGTTTCAGAGGAGTGGGGTTGTTGGGGGGCTGAGGGGGCGTGTACTCTGTAAAGAAGACCCTCGATGTGCTCACTATCCCATCCTGACGCTGTCTGGCATTATCTGAGAGGGGAGAGGGAGGGGTTACTGAGGGGTGACAGAGAGACTGGCATTATCTGAGAGGGGAGAGGGAGGGGTGGCAGAGAGACTGGCATTATCTGAGAGGAGAGAGGGAGGGAGGGGTTACAGAGGGCTGGCAGAGAGTGGCATTATCTGAGAGGAGAGAGGGAGGGAGGGGTTACAGAGGGCTGGCAGAGAGTGGCATTATCTGAGAGGAGAGAGGGAGGGGTTACAGAGGGGTCCTTGAAAAGGGCTATATAAATAGAATGTATTATTAAGAACACATTACATTGTTTTGACAAAGGTGAAAGAGCATGTAGGTCAAAAGCCAGCACCTCAACACATGATGATCTGTCATCCCTACCTATGGAGATGGTGAGGTCCCTTCGCAGCACGAAGCCCACTAGGCGCTGGGACTCATGGGAGACCACCACGGGGAAGCCGCTGTAAGTGGTGTCAGTGATCATGGTCTCCACGTCCTCTACCGTCATGCCGTCCTGGGTCAGTACGGAGAGCGGCGGGTCACTGCGACGCGGCCGCATCACGTCCATGGCCAAGGTCTTATGGCTAAACTCCTCCTTGGCCTCCAGGAAGGGGTACCCGTTGAGGCGGATGTGAGCTTCGTAGATCCCCTCGCGCCCGATGGCGTCTGCCACCCACTTACTGGTCATGGCCGCGGCCATCAGGGGAACAATGTACTCCAGCCCTCCGGTCAGCTCGAACATGATGACCACCAGGGACACGGTCATACGGGTCACCCCACCTGTGGGCACAAAGCCAGTGGGGTGGCAGAAAACATTAGGCATACCCTCAAGACAACATTTAACCAGGAAAAACGAGCTCAGAGTAAAGACAAAACAAGTGAAGGAAAAGCTCTTACACATGCAAGGTGCCAACGTACAGTACCCATGCAGGCCTTACCTAAGCAGGCAGCAGCCCCCACCATGGCGTAGAGGCCTGGGGTGATGCAGTCAGCACCAGGGGAGCACCAGCCCCTGAAGATCACCCAGTCATGGTGGTAGTAGGCCAGCTGCTCCATGCCTATACCCAGCAGCCTGCCTGCAATCGCCCCCACTGCCATGCTGGGAATGAACAGACCAGAGGGAACCTGGAGGAACGACATTGTTATATTAATGCTCAAATCACAGGGAAGAACACCAGTGAACTCTCTGGACGGATGTGACATATAGATATGATGGAGGTTTTCCAGTACCTTCATGCCGAAGGTAACTACAGTGATGAGCATCTTAAAGACCAGGGCCAGGGACAGCTGCCACATGGCCGTGTAAACGTCATCTCCAGCCGGGCGGTCCGGCAGCTCGTTGCTGCTCTTGGTGACGTTGGTATTGTCATAGTTACACAGCTTGGAGGAGTCCAGCAGACCACAGTCGTTGAAGAGCTCAGAGATTAGCTCACTGGTGCTGGTGCGGGTGTAGCTGTTAGGGAAAGCCACCACCGCCGTCACAGCGGTGACAACAAGTACCTCCAGGACCGGGTAGTGGCCCAGCCACGTGGTCTTACGCCTCCGGCACCACGCGATGTTGGCGCGGATGAAGAAGGCGCCCCAGATGCCCCCGAAGATTCCCAGGAGGATGAAGGGTATGAGCTCCAGGAGGTGCCAGGGGGTGTGGAACTCCACATAGAACAGCACCAGGCGGCTGTTTCCAAACGGGTTGATGGAGCGCAGGGTGAAGGCTGCCACCAGGGCTGCGAAGAACGACCGCCAAAGAGTTTTCATGGGGAAATAGTAGCTCACCTGACAGGACCATGAGGAGACAGACAGTTACACCTGACAGGACCATGAGGAGACAGACAGTTACACCTGACAGGACCATGAGGAGACGGACAGTTACACCTGACAGGACCATGAGGAGACAGACAGTTACACCTGACAGGACCATGAGGAGACAGACAGTTACACCTGACAGGACCATGAGGAGACGGACAGTTACACCTGACAGGACCATGAGGAGACAGACAGTTACACCTGACAGGACCATGAGGAGACAGACAGTTACACCTGACAGGACCATGAGGAGACGGACAGTTACACCTGACAGGACCATGAGGAGACGGACAGTTACACCTGACAGGACCATGAGGAGACGGACAGTTACACCTGACAGGACCATGAGGAGACGGACAGTTACACCTGACAGGACCATGAGGAGACAGACAGTTACACCTGACAGGACCATGAGGAGACAGACAGTTACACCTGACAGGACCATGAGGAGACGGACAGTTACACAGTGGTCTTAGCCAAATGTTAACTTTGTCAACTTTATTACAATCAAACGTTAACTTTAGGAGTGTTTCAACTTGACAGTCATAGTCACTTGCACAAGAAGAAGGAAGCTAAGGCACTGGTTACCTCCTCTAGACTGAAGAGCACTCCTCCTATGGGGGCACCGAACGCCACAGACACACCAACTGCAGCAGCGGCAGACAGAACCTGACACACACACCACCCAGCAGAGAAAGGAAGAAGGTGATTTACAACACGGTTAAATTACAAATAATATAACGCTTGCTGATTCATGACTAAATGCTAAATATCTCTGTGTTGGAGAGTAAATCTCAGGCCCAATGTTTACAGAAGGGAGACAGAGTCACCACATGTTTGTGGCACTGTACTTCCATAAATACTATCTCACTGTAGCAGAGGAGCAAAAACGTCACCTTGGGGTATGTGTTTGTTGAAATCATAAAACCAGCTACAGGCTATTTATAGTTTAACGGGGTTTTCCTGCGCTGAATCTGACTTGAGGCTCTAACATTCTTTCGATCCAGCTTGATATCAGAGTTAATGCAAAACAAACAGTGGTCCTATTTTTAGCAATGTGTGCCAGTTCCTTGAAAAATACATTTAAAAAGTTAACCAGTATTGTATGTTTGTGAATAGCCCAGTGCAGTGTTCCTCACCAGGGAATAAAATTAACACCCGCCAAATGCAGGTAGATTTAGGTATTAGCGGGTAAGAACGTCTATTTCACCAGCAACCTTGGTGGGTGGAGTAGCTGTTTTCAAAGTATTTCTGACGTTTTGTTTTATAGTTGCTTATCTCACAGAAAAACACAACTTTATATTCCACCTCGCACAGCAACACTGCCTGCTGAGCTTTGTGCACTGTGCTGATAAGATTCATTTTTGGAGGCGCAAAAAAAATGGGTCTAATTTACTCTAAAGTCTACAAAGTGAGACTTAGTCCTCGTGTTTCTTGGCTATTTACATTGTTTTGTTCACAAGGTCGGTTGTTTTTCAAAGTTAGTTTGAGTCTGCTGCTTCAACTGATAGCGAAGATGTGCTCTCTACTACTAGTCAGATCCGAAATCACACACACAGAGAGACAGAGAGACAGAGAGACAGATTCGAGTTGCCCCATTACCAAGGTAACCACCTGCCCTTAAAGGGGCAGCTGCATTTTTTTCTCTGATATTTTGGTTAAAAGCCTTGGTTCACATTAAATTAAATTGAGCAATAGATCACAATATATATCACAATACTTCTTACTAATACATTTCTTGTTTTAGAAACAGTAAGCATGGTCATCTTGTTGTTTAGATAATTATGGCGTAAAACATATTTTGGCTGGTAAAAAATTCTGAGTGGCTGGTATATTTTTTCATCTACCTGCCACAGTGACTCGTGGACTAAAAAGTCAATTTTAGGCCCTGCTCCTCACCTCTCTGCGCTTGGCCTCATTCTTGCGGTACTTGGTGAAGAGGTGGCAGAGGATGTTGCCACAGCAGCAGGCCACGTGGACCAGGGGCCCCTCCTTCCCCAGGCTGAGCCCTGACGACACAGCCAGGACCAGGGTGATGGTCTTAATCACCAGGGTCCACTTCCCCAGGTACCCCCGGATAATGAACCCACTCAAAATGGTTTTGATCTGGGAGAGAAAATAAATAGCATGGGAAAATAAACCACATCCTTTGTCATTATTCAAAAGAAGACATTTCAAATAAGGGTAAAGGAATAATAAAAAAGTCTTACCTCTGGGATTCCAGAGCCACAAGCATAGGGGGCGAAGGCCCTGACTAGTGTCACAGCCAGGAAGGAGAATAGCAGAGCCCAGCACACGTACATTAGGTAGTTCATAATGTACGCAAAGGGACCCTGCAGACAGACATTTCACAATCAGACTGTTACCAAAATAATAACATACAAACACACACAATGGATCAAGTAGTACTATTTTATCACACCTCTGTTGCGCCGATGAGGAGTTCGGCCCAGCTCTTCCACTGTGGACACTTGTCCCTCTCTTGGAAGGTAGTCTCGTTGGAGGTCCAACAGCAGTGTTCGTGGTTGAACCAGAACCCGTTTAGACAAACCCCTTCCTTCAGGTCTGTCATCCAGTGGGCTGATATGTCGATCCCACCTGCCAATGCACCTGGAATAAACCACAAGGTAAATTACGAACACAATCAATGGCTTCCAGGTGCGTTGCCGTGTGGGTCTTAGTAGAGGGACTCAAATGAAAAAGCCTTTCTGTATCATCAGTCTGTATCCATTTAGACTGACCTGACATGAGTCCAATCAGCAGCATGAGCAGCCATCCAGAGAAAGCATCACAGACACTGTTCACCAGCGCCCATGTGGACTCTTTGCTTTTACTGGTAATCTACAGATCAGACAGGTGAAATAAATATAGTTGTTATAATACTATGATACTTTTGATTCAGACAGTAATGCCATGTTAGGCCGTCATTGTAAATAAGACTGTTCTTAACGGACTTTCCTAGTTAAATAAAGGTAAACAAAACTAGCACACATAGATACTGACCTGAAGCCTGTTTGAGAGACACGTTTTGTTATGGGTTGGGAAGTGGGTTAAGACTAAGAGTTAAAAGGACAAGGAAATAAACAGGATGTGGGTCACCTCTCTGTGCCGGTCGCGGTCTTTAGACTTCTCCCGCACCCAGTCTATGGTGTTAAAGTCCTCATAGGTGCCCACCCCTGGCACAGGCTCATCCAGCAAGTCCATCAGTTTAGGAACCCCGTTCACCTCCTCCATACCTGAGTTATCCCCTGGAGGAGAAGGGAGGAAGGAGAGATGTGAGGCATAGAAGGGAGGAGGGATTCAAAAGATAGATGTAAACACATTCTGACATTGCTTTAGGGGCAGTTTCCCCAGACATAGATTAGGCTAAACCTAGTCGTGGAATAACAATATTTTTTTTAATGGAGATTATCCAAGGAGCTTGCTTTTTAGTCCAGGACTAGGTTTAATCTGTGTCTGGGAGGTTTTACTTCCAGATCAATGACACATACTTAAAGGGAACAATGCGTTAGACAGAATTCCTGGAAAATATTGATGAAAAACAGTGGCACCTGTGAGTGTGAGGTTTGGGATGTGATCAAGACAGAATAGTTTAGGCCTAATAACAGCATATTCCAAAATAAATTGTTGCCAAATTAAACCAAAACAAAACAAAGTCAGGAAGTAACGCAAAGAGGATTTTGGTCTCACTGATATTAAATCCCAGCAATGTAGGCTGGCCTAGCTTCATGTGTTTACTTTCACTCATAACTAACAATAGACTAACAACACCTATCAAAACAAGACACACATTAACACATCCATGACTTGTTGTGTGTGTGTGTGTGTGTGTGTGTGTGTGTGTGTGTGTGTGTGTGTGTGTGTGTGTGTGTGTGTGTGTGTGTGTGTGTGTGTGTGTGTGTGTGTAAAAACGACAACAGAGACAGACAGACACACATTAACCTTGATCTTACCAGAACCATATTCCCGATCCAAGGGTGGTACATCCTCCGTGTTAGAGAAGTCTAACGTCGCCCCTGTTATCTCCACCATGTCCTCGTCACTTGTGCTACTTCGGATGCTATTGAAGCGATCGTTGCAATATCCGGTGTTATCCATCGACAATCCTGATGTAACACACACAGAATGAGGTCAGGGTCCAAAATCAAAGAGTTCAAAGTCAAGAAAGCCTCCACCTCACTGGAAAGTTACAGTAGCTTACTGGTAAATCGAACCAACGTTGGTTCTGTCTATTTAAATGTGTTATGTTCGACAGGTTAGCTAGCTATGGACTGACATCGACAATATTGTCTACAACCAAGTCAACTAACGTTAGCTGTCCAACGTTAGCTAACTAGGTAGCAAGTTAGCACAATATAGCATCCACCACTCACATTAACACTTGTCAGCGATAGAGAGATATAGATTAGATAGATAGATAGATAGATAGATAGATAGATAGATAGATAGATAGATACTTTATTGATCCCCGAGGGGAAATTTCTTCGTCAAGCAGATACGAAAAAACACAGGGCAGGTGCAAAATGCCAGAACGAAAGTACACAAAAGACAGATACACGATAGAGCGGCAGTATGAAAAAGTATAAAAATACAAGAAGTCTGGAGTGCAAAAAGCTATAAAAAGACATTGCAAAGTATGGGTGAATGGCTGTGTATATATATTATATTATATTAACATTAGCCAGAGTAAACCAAGAGGTTCCTTGACATCATATTAATATAAAAAGTCGTTATTACTTTGTCGGATGGACTTCGACCGAGAACTCTGCTGATATTATTATTATTGTTGTTGTTGTTGTTCTTGTCCTAATCCGATCCGATTTCAAACAACTTCCTGTCGCGACAGACATTTAAATAAAATCTTCTTCTTCTTCTTCTGCTTCTTCTTCTTCTTTCTTGGTGTTTTACGGCGGTTGGCATCCAACTTCAATGGTGCGTTACCGCCACCTACTAGACTGGAGTTTAACTTCTTCTTGTGCAAGTATATGTAACAAGAGTGATTCAGAAATGCAGCAATTTGCTTCAATAGCCTTTATTTTTTTTCTAAATCTTTGCATATAGTAATTTACTGGTGAAAAATAAAAAGTTGAAACAAAAAATAAATTCCAGGCTGCAATAATAATTACAAAAACAAACATCAACAACATGTATAGTATAATCACTCATACTGTACAGTACTGTGAGGGTTCTAGTTCTCCCTCTCTCCTGCATTTGGCCACAAGTTCTCATCAACATCACATCTTATGCCTTCTCTGGCGATGCATCTTGGAAAGTATCTTCTGGAATGTCTAATCCAACCCTGGCAGTCTTCAGGAGAAGTGTCTTCACACCCCGCATTCATGGCATCCAGTAAGGACATCTGGTCACGTGGATGGTGGTGATAAACCTTCCACCTCCATGCAGAGAAAAACTCCTCTATGGGGTTTAGGAAGGGGGAGTATGGAGGCAGGAATAGTACTGACATCCTGGGATGTGCAGCAAACCAGTCTGTGACTGCAGCAGAGTGGTGGAATGCCACATTATCCCACACAACAACGAAGGTATATAAAAATAAATGAGCCTCTCTGTAGGGGCCAATGAGTGGTTTGTGTAACAGCAAACCAGCATTGGACAGTGCTGCACACATTGTGATGTTAGCTCCTCTCTGGCCTGGGACATCCACGGTTGCTCTCTGTCCAATCACATTTCTTCCCCTGCGGCGTGTTTTTGCCAGGTTGAATCCAGCTTCATCCTCAAAGATGAATGTATGTGCAGTTTGCCTGGATTCCATCTCCATTACTCTCTAAAATACAGTAAACCCACAGTTTTACAGTACTTTACATTATGCATAGCTGTGTATGTACCCTGTTTGGTTATTGAACAGACATCTTTGACATGTTGATACCGGAGTTCTTTCACACGTTCACCTTTTCTCTCAAAGGGTACAGTGTACATCTGCTTCATCCTTATTTTATGTTTCTCTAGGACAATTGTTGTTGTGCTGACCGTATTCACATTCCCAAAAGTGATATTGTCTGCCATCACTCTGTCACGAATTTCCCGCAGTTTTATTGAATTGTTGCCAATTACCATGTCAACTATGGCAATTTCCTGCGCATCTGATAATATTCTGTCTCTCCCTCCTTTGGGAGGCAACCTTTGGATCCTACTGAAAAACACAAAACAATATATTTCAAAATGTCAGCACATGTAAAAATGTGAACATACTGTATTGTAGTGAAATATGTAGTTCAATTATCATTGAAGGATGCACATCTCAACTGTTGTTTTGCCGGAGAATTCGTACTATTGATGCAACTGTTGAACGCTGCAGATTTGGTTACACCTTTACAGTTTTTTACAATCGCTAAGACCCTTTTCTCAATACTTAGGTCACTTTTTCAACTCTTCACACAGTGAGCACAACAGCAGTCTATGTGGGCTAAACTGTGGATAATCTTTCATTGCTTTGGCACAAAATGCATTCAATGACTGCATCTTTCAAATTTCATGAATTATTTTCTCAGTCAGACACAAGCACCACCAAAACTCTATGTACCTACAGGCCAATTTGCACATGTTTACATACTCTTTTCAAACCTGTTAAACTTAAGTTCAAAACTTAACATAACACAAAATTGAGTAAGACAGCAATTTGCTAAATTTCTACTGTAATACCGTATTGAAATATATCCCAAATCTAAAAAATGAAATACTATCAAAACAATTAGACCAACCACAGCATTGTAGCTGAACACCTATCCAGGTGTTAGTCTTTCAATTTCATTACCATCTATACAAAAGGGAACATCTTAGGAATAATGCTGTACTGTAATGTAAACATGGACCCAGCCAGAGAAGTGGATGACAGAGGAAGAAGAGTGGCTGGGAGAGGGAGAGGGAGAGGAGTACGTATGCGTGGTGGAAAAAGACTGAGGAAGATCAAGAGCTGTAGTCTCAGATGAGATACTACTATAATTGATCATGTAATAAATCATGGTCTATTGTTGATATGGTCATCAGAAACAATGACATAAACTCACAGAGATTCGGGACAGAGTGTTGGCAGACAACAATACATTTGGAAATATTCATAATGTAAGCATAACAACTACGTATTTCTAGAGTCCTGAAACAACATCAAGTCAGGATGAAGCAGTTGTACATGTACACTGTCCCCTTTGAGAGGAACTCTGAACGAGTCAAGCAACTCAGGAAACAACATGTCCATGTTGGATGACTATAAAATACAGAACTGGTTTTGTACAAAACAAAACAGGGCAGAGGCACACAATGGTATGTTTTTAGGTATAATGTAAACTACCGTAATAGTTTAACTCTTATGTTGCCTTGTGGATTTATTTAGAGAGTCATGTAGATTGAAGCGAAGCAAACACCCCACATATTCATCTTTGTGGATGAGGCTGGTTTTAACTTGGCCAAAACATGGCGGCGAGGAAGGAATGTGATTGGGAAAAGAGCCACAGTGGATGTCCCAGGCCAGAGGGGTGCAAACATCACAATGTGTGCAGCAATATCCTCTGATGGATTGCTGTTACACAAACCGCTAATAGGGCCATACAACACAGAGCGTCTCATTTCTTTCCTGGATGACCTCTATGGAAGGGTTGTGCTAGGTGAGGAAAGGGTTGCAGTGAGGCAACCAATGTTTGTAATTGTATGTGGCATTTCACCACTCCTGTGCAGTCACAGAGTGGTTTGCAGCCCATCCCAGGATGGTGTCACTTTTCCTCCCACCTTACTCTCCATTCCTCACCATCATAGAGGAATTATTTTCCTCATGGAGGTGGAAGGTTTATGACTACCATCCACATGATCAAATGTCCCTCCTGGACGCAATGAATGCTGGATGCCTGGACATATCGGCAGAAGATTGCCAGGGAAGGACCAGGCATGCCAAAATATTCTTTCCTAGGTGTATTGCCCAAGACGACATAAGATGTGATGTGGATGAGAACCTGTGGCCAAATGCAGAAGACAGGGATGACTAGCATTGCTACTGTATGGAGTATGAATGAGAAAAGAGTTCATGGATTTCAGAGAATGTGGTCATTGAATGCATTTTGTGTGAAAGCAATGAAAAATGATTCACAGTTTGGTCCACATACACTTCTGTTTCGCTGACAGTGTGTAGAGTTTTGACAATGTGACTTCAGTGTTGACCAATGCATGTTAGCATTTGAAAAAAAAACTGTAATTAATGACAATAAAAATAGTAATACAAGAGGAATAAAATACACAATAATTAATCTACACCCCTGGTCAAAAGTTTGGAATATTACTCATTCAAGGGTTTTTATTTATTTGCACAATGTTTTAGATTGCAGAATAAAAGTGAAGACATCAAAACTATGACATAACACATATGGAATCATGTAGTAACTGTCAGGAACCCTCGTTCTGAACCCAAACGCAGATTGGACAATGTAGGGGGTGAAAAAGGTGAGTATTTATTGATAACAGTATAATAATGAGGATGGTATGGCAGACGTGCAAACAGGGGAGTACAGATGATGGGAGGCTGAATGTGTAGTATTGTGTTCCACAGATGGTAGACGTCTCCGGTAGCCAGGCAGGAGAGAAGGGAATTCCAGGTGAACGTACTGAGGCAGAGAGAACAAGAAATCAGATGAGCAAGCAGACTGAGATGAACAAGGCAAACTGAAGATAGCAAAATAACAATGGTCTGATGCGCAAGCACAAAATACGTAGTGTGACTAATGATCCGGCAGGGACTGGATGTCAGGTCTCAGCTTAGGTAGGGTTGTAATGATGATCAGAACCAGGTGTGATGATTACAGACGAGGAACAGGTGAGAGCAGACTCAGGTGATCACACACAAAACAGACACAGACAGACAGGAAAACAGGTTCACTGGGATGGGGTCGTGACAGTAACCAAAAAAGTGTTAAACAAATCAAAATATATTTGAGATTCTTCAAATAGCCACCCTTTGCCTTGATGACAGCTTTGCACACTCTTGGCATTCTCTCAACCAGCTTCACCTGGAATGCTTTTCCATCAGTCTTGAAGGAGTTCCCACATATGCTGAGCACTTGTTGGCTGCTTTTCCTTCACTGCGGTCCGACTCATCCCAAACCATCTAAATGTGGTTGAGGTTTGAACCAAATATCTCAAATTTGGACACCAGACCAAAGGACAAATTTCCACCGGTCTAATGTCCGTTGCTTGTGTTTCTTGGCCCAAGCAAGTCTCTTCTTCTTATTGGTGTCCTTTAGTAGGGGTTTCTTTGCAGCAATTTGACCATGAAGGCCTGATTCACACAGTCTCCTCTGAACAGTTAATGTTGAGATATGTCTGTTACTTGAACTCTGTGAAGCATTTATTTGGGCTGCAATCTGAGGATGGTAACTTTAATGAACGTATCCTCTGCAGCAGAGGTATTTCTGGGTCTTCCATGGTTGTTGCAACTGCACTTGAAGAAACTTTCAAAGTTCTTGACATTTTCCAGATTGACTGACCTTCATGTCTTAAAGTAATGATGGACTGTCGTTTCTCTTTGCTTATTTGAGCTGTTCTTGCCATAATATAGACTTGATCTTTTACCAAATAGGGCTATCTTCTTTATACCAACCCTACCTTGTCACAACACAACTTATTGGTTCAAACGCATTAAGAAGAAAAAGAATTCCACAAATTAACTTTTACCAAGGCACACCTGAAGAATCTCAAATATAAAATATGTTTTGATTTGTTTATCACTTTTTTTGGTTACTATATAATTCCATATGTGTTATTTCAAAGTTTTGATATATTCACTATTATTCTACAATGTAGAAAATAATAAAAATAAACTGACTGGTACTGTATATAGTATGTATGTATGTATGTATGTACGTACTGTAGTGTAAGTATATGGGTTTTGTGTGTCATATGATATAAGTGAGGGTAATAATAGTTTACTTAATATACAGTCTGGTTAAATGAACAGGTAAGTGACTATTTTGCATGTGTAAATTAACTGTGTAGGTAAATGTACAGTAAAATGTACAGGTAAGTGAATATGGGGGAGTGGGTTGCTGATTGTCTCAACAGAGGTGTTGTGAGCAAAGTGGGGGTGGGAAAGCCGTGAGGGTGTGTGGCCGGGGGAGCTGGAGGGGAGGTGGACAAGGCCAGTATCGAACCTGTTATAAAATTGGTTCAGCTCATTAGCTCTGTCCTGGGTCCCCTCCGTCTGCCCACTGTTTGACTTTTTGAAGCCAATGATACTTCTCATACCCTTCCACACCTCTCTAAACTAGCTCTGCCTCAGCTTGTCCTCCATCTTCTCCTTATACCCTCTCTTCCCCTCAGCAATCCGCAACTTCAGCTCCCTCTGGACGATTTTAAATGTGTCCCTGTCCCCCTCCTTGAAGGCCCTCTTCTTCTCATTCAGAAGGGCCTTCAAGTCTCTGGTGAACCAGGGTTTATTATTTGGAAAACAGTGTTGTCTACACAAAAATTGATGTAGTCTGTTATGCAGTCTGTAAGAACATCAATGTCTTCCCCATGAGCCTCACAGAGCACATCCCAGTCTGTTGTTTCAAAGCTGCTGTTGGACCATAGGCCTGTTGAGTGGGGTGAGGTGGACAAGGTTATGATCCGATCTACCGAGGGGAGGGAGTGCAGTGGAGTTGTATGCATCCTTTACATTAGTATATAACAAGTCCAGAGTTTTATTATTCCTGGTTGGGCACTTCACAAACTGTTTGAATGTGGGCAGCGTTGAAGAGAGAGATGCATGGTTAAAATCCCCCGAAATGGCAAAATCCCCCAAAATGGCAAAGAAGGCACTGGATGCGCTGTCTGTAACCTCGCGATAACAGAGTGGATGACGTCACATGCTGTGTTTGCATCCACGGAGGGCGGGATTTAAACAATAACAGCAATGGCCGCCGTGAATTCCCTCTGCAAATAGTAGGGTCTCAGGCTAATGGCTAACAGCTCAATGCCTGGTCTACAAAACTGTTCCTTACTCATACAGGAAGAAACACTATTCCTGACCATTCTGGTGGTCTGGAAACCGTCGATAGTTACGTTCTCTATGGGGATGTTATCATTTAGCCATGTTTCTGTAAAGCACAATAGGCTAGTTTCTCGGTAGTCTCTTTGTCCATGGACCAGCCCCTCAAGCTCATCCACCTTGTTATGTAGCAATCTCACGTTTCCCATAATGATAGACGGTATAGCCGGCTTGAACTTACTCAGCTTTGCCTTACACTTTCGACCTGCCCTGCATCCAAGGCGTCGCCTTTTCAACTCGTCCGGAATATCAAACTTTTCCCTGGGGTGCAATAGCGCTGCGTGTGCTAAATCCACGAGCTGGGCTCGTATGTAAATAATCGAGGACTCGCGTGAACGTTCTGCGCTGAGAAAAATAAAACGTTCCTCAGTGATAAAAAGGCTAAAACCTTCGTAAAACAGTAACACTCCATAATCCTGAATTATTATAGTTCAACTGTTGCAAAAAAACTCACAAAAAAATGATGAAAAACATACTAAAACAACAATTTACGCACAAACAGTGAGAGCTGCTTAACAGGCGACCACACAGTGCGGCGCCAATCATCATTCCTATATAGTGTTTGTATATATAGTCTTGTGAGTGTGCATAGAGTCAGTGCAAGATAGGGTCAATGCAGATAGTCCAAGCAACCATTTCATTTGCTATTTAGTAGGATAATTAGCAGTCTCATGGGTTGGGGTTAGAAGCTCTGTCGGAGCCTGTTGGTCCAAGATTTTTACCTCTTCAAAGAGTATCGTAAATAATCCCCATTCATTTTCTAATAAAAGCTGACACCGACTGGTATAGAGGTCCTGGATGGCAGGAAACTTGGCCCCAGGGATATACTGGGCCGTACGAACTACCCTCTGTAGTGCCTTACAGTCGGAGGTGGAGCAGTTGCTGTACCAGGCTGTGATGCAGCCAGTCATGATGCTCTCGATGTTGCAGCTGTAAAACCTTTTAGTTAATTGGTGATCAATTATTCCTTTATTTTCCCAAAGACACTGGTCAGTCATTTGGTAACCCGTCAAAATGGAACAGAATAGTTTTTAAATTACTATTGAACCCATCAGTGTAGCAAACAAGGATGTTAAAAAAAGGATGTTAAAATACTGACATTTGTTCAGTGTTTCCAGCAGACATAGAGGTGTACCTAAATTAGACAAGGCTACCCTCTGGTGGTTATCACATACTACTGTATATGCCTCGTCCAGTCCCCAAACAGGTCTGTTTGAAAACTGGGTTATATTGCAATGGGTCCATGTATGCAGATGACAGTGTATCAAATTACTCTCAAAAGTTCAGCAATGGCAGTAGTATTTGGGTATATGTTCACTATTGAAATCAAGCATTATTTCATCAAACATGCACTCTCAGCAAGCATAGAGGGTTCAATGACTCCTCAAAACCAACAACCTATTTTTAGAGTCCTTGTTTGCTAGAAGATAAACACTGAACAGACAACGGTGAGAGTTATATTCCTAGTGTACCCTATTTCTCAACAGAACAAATCAGAAGTTGTCCACAGTGCATCTGTAGTCTAGTGACCTCTCATTGGCACCTCTGTTTCATCTGAACCAATGAGGACACAGGATGAATGAAAACAATATGATAAGTGCAGTGGTGGAAAAACAACCCAATTGTCATACTTGAGTAAAAGTGAAGATACTTTAATAGAAAGTGACTCAAGTAAAAGTGAAAGTCACCCAGTGTCACGAGAGGGTGCATAGGGAGACCAAGACGCAGCACATGGGATAGTAGTTCAACATTTTATTTCTTTAATTTATTATACTATGTATCTTATAAATACTATGTATAACAAACACAACAAACAACGAACTATACAACACCGAAACAAACACTACAGACAAAATGTCGCATTCACAAAAACAAACACGAATGAACGGACGTAACAAAAGCACACTTACTTTCACCGTGACTGCAACATATAACGACAACGACCCACAACCCAGTGTGAAAATTACAAGCCTTTGTAGGATCCCTAATTATTATTATACCACATGCAATATTGTAAGTAATTATTGGACGTAGGCATTCACTCAGGAATGCATATTAGTATCCTGCCAGTTGCACCTTTTCTCATTGCTTTTAGTATATCGAATGTGCAATAAGTGCAGTTGTCTGTAATTAAACCCTGCGCACTAAGGACTGTATTTTTTTAAGGGAATTACTATTATTACCCCAAATGATATCATACACACATTTAGCTATTAAAGTATCTCTTCCTGTCATTTACCTGTACAGTTTGTGTAAACATGCAAGTATTCACTTATCTGTAAATATAACTGTATACCTAACTGTACAGCTAATTTAACCATGCAAAATTTTCACTTACCTGTTCATTTAGCCAGTCTGTCTATTAGTAAACTATTATTACCCTCGCTCATATCATACGCATTTTTAGCTACTGAAGTATTTCTCTGCCATCGACCTGTATAGTATAGTTAACCATCCAACATCCACCAACGTATAGTGTACATATTCAGCCAACCACCCATACTATGCAATGTCCTTTTATAGCTTTTTTTTGCACTCCAGATATCTTGTATTTCTATACTTTTTCATACTGCCGCTCTATGTATCATGTACTGTGTATCTGTCTTTTGTGTACTTTCGTTGTGGCATTTTGCACCTGCCCTGTGTTTTGTTGTAGCTGCTTGACAATGAAATTTCCCCCCCGGGGGATCAATAAAGTACCTATCTATCTATCTATCTATCTAATTGGAGACGATGCACTACAGCTGCCTCTAATTAGGGATCCCACACAAACCACCACCAGACACAAAAAGAATAGAACTGTCAGACTCTGACCATGGCTACATAGAGAAGCAAATAGGCTTCTCTATGGCCAGAGCCTGACACCCAGTAAAATACTACTTGAGTAAAAGTTTTAAAGTATACTTAAGTAGCAAAAGTAAATGTAGTTGCTAAAATATACTTAAGTATCAAAAGTACAAGTATAATCATTTCAAATTCCTTATATAAAACAAACCAGACGGCATGATTTTCTTGTTTTTTTAATTTACGGATAGCCAAGAGCACACTCCAACACTCAGACATCATTACAAATGAAGCATATGTGTTTAGTGAGTCCGCCAGATCAGAGGCAGTACACTCTTAGAAAAAAAGGGTTCTTCGGCTGTCCCCATAGGAGAACCCTTTGAAGAACCTTTTTGGTTCCAGGCAGAACTATTTTGGGTTCCATGTAGAACCCTCTGTGTAAAGGGTTCTACATGGAACTCAAAAAGGTTCTGCCTGGAACCAAAAATGGTTCTTCAAAGGGTTCCTTTTTGGTTCCAGGCAGAACTATTTTGGGTTCCATGTAGAACCCTCTGTGTAAAGGGTTCTACATGGAACTCAAAAAGGTTCTGCCTGGAACCAAAAATGGTTCTTCAAAGGGTTCTCCTATGGGGACAGCCGATTAATCCTTTTAGATTATAGATAGCACCTTTACTTCTAAGAGTGTAGGGATGACCAGGGATGTTATCCTGATAAGTGTGTGGATTGGACCATTTTCCTGTCCTGTTAAGCATTCACAATGTAACCAGTACTTTTGGGTGTCAGGGAAAATGTATGGAGTAAAAAGTACATCATTTTCTTTAGGAATGTAGTGAAAATATAAGTTGTCAAAAATATAAATAGTCAAGTAAAGTCCAGATACCCCAAACAACTACTTAAGTATTACTTTCAAGTACTTTACACCACTGGATAAGTGAATTCATCTTCACCAGTTAAATACTTTCACAGCCATCAATGAATGGAATGCTGCATAGATAGATAGACACTTAAGTCACTTGACATAGGCTGGTCTACAGAATTGGTCTGGGGTACTGTGTATGACCAAGCCTGATATGAAAGACTATTGTTAGCATGGGAACCTAAAAACATCCCAAAATTTCATGCAGGATAATTGATTGTGTTCTTCAATAATGTTTGTGAGACAAAACGCCCAAAATTTGTCACAACACGGTTCATGAATTACATCCACTTTATAAGTCCCACTGTGGATATTTCCATTCCCTTTGCTTACATTGTTTTGGGTCCTGGGGCTATTATGAATACAATGTATTCTGAAAGTATTCAGACCCTTTGACTTTTTCCACATTTTGTTACGTTACAGCCTTATTCTAACATGGATTGAATTGTTTTTTTCCCCTCATCAATCCACACGCAATACCCCTGTGAAGACGGACACTGGGAGACAAGAAGCAGGTACAGGGAGTGAATATTTAACATATAACAGACATAAAACAAACACAGACAGCGTCTGGACAGGGGAAACATAACGACATTAACGACACCGGGATCAAACCGAGGAACAGACTGATACAGAAGGGGCAATCAACAAAGCGAAGGAGTCCAGTTGAGTCCAATGAAGCGCTGATGCGCGTAACGATTGTGACAGGTGTACGTAATGATGGGCAGCCTGGCGCCCTTGAGCGCCAGAGAGGGGGAGCGGGAGCAGGTGTGACAACCCCATAATGACAAAGCAAAAACAGTGTTGCAGTGTCTAAATAACATCCCCCTAAGGTTGATGTCCGCGCCCGCATAATAAAAAAAATCCACATAAAAATCTGTCAGTTTAAGCTAGAGATATCTGTTTTTGCATTGGATACAATCAACCACATCTTATCTGCAGTAAAAGGTGACAGAGCTGGAGCGGTACCAGTTGAAAAAATTAAGGGAAGTATACAGTGCATTTGGAAAGTATTCAGACCCCTTGACCTTTTCCACATTTTATTACGTTACAGCCTTATTATAAAATGTATTAAATATTTTTTTTCCTCATCAATCTACACACAATACCCCATAATGACAAGCAAAAACTGTTTTTTTGAAATGTTTGCAAATGTATTAAAATCAAAAACCAGAAATACCTTATTTACATAAGTATTCATCTTTGCTATGAGACTCAACATTTTGCTCAGGTTCATCCTGTTTGATTTGATCATCCGTGAGATGTTTCTACAGCTTGATTGGAGTCCACCTGTGGTAAATTCAATTGATTGGACATAATTTGGAAAGGCACACACCTGTCGATATAAGGTCCCACAGTTGACAGTGCATGTCAGCGCAAAAACCAAGCCATGAGTTCGAAGGAATTGACCGTAGAGCTCCGAGACAGCATTGTGTTGAGGTAAAGATCTGGGGCAGGGTACCAAAAAATGTCTGGAGCATTGAAGGTCCCCAAGAACACAGTGGCCTCCATCATTCTTAAATGGAAGAAGTTTGGAACCACCAAGACTCTTAGTGCTGGCCGCCCGGCCAAACTGAGCAATCGGGGGGGAGAAGGGCCTTTGTCAGGGAGGTGACCAAGAACCCAATGGTCACTCTGACAGAACTCCAGAGTTCCTCTGTGGAGATGGGAGAACCTTCCCAAAGGACAACCATCTCTGCAGCACTACACCAACTACACCCCTTCTAGCTGTGACTTTGCAAATATCTATTTTTTTGTTATTTCGAGAGGTCTTAAAATTCAAAATCAAATAGCTAAATGGTATACTTGGTATGACCTTCTTAGTAGTACCAACCACCCCTCCCACCCCCCCCTCCCTGGCTTAGACAGGGCCATCCTGGTGTTTTAAATGCCCTCATGGCACGTGGGCTTGCTTAAGGGAGGGCTCAATGTGCATGTACTTTTCAGTGCACTTTGTCAGCCTGAATGGTTTCTCTCTTTATCTTGCAATTTTATGTCAGACAGCCAAGACTTGCAAACAAACAGTAAAGTGCTAGCAAAGGTCACCACCCATGGTCCCATAGAGATGACAGAGGCCTTGACTGCTGCTATATCTCACATGCTACAGGATGGGTCAACTTTTAAAGGGATAGTTCAAGATTTTGGCAAGGAAGCCTGTTTTTCTTCTACTTAACAGAGTCAGATTAATTTATGGATACCATTTTTATGTCTCTGTGTGCAATTTGAAGGAAGTGGAAGGTCGTTTCTGGAGCCATTGCTAACTAGCGATGGAAGTCTACAGGAGAAGCTAGAATGCATCTAGACCACACGTGTCAAACTCATTCCACGGAGGACAGAGAGTCTGCAAGTTTTCGCTCCTCCCTTGTACTTGATGGATGAATGAAGGTTTCTAATTAATAAATAACTCCCCTCACCTGGTTGTCTAGGTCTTACTTGAAAGGAAAAACCAAAAAACCTGCAGACACAGTCGACCCTCCTTGGAATGAGTTTGGCACCCCTGAACTAGACAGACAACTAGACTGCTACTTCTTTAGCATCAGAATGGTCACTCTGCCTTGCTATCCACAAGAATCTATAAGGATCCAAAAGATTGTTGCTCTGCCTTGCATCATCTGATTGAGTAATTTACAGTGAAAATGAAGACATTTACAGTGAAAGTTTACCCAATCAATATTGGAATAGAAGATAGAATCTCTCCAGGTTAGATAGATAAGAGTTGGGGAGAGAACCATTTCGAAATACTGACCCTGGGATGACTTGGGTGGGATGTTGCATACAGAGCAAAGACCTAACCAAAGATCAGCCACAGAGGGAAAACTTCAAGCTCAGTTTTTTTTTGTGTAATCCACACCTGAGTTTTGATCTTGCATGCTGTCATATCTTGAACATTTTTTATTCATGAGTAACATAAACAACAGAATTTTGAAGGTCCAATATCCAGATCCAGAGTTTGTAAACTCTAAAACTCTATAATATATCATGTAAAATAATGTGCATGTTTAGTACCCTTGTGTGAGCTTGTTTTATGACTAGTGTCTGGTTCTAATA
Organism: Thymallus thymallus; assembly: GCA_023634145.1. Lineage (NCBI taxonomy): Eukaryota > Metazoa > Chordata > Actinopteri > Salmoniformes > Salmonidae > Thymallus > Thymallus thymallus. The sequence continues at coordinate 6,716,855 of CM042404.1, forward strand.
TATGAAAGAGAGGAACATTTTGTCCTGACACACATTTGTGACCTCTTTTGGGTGGGGGGGGTTGGGGTGCGTGTTTACAAGTTCATTATTCATTTCAATGTATACGTTTATAAAACATGTACCCGTAGGCTGCCACTCAAAAGGAAACAGTAAGAAATACATACAGAGTTTAAGTTTAAAAAAAAAGAAAAGTGGGCCTCCACCCCCAACCTCCAATCCCATTCCCCCAATCCCCCTCCCAGCGACCAGAGAAAGCAAAGAAAGGTATATACAGTGCATTCGGAAAGTATTCAAACCCCTTCACTTTTTCCCAAATGTTTCATGTTACAGCCTTATTCTAAAATGGATTCAATCGTGTTTTTTTTTCCTGATCATTCTACACAACATTTGTAAAAAAAACTACAAAAAAACATTTTCGGAATAGAGCTAAGTACAGGCAAATCCTAGATGAAAACCTGGTTCAGTTTCCAACAGAGAAATTCTCCTTTCGGCAGGACAATAACCTTAAACACAAGGTCAAATATACACTGGAGTGGCTTACCAAGATGACATTGAATGTTCCTGAGTGGCATAGTTACAATTTAGACTTATTAAAAAAAGACTTGAAAATGGCTGTCAAGCAATAATCAACAACCAACTTGACAGAGGTTGAAGAGTTTAAAAAAGGATAATGTGCAAATATTATACAATCCAGGTGTGCAAAGCTCTTAGAGGGGATGAGCCTTGACACTCTAGAGGAGGTGGCGGAGAGACGGATCCTGGCCAAACTGCTGGCCATCATGGACAACGTCACCCACCCTCTGCACGCTATGGTTATGACGCAGAGGAGCACTTTCAGTCACAGACTGATCCCACCACGGTGTGCCAGAGAGCGCTACAGGAGGTCCTTCCTGCCGGAGGCTATTAGAATATATAATGCCTCACCGGGGTGCCGTGCCGTCGGCAACATAGATCTGGAACTGTTGGGGTGCTAGGACCTAGTTTAACAATTATGCATCCATCCGTGAGTAACTCTGGTCCGTCAGCACTCATTCACTCAGGACCTATTTATTCATACAGGTCTGTATATACATACTCATGTAGAGATGTTATATCATATCACGTGCAATATTGCTAGTAATTCTTGGACCTAACTTACGTAGGCATTCACTCAGGAATGCATATTAGTATCCTGTCAGTTGCACCTTTTCTCATTGCTTTTAGTATATCGAATGTGCAATACGTGCAGTTGTCTGTAATTAAACCCTGCGCACTAAGGACTGTATTTTAAGGGAATTACTATTATTACCCCAAATTATATCATACACACATTTAGCTATTAAAGTATCTCTTCCGGTCATTTACCTGTATCTTTGTCTTTATTGTTGATTAGCCCATACATGTGAAACACAAAGCAGGGTCCTCAGGGAAACCCACCGATTGGCCATTCCACCCCTCCCTGAAAACCATTCATTATTATCAGCAATATGGTTTAAATTACCTTAAACATAAATGTACCATCAATTTATATTAAGCATTTAGGTGAACTATACTAAATACAAGAAAAAAGAAGAGGGTATGTGCAAGAAATGCAGTATCTAGATCTTCATAGTAATTAATTGTGACCTGTAGGCCATGTCCTCCCTGGTAGCCCATACGGGACTGGCCATCTATCCTAAACAGTAGTACAATAAAACATTGTTACCATATTTAAGCCATATACAGTCAGGATGCAATGCATTAGGAGATTGATTTCCCCTTCTACCTTAGTTTGCATTGTTTCCATGTCATGGAGTCCCTCAGTCACATTGGCCGTTGTCTCCAAACTTTCCACTTTAGTTGAGTAGGTATCCACTTTAGAAGTGAGCAGCGCAAGAGATTTAATTTACCGGTTTTAATTGCAAGTTCGAGGGCAGAGGTAATATCCTCACAAACAATCTCTCAAATAGTAGCGGCCAACTCTTTCTGTTGTCGGGTGTTAAGAGCCGCCATGTTCCCACAGGTGAATTGTGAACGAACAGATTATGCTAGCTGCTGGAAAAAAATAGACCTGCTAGTTGTTCCTTGGAATACAGTGAATGTCCCACACCTTAACATGATGTTATACTGTACGTTGACAATTATTTCAAAATAAGCAATGCATGCCACATGAACCGGCTTGACCCTTTGTAAGACATGTCTCGTTGATTAAAAATGTTTGGCTAATTCATGATTTTTCAGTGCGACTTGCTTTCATGACCATTACCCTCACACCACATGTTGGCATAAATGTCAAGAGGTAAATATTAGAAGAAGTACTGTATGCATAACATAAATAATTTGTCTGTACAAAGGTAACACGTAGAGGTCAAAATGCTATATTTTGTTTACTTTGGTCCCGTGTTTTCACGTGTAACATTCATACTTTCTTTTCTATTTCTGCTCTAATGAGGTTATTAATGGACTTGTCATTATCAATAGAAGGAGTTTCCTAGAGTCGACCAAGGTATCAGCAGAGTTGATTTCATTCTGGCCATAGCTCCAAATGCTTGGGCAGTCTGCCATCAGAGAGTTACTGGCCCACAGTGGAGATCTTATCTTCACCATTGTCAAATATTTGACGTGTGTGTGTGTGTGAGAGAGAGAGAGAGAGAGAGAAAGAGAGAGAGAGAGAGAGAGAGAGAGAGAGAGAAAGAGAGAGAGAAAGAGAGAGAGAGAGAGGGGGGGGTGATATATAAGCAAAGTTCTCCCAAAAAACGTTTGCTACGCTAGTTAGAAACAGACACCTAGCTGCCTGCCATTCAGCTCCTTTCACCCAGTTTTCCAGGAAATATCTCACCATGCACGGTCAAAACTGCAGCAAAGCATCGCAAGGAGTGTGTCTGGTGGCTCTGATTCTTCTGCATCAGGTAAAGCACTTTTGATCATTATTTTATCATTTTCTTTGCAATAGTGTTGTTAACCATCTTTTTGGGCTCCTGAGTGGTGCAGCGGTCTAATGCACTGCATCTCAGTGCTAGAGGCGTCACTACAGACTCTAGTTCGATCCCAGGCTATATCACAACCGTCCATGATCGGGAGTCCCATAGGGCAGCGCACAATTGGCCCAGGTGTCGTCCGGGTTAGGGGAGGGTTTGGCCGGGGTAGGCCGTCATTTTAAATACAATTTTTTTCTTAACTGACTTGCCTAGTTATTTTCTAAACCAGTAGGGAAACTGTAATGCTAAATGCTGTTGATGTATCCACTTTGTATGGCAGGTGTGTGCTAGTCCAATAGGAAGCCATGATTCAAGTCTCCAGCTACTGGATAGGAGAACCCGCATGACTCCTCTGTGGAGGTTCATGGGTACCAAGCCCACTGGGGCCTACTGCCGAGACCATTTTGAGTGCTCCACACAAATCTGCAGGTAAGATATAGTTAACAGCCTTGGCTTATACATCATTTTATTGTTTTGTTTTTCCTTTTATGTTGAACGACTGTCACTTTTCTCCTGGTGTAGAAGGGGCCACTGTGCCCTCAACGGGGCGGTTCATTCCTAGAAGTGGAGGAGCCAGAGTTTTCTTCTCACCAATGAGAGAACATTGACTAATGTTTTCATAAAGTTGATTTACGTAACACGCCTGTCAAGAAACATCCCAGACATGGTGAAACTTATCAGATTGCAAACTTTCTTTTTTTTATGTAGACCAGGGATTAAAACCAAGTTTTTTTTTTTATCAACTTAGTGTATATTCATCTTACATGTACTTGAAAGCACTTTAACTTACCGTGTATATGTATGTACTGTATAATTCTACAACTCAAGAGCCTTGAAACTATTTTTTCTGCATATTTTATTTTGTATTTTATTAGGATCCCCATTAGCTGTTGCGAAAGCAGCAGCTCCTCTTCCTGGGGTCCACACAATGATCACCATTAAACATTGCGTAAATGTCCTCCATGTATACTGACATCCTATACAACAGTGTTTAGTTGAAATATTAAGTATGCAATGTTAACTGATAAGAAGTGTGTAATAAAGGGAATATGAACCATTCATCCATGTACCCTATAATACTGTACTGTAACGAATTTTTGCTTACTCATGTCTAATGTCCTTGTAATGACTCTTATAGAAATAGTACAATGAAGAGGCAAAAGTGTCAGATGTATTTGAAAAAAGTAGCACACCGAAGATTTGCTCACAAACGAAAGCAATGGTGGAATATTTGCATAAGAGCTTACTGTCAAGGAGTCAATGTACTGTGCTTGCCTACATGTGCATTGTTTAACAAGAGAAAACACACTTAAAGTTGCAAAAATAAAAGTAAGCTTCTGATCATTTTAATGTTCTTGTTTATTCATTGACTGCTCATATCTTACTGATGACATGGCACAGATATTTCCACTCTTTGTAGACTTTTTGTCCTTGACCCTGACATTTGCTTCCCTCCCATGTTCTCACCCGATGGTGCAACTATAACAAGCTGTAATACGAATTGTTTTATTTTATCCATGTGAAAAACCCTTGTAACCCAACGGCTGCTTCCTATACTAGACCGGTGACATCATTTATCAAAACAAAACACAACCATGATCTTACTTTGTGATTTAGATGTAATTTATAACAAACTGATTCATTGAATGCTATTATAAGACATCATTGCACAATGTCTGAATCGCTAAATTGTCTGTCGCTCCCAAACAGAAGACAACTGCATTGGCTAAGGAACACCTAACTTCACAAAACTCACACTACTCTTTCCGACAAAATTACAAATTCCAAAGGTACTGACTCAGTTACACCAGTTCTGTCAGGAGGAATGGGCCAAAATTCACCCAACGTATTGTGGGAAGCTTGTGGAAGGCTACACAAAACGTTTGACCCAAGTTAAACAATTTAAAACCAATGCTACCAAATACTAATTGAGTGTATGTAAACTTCTGACCCACTGGGATTGTGATGAAAGAAATAAAAGCTGAAATAAATAATTCTCTCTAAAATAAAGTGGTGATCCTAACTGACCTAAGACAGGGAGTTTTTACTAGGATTAAATGTCAGGAATTGTGAAAAACTGTGTTTAAATGTATTTGATATCATCCTGACTAACTTGCCCTCCAAATACACCTCCTCTGTTTTCAACCAGGATCTCAGCGATCACTGCCTCATTGCCTGCGTCCGTAATGGGTCTGCGGTCAAACAACCACCCCTTATCACTGTCAAACGCTCTCTAAAACACTTCAGTGAGCAGACCTTTCTAATCGATCTGGCCCGGGTATCCTGGAAGGATATTGACCTCATCCCATCAGTAGAGTATGCCTGGTTGTTCTTTAAAACTGCTTTCCTCACTTAAATAAGCATGCCCCATTCAAAAAATGTAAAACTAAGAACAGATATAGCCCTTGGTTCACCCCAGACAAAACAAAAATATCCTGTGGCGCACTGCATTAGCATCGAATAGCCCCCGCGATATGCAACTTTTCAGGAAAGTCAGGAACCAATATACACAGTCAGTTAGAAAAGCAAAGGCTAGCTTTTTCAAACAGAAATTTGCATCCTGTAGTACTAATTCCAAAACGTTCTGGGACACTGTAAAGTCCATGGACAATAAGAGCACCTCCTCCCAGTTGCCCACTGCACTGGGTCTAGGAAACACTGTCACCACCGATAAATTTACGATAATCGAAAATTTCAACAAGCATTTTGCTACGGCTGGCCGTGCTTTCCACCTGGCTACCCCTACCCCAGCCAACAGCTCTGTACCCCCCGCAGGAACTTGCGGGAACTTGTGCAGCCGTCTTCATCGACCTGGCCAAGGCTTTCGACTCTGTCAATCACCGCATTCTTATTAGCAGACTCAACAGCCTTGGTTTCACGATTTGGTTTCAGAACACATCACGTGACTTTTCACTTGTGAAAACATTTGATCACATGAAATTCATGTTTTTTTTCCGTAAGGGTGAGGACCATGTTAGGATGTTTAAGAGTTTCTCAAAACATTGGTTCTACCAGTTGACAGGACATCATGGGATGGTCCTAGATGATCTCAAACCATCCCAAACCACTATATGTAAAGAATGAAATGTTTTTTTTTTAAGTTAGTGGTTCACTGTTCCGCCAAAGTACAACCTCCATCTGGGATTTGAACTCATAACCTCTGAATTTGAAGTGCACTAAGCTTTCTTCTGCGCCACAAAGTCTATAGCATTGTGATACACATTCATCACCTATAACACATCTCTGCACTTAGCAAAGGAGTGCCATCTGCGCTGCTATTTTAGTTATCAGTTAATCTGACTACGCCCTCATCATTGGTTTAATATACATATCTCAGCAATTTTAAGGTTTTCTGTATCGTTATCTGATGATGCTGGGGCATAATATTCTGTTTCAATGTTATGCCTCAATCACTATGATAAACTATTATATTTATCTTGAATATATTTTTAACAAAGCTGAGATTCACTTTGAAGTCCAAAGTGTAGGAATACAGGTGGAATCTGTTATTGACACACACATGGAGGTGTAGCAGAAAGCTTGGAATGCCGTGAACCAATAGGTTGTGAGTTCAAGTCCTAGGTGAGGACAGGTTGAATAATAATTACTGTTAAATCATGTTGTTTTTCTGTAAGTACTGTCTAATTGTGTTTATTGTGTCCCATTTGTGTTTTTGTAGAGGTCAGATTAACGATGAGGATGAAGAGGAACCCATGGAGGACAACTGAAACACTCACACACTGTATGCCTTATTGTGTGACTTATTAAATCAAATCAAATCAAATTGTATTTGATAAGCTTAACCCTCAAAGATCATATCCCCTGTGGTTAATGGCAATAGTGATAGGTTAGCATGTCTTGGGGGTATGATCTTTGACCCCTTGTAACTTTCTCAGTCATCATAATTCACAATTCATTCAGGATTATCCCTAATCATGGTAGTATCCACATTATTGTCAGTGGCCGTCATTAGGCCTGGGCTTCCGGGGCTGTTTTTATGGTAAAAAAAACAACAACATTTCAGTCTGACATGAGTTTCCATAACCACACATCACTTGCCTATAGAGGATTTAAAAAAAAGTTTTACTGACAAATGTTAAAACAATTCAGTATACTGTGCTAGGCAGTAGCAGGCACTGCAATAAACGCTGCGATGTCTGCTGTGATTGGTCGAGATTTCTCAATGCAGTGGACCACTCATGTCCCTTGACCCCATCCCTACAGCACCGGTTAGATGTCAATGTCATCACTCAGCAAAACGCCTGTCACTCAGTCAGTCTGCAGCATAGCACAGAGCAAATATGGATATTCAGAACTTCTTCAAAAAGTGTGGCAAAAAAAGTGAGCAGAACAGCCATACAGTCAAAGTGCAGCAGCAGAGTTAGCCACAGGTTTGTGCAGGGTTGGTGGTAGCTAACTAGCTAGTCTCCCTCAGCATAAGCAAGGATTTTCTATAACTAACCCAAGATAGACCACAGCCTGTCGTTTCCAATGGGAACAAAGGAGTCATAGTGGGCAGAACAAGCAAGGAGGTGGGCTGAGCCAAGCACAAGCTAGTGAGATCCTATTGGAGCGTTCTAGCAAATATTTGCATGTTTTGGTTACGGAAGGCCTATTCTGTGAAGTGCGCATGTGCAATACCTAAATTCGCCTTTATACTCCTACACAGCGCAATTTTTAAAATCTTTGGCAAAGGGTAAAGTCTACAAAACTTAGTCCACTCTGTTCATAACAGATTATAGTCTTAAGAACAGAAAACTGTATTGAGATCAAATGTTTCATAGATTAAAAAATGTGCAGAATGTCAGCCAAAATCCATCTCGTTCCATCTTCTCCCACTGCCATATTTGGTAGTGAGTGGAAACGCCAAGTGGACGCTTCATATTTATACATCCAGTGAAATATCCGTCTCATTATTCTATCTGTGGTGACACAGTGTCCCCCTGTGGACTGAAGCTGAACTTTACTACAACATATTTAACTCTGTTTAAAATGTGTAACGTTGAGGTGGTAGAACTGACGAAATGAAATGAATCATAACGAGTCTTATAACCTATTCCATTCTACAGGTAAACATGCTTGGCTCATATCTGTTATTTCCATATAGCCTATATAACTATTTGTTAGAAAAACTTCCCATTATTAAATTGGTGCAATTATTTAATTGAGCTTTTACTTACTTACTATTTTTAATCACAATAGCTACTTACTTTTTCTATTGTTGCATTGTCGAGAGGTTAACCTGCAAGTAATGAGCCGGTCCTCCTATAGCGCCTCTCACCAGCTTCCTCTGGTGTGTACCTACGTCCAAGACTTCCTTCCCAGCGGTGCCTGTGCCATCCAATGAGCTTCTATGCGTATGTGTCCTCCAATGAGCTTTCAGCAACACATACAGTAGTAGGGATCAGAACCTGAGGAAGGGTGATTTTATCGTAGTCATCCGACCTGTTCCTCATGGAGGTTAATTTGTTTTGTTATATTACATATGCCAGCAAGACTGTGACTGACATAGACAGGGAGACCCTCCACAAGATAACAGTATTTTGAATACCAACTTATGTAATGTACTCCGAAACAGTACTAATGTTTATTGTAACCCTGGACAAGCACACCTGATTCAACTTGTCAACTGATTAACAAGCCCTAAATGAGTTGAATGAGGTACGTTTGTCCCTGGCAACAACAAAAATGTGTTCTGTTGAGGGTACAGGAGACCTAGAGTTGAGAAAGACTGCTGTAATGCATCTAGCTACAGACGTATGTTACTAAAAAAGATGGGACACTGTGATTCTATGTCATAGCGAGCGATTGTTGCAATACTAGTGGTGGTAGTGAAATGAGTTTGTCTTTGCTGCTTTTAAAAATGATAATTCACCTGTTGTGTTTTTGTGACAGGTGTACTGTATGGATCTTTGAAATGGATAGAGAATAGTGACAATCTTCATCTTGTACACAGTTGTTGTGAGTTACATACGGAGTGCTTCAAGGCTCTCTCATATCCGATCCAACAACTATTCATGAGTATGCTTTAACCTGACTATATTACCTGTCAAGGTGATTCACTAATACTGTATATCCTATAGAAAAATGCACTGCCTATCTACCAGAAAGCTCTCTCCTCTTCCAGTGGTGAAAGGTAGAGGCTACAATGGGCAGCAGGACTGTTACCAAATAACTATATAAAGAACTACATAACGTCTGATCAAAATGGCATTTTCTTCATTTTTATTCCAAAAACAACAACCTCTGCATTTAAAATAAGAACCAATTGTTTATAACAATCTAACTTATCATTGACAATACAGTGTATTATGTATTATCAATCCATTTGATGTACAAAAAATGAAAATCAAAAGGTATGGGCCCTCACTCCTCAAACAGGACATTCTGGACAATGCTTTCATCACAGGAACAATGATAGTTTCCAGATAAACAGTATGTACTACTGTTCTCACATTGTGAAATATGCATATATTATATATAACCAGAGAACGTCAGGCAAAAAGTGAAAATGTATGTTGTTGACATCTTTCAGTGGCCAAAAGATTTGGGGAGTGAGATTTTCCACTGCAAACACAAAAAGCTTATTGGCAAAGAATGTGGTCCAAGAAAAAGGAAGCAAGACTTTGCGATGTTGTCAGCGTACTGAAAAATGAAATCGAAAATAGCAAAGCTTTAATAAAAAGGGGTTTCGCAGACCGTCTAGCTAGCTACATGATGCATGTCCTTCACGTTAATGTTGTTTCACAAACGTGTGGTCTCGTAACTGAATTGATATTTGATAGCGCTTCCGAATGGCATTTTGAATGCAAAACAGACGTCTTACAGTTATATCTGACGGGACACACATTTATGAATTTCAATGAATGCTTCTAAAGAAGGATGTCAAATATGTTTTTGCAAACACACGTTAAGTGAAAATTCACACATGATCATGCTTTTTACCGGGGACACAAGTCAATAAAAAGACAACACTAATCATGCATAAAGACTTGTCTCTGAAATCAAATTCCTCCAAATTGGATATCAGCAATGTGACCTTGAGAAAAGCGGCGCTTGATGACTTTGGTGCAAAATGTTCCTGTACGGATGGAGAGGAGTGTCCAGACGCTCTTGGTAGACCAGTTGTGATACTGTTGAACCCAACCCCTCATCAAGATGTACACAAACATTACAGACGTAAACCTCATGACATCTCCAAACACAATAACCCCACCACAGACACAGCTATAACAACCCATGTCTCTCCATTGGCTATCACCTACAGAGAACACGTCAAAAACACGAGGTTATATACAGAGGACAGCATAACAGTAAGAATTGGTCTATGGGACTGCACAAACTTGAATGAAAGCATTAAACTGACACAGAGGACATTGAGACTGAACTACAACGTTTCAAATAACATCTACACAATGTGGGCTGGTCACAGATCAGAATGCAGTAGTCCGACAGAGCCAATGATTAGCAGAATGAGAGGTTCTATAGCAATCTACCAGACGACGGACATGTATCGAGACACGTTACGACACTTGACTACTCATTGCTAAATACACACTACCGGATTGCCTGGATGACTTCAGTGACCCCACTGACCTCGGAGGACCCAGAAGCTGGTAGGCCTCGTGGAGGGTCACTACCCTGTTTATCTCACTGGGAAGGCATGTACATATAGAAACATCGTCAATAGAAAACAAGGCTTTCCCCGGGCCCCTTCTGACTGTACATCCCAGCAATGGTTTTATGTTTTGTGCAGTAGAACGCTCACCCCTCCAGGGTTTGTGCTATATATGCTGTCTGTCTGTCACCGTTAGTACTTTTGGGAGTTTGACAGACATGACCTTCAATCACATTTACAGATCCCTCTACTTCCTCCTCACTTGTCCCCTGGCTTCTGCTAAAGCTCCGGACAGCTAGGCTCTCTGGGGCTGGAGTTAGCAACAGTATGTCAGATAGTTGCTGATTTACTAGAGCGAGTGTCAGTTTCACTGTCTCAGGACGCCTTCTCAGAAACACGACGACGACGACGCACGCAACATCTCAGCAGGCCTCAACCTGGAGAAGTACAGTTAGCTAGAGGAGAAACACAAAGGGCGCACTCTCCCAAACGTTTACTCACAGACAGGGCAAGACTGCTAGGACCATTACAAGAACAGCATATCTATCTATAAAACGCAACCAGTTTCACAGAGCAGAACCTGATGAGATGCACCGTTTTAGCAGCTCAAGAAACATGGATACTATAAAATAACTTCAACTAGCATCAAGCAGAGCGGACAATGGACGGCACGGCGGAGGCAGAATGTGTTAGGACGGTCCCATATGAAATTATGAGTGGGCGTTCTTCATTGTTTTCATAGGAGTGTGTGGGTGTATGTAGACAGGTTTTGCTCCATTTCAAACTAGCACAGTGGCCAGTCAATGCCACGCAGACCATAGCTTTCACCACCCAGACATATACTGTACAAACACAAACCATGTGTCTCCAAGCCATTTATCCAATGTCTTACTATAACTGGCTGTGGAATTTGCAGTTACAACAAAATGAATGAATACTGATGGTGGTGTACATTGATTTAAATACACAAAAGGACACACTTATCCATGTTACAATGGTGGCAACAGCAACTCTTGACATTAACATTGGAGCGAAACGGCGTAGCAGTACTGTACTGGTTTGTATGAGATGCTAATTGGACAATGTGCATGTACACATTGATTAAAGTGCGTGCAAACTATCAGAGAAAGAGATGTCCATAGACACTTGGTGGATGGGTGGTGGCAATTTTCCGGAATTCACTACAAAGGGCCAAGCAGTCATCATACCATGGGTTCAACAGACAGCACAATACCCATCTAATTTATCAAATCAAATGCAAAATGGCTGTGAGCTGTGACTTGTCAAAAGACTGGGATGGGACTATCAGCCATGATACACAATGTAACAGAGGTTGTATTCCACAGCGGCCACTGAAAGAGCACTGACACCAACACATCTCCAGTCTGTCTCCACCTCGATCTTCTGCTCCTCTATCTTGCATTGTATTTGGTTCTGGATTGGTTTGTTTTGTCTCTCTGCTTTGCTGTCATGGTAAAATACTCCCGGTCCTACATGAAGTGCATCTGCATAGGAAAATAAGCCTGATACGGTTTAATAATAGAAAATGTAAAAAAACAAAAAAGTATGGTAATATTAGAAAAAGGTATTATAGTAACACGGTTTCAAATGATTCCAGAACCTACTGGCAAACCAACAGTAATTGGCATTGACAAATGAAGTCTTAAACAGTAACTGATACATTATAAAGGAGCAGAGACAGGATTAGAATTATGATTATGATTAGCCTACTTAGGCTCTTAACTGATGCTTTCACATGCCAGAAGTGGTTAAAGAGAGGACAGTGAGGAGAGGAGAGAGGACAGTGAGGAGAGGAGAGAGGACAGTGAGGAGAGGAGAGAGGACAGTGAGGAGAGGAGAGAGGACAGTGAGGAGAGGAGAGAGGACAGCGAGGAGAGGAGAGAGGACAGCGAGGAGAGGAGAGAGGACAGTGAGGAGAGGAGAGAGGACAGTGAGGAGAGGAGAGAGGACAGTGAGGAGAGGAGAGAGGACAGTGAGGAGAGGAGTAGACAGTGAGGAGAGGAGTGGACAGTGAAGAGAGGATAGTGAAGAGAGGACAGTGAAGAGAGGACCGTGAGGAGAGGACAGTGAAGAGAGGACCGTGAGGAGAGGAGTAGACAGTGAGGAGAGGAGTGGACAGTGAAAAGAGGAGTGGACAGTGAAGAGAGGATAGTGAAGAGAGGACAGTGAAGAGAGGACCGTGAGGAGAGGACAGTGAAGAGAGGACCGTGAGGAGAGGACAGTGATGAGTACAGTGGGGATTACAGTGGGGATTACCTGGGCTCCTTGCATGGGGGCGAATGGATTGGTGTGCCGAAGGACAGGCTGGTTGTACATCATAGACTGTGGTGCCATCATATGGACTCCACCCATCTGCCCCATCTGATGAGGAGGCATCTACGACAGGGGGAGAGAGATTAAATGTCACCTGAGGATCAATGGTCTTGGTGTGAAGACCCCCCCCCCCCTGGGTACTGTACCTGTGTAGATCATTCCTTACCATTCCATAAACAGGCAGTTGCGGTGTCGTCATGGGAAAAGCCACTGGAGCTGGAGCCTATGGAGAGAAAGGGTGAAATTAAACAATGCAAGACTAGAACAGCAAACTGAGGTATGCACTTCAGGTAAATGCTGTGACTCCCTCTACAGATATTCATGTACTTACATAGCCAGTATAGATCATTCCATTCTGCAGCATGAGGGTTGATGAAAGGAGGAGGAATATGGGGAAATGTAGATGGTAATGGATGGTGTGGCGGATAATTGAGTGGAAAATTTAAAGAGAAGATGGATGAAAAATCGAAATGAAAAGAGAGAGATAATTAGAGTGCAAACGTATTCAAATATGCAGAAGGAAAATGATAATCGCCAGCGCCCGAGAAGAGCTGCAATAAGACGGGATTTACAGCAGAATCCCAGTGTCTAATGTGTGCTTTAAGAATCCCAGTGTCTAATATATGGAAAGATTCCATAAAGAGTACATCTCATATCAAAGGCACCTTTTGCATTGCTGGCTTGTTCTTTATATTATATTTGGTGAAAATAAGCAGGAGACTCTTGTTCTTTATATTATATTTGGTGAAAATAAGCAGGAGACTCTTGCAATGCCAGAATCCTGTGTTCAATTCCCGCTGAGGCCAACCATACGGAAATGTATGCACATACAGTATGACTAATGTGTCTTTGTATAAAAGCGTCTGCTAAATGTCATATATTATATACTATCTCTCACCATCTGTGGTATGGGCATAGCTTGAGGAGCCATGAGTGCGTGGTGGTTCCAGTTGGGGGTGGTGCACATGGTTTTGGCCTGCCAGTGAATCCCTCCTGTGGGCTTCTTCTCTACCAGTTGGGTCCACTGGAGCTCTGGCCTGAGGGACAAAATGCTTGAGGATGAATAACTAAATGGGGATTCAATATTATACTGTAGATACAATATTATACTGTAGATATTTTGCTCACCGCTCCTTTTCAAATAGTATATACTCACTTTTTGGCAGGTGTTTCTCCGAACTGCAAGTCTGGAAAATGAGTGATTAAGATATGTTACATGTTCAGATGCTATACAGACCATGTGACCATTTAATTACTACTGAGAAAGAAAGGAATATGCAAAGCGACAAGTAAAAGAGAGAGTGAGAGAGAGACTCACTACCAACAAGGTTGGCTAAGGAGGAGGAGTCCAGGTCACTGGGTATCATCTTCCCCCCAGAGTGCAGCGGTATCCCAGGGCTATGGGAGTGGATGTGTGTGGGCTGAGCTGGCTTCAGAAGGTCCCCTGGGAGCCCCAACCCTGAGGACAGAGACATAAACGGAGAGAGAGTCAGGTCACACAGGGAGAGTCAGGTCACACAGGGGGAGAGAGTCAGAGAGTCAGGTAACACAGGGAGAGAGAGTCAGAGAGTCAGGTCACACAGGGAGAGAGAGTCAGAGAGTCAGGTCACACAGGGACAGAGTCAGGTCGCACAGGGAGAGAGAGTCAGAGAGTCAGGTCACACAGGGAGAGAGAGTCAGAGAGTCAGGTCACACAGGGAGAGAGAGTCAGAGAGTCAGGTCACACAGGGAGAGAGAGTCAGAGAGTCAGGTCACACAGGGACAGAGTCAGGTCGCACAGGGAGAGAGAGTCAGAGAGTCAGGTCACACAGGGAGAGAGAGTCAGAGAGTCAGGTTACACAGGGGGAGAGAGGTCATACAGGGAGAGAGAGTCAGGTCACACAGTGAGAGGGAGTCAGGCCACACAGGGAGAGAGAGTCAGGTCACACAGGGAGAGAGAGAGAAAGAGAGATTCAGACTGCAGGTTACAGGGAGAGAGAGAGTCAGGCGGCAGGTTACAGGGAAAGGGAGAGTCAGGCTGCAGGTTACAGGGAGAGAGAGAGTCAGGCTGCAGGGAGAGAGAGAGTCAGGCTGCAGGTTACAGGGAGAGAGAGAGTCAGGCTACAGGGAGAAAGAGAGTCAGGCTGCAGGTTACAGGGAGAGAGAGAGTCAGGCTGCAGGGAGAGAGAGAGTCAGGCTACAGGGAGAGAGAGAGTCAGGCTACAGGGAGAGAGAGAGTCAGGCTACAGGGAGAGAGTAAGGCTGCAGGTTACAGGGGGAGAGAGAGTCAGGCTGCAGGTTACATGGAGAGAGAGAGTCAGGCTGCAGGGAGAGAGAGAGTCAGGCTGCAGGTTACATGGAGAGAGAGTCAGGCTGCAGGGAGAGAGAGCGTCAGGCTGCAGGTTACATGGAGAGAGAGAGTCAGGTTGCAGGGGGAGAGAGAGTCAGGCTGCAGGTTACATGGAGAGAGAGAGTCAGGCTACAGGGAGAGAGAGTCAGGCTTCAGGTTACATGGAGAGAGAGAGTCAGGCTGCAGGGAGAGAGAGAGTCAGGCTGCAGGTTACATGGAGAGAGAGAGTCAGGCTGCAGGGAGAGAGTCAGGCTACAGGAAGAGAGAGAGTCAGGCTACAGGGAGAGAGAGAGTCAGGCTACAGGGAGAGAGAGAGTCAGGCTACAGGGAGAGAGAGAGTCAGGCTACAGGTCAATAGCCCTAGCCCCAGGCATATTATAAGGCTATTTCAGTCCTGTCAGCTGTCCAGTAGAAAGCTACAAGCCATGTTGACTCACCGATCAGAGCGAGAGGGACCCAGCAGGGATAGGTATCATAGGACAACAGAGGAGAGGAGGAAACTGCATTAGGGACACAGATTTCTGACAGATTTCTGTCAATCACAACCTGTTAGAATGTGCCTGACTTGGTTAGCTTGAAATAATTAGTGGAGACTTCAGGAGTATACAATGTGTGATTGTACTGTATGGACGTGTAGTCTGTGAGCCTCACCTCCCCAGGCGTTGTTGTTAGACGGTACAGTGTGTGTGGTCTGGATGGTTGGGTTGAAGGTAGGCTGGATGTTGAATAGGTCGCTGGTGAGACAGAAGAGAGAGTCAGACAGCAGAGATAAAAAGCACAGCAGAGCAGACCCCTTCAGGCCACAGGGGGGAGGAGAGAGAGAGAGAGAGAGAGAGAGAGAGAGAGAGAGAGGTCAAAACGCTTGGAACACTGCCATTCAGGTATTGACTCCATTTGAACTTGGCTCACATGTCCTATCCACTAATAACCCAACTAATATACTATAAAGTGATTTAGCTAGCTGCCATTTTTAATAAGATACATAGTGTAGTTATACAGAGCAAGCAAACTGTATGAAACATACACATAGGTCTTAAACACGACAATTATCAGACAGTAGGTCTGCTTACTTATTTGTAATAGATACAACAGATGAGTTGGAGAAGAGTTCTGTGGCCGTACTGCTGCTGTTGGCACTGCCCACTGACTGGGTGCTGGGAGAGACAGTGGGTGTCTGCAGGTCAATCACATTGGCTCCCTCATCCTGTGGGACAGACAGACAGAAGTGAATCCACATGTGACATAACAGAGAGTACAACACGGTCTGGGTTTTACATTTGTTTCCTAAATAAGAGTACATTATGTGAAAGCTTCAAGTGTTTATAATATGCAAATTAAAGTGTTATTCATACAGTAATACATTTACATTGTAATGGTCTATTCAAGACATTTGTTCTACAGTGGTATCAGTGACCCTGTCTGACCTGGAGGCTGTTCTGGTTCTCCTTCTGCTCCATGAGGCTGAGGGAGATTCCAGTGCTGGACAGTGATGATACAGCACTGGATAAGGTGCTGGCTCTGGAGAGACCACACAGCACTTGTCAGGGACCACCACGCACACTAACTGTCACACATAGCACTCTAGGACTAACCACTGGGATCAGAAAAACACTAATAATGTGCCTGACTGTGTGCCCGTAACTGTAATGCAAAAGACAGGTAACTCTACAGCAGTAGTGTGACATTTTTGTTGTTGTCAAGACATGACATACTAGCTAATGGTGGATCATGTGTATATTCATCTTCATATTCTACCAAAGCTTCAGTGAGTGATCGATGTGTTGCCAGCTTCAGTGAGTGATCGATGTGTTGCCAGCTTCAGTGAGTGATCGATGTGTTGCCAGCTTCAGTGAGTGATCGATGTGTTGCCAGCTTCAGTGAGTGATCGATGTGTTGCCAGCTTCAGTGAGTGATCGATGTGTTGCCAGCTTCAGTGAGTGATCGATGTGTTGCCAGCTTCAGTGTAAATGCCTCCTTCAGACTCAAAGCCTGAAACATAGTGTCAGTGTGTGTTACCTGGTAGCTGTGGAGAGCTCCTTGGTTTTCCTCCCCTCCAGAGAGGCCAGATGCTGCTCCAGGGCTTCCAGGAGGCTGCTTGGGGCCTGAGAAAGGGGGGGGGGGGGGGGGGGGGGGGGGGGGGGGGGGCAACAATACTTTACCAAGGGAGGACAGCATTGTGTAGAAAAATTGGGAAAAAACACCCACCCAAAAGCGTGCTGTCACACACACACACACACTCACTCACAGGCGCGGTGCGCACACATTTTTGCACGTTCAAGCACGCAGACACACGCACACCGACACACACACGCACACCGACACACACACACACACAGAGCCAAATGACACATTATCCTAAGCTTATTGATGTTCAGCATAGTCTCCATATTTGCAGGTATTTTTTACATATCAATACATCTGGTATAATTAGGTTTGGCTTCACGCCAGACATGCACAGTCGTCTCTCTCATGCAATCAAGTAGACAGGCCTGGGAGGTCATTACAGTGTAAGGGCCTGAGGGACAGGCCTGGGAGGTCATTACAACGTAAGGGCCTGAGGGACAGGCCTGGGAGGTCATTACAGTGTAAGGGCCTGAGGGACAGGCCTGGGAGGTCATTACAACGTAAGGGCCTGAGGGACAGGCCTGGGAGGTCATTACAGTGTAAGGGCCTGAGGGGTTCCGAATACAGAAAGGAGCTTAGCCCATGCATATATGCCCCCACACACAAAAATCACAGTCCATTAATGGCCAGTTAACCAATGGATTCCGTTTTATATACTAATTTGAGTCACTATTCATTCATGAATATCAATTTAATAAATTGTCTTTTACAGGTTAGAGGAGACATAATATTAGTGGATGCTACAATTTGGTCATTAGCTTAGTGTCCAATTCAAAAAGGTTTGGAAGCCACACGTGTTAACTGACAGAAAGGCCAAACATCTGATGAAAGTTAGGTAAACACATTTGGCAAATGAATAGCATATTTTATATAGATATAAAAAAAAACATGGTTTAATAAACCAAGGATGAGCGAATTCATTTTGCACATGTCATACCCATGTTTCAACCAGAGGCTTACTTTTCATTACAGAATACAATCTTAACACATGCAGCAACTTGCATACTTCTATATTTATTTATTTATGTATTTATTTATTTATAAAAGTGAATAATTAGAATTATCTGGATATCCTTCTTCAAAGAATGCTAGAATATACTAAATGTTTAAAGTAAAGCAAAAACAATCTTCAGCTCAGTAAAGACATGGGTTACTATTTAGTTGAACGGGGATACATAAGGTCTCCATAAGCACTGCAAACCTGACATAACAGTTGACAGAAACATTTGTCATGTTTATTTTCCCCATGTGGAGGGAAACACCAGGAGTGTTTGTAGCATCATATCAGATGTTATGCAGTGCTTAGGATGGCATTAAGTACACCTTTCAAGTAATATTTGCAGAAACCAATTTGGTAGAAACCATTCGCTGCTCTCCCCACAGCTATTTTGATGGGATATATTTTCAATATATGTACAATAGTGTTCATTTTGAGGCAACACAAAGTCAAACTGTATGAGAAATCAAGAGCTTGATTCCTCTGTTAAGCTCTTCTATTAAGGGATTTCAAACCTTGATGTACAAAAGGCTTATATGGGCAAGCACCATACACCCATATATGCTAGGACAGAGGCTGAATTTGCCTGACTTTTCAGTGTCATTTCAAAATCAAACAAAATGTATTTTGTGGGTTAACTTGAAAAAACTGTGATTCAACTAGAAAAAAAATACAAAAATCAAGGTAAAGCAACATTAACAAACCCCCCCCCCTGCCCTTCTAGCTCTGACTCTACTGACAGCTACGTTATTGAGAGAAAATGTACTTTCTATGCCTGTGATAAGTGGTAGTCCCACCTAGCTATCTTATGATGAATGCACTAACTGGTAGTCTCTCCGGATAAGAGCGTCTGGAAGACTTGTGTTTTGCACAATCTCCAATATTAGGAAGGGTAGCCCCCTCTCTACCCCATAGCTCTGAGAGAGGGAGGCTAATCAGAATGAGAGGTGTGGAAGTCTGTAGGGTGAGTAGGGAATGAGAGCGTTTAGAATGGAGCCACATGGGAGATATTGAGATGAAATGTACCACTGACCTGTGTGAGATCTGGGATGTCACCCTGATCAATTCCAACTTGCTGTGTCACAAAAAAAAAAAAGGAGGGGGGGGGGGGGAGGGGGGGGGGGGGCAAAAACCAAACATAATAAACAAACGAATAAACAAACAACCACGGAATAAAGGGGTAGGTGTGTGGAGGAGGAGGGAGAAAGAAGAATCAAACCAAATGATCCATTACTCCATGCAGTGACTACAAAACAAAACAATAAAAATACAACTGGGGAATTGGCATGCCCACACACACAGGATCTGAAGACTGGTTTGAAATGAATGTTTACACACTGAAATGCCACTGACAGGTGGGCCGGGTACATTGGGCTGTAATACTCATGTGACTGCAAGGTGAGAAACATCCAAAGGAAACGCACAACTAATGTTGACTTTGAACGAAAAAAGAAGAGGCACAAATGATAAACACATCGTTAAAACAGGTAAATGAATGGACCCTTAAAGTCAACGTTAGCCAGTTTTTGGATAGAACCCCACCCCCATCAGCCCAAACCTTCCTACAAATAGTAACCAAATCAGTAAAGACAGCAAGAAAGCCTTTGAATAAAAAGAATGCACGGGAAATTTAAAAACTGCAGAGAGATACTAATTATCTTCGCAATACGGCCTTCTGAATTGCAAGTAGTGCTTTACTTGGATAACAGCAGACATTCATAATTTCAAAAGAGAGTAAGTAGTGCTTTACTTGGATAACAGCAGACATTCATCAAGTAGTACTTTACTTGGATAACAGCAGACATTCATCATTTCAAAAAGAGAGAAAGGGAATGAAAGAGTAAGAGAAAACCTCTTGCTGAGACATGCGACGCAGGCATCAAAACAGGCAGCACATGGAGGGGCCTTCACTGTGAGATGTGTATGCCCACTGATAGGCTAGCCTCTTTATTTATGACCTCAGCATAAGCCTCCACCACACGGCAACAGAGGGACAGAGGAAAAGAGAGAGCGAGAGAGAGAGGGAGAGGAGCAGAGGTCCGGAAGAAGAACCCCACCTTCCTGCTAGGTCTATCTGAAACCTTCCTTTCCTCAACTGAAGCGAAACAGGGAAAACATTACCTCTGCAACTTTGAGAAACTCTGAGAGCTTGGTCATTCTGTTGAGAAACGTCTTATAGATCTCCAGGGCGTCTTTGCATTGGTTCTTCTTCATGTCAAAATATTTCTCTTTAGGATACAAAAAGAGGATATGTTAACTATGTGAAGAACAAAACAGAAAGGGACAAAAAGAAATAAGGATTTTAGCTAGTTATTTTCTAGATAAATGTACAAACATCCTAGTAACATCATAGTAATATCATAGTGACATCCTAGTAACATCATAGTGACATCATAGTAATATCATAGTGACATCATAGTAATATCATAGTGTTATCCTAGTAACATCATAGTGACATCATAGTAATATCATAGTGACATCATAGTAATATCATAGTGACATCCTAGTGACATCATAGTGACATCATAGTGACATCATAGTGACATCCTAGTAACATCATAGTGACATCATAGTAATATCATAGTGACATCCTAGTGACATCATAGTGACATCATAGTAACATCATAGTGACATCCTAGTGACATCCTAGTGACATCCTAGTAACATCCTAGTAATATCATAGTAACATCATAGTGACATCATAGTGACATCCTAGTAACATCATAGTGACATCATAGTGACATCATAGTAACATCATAGTAACATCATAGTGACATCATAGTGACATCATAGTGACATCATAGTAACATCATAGTGACATCATAGTGACATCCTAGTGACACCATAGTGACACCATAGCGACATCCTAGTGACATCATAGCGACATCCTAGTAACATCATATTAACACCCTAATAACATCCTAGTGACATCCTAGTGACATCCTAGTAACATCCTAGTGACATCCTAGTAACATCATATTAACATCCTAATAACATCCTAGTGACATCCTAGTAACATCCTAGTGACATTCTAGTGAAATCATATTAACATCCTAGTAACATCCTAGTGACATCCTAGTAACATCGTAGTAACATCCTAGTAACATCCTAGTGACATCATAGCGACATCATAGCGACATCATAGAGACATCATAGAGACATCATAGCGACATCCTAGTGACATCATAGTAACATCATAGTAACATCATAGTGACGTCCGAGTGACATCATAGTAACATCATAGTAACATCATAGTGACGTCCGAGTGACATCATAGTAACATCGTGACATCATAGAAACACTATAGCAACATCATAGTTCTCCTCTAACTAACAGATAGAGTATTCTTACCCAGCATGTTGATAACTCCTTCATTGTAGGCAGCAAATAGGCGGATGGAGTCTTTGAAGAGCAGCATGAAGGCGCTGTTGATGACGCCATTGGTCAGTTCATTAGAGTTAGCCTGGGAAGAGAACAGATGAAGAGACGTTGAAAGTTCATACTGACAGCTAGCTCACTGGCATCATGTAGCTCAACACCACAACCATGCAGCCCACCTGAAAGTCCAGCAGTGCATCCAGCTGATTCTGAATGATAGGTAGAGTCTTGATCAGCTTGTCAACTGTCATGGTGCGCATCATACCATCAACCCTGTCAGCAAGAGACACGCAGGACCACTTTAACACGACAAGTGGTGACTGACTAACATGTTCATACAGGATGAATCAAACACCTTCTCAAACAGACAGAAGTATCTCAATCATGGCTGCTGAAGTGGCTGCTGAAATAAGTGACTGGTTTAGCTGGGTTACCTTGAATCTACTTAAGGCTTGTCCCCATTATTGCCACTGTTTCTATAACAAAGAACTGGCCACTGAGGTTAATGATGTATCCCAGGGTGACACTGTGGGGGTTTTCCACACTAGCCACTACAGGACATCTTACCCTCTCTTCATCTTGGTGAAGTCCACTGCCACCAGTCTGTAGGACATGGCCTTCTCATTCAGATAGCGACTGTAGCGTCTGATGAACGTTGACATGTCATAACCTGGCAGAAGAGAGGGAGCACCTACATTAATATTTAGAGTGCTGGCCTGGCAGCTTACAGAGCCACACCGCTGCAGTGCATTCATGCACTATACGATTCTAACGTATTTTGTGCCTGTGACTTCTGTACAGAATGTCTCTGGTGTGAAATGGCTTGTGTTGACAAATTCCCAACAGTACCTTGTAACGCCCCCTTATCCAAGAAGTTGTTCAGGTTAAAAAGTGTGTTTCTGGATGCCAGGTACTGGATTAATCGCTGGTGATAAAATGCAGAGAAAGTGGGATTAAAACTAGTAAGAATAAAGATTCAATCAAATGTTTGAATTCCAGAGGACTTTAACAGTAAATAATATAATGCATTATATGCCATTTAGCAGACACTTTTAACCAACGCGACTTACAGTCAAGCATGCATACATTTCACATATGGGTGGTCTCGGAATTTGAACCCACTATCCTGGTGTTGCAAGCGTCATGCTCTACCAGTAACAATTGTGCTGCAGTGAAGCCAGTCGTTGCCGTACATGAGGTGGTGTGATGAAGAAGATGATGATGAGGATGAAGGCCTTGAACCCCACCCCCCCCCAGCTACTATGTGTGTGTTTGTTTTAAAACAAGGGGAAAAAATCGGACAAGTGGGGACATTTTGCCGGTCCCCATGAGGAAAAACGCTATTTTAGGCTTAGGGGTTAGGTGTAGGGTTAGAGTTACAATTAGGGTTAGGGGTTACTGTTAGGTTTAGGGTTAGGAGTTAATGTTAGGTATAGTTTGGGTTAGCGGTTAAGTTTAGGCTTAGGGTTAAGGTTATGGTTAAGTTTAGGGTTAGGGAAAATAGGATTTTTGATGGGAATAAATTATTTGGTTCCCACAAGGATAGCAATACTGTGTGTGTGTGTGTGTGTGTGTGTGTGTGTGTGTGTGTGTGTGTGTGTGTGTGTGTGTGTGTGTGTGTGTGTGTGTGTGTGTGTGTGTGTGTGTGTGCGTGCGTGCGTGTGTGTGTGTGTGTGTGAGTGTGTGTGTGTGTGTGTGAGTGTGTGTGTGTGTGTGTGTGTGTGAGTGTGTGTGTGTGTGTGTGTGTGTGTGTGTTACGTACCTCGTTGCCGTACATCATGAGGTGGTGTGTGGTGATGAGGGATTTGAAGACCACCACCCAGCTGTTGTTGGCCGTCCTCTCAAACAACGTGTCAGCCAGATGGGGGACACTCACGTTCAGCTCGTTGGTGCAGTGGATCAGGTCTGCCAAAAACACAGCATGGTGACAATTGAACATTGGATCAGGCTTTCATTGAATAGTGCTTTCTGTGCTTTACATATAATCTCATCTACAGGTTGATCAACTCATGCTAAACATTTCTAACAGCAGTTGGATCTCTTGTCGGCACCTCCCACCCTTCAAAAATATAATGTAACTAGTGAAATCACTTACTATTCCTTAATTACAGTGACTAACCAGCTATTAACATTTCAAACTGGAAATCTGATTCTAAGACAGACGGTGATCAAAATAACTTAAATATAATTGTGTAGTCCTTCTAGACATTTGACTGTAGGAGGGATTTTCTTCCCAAGAGAGTAAGTTTATGCTAAACCATAGAGAGAGTACAAAAGGACATTTTCTACATTCTTACCCGCAGGATTTTTCTACTTTCCTCAAAGACTGAAATTTGGCATCAGGATAATCCATAGCATTACAGACTCTTTAAAGAACTAAATTGCAGTAGGCTACCACATTTTTAAGTCCCATTTGAAGTCTTCTCAGATGCCAATCAGAAATTGCAATTATTATGACTACAAGATTTTAGCTTATGTAATTCCACTCAAAATGACTCTAACATGACTCAAATTTGCACAATTGATTACATTCATTAAAGATTGGGTAAAGAGAGAATTCTACAATGAAAAATTCCTTCCCAGAAAAGAACCAGACTGGCGACACAAGATTTTGTTCCATTGAACCAACAACCCTCTGGGTCTATGGGTTGTTAGAGGCCAGGACTGATTGAGCGGACACAATATTGATTGTGTCCAGTAATTATTTGGCTAGAAAGCTACCTAACCTAATCATCAGCAGTTAAATGTGGAGAAAATACTTAATATCATTTCCATTTTAGTCATTTAGCAGACACTGACACACACGATTTACAGTTAGTGCATACATCTTCATACTTTTTTCATACCGGTCCCAAGTGGGAATCAAACCCACAACCCTGCCGTTGCAAGCACCATGCTCTACCATCTGAGCTACAAGAGACTATATCCAATAAACACTTCAGTTCCAAACCACACACAGATCAACATATAAATGTTGAGCTCAAGGTTGTTTATGACACTGCTGTCTGCACTAATATGAATGACCCATGGACACCAGCTCCACCACAAACTTAAGTGCCAGAGAAACCTCAAAGGATACATACAGCAAAATATACTGTACCTAATATCTGAATAATACCATTGTTAATAAGGTAGTAGTCTTAAAAGGTGAAATCATTGAATTATTATTTCATACAATAATGAATAAGGTTATAGGCTATGTATGATCACAATGTGTGCATTTGCCTGTATGACACTCAGTAATAACCCATTTGTCTCATCGTGTTTAGTCTATAGAACGATAATGACATTGTAAAGACTACATGAGCTGTTGAAGCCTATGATGCGCAACTATTCATAGCCTATTATCATAGAATTTCGAAACACCTTGCCATTACAAATACACCAGTGGGCAATCAGACATGATGAACATACAGGTCGTCTGGATTATTTAATGATACCAATGCTTTTGTTGCTAAATGTGTAGCAACGGCGGGACACTGGTGGTCTACTTAACCTACAGTCAAGGTGTTTCTTCTTTGGTCCGCTGACTTCATGCGTCGTGGCCTTGCAGACGGCTTTGCTTATAGCAGATCCTGTCATGCTGTGCTGAGCCGCAGCGATCCGATCCGTGATAGACTGTCCAGACATGTTCCAAAAGCAGTAATCGGGGAATCAGAAATCAAAATGTCTTTAGTGATGATTGGGAGCGTGCCCTCTAAACAGACTGCCCGTCTGAAAACCCAAAACGTACACTGACGCGAATCCGATGGCAGAATTCATACAGTGGCCAAATAAAATAGACGGCTACATTCAGTAAACCATCTATTTTATTGACAATCCAATGGTCCACACATACAAATCCCAATACCTTATCCAAAACGGACCACACTAAAATTAGCCGAGAATGATTCGTTGGGAGGTCGCGATTCTACAATGTATCCCTGTAATAGCTTTCCGAGGGTGATGCCAGTTAGTGTACAGCCGCTACAGTAGTCTACATGAACACAATTGAACAGCAGCAATCATTGATTAGTTAGCCTGCCAATCCTCGGTTGGTGATCACACAACGTTCGCGCTGGTAATTGATTGCTACTAGACTGATTTTGAAGACCTTACAAAATAGCATATTAGTGTCTTTTCTCTCAAGCTTCCCTGTGTTCGTGTCGAGGTATTGTAGAAATTGCTCCTAGTTTTCCCATATCCTTTTATTGCCGTGCTCCATATGGTTTAATCTGAAGGCATTTACAAATGGTTCTTACATCTTCTTCTTTTTTTTTAGGTAGCGGATTATTCTTTTTTTTTCCCCAGTCAAACTTCATGTGTAAAATGGCAGTTTCGCCTATGAATCAGGTGACTGAGTTGATTGGGCAACACAGAAAGAGTCCGGGGAGGGCATCTTAAAGTGGAACACTGCAATATATTTTTTATGAAGCTGGTTCATGATTTGTGGATGGAATCGGTCTAAAACTCAAACCGATTAGGCCTGCAGTAGACCTACTGTCCAATCAGATTCAGACACATCTAAAGACAAACCCCTGGGCTAGTATGGTATTGATGTTATATCATTATTATTGGGCTATAACAACAACCTTTCACAAAGCACCAGCTTCTCAGTTTCCTGGCTCTCTCTACAGCAGGGTTTCCCAAACCTGGTCATGGGATCAGCTCATCATTGATGGGGGATGCAGGTGGGGATGAGAGGAGAACTGATATCAATAGAGAAACACTTTTCATAGCAGGTTAGGAGAACTAACGTAGCAGGTTAGGAGACTGAGGTTAAGGTTAGGAGACTGAGGGGAAAAAAGGGAAAAAGATCATTCCTAAACCCCACATAAAAGCCATTTTAATTATGTTAAAGCTACAGGCCTATTCTGTATGTACAGTTTGACAGTCAACAGCAAGGAAAGCATGCATTCGGAAATAAATACAATAATGAAATGGGAAACAGTATAGATATACTAACAAAGGCAGTGACAGTGTAGTCACTATGTTATGGAAAGAGCCGGTGTTCCTAATGTATATGATTATGTTAACCATTTCTCACACAAACATGGTCATAGAGAAAGTCCCCATAGAGAAATACAGCACATCTCTCTCATAATATATATATTTTTATTTTTTCCCATGGCCCTTTCAACTTCTCCTGACATTTGTATTTAATTGAAACAGCCAAACATACTGCAGAGGCACATACAGACACTTAAAGTTGTGATCTTCCTTTTTCTCTGTTCTCTTTTATGGGTCAGAATTTGACATGATCCACAAGCGAACTCTCTCTTTAACACTGTTGTTGAACCCAGGAAGAACCTACATGTCTGGGTCTGAATGTGAGACTGTACTCTCTTCATTGGCCAGGATATGTTCAACCAGACCTCTCACTGCCGCTTCAATGTTAGTGTTCTTCTACGAGATACAATTGAAACAAATAGCAAAATACAAATTATGGACAGCTAGAAGACAGTTAGAAGACAGAAGACAATAGATCTCAGAATTATCTCAGATGGAGATTAATCTCAGGCCAGATCTGCTCAGGATTTTAAATCCTTTTACATCAGACAGAAGGGTTCTGCTAATATTTCATCATATTTATCAGTGTAGGCTATCAGCTGGGTTGGCCCCTGTGACATATTCACCCAATCAGCCTTCACACCCAACTGAGTAACTCACAGGTTCAATCTGTGAGCAGGGAACACACCTTACACAGCCTGCTGGACCATTTGACATGTTCCTGTCCACATTCCCCTTGGCTAACTAACCTGTGTTCTTGTCATATGCCCCGGGGCATGCTAGCGTTTCATTCCAACTGATTGCATGTATTTGTGATTGCATTTGAATGCGTTAAGTTAACCCAAGCTGACAATCAAAGGCTGTTGTCAAAGGTGTGTTCTTTATAAGGAATAGAGACCATTGTACAAAGTGATCTTCCATAAGACCAAGACTGTCAAATGTTAGCAGCCAGGGAGCTCCTCAGGAGTCTGAAATGTGTTTAGATTAGAATCATTCATATTCTGAGGCTAGTCTGAAGAACCCTAGAGTGTCAGCTAAAGACTTACAGAAATCTCTGGAACATGCTAACATCTCTGTTGACGAATCTACGATACGTGAAACACTAAACAAGAATGGTGTTCATGGGAGGACACCACAGAAGAAGCCTCTGCTGTCAGACTTGTTGGCCAGCAGCACAGCTGGGACAGGTTTGCCATGACTGAAGGTGACCTTAGTGTACTTGAGCATTGCATCAAATGTTGAGGCGCGGGTCATGTCAAACACCACCAGAGCTCCAACTGCCTCCCGGTTATAAACACAAGTCATATTCCCATGTATTTCTTGTCTTGGGACAAAGGAATACATGAACAGCACACATCAGGGTCAGACAGGCATACAACACAGAAGTATGTAAAAGTATGTGAACACCTAGGCTAATGACTTCTCCAAAAGCTAATTGGAGTCATGAGTCAGCTAACCTGGAGTCCAATCAATGAGACGAGATTGGAGATGTTGGTTAGAGCTGCTGTGGTGGAAATTTGGAGACACAAACTAATCACACAAGTCAGAGTTCTACTTAAACTAAATCTTTATTTACTTATAAGTAAAGAAAACAGGTCACACCAGAGACGCAAGTAAATGATGTGAGTGCTTTGCAATAATGATGATGGCTGGTCGACGGACCACCCGTAGGTGGTTGAGAGACCCGACACATGATGACACAGACCTTTTATAGCAAAGATGCACCCTGCTGAATGTTCATGACAAACAACAGATGTATGGAATGGGTCACAAGGTTAGACTTCGTATGAAAGATACTAATAATTCACAACTCCCAATATCTGCTGTACAGACTGTTCCCATTGTACAGAGTTCGGCCCCGAAGGCAAGACTCATACTTTCGTCCCTGGTACCTCGTCTTACAGAAACACCAACTCATTCTACGGCATTAATCAATTGTCAGCTCCAGATACCGCTGTCCAATTAAAACCCATCCCTTTGCAAAGACACAGCCTAAGTAGAACAGAAATGTTTTACTATCTCAGGATAGGTGTAGTACAATGGTCCCAGACACTACCCCACACATCCTATCCCAGACCTTATCTCACCCAAGGCCAAAGGAGGGAGTGACTGGCCCCAGATATTGTGGAGATTAGTAATTGGTTCCCCATTAATCAAGCCACCCCTTCACATGGTTTGTAATAAGTAAAAACACATATTCTCACATGCAAACAATGTTCCCTCCTCTGCATAGCAACAGGGACATGTGATAGACAAGCCTGACTTCTCCCCTCTCTGCTCCCCAGGTGACTGAGGCCCATATGAGGGAAGAAGTGCAACTTCCAACACCAGAGTCCAAAAGGATACATTCTAATAACAAAAGTTCCTTAGTTCAATCTGTCACGACATGCCCTGTTGGGTGAGGATCATAGCCTCTGAAGTTCGCAAAAGAGCACCTGGATGTTCTATAGCTCTACTGGCAAAATATTCTGAGGACAGATGAAACTAAAGTTGAGTTGTTTGGAAAGAACACACAACACTATGTGTGGAGAGAAAAAGGCACAGCACACCAACATCAAAACCATATCCCAACTGTAAAGTATGGTGGAGTGAGCATCATGGTTTGGACCTGCTTTGCTGTCTCAGGGCCTGGACAGCTTGCTATCATCGACAGAGAAATTAATTCCCAAGTTTATCAAGACATTTTGCAGGAGAATGTAAGGCTATCTGTCCGCCAATTGAAGCTCAAAAGAAGTTGGGTGATGCTAACAGGACAATGACCCAAAACACAGAAGTAAATCAACAACATAATGGCTTCAACGGAAGAAAATACCTGTTCCTGACCTCATCCCGATTGAGATGCTGTGGCATGACTTCAAGAGAACGATTCACACAAGACATCCCAAGAATATTGCTGAACTGAAACAGTTTTGGAAAGAGGAATGGTCCAAAATTCCTCCTGACCGTTGTGCAGGTCTGATCCGTAACTACAGAAAACGTTTGGTTGAGTTTATTGCTGCCAAAGGAGGGTCAAGACAAGACACATATTCCTCCACAGTGCACATTAAATACTATAGGGAGAAATGCTGTACACTGGTAATTATGATGATACATGTAACATAGGCTATCTATGGATAAGACAAAATATAATTATCAAAAGTGTGCGAATTCATTGATATTGAGTTGTTGAAAACATAAAATATGGTTTTACAAAAATTACAAAAAAGTCTTATGTAGTCTGTAGTCTGATAGTCTGCCGTTTTGTCCAAACCACTGGTGTTACAATTCATTGATAATATATCAAGTAATATCAAAGTAAAATGAAGTGGTTTGACATACAGGCAATGTCCCAAAGCTGTAGTCTTATAGCGGTGTCACTGTCCCAGAACTCAAAACTTGCACTTCTGTCTGATCCACTATCTGCTAGTGATGATGGCACATGGAAGACAGATTATGATTTAATACTACTTACGTTCCTACTACAGCTTGACATTCTTTTGAATGTTTCTATACAGAACATTTAATGTTCACTGTAGGTCTATGTCACTGTGCACCAGTGACGGCCGGTGAGTAAAATGCTCCTGGTGGCCAGTCAGCTACTACTGTGCACCTTAACATATGAAAATATGCCTTCATATCCAAAGGATGGAGTCAATTAAATGATGTAATCCAACTTGATTCCATAGCCATATATGAAAGGTAAACCTTTCATTTCATAAACTTGTCAGCATATGTTCTCCTCAAAATACACATATATATATATATGTATTTGTTATAGGTTTACCCCGTAGCTCTGCAACACCTCCGCAATGAGTTTCTGTCCCTTCAGTCACCTCGAGACCATTGTGCTTGCTAACCAATGTCGGATGTCATGATTTAAAAAAAAAACTTTTAAAACCGCCAAGCCACACCCATTATCTTGTATCCTGCAGCCTACTGTAGGCCTATCTCAGAGCATGATTCACACCCTAGCTATTTCTGATCGTTCAAATGGCTACAACGTAGTCATTTTTCCTCTCCCACAAAGACATTCCCTTGTCCCTTTATGCCAGGTATGATAACCCGAAACTAATCTTCTTTATAGGCATCCATTTAATGCACATTTGTAGCACCCAGTGTAGCGCCCTCTGTTGAGAGGCAGATATATTTTTAACTGCGTTGCTGTCTGAGTTCTTACGGTAATGGTGCTGATGAGGAATGAGTAATGCTATGTGATGCTGTTGTTACTGCCATTTCATCAGCGGATTTTCACAAGCATCTCTCTCCATCTTTAAACATGAAATTACCATGAAATAAAACCATCGATAAGTTGTAAGGACGGCCATTAGCCTATTTTACATACAACTCTCCAGCACAGTAACAGATCCCTGTGTAGAATAAAATAATACAAAAGGATACTAGGATAAGGCCTATTTGCGGATCACTGATTGGGGTAAAACAGTGTTTTACTAGGCCTCGATAAACCAGATTTGTCAAGATCATGGTTTTTTTTATTGCCAGGCGTTGATCGCTCATCTAACAAGGTAATTGCACATACGTTTGTACAAGTCCATGTTATAATGTTCATTATGGATCAATATGCCATCGCCATAGAAAAGACCTTTGTAACTCGATTTTAGAGAAATACTATTGTCTATGAAGGGCGGAAAGTAGATCAGTTAAATGTTTTTAATCAATCAATCAATCAAATGTATTTATAAATCCCTTTTTACATCAGCCGATGTCACAAAGTGCTATACAGAAACCCAGCCTAAAACCCCAAACAGCAAGCAATGCAGATGTAGAAGCACTGTGGCTTGGAAAAACTCCCTGGAAAGGAGTGTTATTCCTCAATACATTTTATTATAAGGCTCGTTCAGATTTATGTAGCCCAGAACGAATACGTTATTTTTTTTTGAGGTAAGGTTGAAATTAGTATTCAATCTGTAGCCTAATGTTTGTCCATAAAAATGTGCATAACTGCCCTTTTAATATTGTTCTTAAGAAAAACTGTTTTTATGTTATTATTAAACTTGAACGGCTTTGCTATGCAACAACGGTGTAGCCACATGTGAGCTGAATATGAGAGTTGTCTGTGCATTTACCAGGAAAGTGGAGAGGCCTTTCCCTCATTATAATGTAGGGCAGGCAGATAACAGTTTTTCCAATAAAAGCGCCGTAGGCTATTTGACTTTTAAAGTAGGCATAACAATCCAGTCGGTTTTGTTGTGCGCCGTTCGCGCACACATCCTCAATAATAGGTCTCTAAAGAATAGGCAGGCCAACCACAAATAACTATATTTGTCAAAAATTGGCCGATATAAGGATAACAACGATAGTGGATTGGATAGCCTAGCCTTGAGGTCAAACAAGTGTTAAGTTACTAGATTAGGTGTAGAGGGGCCATGCCCATGATTTATTAATTGTCAAATATATTATTTCTCCCTCATAGATTTTATGAGAGATGGAAGCGATATGGCTGTACCAGTTTCGACTCATCGTCATTGGGGACTCGACAGTAGGAAAGTCGTGCCTGATCCGGCGATTCACAGAGAGACGCTTTGCGCATGTGTCCGACCCCACAGTCGGTGTAGACTTCTTCTCACGCCTAGTGGAGATAGAGCCAGGCAAACGCATTAAACTTCAAATCTGGGACACCGCCGGACAAGAGCGATTCAGGTGACGCTTTTAGATATTTTTTTGTATCTTCCATTGTAAAGACCACAAATTGAGTGAAATAAATGACACGTTTTTTTTTTATAGTCAGCTGTAATTATTATTATAACAATATATTATTTTATCTATCATTCGTCTCATACCCTTTCATTTTCTTGATGTTGAACCTCACCACTTCTCCATGCCACATCCTCTGTTTTTCCCCTTTCCCTGCTTCTCCATACTTATATACTGAACAAAATATAAAGCGCAACAAGCAACAATTTCTAAGATTTTACTGAGTTACAGTTCATATGATGAAATCAGTCAATTTAAATAAATTCATTAGGCCCTAATCTATGGATTTCACAGGACTGGGAATACAGATATGCATCTTTTGGTCACAGATACCTTAAAAGAAATGGGCCTCACAATGGGCCTCAGGATCTCGTCACTGTATTTCTGTGCATTCAAATTGCCATCGATAAAATGCAATTGTGTTTGTTGTCTGTAGCTTATGCCTGACCATACCATAACCCCTCCACCACCATGGGGCACTCTGTTCAAAATGTTGACATCAGCAAACTGCTCGCCCACACGACGCCATACACGTGGTCAGCGATTGTGAGGCTGGTTGGACGTACTGCCAAATTTTTGAAAACAATGTTGGAGGCGATTTATGGTAGATACATAACCATTCAATTCTATGGCAAAAGCTCTGTTGGACATTCCTGCAGTCAGCATGCCAATTGCACGCTCCCTCAAAACATGAGACATCTGTGGCATTGTGTTGTGTGACAAAACTGCACATTTTAGAGTGGCCTTTTATTGTCCCCAGTTCACCTGTGTAATGATCATGCTGTTTAATCAGCTTCTTGATATGCCACACCTGTCAGGTGGATGGAATATCTTGGCAAAGGAGAAATGCTCACTAACAGGGATGTAAACAAATTTGTGCACAACATTTGAGAGAAATACGTTTTTTGTGCGTATAGAACATTTCTGTGATCTTGTATTTCAGCTTATTAAACATGGGGCCAATACTTTGTTGCGTTTATATTTTTGTTCAGTGTATTTACTATTTCTCTCAATTCTGTCCCTATTCTTTGCTTATCCTCTCACCCTCTCTAGGTCTATTACCAGGGCTTACTACCGTAACTCTGTTGGGGGGCTGCTGCTGTTCGACATAACCAACCGTCGCTCCTTCCAGAATGTGCATGAGTGGCTGGAGGAGGCCCGCAGTCACGTCCAGCCTCACAGCATCGTCTTCCTGTTGGTGGGCCACAAGTGCGACCTGGAGCCCCAGAGGCAGGTGAGCCGGCAGGAGGCGGAGAAGCTGGCAGGTGCCTATGGTATGCGCTACGTGGAGACATCGGCTCGCGACGCCATCAACGTGGAAAAGGCCTTCACTGAGCTAACACGGGACATCTTCGAGCTCGTGAAGAGCGGTGACATCAACATCCAGGAGGGCTGGGAGGGGGTGAAGAGTGGCTTGGTGCCCAATGTGGTGCACTCCTCAGAAGAGGTCACCAAGAGTGACCGCCGGTGCCTCTGCTGATTAGCCTGTCTATCTAGTTGGCTTCAGCCCTCCCAGCCCATGCAGTCCTGTAACATTAAGCTCCACTAGCTCCCAATTTTGTCACATGTCACACATGTAGCTCTCTCACTCCCATCCTGACTACAGGAAGGCCATTTCTGCTCTAGTCTACTACTGAATAAAACATGGGCACAGCTATTTTCCACAGGAACCTTCCTCACCTCTGTCTTACCTGTTACGTTCACTGGAAAGACAAGAAATGGCCTGTATTTATGTTCTGGAGTCTGGAGAGCTCACACAACTTTCGGTCCTAACCTCCCCAGTCTACTGCTGGCTTGTGTTCAACACAAGGGAAAACACCAAATCTAGCTTGGCTTATTCCACCCTGTCAACAGGGAATTTGTACAGTTGAGTGTTGGGTATGCTGCACTGTGAGATGGTGACACTCTATAAGATATCACCCTCTTTTAGCTACCCTGGCCATCCACCATAATCGTTAGAGAATGTGTCCCATGAGAAAGACGTTTTATATACTCCACTGGCTTTAACAGTAAGCCCATCCCTTGAACATTGACATTGACACAATGATAACGCCTCCTGATGTTGTGAACACCAAGCTTTAAATGGGGTCAGCTGTACTAGAGTTGTTTTTTTCTTTAGTGTATTAATAACTGCATACTGTATGATCACATGCTTGTAGTTTTAACATGATCCTAAGCATTATTCCGCACGTGTCCTACATTTCTTGCCAGCCTATTGGACTCAGCCATGTGCTTTATCTAACCGTTATGACTTCCAACCACATAGGTAACCTCTAAAATGTATTTTTTTTTTTCTCAATGCCAGTTTCCACCCTCCTCATTGCAAATGTTGGGTTACCTATAATCCCCTTTGCTGCCAGGCCCATGTCCATATTTATGCATGAGCCCCAATACAATGTTAATGCAAGCAGACCATATCTGAGAACAATTTAAAGAGCCTCCTAGGTTCAAAGTATCTATGCAGCAGGAAACTAACCATTTGCTCTAAAGGAAAGCTATGGCATGTATTAATTGACCTGAATGTTACTCTCTTTCAACCCTCACAATGTGTTGGACAAGAGGGTTGTTCAGTACTGCATGTGTATAGTTGTTTTTCATCCATTTGCAAATAGCCAGGGTGTTCTGGATGAATTAAGTTCTAGAACATGAAATGTCATAATGGCGTGATAGAAATGGAAAATTCCATAATTTTCAATATTTGTAAGAGATACAGTGCATTCGGAAATATTCAGACCCCTTGACTTTTTCCACATTTTGTTACGTTACAGCTTGTAGGGTCATAATCAAGAAGAATCAAGGCTGTAATCGCTGCCAAAGGTGCTTCAACAAAGTACTGAGTAAAAGTTCTGAATACTTATGTTAATGTGATATTTACATATTTTTCAAAAATGTATAAAAACCTGTTTTTGCTTTGGGCAATTGTGTGTAGATTGATGAGGAAAAAGCAATTGAATCTATTTTAGAATAGACTCTAACGTTTAAAAAAAAATGTGGGAAAAGTCAAGGGTTGTGAATAGTTTCCGAGGGCATGTATCTTATAGCAACTGGAGTGTTGCTCTGTTCAGGATAATAAGATAGTTTGGTTTCCCCCTCTTTCACTGAAGTCACACCCTGTGATTATGAAAGGAGAGAGATCCCTGGGGAAGTCCACAGCCTTCATCCGTTACCTACATATGCTTATTGAGCTTCCATTTTCCCTTCCACAGGTGGCTGGTGGCACCTTCATTGGGGAGGACGGGCTCATAGTAATGGCTGGAACGGAATCAATGGAATGGCATCGAACAAATCAAACATGTTCCATTCACTCCATTCCGGTCATTATTATGAGCTATCCTCCCCTCAGCAGCCTCCTGTGCTCCCCACCCATACCAGGACACTATGCGTTCCTGACTGTATTCTCTGCTAGGCCAGGTACCAGATCAGCTGCTGAATTCGCAGCACTGGCGCTAAACAAACATTGTTTTTTCAATTCTAATCCATTGACTGACTGTGATATAGGAATGTGGAGAGAACAATCAGTCAGACATTCTCTCCGTACGTCATGTTCTCTGCTAGACCCCTGAGGCTCTGAGCGATGGTGCTTACCTGCACAATGTCATGCAGAGATTTTAAATGGCTATGAATCATGTCTTCATAAATCTAGTCGGAGCTAAGATGTATTCCAATTAAATTGTGACTTGTAAATGTAATTTCTTTATTTGAAACAAACTTAAAACCATGTTCCTTTAGCGGTGTATGTTTGGAGTGCATAAGCACAAGGGCAGGTTTGATGTCTGAATAAACGTGATCTCAGCAAAGGCATGGTCAATATTCCAGTGCTCTATACTGCCCATCCAAAATGCATGTGCTAACTGTTATTTGCCTCTGCATGCACACTCATACCCCAATTACTTAGATATTCCCCCAGCCTGGAAAAAACGTTGTGTTTCAACAAGCAGTTGAAAGAAATTGATATTCTAGAGGTTAAAGTGGATTCGGCTATTTCAGCCACACCTGTGGCTGATAGGTGTATAAAATCGAGCACTCAGCCATGCGATCTCCATAGACAAACATTGGCAGTAGAATGGTCTTACTGAAGAGCTCAGTGACTTTCCACGTGGCACCGTCATAGGATGCCACCTTTCCAACAAGTCAGTTCGTCAAATTTCTGCCGTGCTACAGCTGCCTCGGTCAACTGTAAGGGCTGTTATTGTGAAGTGGAAACGTCTAGGAGAAACAAAGGCTCAGCCGCGAAGTGGTAGGCCACACAAGCTTGGGACCGCCGAGTGCTGAAGTGTGTATAAATCGTCTGTCCTCGGTTGCAACACTCACTACCGATTTCCAAACTACCTCTGGCACAAGAACTTTGCTGGGAACTTCATGAAATGGGTTTCCATGGCCGTGCAGCCGAACACAAGCCTAAGATCACCATGCGCAATGCCAAACGTCGGCTGGAGTGGTGTAATGCTCGCCGCCATTGGACTCTGGAGCAGTGGAAATGCGTTCTCTGGAGTGATGAATCACGCTTCACCATCTGGCAGTCCAACTGACAAATCTTGTCAGATGCTACCTGCCCCAATGCATAGTGCCAATTGTAATGTTTGGTGGAGTAGGAAAAAGTGGTTCGGGCTAGGCCCCTTAGTTCCAGTAAAGACTATTCTGCGCTTCCAACTTTAGGGCAACAGTTTGGGGAAGGCCCTTTGCTGTTTCAGCATGACAATGCCCCCCGTGCACAAAGCAAGGTCCATACAGAAATGGTTTGTCGAGACCAGTGTGGACGAATTTGACTGGCCTGCACAGAGCCCTGACCTCAACCCCATCGAACACCTTTGGGATGAATTGGAACGCCGACTGCGAGCCAGGCATAATCACCCAACATCAGTGCCCAACCTCATTAATGCTTGTGGCTGAATGGAAGCAAGTCCCCGCAGCAATGTTCCAACATCTAGTGGAAAGACTTCCTAGAAGAGTGGAGGCTGTTATAGCAGCAAAGGGGAGACCAACTCCACATTAATGATTTTAGAATGAAATGTTTGACGAGCTGGTGTCTACATACTTTTGGTAATGTAGTGTACATGCAGGTCAAAACACTGGAGACTACATTCATGTAAAGTCAGTGAGGTTTCTTTTTGAACTATTAAATTGTGTACACTTGATAAGAAAATAACCAAAGATTTTTACAACTAACCCAAGATAGACCACAGCCTGTCGTTTCCACTTGGAGCAAATTAATCATAGTGGGCAAGCAACGAAGTGGGCAGAGCTAAGCACGAGCTAGCGAGAGCCTATTGGCCGCATTCTAGCATGTATTTACATATTTCCGTTAGGAAACGCCTACTCCGTGAATTGCGCATGTGCAATAACTAAATTCGCACATGCGCTCCTAAACAACGCCATTTTTTAAAAACTTTGTTGAAGGGTAAAGTCTACATAATTGAGTCCACTCTGTTCGTAACATATTCTAGTTTTGGAAACAGAAACCTGTACTGAGATCAAATGTTTAATCGATGAAGAAATTAGCAGAATGTCGGCCAAAATACATCTCGCTCCATCTTCTCCCACTGCCGGCCACTGGACTTCCTCTCATCGCCGTAGTGAGTGTGAATGTCAACCGGATGCTTCACATTTATACATCCAGTGAAATATCGGTCTCATGGCTCCATCTGTGAAACAACTGTTTGTAGGCTCCATTAGCACAATGCCATATACAAACACAAGAGGGCAGCACACACTAAAGAATTTACCTTGTGAATGGTTACAAGGCAACATTCACAAGGCACAGAAGTTCAAATATAGGGTGGCAAAATCATATGGGATTCTAATGTGAATTTAGAAACAATGCCTATTGAATGTGTATAATGTAATATTAACTCACCAATGGCCATCCACACGGCGAAGCGGCACCACGTAGCCAGGTCCAGCTGCATCATGAGGTAGATGTTGACAAAGACACTGAACAGAGGCAGCCAAGGCAGCAGGGGCACCTAAAGGGAAGAGGGACAGGTTAGTCATCAGTTTACTGCATATCAAGCTGAATTATAAACTGGTTGTAAAACCATTAATAAACACTGCACCTGTTTAATTTAAATACATACTCAGAAACTGACCTTGAAGGTGAGGGCTTCTTTGCTCTCTGGTTGTCTCCAGATGGTTATGACACAAAGGGCACAGAGCAAGGCCAGGAGAATCTGAACGCTTGTCATATTCATCACGTGAACCAAAATAAATACAGTTGAAGTCGGAAGTTACAAACTATAGTTTTGGCAAGTCGGTTGGGACATCTACTTTGTGCATGACACAAGTAATTCTTCCAACAATTGTTTACAGACAGATTAGTTTGCTTATAATTCACAATATTACAATTTCAGTGGGTCAGAAGTTTACATACACTATGTTGACTGTGCCTTCTTGGAAAATTCCAGAAAATTATGGCTTTAGAAGCTTCTGATAGGCTAATTGACTAATCATTTTAGTCAATTGGAGGTGTACCTGTGGATGTATTTCAAGGCCTACCTTCAAACTCTACCCTCTTTACTCGACATCATGGGAAAATCAAAAGAAATCAGCCAAGACCTCAGGAAAAAAATTTAGACCTCCACAAGTCTGGTTCATCCTTGGGAGCAATTTCCAAACGCCTGAAGGTACCAAATTTCATCTGTACAAACAATAGTACGCAAGGATAAACACCATGGGACCTCGCAGCCGTCATACCGCTCAGGAAGGAGACGCGTTCTGTCTCCTAGAGATGAACGTACTTTGGTGTGAAAAGTGCAAATCAATCCCAGAACAGCAGCAAAGGACCTTGTGAAGATGCTGGAGGAAACAGGTACAAAAGTATCTACAGCCACAGTAAAACAAGTCCTATATCGACATAACCTGAATGGCCGCTCAGCAAGGAAGAAGCCACTGCTCCAAAACCGCCATAAAAAAGCCAGACTACGGTTTGCAACTGCACATGGGGCCAAAGATCTTACTTTTTGGAGAAATGTCCTCTGGTCTGATGAAACAAAAATAGAACTGTTTGGCCATAATGATCGTTATTTTTGGAAGAAAAAGGGGGACGCTTGCAAGCCGAAGAACACCATCCCAACCGTGAAGCACGTTGGTGGCAGCATCATGTTGTGGGGGTGCTTTGCTGCAGGAGGGGCTGGTGCACTTCACAAAATAAATGGCATCATGAGGAAGGAAAATTATGTGGATATATTGAAGCAACATCAGTCAGGAAGTTAATGGGTCTTCCAAATGGACAATGACCCCAAGCATACTTCCAAAGTTGTGGCAAAATGTCTTAAGGACAACAAAGTCAAGGTATTGGAGTGGCCATCACAAAGCCCTGACCTCAATCCTATAGAACATTTGTGGGCAGAACTGAAAAAGCGTGTGCGAGCAAGGAGGCCTACAAACCTGACTCAGTTACACCAGTTCTGTCAGGAGGAATGGGCCAAAATTCACCCAACTTATTGTGGGAAGCTTGTGGAAGGCTACACGAAACGTTTGACCCAAGTTAAACAATTTAAAGGCAATGCTACCAAATACTAATTGAGTGCATGTAAACTTCTGACATTTCACATTCTTAAAATAAGGTGGTGATCCTAACTAACCTAAGACAGGGAATTTGTACTAGGATTAAATGTCAGGAATTGTGACAAACTCCCTTGGTTTGAAAAGCTTATGAATTTTTATAAAATATAATTATATTTAATTAATTTTTAAATAACACCTAAATAATTCAATTTACCCTTGAGAATCAACAAAGGCACAGAATGTCAACATAAAACATTTTATTTAGAAAAGACAACATTGAAAATACAGCTCATTTATACATGACAGGCATATATTTACAGTATATAAAACCAAAGAAGAAATATAGAATTCATGTGACAGCATATAGAGTATTGGTATGAGTCTTGGTTTACCAGCCACTGGGATCTTTGAGGCGGGAGGTATTTTCAGGCACTGGTTTCTTTTGGAGTTCTTACAAGCTCTCAAGAAACAATGTTGTTACAATTAATGCCAAGAAACACAAATATAAAATATCTCTTTGAATTGATGTCCATTTGTATAATATACAGCATTATACAAATATGATACAGCTATACACATACTGTACATTAGTTATTACTGTACTACAACAACTCACTTAAAAGGAAAACTCCACCCAAAAACTATATTTTGGTATTTGTGTCATTAGTCCATTGTTGATATAGGCCCAAAATATTTTGCAAGTCAGCAAGATATAATTGTCTAAATACAGAAATACAGCCGGTATGATGCATGAACGTTTTCTGGGTGGAATTTTTCTTTAAGAAACCATAGAACTCAATTATCCCCACCAACTCCAGTGTCTTTGCAGCTGAGCACAAATATACTTCACATTTAGAGACCAGATTTTGCTGGTCAAACTCCTTGTGTCCGTGACCTAGTGTCTCCAATTCACAATGTATTCTGGTCAAGCAGCACCACAGCTAGTCATTATAATAACGAATGGAATCGCGAGTTGAAGTCTCAATCGTTTGGTGATGCAAAATGTTTTTGCTATATACAGCAAATCGTTAAAAGCAAGGGGGTTAATCAAGAGTACTTTAAAACTGTACATGTAAGAACACAATAACATCTATAAAAGTTACTTGATTAAAAAGTCATTTGAAACTAAAACTACATACATAAAACAATTCTACAGAATAGAATGAACAGATAAATTGATGCAAACTCGACAGCCAAGCTGCCAAGAACAAGTTTCAACGGAAACTAAAAATTTTTGTGAACATGTTTTCACAAGAATCTACAACTAAAGTTACGTCAGTGGTATTTGCATGACTAGGACTAAAATCACTGCCTTCAAGGCTCAACACAGAGCTCTGTACAGACCCTCAGGGTATTGGTCTTTGTTAAACATCTGACGAGACAGCTCAAGCATCCAAGGCAGAGATCTCAAACTCAAGTATGTCCATATAAAAAAAAAGGTTAGTTGTGATAAACAGTGATTGGTATGAGTCTTGGTTTACCGGCCACTGGGATCTTAAATTAACAGCCAAAATATAATTAAAATGAAGAGGACGCAACAGACAGTTAAGTGTAGCGGTGCCAGGATGCCGTTTCATCACCTTCCAAGGTATAGCTACAATATCGCCATTTATTCTTTGGATGAACCTCATATGCATATACTGTGTCAGTAACACAGGGACTAACCACCATGAAGAGACGGTAACTTACATCATTACTTTGACTATTTTACTATACGTTTAAAATGAAATAATGAAAAGACATCACTGGCAACAGATTGATCATAAATGCCTTTAGCATTTTAGGATATTTAGTTCTATGTCTCCTTGGTGATATTTCCATCTTACGGAACAAGCTGATACCTACAATAAATTCAAATTTCTGCCACAAGGCACTACTGTTAAATATGTTGCTCTGTGACAGGTGATGGAGGACAGTTTGTCTACACCAGCGATCCCCAAAACGCCTGCATCAGGCCTTCATCCACTAACCCTGTGCTGTTGACCCAAGTGCACCGAGGCTCTAACCAAGATTGTAAACCCCAGATACACTGTTACCCTGTTTACACATGGCACTAACCAACACTCCTGTACAGCTGTAGTTTACACTCACCGGCCACTTCATTAGGTACACCTTGTTGGACCCCCTTTGTCTTAACTCTTCATGGCATAGATTCAACAAGGTGCTGGAAACATTCCTCAGAGATGTTGGTCCATGTTGACGTTATAGCTTCACGCAGTTGCTGCAGATTTGTCGGCTGCACATCCATGATGCAAATCTCCCGTTCCACCACATCCCAAAGGTGCTCTATTGGATTGAGATCTGGTGACTATGGAGGCCATTTGAGTTACTGTTGCCTTTCTATCAGCTCAAACCAGTCTGGCCATTCTCCTCTGACCTCTGCCATCAACAAGGCATTTTCGCCCAGAGAACTGCCACTCATTGGATATTTTCTCATTTTCGGACCATTCTCTGTAAACCCTAGAGATGGTTGTGCGGGAAAATCCCAGTAGATCAGCACTTTCTGAAATACTCAAACCAGCCCGTCTGGCACCAACAACCATGCCACGTTCGAAGTCACTTAAATCACCTTTCTTCCCCATTCTGATGCTTGGTTTGAACTTCAACAGATCGTCTTGACCATGTCTACACGCCTAAATGCATTGAGTTGCTGCCACGTGATTGGCTGATTAGATATTTGCGTTAACGAGCAGCTAATGAAGTGGCCGGTCACAGCCACCAACACCAACTTGGAAGAGACTAACTTCTAATAAATAAAATCACTAGTAATGTTAATAGCAACGTTTCGAGTGTTAAAAATATTACTCAACTGTCCAATAAAGCTTAAAAACAGAGCTATCCCAAAAATGTAAGACAAAACCAGAGAGACGCATTGCAGTGTCAGTCAGTTGAATTGTCTGCCTTCACTGCAGAAATATAACGTGTGTGGTTTCCTCCAGCCCCTAGCCGTTCAGGGGCTCATCCCCTCCACCTCACTCTCGTCTCCCCCCAGGTAGATAGGCTTCTTCTTGGTCTGGAGGGCAGGCTCATATTTCCGGAGTGTGCTGCTGGCTGCCACACTGCTGTGCCAGATCCCATAAAAGAAGTAGATTGCGAATCCTGAGGGAAGGAGTCAGAGGAACACATCAACATTCTGCTGCTCACATAAACAGACTTAGCATGTGATTCTAATGTGACTTAAGAAACATTTCCTACGGTGTATAATGTAACGTTAACTCACCAATGGCCATCCACACGGCGAAGCGGCACCACGTAGCCAGGTCCAGCTGCATCATGAGGTAGATGTTGACAAAGACACTGAACAGAGGCAGCCAAGGCAGCAGGGGCACCTAAAGGGAAGAGGGACAGGTTAGTCATCAGTTTACTGCATATCAAGCTGAATTATAAACTGGTTGTAAAACCATTGATAAACACTGCACCTGTTTAATATAAATACATACTCAGAAACTGACCTTGAAGGTGAGGGCTTCCTTGCTCTCTGGTTGTCTCCAGATGATTATGACACAAAGGGCACAGAGCAAGGCCAGGACTGCACATACTGTGACCCACACAGGCTGAACCTCGATCAACTCATCCAGCTTCCCCGCCAGCACCACACACAGGACAGTTATGAGCACCGCTAGAGAGGATGAAGAGAGAGACAAAATTAGCTTTCTTCCCCCCCCCCCCCAAAAAAAGAGCTAATTTGAAAACAACCCATGGTCCACTGCATAAGACGGTAAGTGTGAGTGAGAAAGAGGGGTTCACTCACAGATAAGGGCCGTGGTGGCATAGACGATGTTCCCGGAGGTCTTGGTGGGTAAGGCACCGGTGGGGAAGAGGAGGAGGCAGGGGGTGAACTTTTCCCTGAGGGGGCGGTCCTCCAGATCCAGGCCGTACTCATCTTCACTGTCCCCCCGGGCCACCTTCTCCCCTCCAACCAGCTCCACCAGCTTCTCCGTCTGACTGGATGAGCTCAAGGTGCCGGGCTGGTACCTGGACAGAGACAGACAGGTCAGTCTCCTGGACCTTGGGAGGGATTCACGTTGAGTATAAAATACCATCAGCAAATCAGAGTATAGGAGAATAATCACAATTTCAATACCCCAAAATGCTAAGTCAGGCATTCTAGTACATTTAAAATAATGTGGTAGAAGTCGTCACCCACCGGAGGATGAGCACGCAGATAGCCACTAGTGAGTAGGCCAGCAGTGTCCCTATGGACATGAGGTCAACCAGGGCAGCCAGGTCAAAGAGGAAGGCCATCAGAGCTACAGGAGAAGTGACAATCAGCATTACCATCAAACTCCCTATATAACAAGACAATCTACTCCATGGAGTTGGTTATTTACACTAGTTATTATTCCGGCAATCAAAAAACAATGGAACCAAAAACAGCATTCCGCTGATCAGAGCATATTTTTGTACGGACTTCCCCCCGTGTTGCTGTACATTCATAGTTTCGTACATAAACGCAAACACACAGAGAGCAGCAGGAAACGACTACAGTGGAACCCAGAGGTAGTACCGCCGAACCAGATGAATGAACAGAGAGAGGGTGAAGGGC
This sequence comes from Thymallus thymallus, assembly GCA_023634145.1. Taxonomy (NCBI): domain Eukaryota; kingdom Metazoa; phylum Chordata; class Actinopteri; order Salmoniformes; family Salmonidae; genus Thymallus; species Thymallus thymallus. The sequence continues at coordinate 6,761,300 of CM042404.1, forward strand.
TGAACTCACATGCCACACAGCCAGAGACGATGGTGGCCATCAGGGGGGTCTTGGTGCGAGTGTTCATGCGGGACAGGCCACGGAACAGGAGCCCATCCTCAGCCATGGCGTAGATAACCCTCGGCATGGGGAACATGGACCCAAGCAGGCTAGGAAAACAACAAACATTAACTACATAGCAAAGACAGAGTGATTCAAGTGCAGACTAGTGTAGTGGAGCTACAGAACAGTAGCCATAGTGAGGTCTATCAGCCTAACTGACCTGGTGGAGAGAGCACAGAGGGAGCCCACGGCCACAATGTAGCGAGCAGGAGCCCAGCCCACGTAGCTGAAGGCCTCTGGCAGGGGGCTCTCTCTGTTCAGCAGGTAGTAAGGCATCATGAGGGTGAGGGCCGCAGACACCCCGAAGTAGGCGAAGAAACAGATGAGCAGAGAGGCCACGATACCCACGGGGATGGAACGCATGGGGTTCTTAGCCTCTTCGCCTAGGGGAAAAATACAAGGCAGAACTATGACAGAGGACCACCAAAGAGAACTTCAAGTCAGGAACTACTTAAAATTGGCAACCAGGCGACATTTTTAATAAATGTAATGTAAGTGACTATTGAGAACAAACAGGGTGGACCTATCCAATGTTTAGGTCTGGGGAAAAGTAAATAACTGAAATACCTTGATAAAATGCCTTGACTATGTTCATTTTGGAGAATCTTATACAAATGGGTTAAAGTTATGTATAGTAATCCTAGGTGTAAAATAGTAAATAAGGGCTACTTCTCAGAATGTATTAAACTGTCAAGAGTTTGTTTAGCTCTGGAGCAAAGTAAATAACTCACTGGTGGTGGCGATGCAGTCGAAACCCACAAAGGCGTAGAAACAGGTAGCAGCACCGGACAGAATGCCACTAAGGCCAAAAGGAGCGAAACCACCCGAGCCAAATGTCTTATCCACAACCCTGAGGGACAGAGAAGAGGCAGGGGGACAAATACAAATTATATGGTTTTACCACTGCTCTAGAATGGAATGATGTACCATTGCTCTAGAATGGAATGATGTACCACTGCTCTAGAATGGAATGATGTACCACTGCTCTAGAATGGAATGATGTACCACTGCTCTAGAATGGAATGATGTACCACTGCTCTAGAATGGAATGATGTACCACTGCTCTAGAATGGAATGATGTACCATTGCTCTAGAATGGAATGATGTACCACTGCTCTAGAATGGAATGATGTACCATTGCTCTAGAATGGAATGATGTACCACTGCTCTAGAATGGAATGATGTACCACTGCTCTAGAATGGAATGATGTACCACTGCTCTAGAATGGAATGATGTACCATTGCTCTAGAATGGAATGATGTACCACTGCTCTAGAATGGAATGATGTACCATTGCTCTAGAATGGAATGATGTACCACTGCTCTAGAATGGAATGATGTACCACTGCTCTAGAATGGAATGATGTACCATTGCTCTAGAATGGATCCTATTGCTAAATCTCAGTTGGTAGCTATCTTAAAAGGAGGACTCACTCTTTGGATATGCTGGAGGTGTTGGTGTCATTGGTGTTGGTGTTAATGTTGGGGTAGGTGTTAACAAAGTGGTCCAGGGTGAGGTTCCAGTTGTCTGTGTCTCCCTTCACAAAGCCTGAGATGATGACGAAGCCCAGCACCACCAGGTTGATCCCAGTGAAAACCTTATTGACCAGGGCAGACTCACTGACTCCAAATGCCAGCAGCCCTGGAGGAAGCAACATAAATGGCATTATTAACACATCTACATTTGGACATTGACATTTTAGTAATTTCGCTGACGCTCTTATCCAGAGCGACTTACAGTTAAGTGCATTCATCTTGAAGCTAGCTAGGTGAGACAAATCAAGTCACAGTACAATACTGTAGATACAGCTTTTATGACAAGGGCATTACTTATGTGCTGCCTCTCAGTGGCCCAACATTATACATGTTGGTTGACAATGCTGGCGGAGTCCTCACCAGTTAATAGGAGCACGAGGATGAGTGCAAACAGGTCAGGGTATTCAGCCAGCACGCCCCCCGGTACCGTCATGGCCATGGAAGACCTGAAGAAGACTGAGATCTTCTGCTCCACCAGATTATCAAACGTAGAGCTCCAGGCTCGGGCCACACTGGCTGTACCTTAAGGACAGAGGACCAAGGTGAAGAAGTTAACATGACGCAAAACAACCAACAGCCTAGAAACAAGCGTCCATCCATGAACATAGTAGCTCAATGCGAAGCCTTTGAATGCTTCACATTCTTCCAACTCACCGATGACATAGGAGAGGATGAGGTTCCATCCCGTGATGAAAGCCCAGATCTCACCAACCGTCACATAACTGTATAGGTATGCCGAACCAGTCTTGGGTACGCGGGCGCCAAACTCGGCGTAACAGAGTCCGGCCAGCATGGAGGAGAGTGCAGCGATGAGGAAGCAGAGCACGATGGCAGGACCAGCCTTCTCCCTGGCCACCTCACCAGCCAGGACATACACACCTGCCCCCAGGGTGGAGCCCACCCCAAGGGCCACTAGGTCCAGTGTGGAGAGGCAGCGGGCGAAGCGGGTTCCCTCATCGGAGCAGTCCAGTGCCCTGCGTCGCAGCAGGATCCGGCCGAAGGAGGCCATCTTTTCTACCATGGTTGTCTGTGGAGGGAGCTGGAGCCGAGGCTTTGAAGCGGAGGGAGTTGCTGATCAGAGCAGTGAAAATGCGTCACGAGTTGAGATGCAGCAGGTGCGATCCTGGGGAAGCAGATTAATGAGTATGTCTGAGAAAATCCATATGCAAAATGTATTATTATTCTTTTTATTTACTTTGTTTTGTGTGCAATCCTTGTTTGCAAACCAACTGTCTCTGGGATAAACTGACTAGTTCTCGTGTGCATGAGAGAGCGAACAGCATGAACATTGAAGAAAATTGCCCTGGCAAAGGAATAGCCCACTGATAAAATGGCCAATATTTGGTCAAGTCGGGACATTACAATTCTGTTTGATGCCACACTAGTGGTTCCTCCTAATCTGGTAATTCCAGTAATTCTTCAATTTTGGGATTGTTTTAGTTTCCCCTCCTGCAAGTTTTCAGACTACAGACAACCAAACCACACATTCTTCCAAGAAAAAGCATGCTGGTATTATGGAACTTCCCAGAATTACATTTCTTCACATTAGTGCTTTATAAAAGATAAACAAAACATTCACTGACATGGATAGAGCTTTGATAAGCATACATGGAATTGAACACCAATCTCTGTGAGTCACAATGCACTTCCTGGAGACATGCTGACCAACTTTCAGTCATAAGAAACAATCGTTGTGTAGCCTGTTATATTCTAGTACCCAATAGAATATAGCCTATCACATACTGAAGTCCATATCAAGTTGCCAAAATACAGATGGTAAAAATTCAAACATCTGGTGAAAATGTCATGTCAATAGCACCTTTGGAAATATATTTACTGAGAAAAATGGTGACGTGTTCAATACTTATTTCACCCGCTGTATATAAAAAAAACTCTTGATGGTAAAATGTTTTCAGTGTAAGCTTAAATTAATAAAGGCTGATATAATGTATATACAAATGATAAATGGAGCTATATATTTAAAAATAGAACATCTTTGAGAACTAGCCATCACGAAAATAAAAATTCCAAAAATGTTATGGCATGGGGTCGCCACTGATTTTGTTCATGTTTGAGGCCCATGGCAAAATGTGTAGAATAGCAGGAGATCGTAAAAAAAAATCTAACATTTCTGTTCGGCGACCGTTGGCCACGCCCACATCCCTGTATACACCCCACGTCTAGCATTTTCCACAACAATGTTGCAAGATTTCAAGCAAAGCCTTTGCTCAGCAATCTTGTGTAACGACAACAAATCATAGCATTCACATCAGTAATGTAATGATAGCACCAGTTACACCAAATCAAGATCCCTTCAGCTCAAGGACAGACAGGCAGTACAACAGGCCATCCATTGTCTATACATCGATCCATGTATGCAGGTGGCAGACACACCTCATCAGCATTTGAGGCTCTGGTCACATGACCTTGTCTTACTGGCAGCAGCCATCCACACAGCTCCATGTTGACATTAGGCATGTTGCACAGATCTTAAGGTCATCCTGGCTACTGCTTATTCAACATGTCTGAGACACTGCCTCTTCAGCAGCACACCAAACACTCTAGGTGTAGCTTAGCCTGTGACACAGGCCTATAATAATAATGTACAGGCCCATTCGAAGAGGTTTTTTTTATTTTATTTGAAACTTTATTTAACTAGGCAAGTCAGTTAAGAAAAACATTCTTATTTACAATGATTGCCTACCTACAGGCTCAGCCATAGTAGTGCAGAGCAAATTAGGGTTAAGTGCCTTGCTCAAGGACACTGACAGGTTTTTCACCTTGTCAGCTCAGGTATCTGAACCAGCAACCTTTCGGTTACTGGCCCAACGCTCGAACTGCTAGGCTACCTGCCTATCCCTTGAACACAGTGCACAATCACCGGAAGATTGTTGAGAAAACAATTTGCAAACACAAAACAAAAAAGGAATGTCAGTATAAAATAAACATAGCCCCTGGCCTCTGAAGGTATTGGGAAATTAAAACAAATGTTCAAAAATAACAACTTTCATGTATCAGGCATTGTGTCTGCCACATTAGTCACCTTCACAAACGGTCTACTGGGAAAATAGCCAATGCGAGTTTGATCGGGCTAGCAGCTGTGATTGGATCAGGATGGTGCTGGTATGGAGCCATGTAGAAAATAACTGCAGCCAGCAATACTCTCTCTGGCTTCCCTCATTTAAGGTCACACTTAAATCACTGTTTTAAAACACAGAAAGCATGACTGTGCTCTCTAGGGGTTATGATTGAAAAAATGAATAATTATGCAAAACTGGCATGCTGAAACAAACACAGAGTGTGCTCTGCTCCCCTAAAGAGTTACAAATGGGGTGGCAGGTAGCCTACTGGTTAAGTGCCTTGGGCCAGTAACCGAAAGGTTGCTGGTTTGAATCCCGGAGCTGACTAGGCAATAAGTCTCTTGATGTGCCCTTGAGCAAGGCACGTATCCCTAATTGCTCCTGTAAGTCGCTCTGGATAAGAGCATCTGCTAAAATATAAACGTAGTAATTTCAGAGGTAGGCTAGCAGCAACTCTAGCCCTGGGAATGTTCCCTCTGGGAGTACCCCTGCCTGCGATTAATGTGCAGTGCCTGCCCACACAGTAAAGCTTTGGAGATAGGTCAACTAGGCTAAGCTTTTCCTTGTGCTCTTCACGAGGGCTGGCCTGTGTGTATAGGTGAGTGGATGTGTGAAACCAGGTTGTGAAGAAGCTAACACTTGGCTCCTCTGGCTGGCAGGTAGCCTAGTAGTTCGAGCGTCAGACCAGTAACCGAAATCCCTGAGCTGACAAGGTAAAGAATTTGTTGTTCTGCCCCTGAGCAAGGCAGTTAATCCACTGTTCACCTGGCGCTGAAGACGTGGATGTCGATTAAGGCAGCCCCCTGCACCTCTGATTCAGAGGGGTTGGGTTAAATACGGAAGACGCATTCAGTTGTACAACTGACTAGTATCCCCATTTCCCTTTCCCAGGTGGTTAGAGAGTTGGGCCACTAACCGAAAGGTCTCTGGTTCGAATACCCGAACCGACAAGGTGAAAAACCTGTTGTGTCCTTGAGCAAGGCACTTAACCCTAATTTGCTCCAGGGGTGCCGTACTATGGCTGACCCTGTAGGTAGGCCGTCATTGTAAATAAGAATTTGTTCTTAACTGACTTGCCTAGTTAAATAAAGGTTAAATTAAACAATTAAAGACAATACACTGTCTGATTACTCAATCAGACATTCTCGTTGGAGCCTCCAGGTTGAAATAAACTGGGTGGTTCATGCCCTGAATGCTGATTGGCTGACAGCCTTGGTATATCAGACCGTATACTATGGGTATGACAAAAATTTATTTTTACTGCTCTAATAACATTGGTAACCAGTTTATAATAGCAATAAGGCACCTTGGGGGTTTGTGGTATATGGCCAATATACCACAGCTAAGGGCATCAAATAACTAGGCCTAGGCTAATTGGCCTAATACCATATGGATTACATTTAGGTTTTTGCTATGGTGCTTTTTTACTAGCCCGTACAGTAAATAGTGAATATTAGGTGCCTCACTGAGCTTTTGTAAACAACATGCTGCAACAGTCTAACAGGATTATCCCAAGACTAACCCAACCTGTTAATCGCATTAGGGACTGTTGCTCACTCTACACAAAGCATGTTATTGTTTTGACTCTCACTGTCAATAACATATCTGTTCACTTCTCGTCTAGCCACTTCTCTGCCAGCATGATAACAGGTTATTATAATTAGCCTAGTGTTTTGTTATCATGGTGTCCTATGCTTGCTAGTGCTGAAAGATCGCATATGGAAGAAACACACCGAAGACCAAATCATTTGCTTACTTATGATAGTGTACAGGTTGATGGAAAGAGTGGGTTCCCTTAGTGGTTATGGTGTTCCTGCCCACTGGTAAAGTTCACTTTTATTTATTTTTTATACCCACATGGCAGTCATAGACACTGAAATACATAGATATGGACTACCACTAGAAAACAATTAGGCCTACACACAAATTAGATGAGAAGACCCACAGAGTCATATTAATAAAGGTGGAAGAAGCCTCTCTGTCCTGGGATAGGGAGTACTACAGGTTGTTCTGCTGGTCACTTGCCCCCGCCAGTCTCTAGAGGGATTCGTAGAGAGAGATTGCACAGCTTGATTGATATTGTACTGCATTATTGAACAGCAGGCCTTTATTTTACTAGGCAAGTCAGTTAAGAACAAATTCTTATTTTCAATGACTGTCTAGCAACCGAAAGGTTGCTGGATCGAATCCCCGAGCTGACAAGGTAAAAATCTGTCGTTCTGCCCCTGACAAGGCAGTTACGGGCCCAACATGCTAACCACTGGGCTACCTGCCGCCAAGTTAAGCAAGTTCAACCCTGTTCAACGTGACTGAAATAGAAAATTCCTTGAAATTACGACTTTTCATCAGCCCTGCATTTCATGTTGGACTAATGACTGCTGACTTCAAGACCAGAAGAATCATGTGACAAACTTGGTCACCAAGTAATGCAGGTAGAGTAGTGTTAATTGGGGATTGGATACTTTTTAATAGGTTGGTACAGATGTGGAGTTCTGCCGGTGTGGGGAATTCAAGAGTGTCCTTTCAGCATATTAATCTCAGTGGGTAGCTCACCCTTGGAGCTACGTGATGGGAGGCTACATTTTATGCATCAGAGTCAACAGTTGTCCAGCTGTTTGAAGTTATGGAACAATCTGTTTTCTAGGCAAAGAAGGACATACTGCTGTGAGTGAACCGTGCAACCCCTCAAATCAATGGAACCGAGCCAACAGGGTCCCTCCCTCCTTCCTCAAGGTCCAATACCTCTACATTCCCCATGACAACTGACCAGTCTAGGAAATACACCCAGCTAGAGGCAAATTTGCTCCCAAACATTTATCTGAAAATGTCCCTGTAATTACCATGACGAAATAATGTCTATTTCCATCTATCAGCTTAGAATACTAAGGTGATCAAATACATGCTTCCAAATTGCAAAAAGCGACACCTTGAAAGAGTTTATATATATTTTTTAAAGATAACCAATTGTCTTCCTTTGCATGACCAACCTGAACATCAAACTCAGTTAGTGCAAATGGAAACATATTGCCAGCTAAACCATTCTAAAACCAAACTGATGCAACGCACCAAAAGGCGCTAGCTGCAGCTAACGTTAGAGCAGCAGGACAACAGTCAAGCCAAGCCCAAGGATCTGTCTATCGGCTAGTTACACTAACTTGTGAAAGTTGTCAATGATTGGTCTGCTAGTTAGTTACATGTTACACACATGCAGTTCGTTGATGTGTAGTTCCGTATCATAGCTAGCTAGTTGGTTGGTTAAATATATACATTACATTGGTAACTAGTTAGATAACGTTAAGTAGTTGACTTTGTATGCTAGCTAACGCGAACTGGCTAAACGATCATGAATTACGCTTTTTCACACGGCAGACAGTTGCAGCAATGTGAATTTAAACGGCACATATTTTATGAAATTGATCATTACAATACTATATTAGCAATATGCTAGTTAGCTAACGTTAGCTATCGTTCCCCGCGCCTAAAACATCATTCACCAACCGCATAGCGAGCAATGCTGCTAACGTTTGTTGGAAGATTAGGTTAGGTAGCTAAGTAGCCATCTAACGTGAACTATTTGTTTCAAACAAATAAATACAGCCGATGATAATTTTAATACCAAAACAATAACCATGAATGTATTGTTTTAAAAGCGAGTAAAAGTAGCTAATAGTAACATTAATACATCGGAAACGACACGTGAAAGGATTGCGTCAGATTTTTTGTAAAAGACTACGGTGGCTCGTGCGGTTCATGCAAACACATGGACCACGTTATCAAAAGGTATAAAGCAGACATAATTCTCAGTACAATTGTAAAATGTGTGAAGTTTGCTAGATACTTTACCGTTGCTCTTCACTCTGAAGTGTACCGTTGACTTCACATGGGCTGATGAAACATCCCGCTTCCCGTGGACGTTTTGATTTCCAGAGGGCGGAGACAGTGACGTCTTTTCGTAGTATAAACAAACTCTTCTTTAAGAGGCAGTGCTATCAGGACTCCTCGGATCGGATCGTCCATAACCTAACCGTAAACGTTACCTAGCCCTAACCATTTTAAATGACAACTTCAAAGGGTGGGGGTGTACGTCATAAGGGACCGAGATAGCATGGAGAAAACCATTAATGAATCCCAGAATCCCATCACAATGATCTAAAGTGGCTTCTGTGTGTGTGTGTGCGCGCGTACGTGTGAGAGAGGAGATCTCGTCGCGTATTCATCGTCTCCTTTTTCCCCAGATACTGGTTCAGGCAGTAGCCTGCCATCGCTAAAAGAGGCTTGCCCATGTATGTAAAGAGAGGGTCATTCCCTTTTCACTCCGGCCACTGACCCGGCGCCAAGGACTTTCCACTATATCCACTGTTGCTTTGTCCCCCAGATTAATAGAAGATGAAAAAAAAGTGATGCATGCCTGCCCCCAGTGCCCTTGTGTGGAGTGTTAGCGGAGCAATTGCCATGTTAAATGAGGTCATACTGACGGTGTCATCAAATATTTGTATAACTAAACCAAGATAGACCACAGACCGTCGTTTCAAACGGTAACAAATTAGTCACAGTGGGTCGAACAAGCAAGGAGGTAGACAGAGCCAAGCACGAGTTTGCGAGATCCTATTGGCACGTTGTATTAACGTTTGCATATTTCCGTTAGGGAATTTGCTACACTGTGAAGTGTGTGTGCAATAACTCTATTCGCCTTTGCACTCCTTCGAAACAATGCAATTTTTAAAAAACTTTAACAAAGGCTGATGTTCACTCTGTTCGTAACAGATTCTAGTTTTGGGAAAAGAAAACTGTATTGAGATGAAATGTTTCATCGATTAGAAAATGTGCAGAATGTCGTCCAAAATCCATCTTGTTCCAGCTTCTCCCACTACTGGACACTTGTCTTCTTCTCACTAGCAAATTTGGTAGTGAGAAGCCAAACGGATGCTTCACATTTCCACTATTTTCATTATTCTATCTGTGGTTTCACTATATGTTTGACATGCCCTCCCCTGTCCTCAAATCTCATAAGGCCTGCAACCTCTCCATAACAAGGGAGGGGCATATCTCCCACCAGTCAGACCATGATTAAAAAAAAATGTGTTTACTAATTATATCCCACACACTTTAATTGGTTAGTCTTTCTATTTTACTATTTTGAGTTTAACTTTGGTTAATATCCAACCTATTGTCCATGCTCAGTGACGTCAGCCCCCGAGGCCAGCATTGAGTTGCTCTTTCAATTAACTTCCACTTTATCAAGCTAACAAAACTGCGTGTCATCCCTAAATAAAACAAGCGTTGTCACCGCTAGCCTTGCATTCTGGGATCGTATCTCGACTGCCCTACAAACATAACACTGCTAATCTCACTGCTGTCCCATGCAGCTCATCCATTATGCCCCTTTTCATTGCACAGGACAAGGCCTGGAGATCAAAAGAGAGGCTTGTGTTTTTTTTTTGCCATCAGTAGATATTCTCAGTCTCGATTGACATCAAACATAAATTCTGCAGTTTTCTTAATGGGTTCTCCAAAAACCCAACTCTTTCCTTCACAACCAGATATGAGCACACATCGTTTTTGTATTGCACTATATTCTAATTAACATGACATGGGGACATTTATTTAAGCATTTTTACCCAAGCATTCCTTTAATAGCATTAACAGCCCATTGTGGATAATTTCCTCCACCCACATCTTATCCCCTGCTATAGTAACTAACTGACCACACCTGCATACTGTATGTGGGTGGCTACAAAGGAGCAGAAAAATCCCATTAGTTTTAGTGCTACTTTCAATTAAATCTTAATAGATGGTTATTTGGGACAATTGTGTCTTACTACAGTCAACATTAATTTGATTTTTGAGCCATGAACTATACAGGTCAAGGCACACATCACAAGCTATTTTGGGGAGAGGTTTAATCCACTTGGCTACATTTTCCTTCCCCCTGTTAATCCCACAAATTCCTAGAGTTTGCTACTAAGAAATCAAGGTTCAAGTTTAACAGAGCAAGTAACCCCATACATCCACCAACCAAACTACAGCACTCAGAACTTTGGTTGTCCATGGAGTGTGATCTTATAACCATGCTGACCTACTTTTGAAGTGGTTAGTTATACCAAGAGTTTAAATTAACACAGATTATGATTGCTAGAAAAATCTTATGAAGGGAAAATACCTGGTTCATTAAAAAATATGACTGGCTCTCGACCAAGAACTGTTTCCATAAACTAATCTCCTGGCGCAACAGGGACTGTTCTACTTCAGTAATTAGCTGGCCACATAAGAGGCAATATAAGAAATTACACTCTAGTTAAAAATCAAACTCAGTAAATACACAGTATGGTCCTATACAAGATGCATTAGGAACCACATATCCCGACATGAATTTGAACAGACCATTAAAAAGAGAGACTATTGGACATAGCATTGCAGGCAGAGGGAATTTTATTAATGGTACAAACAACGCAGCTCTTTTGAAAACTGAAATTAAATGTACATGCTAATAATGAAGACGATACATACGACAAAAAGGCATTCAAGAAATACTTTAGGTCAATAATCTTGGTGCCAAAAGAGTCATCAATAAAAAAATGTGTGGATTATTTATCAGCCCCTTGTTTTCACAGTGGTTTGATTACCTGACAGTTACCTGACATTACATTCCCATAAACTGACCAAAGACAATGCAAACATTGATAATGAACAATTCAAGGCAAACAAAGTTACAGAAAAAAAAGCTGATAAAAAGTAATAATAATACAAAAATCTAAATTGCAAGAGCATGTTGGAAAGCCACAAATTGTTTCGGTCATGTTACAGGAAAACTTTGGGAAGATCTCCCTTTAAAAATAGTTTTTCCCCAATGATGCTACATTTTGCTTAACTTTGGAAGGTACCATTGTTTAGTGACATCCATCAGAGATTTGAAACATACAATTGGAGAAACAATGTTGGTTACTGTGGGTACCAATGGACAGAAATACATTATGATTGAATACTTAAAAATGAAAGAAATCAGACTATTACAATAGTGAAACATCTCCAGCAGGAATGACACAAATAGGTATTTTTTCCTTTATTGATGTGGGAAAAAAATGTGTAACCCATAAACTGGAATGACAGCAGAACCATGTACATATAATCCTTTAGGTCATGCTGGGCAGAGAGTATTCCAGCTATGTATTTTCTAGTATTTCAAATATACTGTATGCGTAGACATAGCCAGTCTTCTATGGATGAAGATCATTAGAAAGACACTGATTGTGATTTGTGGATTAAATCAGTCAAGAAAATAATTTCATGAGCAAGGGACAAAGACAAGTGAAACAAAACTAATGTCGCTGGGAGGTTGGGCAGCTGGAATTGATACATTGAGGTGGACTCAAATTCAGTCAGATAGGGATTAAAAAATAAAAATCTCTAATTTTTCTGTTTATATTTAAATCTGCAACAGTGCACTAACTTCGCTGTAACACACCCCATTTGGTGTGCTTGGCAACACACACATATTACAGGGCTGCGGACCGATGTTACTGGGGTATCTAGAAGAATATACATGTATATACAATACAAGGCATTAGAGAGACAGAGGCAGCTGTCGGAGGTGGTTGCGGCTGCGAAGGGGATAGGGCTCTGTAAGCTTTATCGGGACGAGGTGATAAATCAGACGAGTCCTGGCCGGTGCTACGCACATCTCGCCTCTGGATCTGGATCCCAAACAATTGTGTCACATATGATCAGATATCGTCTTTCCATTAGAGAAAGAGATGTTCCACACATTGTATATTTTAATAATTAAGCAGTACAGATATAATAGCTGTGTGAACTGTCATCTAAAATGACACAATTGAGGCCATGCTATCATCTGACTTCCAAATGATTTTTATAGTTTAAAAAAAGTAAATAAACTATCAAACTTACTTCATTCATACCTGTATAAAAAGAGAGAATGAGTAGAATTAGTAAACACAGTACTCAATTTAGCATACACAGTAGTGTATACAAAACATAAAATAAAACAAGTACTGCACTACTTTGAATGGCAAAGAACTCTGTAAAAAATAACAATGAGAGAAGGAGAGCAGAGAGAGGGAGAAGAGCAGAAGGCAATAACTTCCACACCCTATTGTCAACCTCAACTCCAAACCCTACGGCCGTACCTTTCCGGGAATGTAGTTACGGTCAAGGCTCTCGTCCTGCAAAAACATGTGAAGACAGCGCTCGTTTTGAGCGAGAGGATGACCTGCAATTCTAGAAAGGAAACAAGAGAAAGACATTAAGAGATATGCATTTAAACATCTTGCCGACTGTGCGTAAAAGAAATGGTGTCTAGAAATATCTATTTTATTTATCCACACCAGCAGAAGCACATTCCAAATCTGCCACTACAAAACTGTTGCAGGTTATGTCAAATAATTAAGAAAGGTTGATCTTGGTTAGCTCAAAATGAAATGTTTTCTCCTGGCATCGGTTGTCTCAAGATTATCTTTAATGTTTGGTAAGTTAAGACCCACCTGTTGATGAACTGCTCAAGACCCACGCGTCGCTCTTCAATGAAAGCCTCTTCGAAAATGCCTTCATCTCCACGGAAAGGTAGTTGTCTCTTCAGTGCCTTCCCAGGCAAGGACGGCACCACGATCTGGAATAAATAAATAGCAATACATTTAGTCCATAGCCCTTAAAATAGCTGATTAACTTAAATCCTGATTCATTAATTACATAATTATGGCTCTAACTAATGACATTAGTAATGTAATAAGCAACTTATGTAAACATCCCCATTGAGGAAACCCCTACTGTATGATATGTAGATACAGTATATCATAGTCCATCAGTATAGGTCCTGTCCAAAATACATTTGACCCAAAAACAAATATCTACACTCACTCACCTTGCTGTCTCGCTCCAACTCATTCTTCAACCACTCAAAGTCACTGTATCTTCTTCGCACAATGGAATCCTTCAACTTAAAAATCGGCAGGTTTGTCTGCATTTAATGAAAACAGAAACAAGACTATTGAATATTCTCGTCAATAGAGACAGACGACAAGTAAATAGTAACTAACGTTAGCCTATAAGGGCTAGAAAGTTAAGGTTACCTCAAATGCAATTAAACAACTTTCCTAGCTCACAATGCTAGGTTAGCTATATAGCTAGCAGGCCCGTTCTTTAGGCCGGACTAAGTCATGGGCCTCGATTTTCATCCATCTAACGTTAGCTAGCTATGACTAACTAGTCAGCTGAAAATGTTTGAAACTTAAGCTAGCTATGTGACGACACACACATATATATATATATATCTATCTCTTTAGCAACCTACCCGCATACGGACTTCGTAAGTTGTGAAACGGTTCCGCCCGACTCCAACAGTTTGTGGGTCATAAACGTCAATTTCAAGAAAATTGCTGGGGGGACCATAAGCATCCGTCAGGTCCTGAGGCTTTGAATTTAACCGGCGAGTATCAGCCACCGTGGGATCTGACATTTTCCTTGTCCGACAACCCAGGGAGTTCACTTAAGAACACTCAATACTGAGAAATAATTATTAGATCTCCCCTTACATGAATTTGAGGTCGTATGCAAATTTCAATGCGGTTTAAATTAATCTACCCTGATTTAGAGGGCCTCCCGGTGCCCTCTCTCGCTACACACGCCCAGCCACACTGAGGGAGTTCGATTAAGTGCACCGGGGCTATGGCCCGTTACATGAACGGGCAAAAGGGGTTTTGAAGGAGCGCCCATCTCAAATCGAACAGTAATCTGCGCGCTTGGTCATGTAATTTGTCAACAAGGCAGCATGATGCATCGTTCAGAAACATACATATCTTTTCCATAAAATATATGCTTGAATCTTCCAACTAGTTTGCATTGGGAAGGCATATACAGACTTTATCAAAAGCAATAACTTTTGTATGTAAAAACACAGAATCCTACTCTTTACTCCAAGTGCTTAACCCACGTCACGTTAGTTTAGACGAACGCAATCAACGCTAACCCGGTTCAACCGGGGAAGGCCCGGGGAATTAATAGAATCCCCACACTGACTGAACGGCCCAAGTATATAATGCGATCAGCGATGGGTACACCTGGCTATTAGCGGAGCCTTCAATGTCAGCGAAACAGCTCATTCAGCCTCATTTACTGAAAACAAAGCTGATATGGCTGACTTGCCTAAACAAATGTGGTTTCTACTGACAATTGAGATGTACAAACTATGGCATAAGGGGATGACGAGGCAATCCGTAATTTCGTTTAAGACATTAATGGGCGAGCTAGGATGGACGTAGTCAATATAACTACAGTATTTGTTCAGCACTTTTGAAATGTACAGCGACAAAATTCAGAACATGAGCCGTTCTTACAGTATTCTCCCTGTACACCAAGTCAGAACAGTAGGATAAATAAAGGAGGCATATAAGCAGACAATGAAAGCTCTTACAATATTCAATGATAACATTTATCTAAAACAGGCTAGAGGCTACATGTGCAACACCAAATCATTACAGTAGCTAAGTTACGAGGGGGAAAGGGACATGGGCTACTAACAGCTTACTACACAACATACACTTAGTATTACTTTCTTAGCTACAGTATACATAACTCTCTGGCATCATTTATGCAGCAGCATACAATACATTTTTGGACTCACCTTGTTGTGCTATGCTCACTTGAACAAGAAGGTGGCGTGGTGGTCCTTCATGGGCAAATTTTGACATCAAACTTTGTAATTAAATTCTGGCATTTGTGGTGCATTTTCAAGACAACTGGGAACTCTGAAAAAAACAAGGTTGAATCATGACGCCAGCTCAGTGGCGGTTCTAGCTTGTATGTCGCCCTGGGCGAACCCCCCCTTCAGCGCCCCGTTTGTTTTTGTGCAGGCACCCCATGCCGCCCCCGGCAAGATGCCGCCCCGGGAGGCTGCCCATGTCGCCTATACCTAAATCTGCCACTGCGTCAGCTCTAGAAAGAGGCTTGAGTTCCCGACTTCGAATTGGACACACATTGGCAATCTTCCAGGCAGCAGGAACAGTCCCCTGCCAGTAGGAGGTGTTAACAATAGGAAAAGGAGGATACTAGTCAGTTGTACAACTGAATGCATTCAACTGAAATGTGTCATCAGTATTTAACCCAACCCCTCTGAATCAGAGAGGTTCCCGGGGGCTGCCTTAAATCGACATCCAATGTGTGTGATGAAAGGGGCTAGATCTTCTGTATGCTCTTTTAGTAGCCAGGATGGAATGCCATCAGGCCCAAACGCATTACGTGGTCTGAGTCTGGTCATAGCTTGCTTTATCTGGCCAATGCTGCACAGCTCAACCTGGCTTGTAGGCATAGGCAGGGGGAAGATGTCAAGTGTCAAGAGGTGTGGTGCTTGTCCATGCCTCAGCAAAAAATACATTGAAAACATTAGCCACATCGTTGTCTTCAATTCCCTCAACCTGTATTCTCCCTCCTGATGTTTTCTTTTGTCCCAGTTCTTTGTTAATGAAGTCCCCCTATTCTTTACAGTTTCTTTTTTTTTTGTAGTATTTTCTTCATTTAATTGTTTTTCCCCAAGTGTTGAAAATCTTCTGTCTTTTCCTGATGGCAGCCTTTATTCGTCAGTCATCCAGGGCTTGTCCAGTGTTGTTTTCTTATTGGCATGCATACGGAGTTCCCAGTTGACTTGAACTCACTGAAGTCTGAGATTTACCAGTTCCGAGAGTTTCCAGTTGTTTTGAACGCAGCAGAAGTCATGCTGGATTGACAGCATGTCCAATGTTGAAAGTTGATCCTTTTAAGCTTGGAAAAGAAACCCTTGAACCTGTAAGGTCCTGACTGAGGCCAGGTCTCTGGCTCCCTCTATTGGGAGTCGTATGGCCACAGTCAGGACCTGACAATAGTTTCAGGTAGTTGGTTGAAGTTTGGCTAATGCCCAATTAGAGAAAGCTGTCTTGAGTTGTCTCTAATTGGGGATTCTATTTACATTCCATTGTGTCCACCTGCTTTGTGTGCTTGAATGTTCTAGACATCAATTCACGGTGCTGTTCTCGGTCTTGTGTTTATTGTTTTCTGTTTGAGTGAAATAAACCATGTCTGCATGTACCTCTTGCTCTGCGCCTCGTTCCCTTACCATGCATCGTGACAAAACCCAGACTTGGACCACACACCCACTCCACTGAATAGCAGGCTAGTGATTGCTTTGCAATGCTTGCAGTTAGCCACTGATTCCTTCCAAACCACTCATTGTTGAATTTGCGATTTCCAACTTGTGTAATGTTTATGTCCAATGGCCGATGAGCACCAATAACTTTTATCTAAAATTTCTCTTTATCATTTTTCTTCATATGACAAGGATTAAGAAGGATTTGCCAGTAGATTGTCGACTTGATGTTGTTGACAATCAGTCCAATCAAAGTTACGGTAGATATAACGTGATTTGACACAATTTTATCTATGGCCAATATTCTTAAGCCTTCTTGGATGGGCACTTCTAATGTATCTCTATGGCAGCACCCTAGGGGCTTGAATTTTCGATCTCTACCCATAGATTTTGCGGTGACGTAGTGTCCCCATGAGTGATAGAACACTGAACCAATCACACCTCAACTCGAGAACTACTACACTCAATATTTTCCACTGGCTGCCCCAGCACCACAGAAAGCCCTGAGCTAGGCTGAAACACCTGCATTGGAGCTGCTTTACTAAAGAAAGCAAAAAAAGAGACCATATTTGTATGAGGCTTTATTAACTCAAAATGCATTGTTTGCTAACTGACACGTATTTATACAAAAATAGCATGCAAAACAGTCAAAATAAAAAAGTTATTATTTGGTATTTTTTTTGCTAAACAGGTGGGGCCCCATCTGCCCTGAATGACAGGTCGCCACTGGTAGGATTACAAGATAGCATGCAACATTAGGAGGCAACGTTTATCACATTTACTTCAGAGGAAATAAGCCAATAGCCTATAGTCATTTTTATAGCAGTAGCCCCCACTTATAAACAACATTTAAAGAAGATACTATTACAATCAGATAAAAAAAAAAGATTAAAACCTTATGGAACAGCGGGAACTGTGAAGAGACACGGGTACAGGCACAAGTATATGCACACAAGCTTTAGCGCACACACACTCTACACCAGTGGTGTAAAGTACTTAAGTAAAATTACTTTAAAGTACTATTCATTTTTTGTGGTATCTGTACTTTACTATTTAAATTTTGGACAACTTTTACTTCACTAGATTCACGTGATAATAACGTGATTGTCAACGCAGAACTGGCGGTTTTTACTACTTCCTGCGGACAGATAGTAGTGCAAGCTTTAATTAAAGTATCAAATTCGATACAATCTATGATTATATCATAGAAACCTATTACTTTACTCACATAGTTGATAACTGTATGCAAAGTTTTGCCTTTGTTTTTTTACCCATAACATCTCGGGCCGGATGAAACCTGCTGGCGGGCCGGATCTGGCCCGCGGGCCATATCTCTGACATCACTGATCTAGACCAAAGAGAAAGGTTGACATGACAAAGTCCGGACAGAAGCCTGAGCACAACCTTATAACCATAAAGCAAAGCAGAACTTTGTATGTATTTACCTGTGGTGTTATTACCCTTCATGGAATCCCATAGAAATGGCTGACTCCATTCACTCCAGAACTGGGACTCGCCACAAACACTGTTAACTCGTGCTCTCACTTGAAACTCATACTGACTGCTCTTTAAGGGGAAAGGAACAGCATAACTCTGTTCCCTGATCGGAGTAGATGTCTGAAGAAAATCACAAAGAGAGAGTGGAGGAGAGAGAGAGAGTTCTTTCAAAGATTTTTCCAGTATTTTGTAGAATAATTACCAGCAGGCTACAGTGTCCAAACAGTGGTTCAACTCCTGAGTCCCGACCCATCCCCACCTGCCACTTGTTGTTGTTTATTCTGTAGCGCACTTCACTCTCAATGCATATGCTTGTCTTGCTGTTGTTCCAGTACAGATTCAGCTCTGGGTCTTTGTTCATCTCAACTGACAGGTTGGCAGGAGGGTAAAGCTTCACTAGAAAAAGCATTAAGGAGGGTCAAAGGTCAAATGAAGATTGAATATAGGAAAACACACATGCTAAAAAGCCTAAAGTAAGAATGCTTTTCTGTATGTAAAGTTCTTATTTGATTGAGAAAAAAATACCTACCCATGCTTTTCAGGTTATGGTTCTGCTCATAACTTTTGTTCTGATGGACCAGCTTGGTTGTCAGTGTTTTAAACTTGTCAGACGTGTCATAGGACAGGCTACATCCCTCAGAACTATTCTCCTGGAGATATGATGTGCACTCCTCCATATTCCCTTTGATGAAACTAAAACACACCACATGAAATTCATGAATGGGAATTATTAACAGAAGTATGGACATTTAAGATTTGACAATCACATCTCTCTAGGACTCTAAATCCCTTTCAAGGAGGTAACTCACTCACTCACTCACCCATAACCAATGTGTAGCACCAATCAATCACAGTGATGCAGGCAACAATTTTGTACTAGATCTCAACACCCATCGCCCAACACATATATTTTATTGTAACCTTTATTTAAGTAGGCAAATCAGTTAAGAAAAATGTCTTATTTACAATGACAGCCTACAAACAGGTTGAGTTATAGTAGTATGGCACCCCTGGAGCAAATTAGGGTTAAGTGCCTTGCTCAAAGACACATTGATAGTTTTTTTTTTTTTACCTTGTTGGCTCAGGTATTAGAACCAGCAACCTTTCGGTTACTGGCCCAACGCTCTAACCGCTAGGCTACCTGCCACCCTAAACATATGTTGAAAGTAAGACAGGGTACTGCCATTGTACTAACCTGTTGTGGAAGAAGGTGGAGTTGACCTCTGGACTCCCCTGTGCACTCCAGGTGCATTTAACATAATCCAGGTTAATGATCAGGCAGTTTACAGCTGCAAAAGCAACAGAAATGTGCTACAATTCCATTAAAGCTTTCTAAGGTCGATGTCTGCACCCATGCATAAATTGAATTAACATAATACAAAAATCCCCATAATAATCTGTTAATTTAAGGTACCACATCCGCCGATGTAACACTTCCGCATCTGCACAGAAAAAGTGACAGAGCTACAAGATCTCTGTAGCGTCAGAACGGTTTGGCCTACAAAATATTATGACCACTCTATGGAAGGATGCCTCCCACAAGCGTCTTGGGGCTCATCTGAAGTCAGTACAGCCGATCTGACAACTTCTGTCTGTAGCAGGCTACACATTAATATGACCCCTCTGTGTAAAGGTGAGGTTCTCACGAATAAATACATGTTTCTACGATGCCCACAGTCCCCAGGTTACCAGTTGAAAAAAATATATAATATATATTTACACTTCAGAACAAACTTCCTTTTGATTTTTTGTAGGGGATTATCTGTGGATCTATGTAGTGAATCTGTTATTCAATGCTTTTGTATGGGCTAATAGCAGTAAGACCCAAAATAATTAATATCCGAGTTTATTTCCCTCTGCCTACCGGAGTCCTTCTTGCTAGCTAGCGTGAGCTACACCGGTAGACATTGTCTGCGGGAAAACAGTGCCCGACAGGCGGGGTGAAAGACACTGTCTAGTACTGGTTGCTCCTGCCTCCCGCTAGCACAGCAGACGGGACGCTGGGGAGAACCGACATGCCAAAACTATAGTTTGTTATCATGAAATCTGTGGAGTGTTTGAAAAATGAGTTTTAATGACTTCAACCTAAGCGCATGTAAACCTCCGACTTCAACTGTATTTATTGGAAAGCAGCATCAAACTCATCACCCTGTGAAGTTTATCATAATTTATTTCATCTGTATACTTAAACTGCATTCTTTCCCAAGTCATAGTGGGATATCTTCTGACTCCAATCTTACTTTGATATAATGGTTATTATATAAATATTGCGCATAAAAGTTGTTTCCACCACTATTTCTCACATAATTCATTTTACCAACACAAAAAAACCTACGTTGTCAAATGAACAAATTGCATGTTGGCATTTATAAAATCGTACCTGCATTTCATGTTTCCATCAGCCCTTTCGTGACTTTAATGCGTCAGGTAATTCATTCGCATGAAATGGTTTGATGGAAACGTGGTTACAGAAGGATTTTGTGATAATTATTTTTTTGTTGTGATGTCATTACGTCCAGCGGTTTTTATGAGAAGGGTGCAGTAGGTGGTGTTAATGTGCAATAATGTTAGACGCCAGTCACTGATAAACCCCACTGAAGAAGGGGTGGGGCGACAACTGTAGCTAGCAAGCTGTACACCGGTAGACAGTGTCCTTCGCCCCCACCTGTCAGGCACGGTTTTCCCACAGTTCGACGGCGGGAGCGGATTACACTGTGTGCTAGTTTAGCCAACTAGTCCTAAGGAGGACTCTGATACACAGCAGGCAGGAGGTGGGGCGACACTGTGTGCTTGCTAGGCAATTAGCAAGCTGACGATAACTAGACATCTACTTTGTGCATGACCAAAGTAATTCTGCCAACAATTGTTTACAGACAGATTATTTCACTTATAATGCACTATATCACAATTCCAGTGGGTCAGAAGTTACTGTGCCTTTCAACAGCTTGGAATATTCCAGAAAATGATGTCATGGCTTTAGAAGCTTTTGATAGGTTTATTGACATCATTTGAGTAATTTGGAGGTTTACCTGTGGATGTATTTCAAGGCCTACCTTCAAACTCAGTGCCTCTTTGCTCGACATCATGCGAAAATCTAAAGAAACGCCTGAAGGTACCACATTCATCTGTACAAACAGTGCAAATCAATCCCAGAACAACAGCAAAGGACCTTGTGAAGATGTTGGAGGAAACAGGTACAAAAGTATCTATATACACAGTAAAACGAGTCCTATATTGACATAACCTGAAAGGCCGCTCAGCAAGGAAGAAGCCACTGCGCCAAAACCACCATAAAAAAGCCAGACTACGGTTTGCAACTGCACATGGGGACAAAGATCGTACTTTTGGAGAAATGTCCTCTGGTCTGATGAAACAAAAATAGAACTGTTTGGCCATAATGACCATCGTTATGTTTGGAGGAAAAAGGGGGATGCTTGCAAGCCAAAGAACACCATCCCAACTGTGAAGCACAGGGGTGGCAGCATCATGTTGTGGGGGTGCTTTGCTGCAGGAGGGACTGGTGCACTTCACAAAATAGATGGCATCATGATGAAGGAAACTTATGTGGATATATTGTCAAGACATCAGTTAGGAAGTTAAAGCTTGGTCGCAAATGGGTCTTCCAAATGGACAATGACCCCAAGCATACTTCCAAAGTTGTGGCAAAATGGCTTAAGGACAACAAAGTCAAGGTATTGGAGTGGCCATCACAAAGCCCTGACCTCAATCCTATAGAAAATGTGTGGGCAGAACTGAAAAAGTGTGTGCGAGCAAGGAGGCCTACAAACCTGACTCAGTTACACCAGTTCTGTCAGGAGGAATGGGCCCAAATTCACCCAACTTATTGTGGGAAGCTTGTGGAAGGCTACCCGAAACGTTTGACCCAAGTTAAACAATTTAAAGGCAATGCTACCAAATACTAATTGTGTGTATGTAAACTTCTGACCCACTGGGATTGTGATGAATGAAATAAATAATTTCAGATTAAATAATTTCAAAATTTCACATTCTTAAAATAAAGTGGTGATCCTAACTGACCTAACATTTTTACTAGGATTAAATGTCAGGAATTGTGAAAACGGAGTTTAAATGCATTTGGCTAAGGTGTATGTAAACTTCAGACTTTCAACTGTATCTAGGGTCTTATTCTGGTGACATGATGATCGATGCCTGGCTGCCGTTTGACAAATAATATAGATTTTATCCATAATAATCTCATAATGTAGGTAGCCTACCCGCACTGTATCTGCGAGCTGTTGACTAAAGCGCATGTGCCAAGACCAGAGTGGGCACATTTGCCAGATAACGCAACAGTTATAAAACCACCAGTAGAGTGTAAAATACGATGGAAACCCATTTAACTTGTATTTTTCATGGGAATTTAAAGGCAAACGCAATTTTTATGTGCACTACGTCATCACGCACAGACTTTAATTTCGCAAAAAGTCAGTTTTATGGAAACGCATCTCTGTTCGGAAAATGCACATCTGTCAACAATTACAATAACAACAAATAACTGTCAACTGAGAGCATGAAACCACCGACTCACAATGAGAGTCATAGCACCAGGTCTTAAACAAGTTGAATAAATTAACATTATCTATAAATAATACATATCACACGTGTAGCATCATTATTCCAACAGGAATATCTTACTGGGGGTGGAGGGAGCCTCATATCCTTGGAGAGAGATGAGGAGAAAAATCCAGCTTCCAACCATCTTCATGTCAAAATGGATGCCAGTGAGAAGAACGTAGCCAGCTCTGTGCGAATACATTTGTGTATGGCTGCTCAATCCCTTCCTCTTTACTTCCTCTCTTCATCAAGCTACGGTAGGCCTACAAGTGTGCTTCATTTCCTGTAGCAGTGGCCACCTCCTCTACTCTATAAAAAACACAGGAACAGTGTATCTGACAATCAAAGCAGCTAAATAACAAGCACACAATGTTATTACGCAAACTATCTATAAACTGATATGAAAACACGTATAATCTGATTATAAACAAGCTATAAATCCTTCAATTAAATTGTTTTAAAGTGTTAACCCAATTTTTGTTTTTGCCAGTTTCAAAGAATGAGTGGAACACCTTGCATTATGGACAGGGTATGCATTAATCAATTTAATTAATGCATATATCTGACCACTGTGACTGACCCAAATTTAAGGAAAGCTTTGACTATGTACAGACTCAGTCAGCATAGCCTTGCTATTGTGAAAGAACCACCTTCAGCTCAACATCAGCAAAACAAAGGAGATGGTGGTGGACTTCAGGAGAACCAAGGCACAACTGACTGCAGTCCCTATACAGGGGATGGATGTGGAAATGTTTGGGTCATACAAGTTCCTGGGAGTCCATATGGACAACAGGCTGGAATGGGCTGGTAACACCGGGGCCCTGTACAAAAAGGGCCAGAGCCAACTCTACTTTCTGAGGAGGCTCAGGTCCTTCAACGTGTGCAGTAAACTACTGCATACCTTCTACCAGTCTGTGGTGGCCAGTGCCATCTTTTTTGCAGTGGTGTGCTGGGGAGCAAACATCAAAGCCGGTGATGCTTCTCGGGTAAATAAGCTGATCAGGAAGGCTAGCTCTGTCCTGGGGATGAGCCTTGACACTCTAGAGAAGGTGGCGGAGAGACGGATCCTGGCCAAACTGCTGGCCATCATGGACAACGTCACCCACCCTCTGCACGCTATGGTTATTACGCAGAGGAGCACTTTCAGTCACAGACTGATCCCACCACGGTGTGCCAGAGAGCGCTACAGGAGGTCCTTCCTGCCGGCGGCTATTAGACTATATAATGCCTCACCGGGGTGCCGTGCCGTCGGCAACATAGATCTGGAACTGTTGGGGTGCTAGGACCTAGTTTAACAATTATGCATCCATCCGTGAGTAACTCTGGTCCGTCAGCACTCATTCACTCAGGACCTATTTATTCATACAGGTCTGTATATACATACTCATGTACAGTTGTTATATCATATCATGTGCAATATTGCTAGTAATTCTTGGACCTAACTTACGTAGGCATTCACTCAGGAATGCATATTAGTATCCTGTAAATTGCACCTTTTCTCATTGCTTTTAGTATATCGAATGTGCAATATGTGCAGTTGTCTGTAATTAAACTCTGCGCACTAAGGACTGTATTTTAAGGGAATTACTATTATTACCCCAAATTATATTATACACACATTTAGCTATTAAAGTATCTCTTCCTGTCATTTACCTGTACAGTTTGTGTAACCATGCAAGTATTCACTTATCTGTAAATATAACTGTATACTTAAGCTGTACAGCTAATTTAACCATGCAAAATTTTTACTTACCTGTTCATTTACCCAGTCTGTCTATTAAGTAAACTATTATTACCCTCGCTCATATCATACGCATTTTTAGCTACTGAAGTATTTCTCTGCCATCAACCTGTATAGTATAGTTAACCATCCAACATCCACCAATGTATAGTGTACATATTCAGCCAACCACCCATACTATGCTATGTCTTTTTTATAGCTTTTCTTTTTTTTTGCACTCCAGATATCTTGTATTTCTATACTTTTTCATACTGCCGCTCTATGTATCATGTACCGTGTATCTGTCTTTTGTGTACCTTCATTGTGGCATTTTGCACCTGCCCTGTGTTTTGTTGTAGCTGCTTGACAATGAAATTCCCCCCCGGGGGATCAATAAAGTATCTATCTTAGCCCGTCTTCTCTTGAGAGCCAGGTCTGCCTATGTGCACACTGCCCACAAAATGAGTTGGAAACTGAGCGGCACTTCCTAACCTCCTGCCGAACGTATGACCATATTAGAGACACATATTTCCCTCAGATTATACAAAGAATTTGAAAACAAACCCAATTTTGATAAACTCCAAAATCCACAGCAGCAAGATGTGCAACTAGTGAAGAACAAACACCATTGTAAATACAACTATATTTATGTTGATTTATTTTCTCTTTTGTACTTTAACCTTTTGCACATCCTTACACTGTATACAGTTGAAGTCAAACGTTTACATACACCTTAGCCAAATACATTTCAACTCAGTTTTTCACAATACCTGACATTTAATCCTAGTAATGATCACCACTTTATTTTAAGAATGTGAAATTGTCAAAGACTCCAGCCACCCCAGTCATAGACTGTTCTCTCTGCTACCGCATGGCAAGCGTTACCGGAGCGCCAAACCTAGGTCCAAAAGGCTTCTCAACAGCTTTTACCCCCAAGCCATAAGACTCCTGAACAGCTAATCAAACTTGCCAAAACTACAGTTTGTTAACATATCTGTGGAGTGGTTGAAAATTTTGTTTTAATGACTTCAACCTAAGTGTATGTAAGCTTCCGACTTCAACTGTACATATGACATTTTAAATGTCTTTATTATTTTTGAACTTCTGTGCGTGTAATG
Organism: Thymallus thymallus; assembly: GCA_023634145.1. Taxonomy (NCBI): domain Eukaryota; kingdom Metazoa; phylum Chordata; class Actinopteri; order Salmoniformes; family Salmonidae; genus Thymallus; species Thymallus thymallus. Next base: position 6,787,055 of record CM042404.1, read on the forward strand.
TTTACTGTTCATTTTTATTGTTTATTTCACTTTTGTTTATTATCTACTTCACTTGCTTTGGCAATGTTAACATATGTTTCCCATGCCAGTAAAGTCCTTGAATTGAATAAGCAGCTAGCTTAACCAAAGACAGTGATATTTTCTCTATTAGCTTTGCTCCATTCCTGCATCCTCTCTCGCCTCCTTTTGAAAAATGTCAAAGGTATTCGAGAACAAGAGGCGAGGAGAGGAAACGTGGACGAAAATGCGCTTGTATAAAATGAGTCTCCTCTCCACTCACGCATTATTAGGCAAATTAGGTTTACAGTGGAATCTCACACTACACTTCTAAAGTGATAGAACACATTTACTTGTTCAAGTCATTTAAGTAGTATATCGTTTAAATGTTTGCTTGCTTTTCTCCTTCGAGAAAACAACAACCGCGTCAAAGGGGGGTGTGGCAAATATATATAAAAACTATTCTGGTAGAAGGATAAACATGACTATCCTCGATGAAAGGTGACTATCGAGGAGGGGAGAGCACTCTTCGGTTCGCCTACTATTAAATTGACACTCTCCTCGACAACAATCTGGTCACGGAGAACGGGCTTTTCGATTTTTGCCCAAATGACTGAGAAAGGGGAAGTGAAAGCTCTGTGGCCATGTTCCATTTAACCTTTATCTAGGCAAGTCAGTTAAAAATACATTCTTATTTACAATGACGGCCTACACTGATGTATAATATTGATTTTATTAATCTAGGTAAGTCAGTTAAGAACATATTCTTATTTACAGCGATTGCCTATCTACAGGGTCAGCCCCTGGAGCACATTAGGGTTAAGTGCCTTGCTCAAAGACACATCGACAGGTTTTTCACATTGTCGGCTCGGGTATTCGAACCAGCGACCTTTCGGTTACTGGCCCAACGCTCTAACTGCTAGGCTACCTGCCGCCCCGAAAGCATCAAATCCATGATGTATTGTGGGTAAATGGGGACTGATCTACAAATAATACTGACAAGTAATTTAAGAGAAAAGGCGATTTGTAAATCAGTCAGTCGACTGTGGTTTGCAATGTCGGCTCCTATGTCGAACGAGCCCTGTGGCATTACACTTCCGCCTAAATGCGCAATAGCCGAGAAGCCAGAGATACTAGCCCTGGGGACGAGGTTACTGAAGCAGGATATTATGCTGGCAGCACGATCGAGGATTTGTATTCTTCAAAACAAGAGTCCCCCTGCAAAGACATGCTACATTTGGGGAATACCGTTTTTTTTTTTAAATATATACAGCGGGTGAAATAAGTATTGAACACGTCACCATTTTTCTCAGTAAATATATTTCCAAAGGTGCTATTGACATGAAAGTTTCACCAGATGTTGGTAACAACCCAAGTAATCCATACATACAAAGAAACCAAAACAAATAAGTTCAGAAATTAAGTTATGTGTAATAATGTGAAATGACACAGGAAAAAAGTATTGAACACATGAAGAAAGGGAGGTTCAAAAAGGCATGGAAAGCCAAGACAACAGCTGAAAACTATCAGTAATTAAAAAGCAATCCAGCCCCCTGTCAGTGCAAATTAATATCAGCTGGTTCAATCCCAACTGATGGCCTACAAAAGGTCTCATTGCCAAGGTGTCACACAAGACACATCTCATGATGGGTAAAAGCAAAGAGCTGTCTCAAGGCATTCGCAACCTAATTGCTGCAAAACATAATGATGGCATTGGTTATAGGCGCATTTCTAAGCTTCTGAATGTTCCAGTGAGCACTGTTGGGGCCATAATACGGAAGTGGAAAGACAATCATTTCACCATAAATTTGCCTCGACCGGGTGCTCCTCGTAAATTTGCCTAATTATCCTTCCTTCAGTTATGTGAAGTTTGCATTCAGAAGCATAGAAATGCGCCTATATGCCATCATTATGTTTTGCAACAATTAGGTTGCGAATGTCTTGAGACAGCTCTTTGCTTTTACCCATCATGAGATGTGTCTTGTGTGACACCTTGGCAATGAGACCTTTTTGTAGGCCATCAGTTGGGACTGAACCAGCTGATATTAATTTGCACTGACAGGGGGCTGGATTGCTTTTTAATTACTGATAGTTTTCAGCTGTTGTCTTGGCTTTCCATGCCTTTTAGAACCTCCCTTTCTTCATGTGTTCAATACTTTTTTCCTGTGTCATTTCACATTATTACACATAACTTAATTTCTGAACTTATTTGTTTTGGTTTCTTTGTATGTATGTATGTATGTATGTATGTATGTATGTATGTATGTATGTATGTATGTATGTATGTATGTATGTATGTATGTATGTATGTATGGATTACTTGTTACCAACATCTGGTGAAACTTTCATGTCAATAGCACCTTTGGAAATATATTTACTGAGAAAAATGGTGGCGTGTTCAATACTTATTTCACCCGCTGTATATTTTTAGGTACTCTAGTGCAGTACAACTGTTTTTCCACAGCATTGCAACCACCTAATGTGACGTATATAATAGCCAGCAGAACTTTCTACTCCAACCATTCCATTGGTCCCAATGCAATACACAGTATGCCTATTGAATTACATATTGGCTAATAGAGAAACAACTATTCTGTGCCGAGGTTAAAAATGGGGTTGGGATTACTCAGTATAGTCTGTATTTAGACTATACTCCAATAATTCAATAGGCATACTGTGTATTGCATTGGGACCAATGGAATGTGTGGAGTAGAAAGTGCTGCTGGCTATTATATACGTCAAATTAGGTGGTTGCAATGCTGTGAAAAACAGTTGTACTGCACTAGAGGCTTGATTACCAACAACGATGAGACAGCCTACAGGGAGGAAGTGAGGGAGTGTGTTGCCAGGAAAATAACCTCTTAATCAACGTCAACAAAACTAAGGAGATGATCATGGACTTCAGGAAACAGCATAGGGAGCACCCCCCTGTCCACATCGATGGGACCGCAGCGGAGAAGGTGGAGAGCTTCAAGTTCCTCGGCGTACACATCACCGACAAACTGAAATGGTCCACCCACACAGACAGTGTAGTTAGCCTCTTCAACCTCAGGAGGCTAAAGAAATTTGTCTTAACACCTAAAACCCTCACAAACTTTTACAGATGCACAATTGAGAGCATCCTGTCAGGCTGTGTCACCGTCTGGTACGGCAACTGCACTGCTCACAATCGCAAAGCTCTCCAAAAGGTGGTGCAGTCTGCACAACGCATTACCGGGGGCAAACCTCCCGCCCTCCTGGACACCTACAGCACCCGATGCCACAGGAAGGCCAAAAAGATCATTAAAGACATCAACCACCCGAGCCACTGCCTGTTCACCCCGCTATCATCCAGAAGGCGAGGTCAGAACAGGTGCATCAAAGCTGGGACCGAGAGACTGAAAAACAGCTTCTATCTCAAGGCCATCAGACTGCTAAACAGCCATCACTAGCACATCAGAGACGGCTGCCTATAGACAGACTAGAAATCACTGGCCACTTTATGGAATAGAACACTAGCCACTTTAATAATGTTTCAGTTTCTTGCATTACTCATCTCATATGTATAAACTGCACTCTATACTATTCTACGGTATCTTAGTCACTGTAATTGTGTTTACATATTGCATCAACCATCTCATATGTATATACTGTATTGTATTATATACACTACACCACTGACTGTTAAAACAGCCATCTCTAGCATACCACAGGCTGCTGCCTATAGACATAGATTAGAAATCACTGGCCACTTTAAGGAAATGAAACACTTGCCACTTTAATGATGTTTCCGTATCTTGCATTACTCATCTCATATGTATAAACTGTACTCTATACTATTCTACGGTATCTTAGTCACTTTAAATTGTGTTTGCATATTGCATCACCCATCTCATATGTATATACCGTATACTATGCCACTGTATCTTAGTCCAATGCCGCTATGACATACACTACCATTCACAAGTTTGGGGTCACTTAGAAATGTCCTTGTTTTTGGTCATTGATGCAGCACTCCATTACTCTCCTTCTTGGTCAAATAGCCCTTACACAGCCTGGAGGTGTGTTGGGTCATTGTCCTGTTGAAAAACAAATGATAGTCCCACTATGAGCAAACCAGATGGGATTACGTATTGCTGCAGAATGCTGTGGTAGACATGCTGGTTAAGTGTCTTGAATTCGAAATATATCAGACAGTGTCACCAGCAAAGCACCCCTACACCATCACACCTCCTCCTCCATGCTTCACGGTGGGAACCACACATGCAGAGATCATCCGTTCACCTACTCTGCGTCTCATAAAGACATGGTGGTTGGAACAAAAAATCTCAAATTTGGACTCATCAGCCCAAAGGACAGATTTCCAGTGGTCTAATGTCAATTGCTTGTGTTTCTTGGCCCAAGCAAGTCTCTTCTTCTTATTGGTGTCCTTTAGTAGTGGTTTCTTTGCAGCAATTTGACCATGAAGGCCTGATTCATGTCACGTCAAAGGGGGTGTCTTTACTGTCTTTTACTTTAACTCTGAAGCATTTATTTGGGCTGCAATTTCTGAAGCTGGTAACTCTAATGAATTTATCCTCTGCAGCAGAGGTAACTCTGGGTCTTCCTTTCCTATGGCGGTCCTCATTAGCGTCATTTCCATCATAGCGATTGATGGTTTTTGCGACTGCACTTGAAAAAAAACTTTAAACATTCTTGAAATCTTGACTTTTCTTAAAGTAATGGACTGTTGCTTCTCTTTGCTTTTTTGAGCTGTTCTTGCCATAATATGGACTTGGTCTTTTGCCAAATAGGGCGATATTCTGTATACCAACCCTACCTTGTCACAACACAACTGATTGGCTCAAATGCATTACAAAGGAAAGAAATTCCACATATAAACTTTTAACAAGGCACACCTGTTAATTGAAATGCATTCCAGGTGACTACCTCATGAAGCTTGAGAGAATGCCTAGAGTGTGCAAAGCGGTCATCAAGGCCAAGGGTGGCTACTTTGAAGAAGCTCAAATATAAAATATATTTAGATTTGTTTAACACTTCTTTAGTTACTAAATTACTTCATAGTTTTGATGTCTTCACTATTATTCTACAACGCAGAAAATAGTACAAATAAAGAAAACCTATATATATAGTTGAAGTCGGAAGTTTACATACACTTTAGTCAAATACATTTAAACTCAGTTTTTCACAATTCCTGAAATTTGTGTACCTGTTTTCTCCAGCATCTTCACAGGGTCCTTTGCTGTTGTTCTGGGATTGATTTGCACTTTTTGCACCAAAGTACGTTCATCTCTAGGAGACAGAACGCGTCTCCTTCCTGAGCGGTATGACGGCTGCGTGGTCCCATGGTGTTTATACTTGCATACTATTGTTTGTACAGATGAACGTGGTACATTCAGGCATTTGGAAATTTCTCCCAAGGTTGAACCAGACTTGCGGAGGCCTACAATTTTTTTTTCTGAGGTCTTGGCTGATTTCATTATATTTTCCCATGATGTCGAGCAAAGAGGCACTGAGTTTGAAGGTAGGCCTTGAAATACATCCACAGGTACACCTCCAATTGACTCAAATTATGTCAAGTAGCCTATCAGAAGCTTCTAAAGCCATGACATGATTTTCTGGAATTTCAAATTCTTTTCATAAATTATTTACATTGTTTTGAAATGTGGGCATTTATTTTGAAAGTTTCCTCATTACCATACGAAGGACATCATCATTTGTGCCGCTGGCCGAATACTAGTCCAGATATCTAGCTACCCACTCATAGCTATTTAGTGTCTGATAGTCATCACTGTGTAATCATGGGACTAAGAACAAAACTCAACTCTGCTCTAAAGGCGTCGAAGACATCGCTTGTTTTACCTTGTCTGTTAACATTTATTTTAGTGGGTAGTCAAGGCGAGAACACTGCTATGGACAATGTTGCTACTGAGAGGAGGGCTGAGGAAAGCCATAGACAAGACAGTGCCAACCTTCTTATTTTCATAATGCTCTTAACTCTTACTATTTTAACCATTTGGCTGTTTAAACACCGTCGCTTCAGGTTTCTACACGAAACAGGACTGGCTATGATCTATGGTGAGGACCGTCGTGAACTCTGTAGCTAGTTATAGTAGCTAGCTAGCTAACATTAGCTATATAATTCAGAATGACAACACTGAGTGAGCGACAGCCTCCAGTTCAGGCCACAGCGTTGCAAGATAGCATTGAAATAGCATGCCTTGACGTTTATGCATTATGCTCATATTAACTTGTACTTGCCATCTATTGATAAGATGTATTTGACACCCCCTTTGCATCTGTGTGTTTGCCTGTCTGCCTGACCTGTGTTTTGACTGGCCTCTCTCTCTCTCTCTCTCTCTGTCCACCCCTCAGGTCTGCTGGTGGGGGTGATCCTTCGTTTTGGGGTTCACGTGCCACGAAATATGAACAATGTGACAATGAACTGCAGTGTGAATTCCAGCCCATCGACTCTTCTGGTCAACGTCAGTGGGCGTTTTTATGAGTACACACTGAAGGGTGAAGTCAGCACTGTCAAGGGGCATGACGTGCAGGATGATGAGATGCTCAGGAAGGTATTATACTCTTTTTCACTCACTGTCAACTTACACGCATATTGCCAGCAGACTGGATGCGTCCTAGACCTGGCCGGTAGTCTACTCTGAAATGGTCTCCTTTCACCGTCTCCCATCGTGACCACTGATGGCTGAAAAGACTTGATAGTCATCATATTGCTTTTACACATCAAGTCTTTCCCGATTTTTAAAAAATGTTTTATTGTACCTTTTTTATTAAACTAATCCAATCAAATGTATTCTATAAAGCCCTATTCACATCAGTTGTGTAATGAATGAAGATGAGGAAAGGGAGCTATTTTAATACTTTTGTGACAAAGCCTACAAGCATAAACATGGGCTGGATGTTGTCTAATAAGCTTTAAGTTGCCTGCAGAGGAGTGATTCGGCAAAGACAACCACTCACCAAAAACAGGTGACCAGGTGGTAGCGTATAGATTGTTGCAGTGTGGGTTGATAAGTTCTTGAACTTTTCTTTATTTTCTGCCAGGTGACCTTTGACCCTGAAGTATTTTTCAACATCTTGCTGCCTCCAATCATCTTCAATGCTGGCTACAGCTTGAAGCGGGTAAGACACTTCATGGCTTGAAGACTATGCCTGCACCATAATAAAGTCTTCTGTATTAATTATGTTATACTAAACTGGGATACTATTCTGTTATACTAAACTGGGATACTATTCTGTTATACTAAACTGGGATACTATTCTGTTATACTAAACTGGGATACTATTCTGTTGTCTCCACTACACGTCATTTGTGTTTCAGCGACACTTCTTCCGGAACCTGGGGTCCATCCTTGCCTATGCTTTCATGGGGACAGTCATATCATCTTTTGTCATTGGGTGAGCCCATTTCTTTAAAACGGTCAAAAACGTGGTTCAGTGTTTCAACTAGGATTTCTTTCAGCAGCGATGGCAAAGTTAGCAAGGGGGGGGGGGGGTCAATAAGTATTCAACCCCTTTGTTTTGACAAGTTGCATGGACTAATAATAGTGTTTTAACATGATTTTTGAACGACTACCTCATCTCTGTACTCCACACATACAATTATCTGTAAGATCCCTCATTTGAGCAGTGAATTTCAAACATGGATTCAACCACAAAGACCAGGGAGGTTTTAAAATGCCTCGCAAAGAAGGGCACCTATTGGTAGATGGGTAAAAATAAAAAAAACAGACATTGAATATCCCTTTGAGCATGGTGAAGTTACTAATTACACTTTGGATGGTTCATCAATACACCCTGTCACTACAAAGATACAGGCTTCCTTTCTAACTCAGTTGCCGTTACAAAATGTATATACAGGAAGCACTGTGGTTATTTTGAAGTGGTTTCAGCTTTGTGTTGTAGCACAGCGGTTCCCAACCTTTTTTTGCTTACTGTACCACCAACTAAATTTATATACGGGAAGCACTGTGGTTATTTTGGAGTGGTTTCAGCTTTGTGTTGTAGCACAGCGGTTCCCAACCTTTTTTTTGCTTACTGTACCACCAACTAAATTTTGCTCTGCCCGGAATACCCCTGAAGTACCCCGTCATGGGCATTTTACCTGTAGGACTATGGTCTCATGAGTCTTCTCAAGTACCCCCTGTCAATTGGCCCTGTACCCTTGGTTGGGAACCACTGTTGTAGCAGTCTGAAGTAGACACACATTTGTGGGTGATTTGCCATCAACTAAATGTCATAAATATACCAACTTCGATCAATTATTTCTCAATTATGCTTTTAGATACAAATTTCAAATATATGTTGACAAACTTTTCTCCAATGGACCCTTCTATGGAGTACATTTTGTGAAATTCCCCCAAATCATGGTATAAAAAAAAAAAAAGAATAATCACTTTCTTTTTCCTTACAGGCTGGTTATGTATGGCTGTGTGACATTAATGAAGGCGGTTGGGCAGTTGAGAGAGGACTTTTTCTTTACAGACTGCCTCTTTTTTGGTGCCATTGTCTCAGCCACAGACCCAGGTAATCATCCCCGCCCTGACTAGCATAGCCTATACCAGGGCTATTCAACTCTTACCCTACGAGGTCTGGAGCCTGATGGTTTTCTGTTCTACCTGATAATAAATTACGCTCACTTGGTGTCCCAGGTCTAAATCAGTGCCTGATTAAGGCGTCCGCATGCTTCCCACCCGAATCAGTTCGGAACAGTTTGTGCATATATGATGACATTTTGTGACGTTTTTGGTGTTCGGCAAGGGTTTCTGGTGTTCGTGCGCACAAAATGTTTTCTCGTGGCAAGCCGAAGTTGGTAGCCAAAGTCTATGCCCCTTCGTCACTGATTGGTCAACAGTAGGAATTCTTCAATGAAGTGTTTGTTGTCATTCAATTTGAAATTTTTTTCACTGCTCCAAACATCTTAGTTATATGTAAAAACGTCAAAGTTAATGCCAGATTTCTTGAGTTATTTTAGATTAATTCTGAAGTGTATACTGGCGATGGCGTTTCAAGATGGACAAAGTACTATTGCCATTTTTTTCAAGTGTTTCAAGCGGTCTTTTTAAGGGAGTATGCGAGCACACATGTTCAGTTCGCCTAGCCGAATTGAAGCATGCTGACGCCTTTAGAGGTGAACAATAAAAAAAATAAAATAAAGAAAAGCTATGGAACCGGCTCCGAGGTCAAGAGTTGAGTTTGAGGGCCTTATTCTGTACACAGTGCTATAATATTCTTTAGCTGTCGACTCCCTTCAACAGTTTTATTAACTTCTTCAGTCTTTGTGTTGGCGTGTTAAGCATTCAGGTTAGCCGTTATTGCAATCATATGGAGTGTATGTATGTGACGTTCCTGGTGCTCCTTCCACAGTGACAGTACTTGCCATATTCAACGAGCTGAAGGTGGATGTGGACCTGTACGCCCTGATGTTTGGAGAGAGTGTGCTCAACGACGCTGTGGCCATAGTCCTGTCTTCGTAAGTCTCTCCGTCCTATTCAGTATTTCAATGAGCGCCACACACACACGCACAGTAACATCAACATCGACCACCTCTCGTCATCTTCTTGTCTATGTCGTCCAATCCTGTCACTTTCATTGGTGTTTGGAGATGTGTTGACTTTGTGCAGACACTAACCCCACCCCCTCCCATTTTACTGGGCACCTGTATACAGAGTTCTTCTGCATTACGAAAAGCAGAGCAGGCAGGCCCGGCATGGCCATGAGGAGACCACAACATTGGTAGAGGAACAGGGGAGCCCCCCTAGGTGGGCTATGGTTATAGTCTGCCTCACCCAGCTTTACTATACCCATTCCTCCTGCTACTTTAGATTACTGTAGGCTCAGCAAATGACCAGCTAATGAAAACAGGTCCTTGAGTATGGCCTAAGAGGTCACAACAACGGACCGTTCTTATGTTGTGACCTCTACTGAAGACCTGCTCAGCACTGCAGATGCCGTTGTTTTTGGTACCTTGTGTACTTATTGACAGTAAATACCAGGACTAAAAGTGGATGTTGTGGAAAGCATAGTTCCTCTTGTAAGGGGGTATGCGCTGGTGATTTGCTGTTCAGGTAGAACGTGTGTAGCCAACGTGCTGGTTGGCAACTTTTATTCAGTGTGTATAGGTCTCTGTTAAGCTTCTCCTTTTTGCTCTTGTTTGCTGTGCAGGTTATTCGCTGTCCTGGTCGTTTAGAGTGTGTGGAACCCAACTGCTGTCCATGTGGGGTTTACAATCAGCATCTTTCTTAATTATCATCTCAATTAGCAATATAAATGAGCCTATGCCAAGTCAGACCTTTTAACAAATCTGTTCTCACACCATTAAATGATCAAGAGACCTGTGTGGAGTGGAGTTGGGTTCATATAGGTTGGGATTTGTTTCACAAATGATCATTTCCCCCTCAGTTTTGGAAGGAGATGCTCTTATAACTGTGTTGTAGGCATAGCTGCTAGACTTTTGTGTTGTAAATAGATGTGGGTCATTCCACGAAATGAGTCCCTTTTGGGTAGCATAACTTGGTGGGTAGCGTAACTTGGTGGGTAGCGTAACTTGGTGGGTAGCGTAACTTGGTGGGTAGCGTAACTTGGTGGAGAAAAAACAATGTTTTTAGTTCACCTAATTTTAATATTCATGTTCCACTTTAAAAAAAAAAAACAAGTTTTCCCATCTCGAGGTTAAATAAAAAAAAAAAAAATACTATAGTAAGTGCCTATTAACTGCTAAATAAAGTAACGTGCTTGATGATATCATCTTACGTCTGTCCTAGACACCTCACTTTTGCTCTTCCTTATGAGGACGTAATACTTCTTCATACACTCCTCAGCATCGACTACTGCTTTCCTGCTAAACTGTTCATAGGCAAACCTGTGAGGATTTGCTGCCAAGCGTAGGAATTCAGCTACTTGTTGAGAGGATGAGCATTTTACTGGAGGGCAAACTTACCTCTGTCTCTGGCTAGGTAACTTCACACAGCTAGCTTTGCCCTTACCAGTCCACCTAGCTACCACTTTGTGTTGCAGTGTGGTAGCACCGGAGTGATTAACCCTCGAAGGGGAACACCTAGCTTTCTATGCCAGGACTATCTAGCTGCACACTACTAAAGCTATCTCTCTCTTGATCTACAGGGTAGCATCCTATTTGCCCTCACTGGTACTGCGGTTGTGGGAGATTCTCTAGCCTGTAGAGCAACGCTACACTCAGTGCTCTCAAGTTACTGCGTGCAACCTACAACCAGGCTTATAGCCCCAGGCTTGTAGCTCACTCCAACAGAGTTATAGCTCCCTCTTCCCAGTGTGCTGCAATAGCTAGACTACTAATCCACTGGGTGAACACTAGCTAGCTAACGACAGGTCTTGCTAGCTAGACAGCTAAGCACAAAACAGCACACGCATAGCCCGGGTTTCCATACCGGACCTACGGCTACCTCGTGTGGAGGAGTAGGACGACAGAACATCAGTTGCCCTCAAGCGCTATCCCTCGTTCCAAACACAGCACCGTCCCTCTTTATAATCCTTCTCTATTGCATCCAGGCACAATGCCAAGGGCACAGAGCTCCTTAGAAGTCTCTATCTCTAACCTAGGGTGGGTTTTTTGACTCCACTCTATCCTAGGGTGGCGTTTTTGAGTGCACTCTATCCTGTTGTGGGGTTTTTGAGTGTACTCTATCCTGGGGTGAGGTTTTATTTACGGCTTATTTGGGTGCAGGAGCGATACGAGGGTACACTCCCTCTAGTAAAGTTGCTTTGAGAAATTGCACATGGTGGCTCTTTGGGCCTGGTCCGTGAAACCTAATGCGACAGGCCTACCGCTGTAAGTCGTGGAGACTGTTCAGAGCTCTAGAAGCCCCTGCCGCATGTTCGCTTCTATATGACAAAAAGTGGCACGTGCTTGAAAGATGGTGCAATCTTTATCTCTGGTGTATTTTGCTGCCATCTCTGGTGTTTTTGGCTGCCATATCTGGTGTATTTGGCTGCCATCTCTGCCTGCCTTATGAAGGGTGCGTGTCGCCTGTGCCCTGCACCCAAACAGCTAGTCCCATCCTGTTGTAGTTGAGGCCATTTCACAGCTGCCGTTCGAGCCGCTGGAAAGCGTAGAAATGTCCTTAGTCATTACATCCACATAGCGGGTTAGTGAGACGCACGCACTGTCAGTTTCACTACTCGTGCCTGTACCTGTTTCCACTGCTTGTGTCCTGCGCATGTTTTTCAGTTCTATATGGACAGGACGAGAGACCAGCTTTGTGTGTTTTTGGCACCTCCCCACGCAGGGAGACCCATTTCTCACCAAGTGCTTATACTTTGGATAAGTGTAGGCTATTATAGGATAGCAAGTGTTGACCACCCCTACCCGCTGGGGAGCCAGGCCCAGCCAATCGGAATGAGTTTATCCCCACAAAAGGGCTTTATTACAAACAGAAATACTCCTCAGCACCCACCTCCCCCTCCTCAGATGATCCCGCAGGTGAAGAAGGCGGATGTGGAGGTCCTGGGCTGGCGTGGTTATACGTGGTCTGCGGTTGTTAAGCCGGTTAGATGTTCTGCCAAGTTCTCTAAAACGACATTGAAGGCGGCTTATGGTAGAGAAATTAACATTAAATGATCTGATCACGCTCCCTCAACTAGAGACATTGTGTTGTGTGACAAAACTGCACATTTTAGAGTGGCCTTTTATTGTCCCCAGCACAAGGTGCACCTGTGTAATGATCATGCTGTTTAATCAGCGTCTTGATATGCCACACCTGTCAGTTGGATGGATTATCTTGGCAAAGGAGAAATGCTCACTAACACGGATGTAAACAAATTTTGAGCGCAACATTTTTGAGAAATATGCTTTTTGTGTGTGTGGAACATTTCGGGGATCTGTTATTTCAGCTCCTGAAACATAGGACCAACACTTTACATGTTGCGTTTATATTTTTGTTTAGTATACTTAATTAAATTTGTTTTAATGGAATTCTATTTCACTAATATTGTAGTTAATTGTAGGCCATATTTTGTCATGCAACAAAATAAGTAGGACTTTACAATAATGAGAACTTGGAGAAATGTTGAGGTCAAGTCGGTTAAAATGTTCCTAGAAGTCACAGAGGGACATGTCAAAATGCAGAATTGTGTCACTTTAGCAAGTCTTTATTCAGATGTATTGAATATTCCATGTGGTCTATATTAAAGGGCACATTTAGAATTCAATATTGGTGCACAATTTACTACTTATAAAAGGGACACAAAAGGAACTTATTTTGTGGAATGACCCATGTACACAAGTTGCAGAGATACTGTATCTTACTGATTTCTTCCCTTTACTTTGGCATTGCAAACATGTGAGTAGTTAGTAGTAGAGCCTCCTAACGCTTACACCTGTCTTTGGCACCATGTCTGCACTGGTTACAGCTCCATAGGTGCCTACCAGCCAGCTGGGGACAATAGCCACACCTTTGACGCCACAGCCATGATCAAGTCTTTTGGTGTGTTCCTTGGGGTCTTCAGTGGATCCTTTGCCCTCGGTGTGGCCACCGGCGTCATGACTGCACTGATATCCTTTCGCCACCTTTGTGCCAGAGGATGACATTCATTCAAAAGAAAAGCTTGTGAATTTCATAGATTAAGAAGTCTGCTAATCTGCTTTATCTAGGCAATTTAGAGTTGAAAGCATTACAGCCTCTATTCTCCAGAATTAACGTGTTTTCTATATTATCGTATTATCTCATCCTGAATGTTGGGATGTTTCTGTAATGGATTGAAGTTCTCTGTCTGTTCCTTGACCTGTCGCTCCTCACGTCACCAAGTTCACCAAGCTGCGTGATTTCCCCCTGCTGGAGACGGCCCTCTTCTTCCTCATGTCCTGGAGCACTTTCCTGCTGGCTGAGGCCTGTGAAATGACTGGTAACTAATGGAGCGTTTACACACACACACACACACACACACACGTACGCACACGGTTTCAAGGTTACCTTTTATAGGCGTGTCCTCCATAACATGCTGATCTGTGTGGACGTTGTCGTGCAGGTGTGGTGGCCGTGTTGTTCTGTGGGATGACCCAGGCTCACTACACCTTCAACAACCTTTCTCCTGACTCCCAGGACCGGACCAAACAGGTACTGGAACACATACCGGTCTGTTTGTCTTAAACCATGCTGTTGGTTTTTGTTAGGCAATGCTTGGCTTAACATTTGAATTTACGTTGATGCTATTACATTATTTATATTTTTGTCTATTGTTTTTGTCTCTCGTCCCAAAGCTGTTTGAACTCCTGAACTTTCTGGCGGAGAATTTCATATTTTCCTATATGGGCCTGACACTGTTCTCCTTCCAGTCCCATGTGTTCAACCCCTTGTTCATCATTGGAGCATTTGTATCCTTAAAAACAGAAAGAGAGAGTCAAAATGTTTTAAAAAAAATGTTTTTTATACAGCTAGTGTAATGTCTTTAATTATAACTGCATGGAGTTTTCCCCATCCAGAAGCCACTTTCCTTTACTGCTGTCCCCTACCAGATTGCAGTGTTCCTTGGCAGGGCAGCCAACATATATCCCCTCTCTTTCTTACTCAATTTGGGCCGTAAGAACAAAATTGGGTCCAACTTCCAACATGTTATGATGTTTGCAGGTAGGAGGCTGTCTATAGTTGTACTAGAATGATTTGATGATGTCTGTAGATCATGTTTGCGGTGAAGTTCTCTCTGATTTCACTGTCCTCCCTATTATCTGTTGATCAGGCCTGCGGGGGGCTATGACCTTTGCCCTCTCCATCCGGGACACGGCCACGTACGCCCGGCAGATGATGTTCTCCACCACCCTCCTGATCGTCTTCTTCACTGTGTGGGTGTGTGGAGGCGGCACCACCCCAATGCTCTCATTCATGAGCATACGGTGAGTCTCACCTAGATGTCACAACTTTCACCTCTAGTTTGAGTATACATGGATGGATGGATGGATGGATGGATGGATGGCTCTACTGTATGTACACATTCTCATCCTTGTGTTCTTGTGCTAGTGTGGGAGTGGACTCGGACCAAGACAGCTCAGTAAGTAACCAACCATTTGATTGTCCATGGTTCTGAGATTTGCTTCTAAAGGACAGCAGAAGTCTGTTTACAGGGTAGCATTGTGTGAACAAAAGAATACAAATGGTGCACAATTGGAGATAGTGGTTGTACTGTTATGGTATTACAGAAGTCTCATGTCTTCTCAACACATCACTTCTATGTCTTTGAGCAGGTGACTGTTTCGGATGGAACGCAACGTAGGAACACCAAACACGAGAGTGCCTGGCCTTTCCGAATATGGTACAATTTCGACAATACGTATCCTTTATCTGCAACATGCCACACCTAAAGCTTTAGAATGTGGTTGTGAGTCATTAGATGAAGCCAAAACAACCCAGTCTTCAACATGGACCAACCATTGAGGAAACACTGTTCAATGGTGATTATATGCACAAACTGGGTGGTTCGAGCCCTGAATGCTGATTGGCTGACAGCCGTGGTATATCAGACCGTATACCATGGGTATGACAAAACATTTATTTTTAGTGCTCTAATGACATTGGTAACCAGTTTATAATAGCAATAAGGCTCCTCAGGGGTTTGTGATATGTGGCCAATATACCAAGGCTAAGGGCTGTATACAGGCACTCTGCGTTGCGTCGTGTGAAAGAACAGCCCTTAGCCGTGGTATATTGGCCATATTCCACACCCCCTCTGGCATTATTGCCTAATTTTACACTAGACGCCACTCTTTGAATATCCTGTGAAAAGTGAAGGCAAGTCAGTTCATGTTATACACATTCCTCAATGAATACATGACAAGGCACCAAATTCCTTTATATAGGTTTTTCCTTTTATTAATGATGATTGGGTTCAGACTACTATAATTAAGCAATAATGACAGGGGGTGTGGTATATGGCCAATATACCACGGCTAAGGGCTGTTCGTAGCACGACGCGACTCAGAGTGCCTGGATACAGCCCTCAGCCTTGGTATAGTGGTGATATACCACAAACCCACAAGGTGCCTTATTGCTATTATAAACTGGTTACCAACGTAATTAGAACAGTAAAAATAAATGTTTTGTCATACCTGTGATATACCACGGCTGTCAGCCAATCAGCATTCAGGGCGCAAACCACCCAGTTTATAATGGTGTTTCGAGTCCCCTGAGGATTAGATCCTTTGACTGCAGCCTTCTCCAGCTACTTGAAACCCCTGTTGACTCACAGCGGCCCACCCCTCACTGCCACCCTGCCGGCCTGCTGTGGCCCCTTGGCTCGCTGTCTCACCAGCACTCAGGCATATGAGGTGAGTGTTCACACACACACACACACACACACACACACACACACACACACACACACACACACACACACACACACAGGTAATGGTAGTGGTTCATGATTCATTCTCTCTAGAATGAAGGGCACCAGCACAATGATGACTCTGACGAACTGGTCCTGAATGACGGCAATGCAACCATGTATGGTGACGTCACAGTGAGCACCGATGCCTCGGGCGCCCGCACCACCAACCATAAACCCCCGTCTGCCTCCACCAAGGGCATTACCTCGGAGGAGGCCCTGGACCAGGAGCTGTCATTTGGGGAGCATGAACTGGTCATCAGGGGAACACGTCTGGTCCTGCCCATGGATGACCCCCCTGAACCCACTATGACCCTGCCCCCTCCCCCCACCCCCCCCCCCGCCTTTCTCCGATCCCTTTTCAGATCCCTTCTCCGATCCCTTCTCCGATCCCTTCTCCGATCCCAGACGCAACAGACTCTAGAGGCCAAGGGCTCCCCTTTTATGTCTAGCCATCCTTTGGTCTTGAACAAGCCCTGCTTTGAAAAGTAAAATGGGTTGTGTTGTGTGGTGGTCTTTACCCATGCCTGCCTCTTTTCTCCTCTGCCCATTTTATGTAATTGTATATTTTTTTAAGTACAGCCTACATTTATTTATTTACTCTATTTATTTATTAGTTGTTGGGCCATGCTTCTTCCCTTTTTCAAAACATGGAAACATAAATATGAATTTCAATAGGGATGTTTATGTCATGGGAGTAGTTGAGGGTGTACTTTAGTTACTAGTAAGTTCTGAATAATAAGTTGCACTCAGTTCTCCTACCTGACTGCTACTGCCTGATGTGAGGGTCATTATTTAAATCAGAGGCATTTGTATTGGGGGCTCCAGGAGGCTGAACTGTTTTAAACAAGTGCCTAATGATATATATATATATATTTTTAAATTTATGCAGATTTGTACAAATTCATTAATCATTTACAGTAAATGTGGATTATTATAACTTGAAACCTAGCTCAGTGTTATACCAAGACCCTGCGGAATACAATGTGATATTGTGCTATGAACCTATTTCCGTAAATTGTAATATTAATTAGTTGTAGATCAGAAATGTATTGATATACATTTGCAAATTAAGCCTGGTGGAAATTTATTAAGATATATCATTACTTTAAATGAAATCTTGACATTTGTATAAGCAGATGTATAAGTCTGGAAATTCCTGTCAACTCTTGCTCTGTGGACTACAAGGTCCTTATCTATAAAGCAGATGCCTTGATACTGAATCTAATGACCTGAGCAGAAAGCTGTGGCGAAGGGTTTGGTAAAATACCGTACAGAGCTGCTGTCTATGGACTCAGTCCAGTCTGGTTCAATGTGTGTATGGGCTCTAAGACAGCTAGCTGGAACTGTCACTCCCCGAGCTCCTGCTATGCAGGATTAGTTTTTGTTTTCAAAGAATTATACCTTCCGAACCCTTTCTTTCTTTCTCAGTCAGGTGGGTAGCAACTATGAACAGATTTGGGCTTTTGCGCTTTATTAAATATAATTAGTTTGCATTGTAATCTTTGATTTAGATTGAGCCACTTATGTTGAAAGACCTGACTAGAATGCAACCCTACCACTGACCGTAGCTAGAGTAACCACATATGAATGCAATGGTTCATATAGTCTATCCTGGAACTAATATAGTCTGTAAGTAAGATTTAAGTTCAGCTCAGATATTTAGCATAGTAACTAAAAGGTCAGTTGTTAAAGTAGCAGCAAATTCAACCTGAAAAGGTGAGGCAGCCTTTACTTGTTCCAACAGTATTTTGGTGTATGTAATTGATGTTGCTATATTTTGTGAATAGTTTGTTTTTGTTAATGAAATGTGAATTCTAAAAAATACAGTTAAATTGGATGTGGGGAGAGACAATCTTAGATCTCTTACTCATTTGTAGTTGACAAAGTTACAAACAGTCTCAATGTACTGTAGCCTAAATACTAAATATGAATCTAATGTGAATAAAAATAAATGTTCCTATTAGGCTACAAAATACATTTTGTATTATTATTTTATAAGTACCAAATCCCATCTCACTGTTTTGTATTTATTTAGTATGTTATAATTGTAACTTGTTGTATTTCACAAACACTTCCTTTCAGTTTAAAACGTCTAAAGAATAGTGATAGCCACATTTTAAATGGCTTGATCAACGTTTCACACCACTAACGCGTCGAACACACCGACTGTGTCTTTGGGTTTTGGTACACCAGAAGTACATTCATTTCCAATGGAACGCTGCGTTTGCCTTGCAGCACTGCCTGGCAGAGGCAGTTACAGTGCGTTCTGTGTGGTGCATACGTTGGATTTATCGAATGTATGCGTTAAACTGTATGCGTAAACGGGTTGACAGAAATGGTAGCAGAAAGTGAATGCACACACATCTAGATATCTAGATGTTAGAAGCGTAAGTGGTTAATCGTTCATGCAACCTTTTCCTGACGACTTGGCCAATAATATTCTGCATGGAAATACACTTAATTAGGCACACCTTTTCAACTACTCGTTAACGCAAATATCTAATCAGCCAATCACGTGGCAGCAACTCAATGCATTTAGGCATGTAGACATGGTCAAGACGATCTGCTGAAGTTCAAACCAAGTATCAGAATGGGGAAGAAAGGTGATTTAAGTGACTTCGAACATGGCATGGTTGTTGGTGCCAGACGGGCTGGTTTGAGTATTTCAGAAAGTGCTGATCTACTGGGATTTTCCCGCACAACCATCTCTAGGGTTTACAGAGAATGGTCCGAAAATGAGAAAATATCCAGTGAGCAGCAGTTCTCTGGGCGAAAATGCCTTGTTGATGGCAGAGGTCAGAGGAGAATGGCCAGACTGGTTTGAGCTGATAGAAAGGCAACAGTAACTCAAATAACCATGTGTTACAACCAAGGTATGCAGAAGAGCATCTCTGAACCCACAACACGTCGAACCTTGAAGCAGATGGCCTACAGCAGCTGAAGACCACACCTGGTGCAAATCCTGTCAGCTAAGAACAGGAAACTGAGGCTACAATTTGCCACGGCCCATCAAAATTGGACAATGGAAGATTGGAAAAATGTTGCCTGATCTGATGAGTCCCGCTTTCTGCTGCGACATTCAGATGGTAGGGTCAGAATTTGGCGTAAACAACATGAAAGCATGGATCCGTCCTTCCTTGTATCAACGTTTCAGGCTGGTGGTGTAATGGTGTGGGGGATATTTTCTTGGCACACTTTGGGCCCCTTAGTACCAACTGAGCATTGTTTAAACGCCACAGCCTACCTAAGTATTGTTGCGCACCATGTCCATCCCTTTATGAACACAGTGTACCCATCTTCTAATGGCTACTTCCAGCAGGATAACTCGCCATGTCACAAAGCTCACATCAGCTCAAACTGGTTTCTTGAACATGACAATGAGTTCACTGTACTCAAATGGCCTCCACAGTCACCAGATCTCAATCCAATAGAGCACCTTTGGGATGTGGTGGAACGGAAGATTTGCATCATGGATGTGCAGCCGCCAAACTGCAGCAACTGCGTGAAGCTATAATGTCAACATGGACCAACATCTCTGAGGAATGTTTCCAGCACCTTGTTGAATCTATGCCATGAAGAATTCAGGCAGTTCTGAAGGCAAAAATGGGTCCAACCCGGTACTAGCAAGGTGTACCTAATGAAGTGTACAACACTGTTGCGTTGATTCGAAGGCATTCATATCCTGGGCTGTATTTTTATTTTTTTTATCCCTGATATCCTGCCTCCTGACAAGTGTGTTGTGCTTTTGTAAGGTACTGTACATTTACTGTAGTGAGCTATATCCTGTTCAGAAGGAAAGTGGCAGATCAGTGAGTGCATGCGCGCATCCCACAGAAGTGTCTTGAACTTGGTTAGTTGCCTGGACAGATCCGAATCTCGTGATGGACTTGATTTAATACAAGGACTTTTGAAATGATTTGTATAGCTATTGGCGAGGTATGTTTTTCGAGTAGCCTAAATTGTAAATGTAAAAGCTAATGTAAACACGAATGTACAGTTAGTCTAATTTGCACCTTCGACTTGGCATTCTCTTAACCAGCTTCACCTGGAATGCTTTTCCAACAGTCTTGAAAGAGTTCCCATATACAGTGCCTTGCAAAAGTATTCATCCCCCTTGACGTTTTTTCTATTTTGTTGCTTTACAACCTGTCATTTAAATAGATTTTGATTTCATGTAACGGACATACACAAAATAGTCCAAAAAATTAAAATATTTTTTATTTATTTCACCTTTACCTAGGGAAGTCAGTTAAGAACAAATTATTGTTTGCAATGACGGTCTACCCCGGACGACGTAGGGTTTTAATTGTGCACCACCCTATGGGACTCCCAATCACGGCCAGATGTGATACAGCCTGGATTCGAACCAGGGACTGTAGTGACGCCTCTTGCACTGAGATACAGTGCCTTAGACCACTGTGCCGCTAGGCTACATACCCCAATTTAACAACGCTATTTTAATAGTTGGGGGTTTGCCAATTTATTGGGTCCAGGATTCCATAGCCTACCTGGTCTGCCGACTTCAGTTAACTAATCACCCGCGTTTGTAATAGGCCTATGCCTACTTTAATAGATATTTTTGTAAACACTGAATTATATTACCTTTGAAACAATTATAGACTTAAATAAATACTGTAAGCCTATATGCAATAATGTGTTGCGTTGGCTGAAATACCAACAAAAGACAGACGAAAGACAGACGTTTTTGAGAAAGATGCAACTTTATTATGTACATATATGTATTGGTTCACTTTAAATTGAATAAGACTAATCTAAAATGTAATGAATTTAAGGTTTTTAATGGACAGATTTTAAGGTTGTTTCATTAGACCTGGGGTGGGATGGGGTAGGCAGAAAGTATCGCAGATACCCTGGTTCTGACCTGTGTCCCCTCTCTGCTCTGGGAAGGCTGCTTCAACTCTGTTTACCTTGGCTGTAGCCCTCCACACACACCAGATGCTGGCAGAGAAACAAGACTGTACAAGACTATTTCCCAATAACCCTTCTCCCTTTCCATGAAGATCAGATGCATTCAGATAACAAGGTTTGTTTACCTCTGATTTCAGAGTCATTGTTAAGTTCCTGCTTATACATGTATGTATTTGTAGAGTAAGTATCAGATAACCCCGAGGTCGGCTGGCCAATGAATGGCGACCTTTGTTCGACGAGTAGCTCAAAATTACCTCTGTGGGCCAAACCTCAGAGATAGAAAATAAAAGTAATTTTCAAAGTTCTCTTTGGTTGTGGCTTAGCATAGACACCTTAGTTACCCTTTTAGGGAATTAAAGCAACATAGGAGGAAGGGAAAATGTGGTGATGTACAGTGAAAGCAGATATGCAATTTATTGAGAACACAACACAGTCCAGACTAAAGGCGCTAACATGTCAGCTGTTCTAAAACATGGCTAAACTGTATGTGGCTAGAAATAGACCGTCCCTCTGTCGCAATGAGAAGTAATGCAAGTGTCCAAGTGTTCTGTAAATCCATAAACCACCACACCCAATAGCTTTCAATTGTAAAGCTTCCTGACCAAAGGCATAATACTTCCGTATTATGGCCCCAACAGTGCTCACTGGAACATTCAGAAGCTTAGAAATGTGCCTATAACCAATGCCATCATTATGTTTTGCAACAATTAGGTTGCGAAGGTCTTGAGACAGCTCTTTGCTTTTACCCATCATGAGATGTGTCTTGTGTGACACCTTGGCAATGAGACCTTTTTGTAGGCCATCAGTTGGGACTGAACCAGCTGATATTAATTTGCACTGACAGGGGGCTGGATTGCTTTTTAATTACTGATAGTTTTCAGCTGTTGTCTTGGCTTTCCATGCCTTTTTGCACCTCACTTTCTTCATGTGTTCAATACTTTTTCCCTGTGTCATTTCACATTATTACACATAACTTAATTTCTGAACTTATTTGTTTTGGTTTGTTTGTATGTATGGATTACTTGGGTTGTTACCAACATCTGGTGAACATTTCATGTCAATAGCACCTTTGGAAATATATTTACTGAGAAAAATGGTGACGTGTTCAATACTTATTTCACCCACTGTATATATATATATATATTGATACATATATATATATATACTGTATTTATACAAACACACTCCGGACTCTAATATTTCTATATTCCTTTATTCTATCATTTTGCTTTTAGATTGGTGTGTATAGTGAGATATTATTTCACTATTTTTGCAACCAATAACATTTGATTTGATTTACAATTCATTACCACAGTGGAAGAACAAAGCAGAGAGCTGACCTAGAAGCTGCTCTGGTGTGACATCTGGCCTATTTAGGAGTGCTCCCTCAGTGGAGAAAGTGAGATGACGCCCTGGGATGGTACAATATCATGGCACTTCATACAGATAATGCCTCTTTCAACCACAGGAAGAAAAGCTCAATTGAAATATAAGCCTTGGGCTCCAGATCTACATGCACCTATTTCAATATTTACCGGAGCATAGGTGTAACATTATCTTACTGTATGAACAGTATGGTGTATAGAAGTGAGCAGGTTGCGACTAACAGGATAATATCCACTCCACAGAACCTATTGTATTCAGTCATGGTCCATGGCTCGACACTGTGCATTAGCGAAACAGTCTGAAAGTACAGTATTTTGAGGGGGGCCACTGTCCTTGGACAATGCAACTCAAGTGTTTGACTGCGGTCAATTCTGACCTTTTGCGGTCAATTCTGACCTTTGCCCAATTATTGGCGAAAGAGCTGATCTGACTGGTCAAAAGGCTAATTAGTGGACAACTATCATAATTGTTCTGCCTGTGTAAATGCAGCCATTGTGTAACATCAGTGTGCTTTGTATTTATTGAATAGAGACTGATATGGGTGCTTATCTAATTGCGTTAGTCTATTAGCCATAGTCTACCCTTGTTGGTTAATTCAACTATTTTTAGTGTTTCGCTTTCTCATTGCATAGCACATTCAATCAAAACTAAGAAAACTCCCAATGGGAATTTGAGATAAACGAAGAGTTGGGCCATCTGGGGCCGATTAGTCGATCGATGGATAACCTACTCTATGGGAAGGATATAACTAGCTGCACACAAGTCTTATCTTTCTTGCACTGACATTGTGTGAGTGAGGGCTAAGGTCCAGAACAATCTCCCCCGGCTCTTGAAATGTCTCATCCAGGGCCACCGACTCCGCCAGGCGCTACCACGGTTTTTGAGAGCGTCAACTTCAATTTCAGCATTGAGGACAGCTCCGGGACGAACCCCAGCTTGAATGACAGTGTCCGTGACTCTCTCGTTTACAGTGAGAAGTCCGGGTTCAGCAGGACAGGGCATACAGTGGTTGCAGTATTCCTCGGTGTCATTTTACTGTTTGGGTTCCTCAGCAATTTCTTCGTCCTTCTCCTCTTCGCACGGTTTCAGGTGCTGAGGACGCCCTTCAACCTCATCCTGTTCAACATCAGCGTGAGTGACATGCTGGTGTGTCTCTTTGGAACTACCTTCAGTTTTGCCGCCAGCCTCTACGGCAGGTGGCTCGTCGGAGACCAAGGGTGCAAGTGGTACGGTTTCGCAAACTCACTTTTCGGTGAGTTGACTTGATAACCTCTATGCTTCCTATCGTTTTCGTAATGGTAATGTTTTAGAGAGACTGAAGGCCGAGGAAGAAACGTATCTCATTTTCAACGGGTCTCCTCTCACCACGCTCTCCGTCCTGTGTGAGAGATACATACCACATGTATCCTAGATTTGAATTAACAGTAAATAAGCAAATAACACTTTTGATCTCTTACTCGCTACACAGTCAGTTTGACTGGTAAAGAGACACATTTTGAGTCAAACCTTGTGTTTCTTAATGACTGTTAGTATTTTATTCTTATGTAAGCTTTCACTGCATCTTGTCCCTAGCTCAACAATATACAAACTGTCACCTTGGTTAAGGTGTCTGCTGACCAATAGAATAATACCTACATCTTATTCATGAGTTTGAGTTTTTCCACAGCAGAAATTATACAAATTGCCCTCTTGTACATGGTTTGCTCTGCATGCATATACCAAGTGGAGTAGCCTGCTTGTCCAGGACATAGATTGTGGATTAAAAGGCTGACATCCGGAGACAGAGTGTAATTTATATTATAGGTACTAACTGCAAGGGTATTAGTTATGGATTACAATGTGGAAATGTTGCTTCCTCTGTTATTCTCACTACAGCTAATACTCTACCTGCACCCTCACCCAGTATCTGTGTGTTAGCGATGTCTACGATGAGTATGATGTGTCTCCTCTCTAAAGCCCAGGAAGCTCTGACTCAAACTCCCATTAGACAGCTCTGCAAGCATTACAATGTCAAAATACTTCCATTACTCACTAAATATGGAGTTTCGCTAAGGAACTTCATTTACTCCCGTTATGGACTCTTCGGCACATCCGATGTAAATCACTTGTTACTGCCACGCACAGGTCGGAAGCCTCCACCAGCTCAATACATTGGAGGTGCTGAAGAGGGATTTTTTTTGGTTGCTTGAAAATGTTTATTTGTTTTGGAAGTACATACCGGCCGTAAAGGGAGAAAATTAAGATAGTTCCTTAGCAAAACTCTATATTTGGTGAGTAACAAATGTATTTTGACATTGAGCTTTCTGAATGTTAGAGAGGAGACGCTTCATACTAATCTTAGACATCTCTAACGTACAGACACTGGGGTTACCTCCACCCATTTCTCTGTGCAGGCATTGTTTCTCTAGTATCCCTGGCCGTCCTGTCCTACGAGCGCTACTCCACGATATTGTCTTACACGGAGCCTGACCTGTCTGACTACAAGAATGCCTGGCTGGCCATTGCCGTCTCCTGGCTCTACTCCTTGGTGTGGACGGTGCCACCTTTCTTTGGCTGGAGCAGCTACGGTCCTGAGGGCCCAGGCACCATATGCTCAGTGCAGTGGCAACAGCGCTCTTTTAGGAACATCTCCTATGTCACCTGCCTCTTCATCTTCTGCCTCCTACTTCCCCTGCTGCTCATGATCATCTACTATGCGAAGATCCTCTTTGTCATCCGTGGGGTGAGTCAGTGTCATTGGTCAATGCTTTACCGATTTCATATTGATGATAGTGAAATATTTTGATGATGACGGTTGGCGTGCTTTGTGTACGTGACGATGGCAACAATTGAGATCATGTCAAGGTTGATTATGTCTCTCGACTGTTTGTCACACAAGGGAAGGGAATTATGTCGTTTTTTTCTTTTTTATATAGCCTTGTTGCCCTGATTTAACATCTTCAGTAAACATGTTCTTCCCTCTCTGATGGAAGCATCAGTCTCTTAAAGCATCTTTCACCTCCCTCCACATAGAGCCATCCACCTGCCATGGTCCTGTCATAGACCACTCCCAACAGACTGCTCAGAGTAGGCCGTCATTGTAAATAAGAGTTTGTTCTTAACTGACTTGCCTAGTTAAATAAATGTTAAATAAAAAAATAAAAATATCCTAATATGTGTTTTGGTAATAATAAAAAGGAGGATAAACTATGGTGAAATATGCAAGACAGAGACAATAATCGAAAAAGCAGGAAGTGGAAATGTCACAATATTTGTCCTAAATCTTCGACATGTACAGCTGAAGATATTAGCAAGCAAATGCCTCCTTTTGAAATCCTTAACACTACACATTAAACACAGTGAAACAATTTATCATGTTGTGAAATTCCAGTGGGCCACCATCATTCATGCTCAGTTCTGCCAGCTTGAATGTCTGCAGTCACTCTGAAGGTGAGGCAGGCTGGCTAGTTCACCTTTCCACCACAAACTGACGCTGGCACTAAGCCCGAACTCAACGAGCTGTATAAGGCCATAAGCAAACAAGAAAATGCTTCATCCAGAAGTGGCGCTTCTAGTGGACGGGGACTTTATTGCAGGCTAACTTAAATCCGTTTGACCTCATTTATACCAGCATGTCACATGTGCAACCAGAGGGAAAAAAATTCTAGACCACCTTTACTCCACACACGTACAAAGCTCTCCCTCGCCCTACATTTGGAAAATCTGACCATAATTCTATCCTCCTGATTCCTGCTTACAAACAAAAACTAAAGCAGGAAGTACCAGTGACTCGATCAATACGGAAGTGGTCAGATGATGAGGATGCTACGCTACAGACTGGAAAATGTTCCGGGATTCATCCAATGGCATTGAGTAATAATAAGTGCATTGAAGACGTCGCCCCCACAGTGACCGTACGTACATATCCCAACCAGAAGCCATGGATTACAGGCAACATCCGCACCAGCTGTTCCGAACGACTGTGTGATCACGCTCTACGTAGCCGATGTGAGCAAGACCTTTAAGCAGGTCAGCATTCACAAGGCTGCGGGACCAGCTGGATTACCAGGATGTGTACTCAGTGCATTTGCGGACCAACTGGCATGGATTTGGCATGGTTCCCCAGATCCTCAAAAAGTTCTACAGTTGCGCCATCGAGAGCATCCTGACCGGTTGCATCACCGCCTGGTATGGCAACTGCTCTGCAATCAACCGTAGGCGCTACAGAAGGTCTCACTGGGGCCAAGCTTCCAGCCATCCAGGACCTATTTTCTAGGCGGTGTCAGAGGAAGGCCCAAAAAATGGTCAAAGACTCCAGTCACCCAAGTTATAGACTGACTCTTTGCTACCGCACGACAAGCGCCACTGGAGCACCAAGTCTAAATCCAAAAGGCTCCTTAACAGCTTCTACCCCCAAGCCATAAGACTGTTGAACAATTAATCAAATGGCCACCCGGACTATTTGCATTGATTCCCCCTTTGTTTTTACACTGATGCTACTCACTGTTTATTATCTATGCATAGTCACTTTAACTCTACCTACATGTACAAATTCATCTACACTGTACAGGTACACTGAGTGGACAAAACATTCCATGAAATAGACTGACCAGGTGAAAGCGATGATCCTTTATTGATGTAGCTTGTTAAATCCAGTTCAATCAGTGTCAATGAAGAGGAGGAGACAGGTTAAATAATGATTTTTAAGCCTTGAGATAATTGAGACATGGATTGTCTATGTGTGCCAGTCAGAGGGTGAATGGACAACACAAAATATTTAAGTGCCTTTAATCGGGGTATGCTAGTAAGTGCTAGGAGCACCGGTTTGTGCAGTACAAAAACAGTATGAACATGTTTTTATTTTTTTTTATTTTATTTCACCTTTATTTAACCAGGTAGGTCAGTTGAGAACAAGTTCTCATTTGCAACTGCGACCTGGCCAAGACAAAGCAAAGCAGTGCGACAAAAACAACACAGAGTTATACAGTAAACAAACATGGTAAAAACACAATAGAAAAATCTAAATACAGAGTGCAAAATGTAGTGCAAAATGCAGTAAGGTTAGGAGGTAGGACAATAAATAGACCATAGTGGTGAGATAAATTACAGATTATCATCATTAACACAGGAATGAAGGATGTGCAAATTATGATGTGCAAATAGAGATACTGGAGTGCAAGATTTGTGAAATAACAAAAATAAATATGGGGATGAGGTAGTAGTGTGGGCTATTTACAGAAGGGCTATATACAGGTGCAGTGATCGATAAGCAGCTTTGACAGCTGACGCTTAAAGTTAGTGAGGGAGATAGGAACCTCTAGCTTCAGTGTGTCACGATGCGGAGTAATGGGACGGTAGACGGAGCGCTGATGGAGTGTCATTCCTCTTTTATTTAATGAGATGGTCTCACGAAGCATTAAATAAAACAAAAGGAGATGACTAAATATCTAACCATGAAAACTAAACAAACACAAAGCAAAGTAACTCACGTGCTGGTAACACAAGGCAGACACGAACACAACAGACAATGATCCACACACAGGTGGCTGTGTGTGGAGTCTAAATACTATCCCCAATCAGAGACAACGCTATACAGCTGTCTCTGATTGGGGATGATCATCTCCCTAATAATGTGTGATGACTTGGTTGTGTGCCTCTCTCCTCCCCTAGGTGGGAGTAAGAGGCCTTACCACAACCAAGCCATCACACAGTGATTTTTGCAATTCGTTCCAGTCATTGGCAGCAGCGAACTGGAAGGAATGGCGGCCAAAGGAGGTGTTGGCTTTGGGGGTGACCAGTGAGATATACCTGCTGGAGCGCATGCTACGGGTGGGTGTTGCTATAGTGACCAGTGAGCTGAGATAGGGCAGGGATTTACCTAGTAATGACTTATAGATAACCTGGAGCATGCAGGTATGCACTAACTAACTGTAAGTTGCTCTGGATAAGAGCGTTTGCTAAATGACTAATATGTAATGTTAATGTGTCAAGAACTGCACCGCTGCTGGGTTTTTCACACTCAACAGTTTCCCATGTGTATCAAGAATGGTCCCCACCCAAAGGACATCCGGCGAACTTGACACAACCGTGGGAAACATTGGAGTCAACATGGACCGGTGTTCCTAATGTTTGGTATACTCAGTGTACATCCATCAACAACAAATCATCTCCACCTCACTATTCTCATCATTACTTACAGTTTACCATACAGAGGGCACTATTAGTTACATACAGTATGTGAAATTAGTCATGGATTACATGGGAATCCTTGTGCAGAAACATTACAGGTTATGACATCATCCTTTCTAACACATGTAGACTTCAAGAAGTAGATCAATGGTTGTTTGTTTTTTATGTTACCAAGGGGACTGATGCACATCTCAGAATCAATGTCTTACAGATGTAGGATCTTAATTTAAACCAGTTTGCTACAGCAGGAAAATAAAATAATCCTGCAGCAACAGGAAATGTGAATTATTATGTGGATTATAGTTAATGGACATTTTTTGTAGGGGTTGATACATATTTCGTTAGGACAAATCAAGTCTGACATTTTAAAGTGGAAATTACAAACCTTAGAAGCCTTTTTAAACATTGAATACACTGCATGTTTGCATTTCCTACTGTGCAGGAACAAAAGAGTGATCAAATTAACATCCTACATCTGTATGTAAGTAGGCTATTCCATCAGGGTTTGACCACAACCATCTGCCTGTGTAATGGCTGTATGTTGTCCCTGCATAAACATTAGATATGCATGTTTTATGTGTCCATTCCCTGATATACCAAAATTGCAAGACTGCCTTTAGACTGCTGTTGTTATAAAACTAAACCTGACCACTGAGAATGGTAGTGACTTCTCCAGATGGTAGTGATGCGTTTGGATGGGGGTTTGATTGGAGAAATGAATCAGTGTAAGCAGTGGCGATTTTAGCGTGTAAATATGGCATGCCAGCAAAGCCACTACACAACACAACACTAAACAATACATTCTTTGCACTATAATGGTGACAAACGGTACCCACAAACTGTTAGTC
Organism: Thymallus thymallus; assembly: GCA_023634145.1. Taxonomy (NCBI): domain Eukaryota; kingdom Metazoa; phylum Chordata; class Actinopteri; order Salmoniformes; family Salmonidae; genus Thymallus; species Thymallus thymallus. The sequence continues at coordinate 6,816,733 of CM042404.1, forward strand.
CCAACAGCAGTCCCAACACCACCACCGCTACACCTGGCTTTTAGCGGGAGCCTTGTCTGGCAGCAAAACGGTTCATTCAGCCTCATTTACTGCCTTAAAAAAAAAGATAGTAATATCAGCTGACATGCTTAAACACATTTCTACTGCCAATTGAGATGTACAAACTATGGCATAAGGGAACTACAAGCGGATAAGAGGCCATCCGTAATTTCGATTAAGACATTAATGAGCGAGTGTAGTCAATATAACTATTTGTTCAGAACATGAATCCTTACAGTGTACTCCCTGTACACCAAGTCAGAACCGTAGGATAAATAAAGGGGGCATATAAGCAGACAATAAAAGCTCTTACAGTATTCGATGATTACATTTCTCTAAAACAGGTTATAGGCTACATGTGCACCACCAAGTTAGAACAGTAGGCGAAATTAAGTGGTGAAAATGTATCAAATTATTAGGGTGAGGCACATTGAACACCGTTTGGGTCTTTGCCTGTCAAAAAAGATACACACCAAGCATCACCACTACTCTCAGTAGCACTGTCAAAGCTGTACAAAAAACAAGCACACACCAGCCACGAACGATGTGTTTACAATACCGCTTTGGTGAAAATAGACCAAATTATTAGGGTAAGCCACATGGGCTTACTACACAACATACACTTAGTATTACTTTCTTAGCTACAGTATACATATCTCCCTTGCATATTACATAATTTATGCAGCAGCATACAATACATTTTTGGACTCACCTTGTGCTGTGCTCAATTGAACAGGAAGGTGGCGCGGCAATCCTTTGTGGGCAAATTTTGTCATCAAACTTTGTCATCAAAGTCTGGCATTCTCTGGATTTATGGTGGGAACTCTGAAAAAAACACACAGCCACACCATTGAATAGCAGGCTAGTGGTTGCTTTGCAATGCTTGCAGTTAGCCACTGATTTCTTCTAAACCACTCATTGTTGAATTTGCAATTTCCAACTTGTTGTGTAATCTTTATGGCCAATGAGCACCGATTTGTTTTATCTATAGTTTCGCTTCATTATTTCTCTTCATATGACAAGGATTAAAAAGGATTTGCCATTAGATTGTCGACTTGATGACTGCTAGCTAGAAAGTAAGATGTTGACATGATCAGTCCAATCAAAGCTACTGTACATATAACGTGATTTGATGTAATCTTTTCTGTGGCCAATGACCTTGAGCCTTCATGGAAGGGCACTTCTAATGTAACTCTATGGCAGGACACAAAGGGCTTACATTTTGGATGTCTACGCTTACTAAGGACTTAGACTTGGCTATGACGTAGTGTCCCCATGAGTGACAGAACACTGAGCCAATCACAGCGCAATGCTCCCATTTTCTACTGGCTTGCCCCAGCGACACAGAAAGCACTGAGCTAGGCTGAAACACCTGCATTTTGGAGCTGCCTTACACAAGAGCGTCCTCTGTAGTTCAGTTGGTAGAGCGTTGCACTTGCAACGCCAGGACAGTGGGTTGATTCCTGGGACCACACGTATATAAAATGCATGCAAAGTGAAAGTCACTTTGGATACGTTTCTGCTAAATGGCATATATTATTATATTATAAAATGTCATATCTCCTCAGGTAGCCAAAATCAACCAGTTGTCTGCACATCGGCGGGAGACCCATGTGTTGGTGATGGTGATTTCCATGGTGTCCTGCTACCTGCTGTGCTGGATGCCCTACGGTGTGGTAGCTCTGCTAGCCACTTTTGGCCAGGTTGGCCTGGTCAGCCCTACAACAACCATCGTCATCTCCCTCCTCGCCAAAAGTAGCACTTTTCTCAACCCTATCATATATATGCTGTTAAACAACCAGGTAACAGCCTGTCATTGGCACACAGAACTGGCCATTGTTAGTGATTTGATGATGTAATTGAAACCTTTACATCAGTACTCCATTATCACACAGGAGGCATTGCATTGATGATGTCTTGTCTTACAGTTTTACAGGTGCTTCCTGGCCTTCGTGACCTGTGGGTCAGAGCCAACTAGCAGCCACACCCTCTACGCTGTGCCCAGCAACCGAGTCACTGGTCCTAACGGCAACTCCACTTGCCCATGAGGAGCCTGACACATCCCCTGATATGCGCAAGCCACTGGACAGTAGAAGGACCCCACTCTAGGTCTCAGCAGAGACTACCACCCCTGAGGAGCTGAGATATTTTGGGCCAAGAGTCCACTCCACTGCTGTTCACAGGAGCCAAGACACATGGTTCCCACACTACAGAAATTATATGATAGAGGTTAGCTAGGCTGCTGTAAACTGAAGGTATCTCTATTTTCCTTAGATTAGGTGTTATTTGTCAACTGGATGTGTAAATGTCATTTAGAGTTGGCATGATACTGTGTGTATAGCTACGTTGCCACAACCTTTTCCTTCACCGTGTGGCTGAATGTGGCCTGTTCTGCCACAAGATGGCAGCCTGCTTTAACATGGTCAATATGGATGAAAACACATTAATCTGTTTTAGTTAGGCCAGCCCCTTGTACCCACTAGATGTAAGATCTCCTGTATATCTGTGTATCAAGCAGTCTGTGAATTGATCCGTCTGTAGAGCTTGACTGGCCGTTTTTCCAGTGTGAATTCTTAAACAAAAGCCTGTTCATCATGATGGGTTCTCTCTTTCATACGTTCCGATAAATCTGATGCCTTTTTTGTGTATGCATGTTCAAACACAGTAACATTCACAATGCTCCCGATATGAAGGTGATTGTCACATTATTAGGAGGCTCTCGTGCCTTTGACATTAGGTTACCATTGATGTAGTGATCTGTTCAATAAAGAGGTTTTACAAAGTAAAAGGGAAGATTCAGTATTATTTTTTGATTGCTCGATACATCTCCTCTTCACCACTAGATGACACCAGGGCCATGTACACTGAACAAAAATATAAACGCAACATGCAACAATTTCAAAGATTTTACTGTTACTGTTCATATAAGGAAACCAGTTTATAGAAATAAATGCATTAGGCCCTAATCTATGGATTTGTTTGACTGGGCAGGGGTACCCGCTTGGGGGCCATGTCTACCCACTAGGGAGCCAGGGCCCAGTCAATCAGAATGAGGTTTTTTTTAACAGACAGAAATACTCCTCAGCACCCCCCCCCCCCCTCAGACGATCCCGCAGGTGAAGAAGCCGGATGTGGAGGTTGGAGTCTGGTGTGTTTACACATGGTCTGCGGTTGTGAGGCCGGTTGTACGTACTGCAAAATTCTCTAAAATTTTCTAAAAGGCAACTTATGGTAGAGCATTTAACATAAAATTCTCTGGCAACAGCTCTGGTGGACATTCCTACAGTCAGCATGGCAATTGCACGCTCCTCAAAACCTAAGACATCTGTGGCATTGTGTTGTGTGATAAAACTGCACATTTTAGAGTGGCCTTTTATTGTCCCCGGCACAAGGTTCACCTGTGTAATGATCATGATGTTTAAACAGCTTCTTGATATGCCACACCCGTCAGGTGGATGGATTATCTTGGCAAAGGAGAAATGCTCACTAACAGGGATGTAAACACATTTGTGCTCAACATTTGAGAGAAATAAGCAACATTTGTGCATATGAAAAATGTATGGGATCCTTTATTTCAGCTCATGAAACATGGGACCAACACTTTACATGTTGGTCAAATAACCCTTACACAGCCTGGAGGTGTGTTTTGGGTCATTGTCCTGTTGAAAAACCATTAATAGTCCCACTAAGCGCAAACTAGATGGGATGGCGTATCACCGCAGAATACTGTGGTGACCATGCTGGTTAAGTGTGCCTTGAATTCTAAATAAATCACAGACAGTGTCACCAGCAAAGCACCCCCACACCATCATATCTCCTCCTCCATGCTTCATGGTGGGAACCACACTTGCGGAGATCATCCGTTCACCTACTCTGCATCTCACAAACACATGGCGGTTGGAACCAAAAATCTCAAATTTGGACTCATCAGACCAAAGGACAGATTTCCACCGGTCTAATGTCCAATGGTTCCTTTGCAACAATTTGACCATGAAGGCCTGATTCACTCAGTCTCCTCTGAACAGTTGATGTTGAGATGTGTCCGTTACTTGAACTCTGTGAAGCATTTATTTGGGCCGCAATCTGAGGTGGAGTTAACTCTAATGAATTTATCCTCTGCAGTAGAGGTAACTCTGGGTCTTCCTTTCCTGTGGCGGTCCTCATGAGAGCCAGTTTCATCATAGCGCTTGATGGATTTTGCGACTTGATTGACCTTCATGTCTTAAAGTAATGATGGACTGTCGTTTCTCTTTGCTTATTTGAACTGTTCTTGCCATTATGGACTACCATCTTCTGTACACCCCCCCCATACCTTGTCACAACACAACTGATTGGCTCAAACACATTAAGAAAGAAAGAAATTCCACAAATTAACTTTTAACAATGCACACCTGTTAATTGAAATGCATTCCAGGTGACTAACTCATGAAGCTAGTTGAGAGAATGCCAAGAGTGTGCAAAGCTGTCATCAAGGCAAAGGGTGGCTACATTGAAGAATCTCAAAGCATAAAATATATTTTGATTTGTTTAAACCTTTTTTGGTTACTACATGATTCCATATGTGTTATTTCATAGTTTTGATGTATTCAAAAAAGGTTTAAACAAATCAAAATATATTTTATGTTTTGAGATTCTTCAATGTAGCCACCCTTTGGTAAAAATAAAGAAAAATAAAGGAAAACCCTAGAATGAGTAGGTGTGTCCAAACGTTTGACTGGTACTGTATACAGAGTTGGGCCAATGCAGTTTCTGCATTATGATGCATTTACATGACACTTAAACATTCTATAGATAGATAGATAGATAGATAGATAGATAGATAGATAGATAGATAGATAGATAGATAGATAGATAGATGGATGGATGGATGGATAGATAGATAGATAGATAGATAGATAGATAGATAGATAGATAGATAGATAGATAGATAGATAGATAGATAGATAGATAGATAGATAGATAGAAAGATAGATAGATAGATAGATAGATAGATAGATAGATAGATAGATAGATAGATAGATAGATAGATAGATAGATAGATAGATAGATAGATAGATAGATAGATAGATAGGTACTTTATTGATCCCCGAGGGGACATTTATTTGTCAAGGAGCTACAACAAAACATAGGGCAGGTGCAAAATGCCAGAACGAAAATACACAAGACAGATACACAATACATGATACATAGAGCGGCAGTATGAAAAAGTATAGAAATACAAGAAGTCTGGAGTGCAAAAAAAAGCTATGAAAAGGCATTGCATAGTATGGGTGGTTGGCTGAATATGTACACTATACATTGGTGGATGGTTAACAATATTATACAGGTCGATGGCAGAGAAATACTTCAGTAGCTAAAAATGCATATGATATGAGTGAGGGTAACAATAGTTGACTTAATAGACAAACTGGTAAATGAACAGGTAAGTGAATATTTTTGCATGGTTAAATTAACTGTACAGGTAAATATACAGTTACATTTACAGGTAAGTGAATATTAGCATGGTTATATTAACTGTACAGGTAAATGACAGGAAGAGATATTTAAATAGCTAAATGTGTGTATGATATAATTTGGGGTAATAATAGTAATTCCCTTCAAATACAGTCCTTAGTGCGCAGGGTTTAATTACAGATAACTGCACGTATTGCACATTCGATATACTAAAAGCAATGGAAAAAAGATACAACTGACAGGATACTAATATGCATTCCTGAGTGACTACGTAAGTTAAGTCCAAGAATTACTTACAATATTGCACGTGATATGATATAACAACTGTACATGAGTATGTATATACAGACCTGAATGAATAAATAAGTCCTGAGTGAATGGGTGATTACAGACCAGAGTTACTCACTGATGGCTGCACAATTGTTAAACTAGGTCCTAGCACCCCAACAGTTCCAGATCTGTGTTACCGATGGCACGGCACCCCGGTGAGGCATTAAATAGTCTAATAGCCGCCGGCAGGAAGGACCTCCTGTAGCGCTCTCTGGCACACCGTGGTGGGATCAGTCTGTGACTGAAGGTGCTCCTCTGCGTCATAACCATGGCATGCAGAGGGTGGGTGACGTTGTCCATGATGGCCCCCTCCTCTAAAGTGTCAAGGCTAATCCCCAGAACAGAGCTAGCCTTTCTTATCAGCTTATTTACCCGAGAAGCATCACCGGTTTTTATGTTGGCTCCCCAGCACACCAGAGACTGGTAGAAGGTATGCAGTAATTTACTGCACACGTTGAAGGACCTGAGCCTCCTCAGAAAGTAGAATCGGCTCTGGCCCTTTTTGTACAGGGCCCCGGTGTTACCAGCCCATTCCAGCCTGTTGTCCATATGGACTCCCAGGAACTTGTATGACCCAACCATTTCCACATCCATCCCCTGTATAGGGACTGCAGTCAGTTGTGCCTTGGTTCTCCTGCTCACACCACAACACAAAGTCACTGATTGTGCTCCTGTACTCCTCCTCCTGCCCACCCCTGATGCACCCTACAATTGCGGAGTCATCCGAGAACTTCTGTAGGTGGCATGTTTCAGAGTTGTATCTGATGTCCGAGGTGTAGAGGGTGAACAGGAAGAGGGACAGGACCGTTCCCTGGGGGGCCCCTGTGTTGCTCACTGCCCGTTCTGACACACAGCTCTGTAGTCGCACAAATTGTGGCCTACCGGTCAGGTAGTCCGTGAGCCAGGAGACTAAGGGTGCTTCCACTTTCATCCTCTTCATCTTCTCACCCAGTAGCAGGGGCTGAATGGCGTTGAAGGCACTGGAGAAGTCAAAAAACATAACCCTCACAGTGCAACCTGCATTGTCCAGGTGAGAGTAGGCCCTCTGCAGAAGGTAGATGATAGCATCATCCACCCCGATGTTGCGCTGGTATGCGAACTGCAGGGGGTCCAGTGATGTACACACCAGGGGTCTGAGGTGAGCGAGGACTAACCTTTCCAGGGTCTTCATGATGTGAGATGTTAGCGCTACAGGTCTGAAGTCATTCAGGACAGTGGGGTGTGCCTTCTTGGGCACTGGGACGAGGCAGGATGTTTTCCACAGCACAGGGACCCTTTCTAGGCTCAGGCTAAGGTTGAAGGGACGCTGGAATATTCCACACAGTTGGTCAGCACAGACCCTAAGCACCCTTGGGCTGATGCCATCAGGGCCCAGCGCTTACCACTGATGTAGTCTCTCCAGCAGCCATGTTAGCTCCCCGATAACTTTACATTGGGAATATTTTATTTTTTTAAATACTATACAATTGTATGTCTAGAATGAGCATTATGATACATTTACATGACTCTACAATATTCTACGGCAGCCATGTTATCACCCCATTAACATTACATGTGAAGTATTTAAACAACGCTATTTAACTGAACGACTAGAATTAGAACAGTATAAAAATACGGCTCTGGATGGCACCATTAGCCCACGCTTGGCTTTTTTCTCTTCAATGAACCACACCTCACAAATATAATCCAATGGGAGGTCACTAGAGTTGAGCTACTTCAAATCCATGTGATTCATGATGTCTCCACCCCCTTTTTAGTTGAAAGTCCTGTGAAGTTGAGTCTTCCTCTGCTTTCTGCATACAGCTACTGTAGGAGGAGCTGTCCATAATGACTAAAATGTAAAGATAACAAAGTGGACAAAAATAGGGACCAAAGCAAATGTCTGTAGAGGGAATGGAGGGGACAGGGAAGGAGGAGAGAGTCATGAATGGGGCTGTGCTCTGAGCCCAGCAGGTGGTCAGGGGTAGATGTGTACCCTACTGGGCAAAAGGCTTGGTCTGGCACTGAGAGGAGAGACTGCTGAAAAATACGATTAAAGTAATGAATGGGAGTAGACACACAAATGCATGAATGCACGCACAGCGCACACACACGCACGCACGCACGCACACACACACACACACACACACACACACACACACACACACACACACACACAGAAAAGCGGAGCGACATATTTTTTATAATAAACAGCTGATGATGACCTATAATATTTTACAAATAGTTTCTGTTTCTCAGTCTTATCTCTCTTCCGAAAATCTACTAACATTCGACTGACTATAAACATTTCTGTGAACACTAGGTAACTTCTAAATTCCCTCCTTTCCTTATCAACCCCAACTGTAGGTGGAATTAATGTTTTTTCATCAGTTTCTCCTCTCCCAAATTGTCCAAAGAGGTGGAAGATTAATTTTTGTTCAGCTGAGTGAGCATGTGGGATGAGAGATCAACCAGTAGAAGGTCTTAATCTCTAACAGGTTAGACTCCTCCTCCTCCCCTGGCTGTTCCCATGGCTGCCGGGCTGGGCCCCTCCTCCTGCTGGGCCCTGATCCCAGACAGGCCAGCACCTCAACAGGGGCACAATTACTGCAGGCTTCAGCCTGTCACCACCACCACGGCTGATGGCTCCGCTCATATGACAGGAGTGTCCTCAGAAGAGTGCCATGGAGGACAAAGAGGATGATTATGGTGAAGAGGAAGGATGATTAAGGTGAAGAGGAAGGATGATTATGATGAAGAGGAAGGATTATTATGATGAAGAGGAAGGATTATTAGTAAAGAGGAAGGATGATTGTGGTGAAGAGGAAGGATTATTAGTGAAGAGGAAGGATGATTATGATGAAGAGGAAGGATGATTATTGAAGAGGAAGGATGATTAGTGAAGAGGAAGGATGATTATGGTGAAGAGGAAGGATGATTATGGTGAAGAGGAAGGATGATTAGTGAAGAGGAAGGATGATTATGGTGAAGAGGAAGGATGATTAGTGAAGGGGAAGAATGATTATGGTGAAGAGGAAGGATGATTATGGTGAAGAGGAAGGATGATTATGGTGAAGAGGAAGGATGATTAGTGAAGGGGAAGGATGATTATGGTGAAGTGGAAGGATGATTAGTGAAGAGAACAGGGAAGATGAAGATCAGGGGGCATTTTGAGAAAAAAAAAACTCAGTTAAAAATGTGGAGACCATGATTACTCTGTTGCTTGTGAAATTAAATTGGTGTGATATTACTAAGAGGAGTACTTGATATTTGTGAGGGTGTCTACCAAGGGCCAGTACCGACAGGAAGTCAGTTGACGTTGGTGCCGCCAGGCTATCTGTAGAAAACAACACAGGACCAGACTCTCACAACGATGACACAGACACTTGCGTGACAAAGGGCCGTTGGAAACTGCTTATGGGTTGATCCTCTTAGAACGTACTGCCAGCTAAGCCAGCAGATATAGTCTAACAGAGCTAATGGGTAGGCTAAAAAGGTGAGTAGTGTTGTATGCCCGTTCATGGCCAACAGTAAAATAAACACCTGCAAAAAGATCATATATGAATGGTGCAGTGAATGGGTTTAAACAGGTTCTCTCTGCTGCCATGCTTATCATCAGATGGCATTTTATTAACCCTCAAGCTACCGACTGGGCTCATTTTGACCCCAGAGGCATATTTTTTTTAATCATAGCCCAGAAAGGTGGTTTATTCAATTCTTCCAATTGTTCATGATTTTGTCAATCATCTTGTTCCTAACAAATCAAAATAATTGTTTAGTGTTTCTGTATCAATATAAACTGTATCAATAAAAATGTCCCTTATTCCGCCTATGTAATATGATAAATTATATTACCTTTATTTGTATCTAGTTTTCTCTGGAGACAAAATGACAACTTCTCCATACCACCAGCCTGTACCAGTGGTTTTGACTGGATAGACAGATCACCTGCAGTGATATAGCGCCCCATGTACTTGCCTAAGATTGTACTTTGCTATACCACGTATCTTATGACTGTGTACAAAACCAAAATGACCTTATTTTTGTGCATCTAAAACCTGCCAATTGTATACAAAATCTTTTAAGTGATTTTGAAGTGACAAAATCTTTTGGCTTGTCTTTTAAGCATGTTGCCATTGCCCATACCCCTCCCAATGTTTCACTAACAGCGATGCTATTGCTGGCTGTGGGGTAAGGAAAAAAAGAAAACTAAACCATGTTTTTGGTCAATGTTTCTCAGAATCACTTTTTGAAGTGAATTGAATCACTTTTTGAAGTGAATTGAATCACTTTTTGAAGTGAATTGAATCACTTTTTGAAGTAAATTGAAATTACTTTTTGTCAATAAAATTAAGTATATTTCAAGTAGGCAGTCATTTTTTTTCCCCACAAAAATATGACAACATTTACTTTACAATTCTGAAAACTTAAATGATATAATCGAATGATGGTCAATTAGTTTGTTAGTACTAACGTAGATAGCACTTTGGGAAAAAGCTCCACATTATCTGTAACATTCTTATAACATTCATATTATCGTTTGACAGAATTTGTAAATTAATGGTAATTTGCTAAACAAAAATGTTTTGTTTCAGATAACATTATTTACATATCTTATGATGTTTTGATATGACTGTTCCTTTTTCAATAGTTTCTTCTTGTGATCCTAGTGGGTAATTGATGTACAGTATGTAAAATATGTTGGTAGCTTGAGGGTTAATCTGATAAAGGATATCCTGATATTTCAACACAATTTGTTAAATTGCTACCGCCAATGATAACTAATAGGCTGTATTGAGAGCAGATTCGTATACAGATGTACAGCATCATGATAAATAAACAGGGAAAAACTAAATCAAAGTCTCGCCAATTTATTGGTAACTTGGGATAACACTACATGGATAGTATCCATTTCAACAAATCAACAAACTGTGAATGAAATGACACAATTTTAAAATAGGTCGGATTTCTGTAACTTATTTTATGCTTTCTGTTATTTATTTTCCTTTCGCCTTGATCTTTTGCATTTAGGTTTCATTACATTTTGAATCAGAATCTGATGCTAGTTCGGCTAACTGAACAACAATTACCAGATGTATTTAAATTGTCAGTTTAAAATATTTACATTGATGTTCCACTGAACACATTCAGAATATTTTGTTTCTTGGATGCCGTAATGGATTGTAAACTTTGCTTTGTCCTCAAATGCTGGATCTTGTCAATCATTTAGCAAAAGGAACCACTCCAACATACAACATCAAAAAAATAAAAGCCCCAAAATCTATACCAGTGTATCTAGTTATAACATTTTAAATGTAACTTTTTCTTTAACTAGGCAAGTCAGTTAAGAACAAATTCTTATTTAAAATGACGGCCTACCTACAGGGACAGCCATAGTAGTACGGCGCCCCTGGAGCAAATGAGGGTTAAGTGCCTTGCTCAAGGACACATTGAGAGGTTTTCACCTTGTCAGCTCAGGGATTCAATCCAGCAACCTTTCAGTTACTGGACCAACACTCTGACCACTAGGCTACCTGCCACCCTAAAGACTCAACATAACAAAAATGTATCAAATGTCCATAAACAAGTTGCATGCCTCTTATGGATGTGATAGAAATATAGACATAATGTTGATTTATATATAATAAATTGCAACAAAAATACAATTATATCAATTATATTGTAAACTGTATATTTTAAGATGGAGAAATTAAGCACTACATTTTGATATTGTTGTTTGCAAAAGGCAACATTCCACGTCGATGACAGTTGGTCCGTCTTTTTCTGTCTTAAAACTGATTGACAACAGAGCTAGAATATAGTAACACTTGCAAATATTGTTCTTCTACTCTATTAAATCATTTCCTTCACTATCTGTTTTCTTTTTTCTACTTCCTTTCTTTGGGGGGCTATAGAAGAAACATCACCACAAAACGACTGCAATTAGAATGCATTTCCTCTGCATTTTATGAAGGCTCCTTTACAGCTCAACACTAAGGCAATGCATAGGCCTAGCCTGTGTTTTCTGAACTTTTGTTGAAAACTTGGCAAACCTAGGCTATAGGCCTGTGTTCCTACCCACTGGCCACAGACTCTATTAGACGTTGGTTCAGCATAATTTCATTGAAATTACGTGGAAACAACGTTGATTCAACCAGTGTGTGCCCAGTGGGTAATTATATAAACGTTTTAGTGTTTCAAACGTACCATTCAACCAAATTGGATGAGAGATCCTCTTTAAATATTGACTTATGATGCTTGACCAGCATGGATGGTTCCGTCAAGTCTTCGATGGTTGAGGACATAGGTCTACACGGAGTTGGGGGCGTGGAGGACTCATATCCAGAGGTTCCTGTTGGGGAGGTCCCTGAGCTTTAAGATTCGTGAACCTGCAAAGTGAGAACATTTATTGTAGATGTGATAACTCAAAAGTTACAAACACAGGATATGTAGCCTAGTCCTTCAGTTTTACCCATCATCTATATGTTTGTGCAATTCCTTTTAATTAGGTATAACAATAGACAATAATTTGATTTCTATATCTTAGGTCATATAAATATAGGTCACATATGTTTTCATTCTTTCACCATTCTTTCACCATCCTTTCACCTTTGAGTGTTTCCTCAGAGAGCTGGGATGAGTGTAGGCCTTGTCACACACCTTGCAGCTGTATGGCTTGTCTGAGGTATGTACGTGCATGTGTTTTTTTCTGTCGCTGCTATTTGCGAACCGCCTGCCACAGCCTTCAAAATTGCATTTGAAAGGCTTTTCACCTGCAAATGACAATGCGTAGAAATTAATTTCATAAATTACAATGCGTTGTGCGTCAAAATGGCAGTTGGATAGGCCTATTGACAGGTTGTTAGCCAAAGTTGGACCCATAGCGGTTTTAAACAGAGAGCACTGTATCTTCAACCAAATTCATATAACACATTAAATATTGTGTTAGGCCGGTTGATTTGATAGAATGTCTGGCAGGTACATTACCTGTATGAATCCTTTCATGTATTTTCAAATTTTCCGACCTGGCAAATATTTTCCCACAACCATGAAACGGACAATTGAACGGCTTTTCTCCGGTGTGTACACGAATGTGGTTGACTAATTTATACTTTGCTTTAAAAGACTGGCCTTCTCTCGGACAATCTTCCCAAAAGCATGTGTGCAGACCTTGGTCTGGACCGCCGACGTGATCCATGGACAGGTGAGAAACCAGTTCGATCATGGAGCAGAACATCTTGCCGCACGTTTTTTTGGGTTGATATGTCTGATTCTCATCTACCCATTTACAGGTGACATCCTGCTTAGAGAGCTGTCCCATGTATCGAAAGAAATCACCGTTACCATTCTGTGTTGCCACTCTCATACCCATCTCCACATTGTGATCAAAGTGGAGCTGGGTAGCACTGACGTGTAGGTACGGGTTGGACACAGGTTGATGCGGATCTGCTCCCACGTATATGTCTCCCTGTGAACCCAAATGTGCACTTTCTGTTGAGGTGCAGCTGAAAAATCCGTGCTCAGAATCCCTTGTTGCTATATCGACAATATCTGAAGTGCGATACCTGATCGAAAAATCCATGGAGTCAATAGCTCTATATTCATGTGAACCGAAGTGCCCTCCGTAGTGGTTTGCGAGCGCAGCTGCGTATCCGGAGACTTGGGGAATAAATGGGGACTTCTGGGCCGCGGCAACGTCTTGACATGCGGTGCTGAGATTGAAGGCTGCTAAGTGAGAGGTCTCTCCATAAGGGCTGATCCCTAACCGAAGGTCTTTGCCCCCCGGTTCAAGATGTCTTGGCATTCCAACGCCCCCGACACCAAGCGCGGAGAATTGCGCACCGTGGTCAACGAGCTTGGTCATTGAAACACCGAAGATATAACTTTTGTATAGTACAGAAACCTTTCACAGCTTTATAGTGACCAAAGTGTCCATAATGTGCGAAAATCGTAAGTACGCTTCCACTCTGTTAAATGTATAGGCTTAACCAAAATTCATTGAAATCCCAAGGTTTTTAGAGGGCAAAAAAAGTGAGAGGGGGTCAAACTCCCACCCCTTTAGATTGCGTGGGCTATAGGCTAGGCTAGCGAATATATTCGGTCATTCAAGTGAATCACTCCGCCCAAATACGACACCAGCAGCAACCATACAGTAACCAATGGCATCCAAGATAACCTCTTGGCACGTGATTTTCGTACAGTGAATTAATTGAAAGGCCATTTCCTCATTGGCAGACTGGTAGCCTACATGTATAGTAGAAAGCTCTGTAGTAAAATCAAAAGCATCAAGCTGTCATATTTCTTGTCTATCAAAAAGTGAGATTTATTCCTATGGGTTCCAGGACTTTCCTGGGCATCATCGCTATACCCTTGCTTTAGATCTGCAATGTTAGGGCTGGCCCTAGCTATTTGGGGGCAACTTTTGGTGGTCCTCCTCTTGATGGTAGAGAGCTTTATTTTGTACATTTCCTGTAATTCTCTCAATTTTTGCCGTGAGGCATAGAGAAAATGTTGTGGTTTTAAAGGAGGGGTTGGGGGCCCGCTAGCGGCTGGGGGCCCTAAGCGACCCCTTATATCGCTTATGCCCAGGGCCAGCCCTGTACACTATGTTTTACCAAGCAGGTCCATGCACAGGTAAATGCCTCCAAATAATAAACTAGCCTACATGTACTTTGCTAAATTATTGCATAAAAATAGCTTATTTCACTTGCCCTTAATAGGCCAAATTCCATGTCATGTAAAAGTTGTAGTGTAGGCTGCAGAGTGGCGCAGTGGTCTAAGGCACTGCATCTCAGTGCAAGAGGCGTCACTACAGTTTGGCCAGGGTAGGCTGTCATTGTAAATAATAATTTGTTCTTAACTGACTTGCCTAGTTAAATAAAGATAATAACAAACAGGTTAATTCAATTGTAATGTTTCTGTGTAGCCTACATAGGCATAAAGGCTGAAACATTTCAGGGACATTTTGGTTTTTAATGTAGGCTATAGCTTATATTAATTTATCTGAAGAATGACTTATGTTTCAGAGCAATTGAGCAAATGTATTCAGTTTTACTACCAGGTGTAGCATTGGTTACAGTGGTAGGCTATAACCCAGTTATCAGACATTTAAAATTAAAACAAACAAAATACAAATAAAATAATAGGGGTTGGCCCAATGCGATTATGCGGTTAGCCTGTTGAATTACTACGAATTGTCAATCAGATGTTGTTCTCACGTCATAAGTAGGCCTAATTGACCAAAGACTTTCAAACTATTATAACTTTTTTTGACAGAGGATTCGAGCGACAGAAGGTTAGGCCTCATTTAGCTTATGTGTTTACAAACGGCCTTAAGCACCTGTTAAAGGGTTTAGCCAGGCGTTTGATGCCCCTGCCAATAATTAGTCACGTATCGGATTGGGGCATATGGCGGCCCTCCTCAGGTAGCCAATCACATGGAGTAGCCTACTAAATAAACTAGAACATTTATTTGTGGTAGTGAAATAAGTTTTACTTAAGCGAAGCAGTGAAATATAGCCTAGTCAAAGTAAAATATACAAATATCTGGTCTGATTTCTGTGATAGACTACTATATTAATCTTTTTAATTTCATGGTGTGGGCAGTTACATCACAAATAACTAGACTCAGACTGCTAACCTTTAACTCATAAGGAATTAAAAAGCAATACGTATGTTGAACAATTGAGGCTGGTGTATTGGACTTTTATACATAGTTGAAAGCAGCCTTCAGTGGGATACCAGGTAGTTGTAAGTAGCCCAGAAGTACTAGTAGCAGTACAATGCAGTAGTAATATTGAATGTTTTAGGTAGGCGATGGGTTAGCTATAGTAAATGGGGTCACTATTGTAGTTTGGTTAGTGAGTGTGGGGGTAGTTTAGGGGGGTGAGCTATGTGGCACAATCAGTCTTATGTGCTCACCCAGTGCTATCATTTGATTTGTAGAATATATTTCTGTTCTGATTTCAGATTTGAAAAGCAGAGAAGTAGACTAAGATTTCATACGCTTTAGTTTTTTTTTGTACTGTGCGCAGCCTCATGGGTCTCCCGGTCCCTGCCGGCTGCAACACAGCCTGGGATCAAACCCAGGTCTGTGGTGACACCTGCAATGTAGTGACATAATGCTAATCTTATCTGTTTAAATCTACAGAAATGATTTCAGAGCAATAAACATTATGTAAACATTATTAAAGTGACCAGTGTTCAATTATCCTATGTACAGTACATAGGGTAGCAGTCTCTAAGGTGCAGGGTAGAATACCGGGTGGTAGCCGGCTAAAGACAGTGACTAAGGTGCAGGGCAGGGTACCGGGCGGAAGGCCACCTAGTGATGACCTTTCAGCAGTCTGATGGCCTGGAGATAGCTGTTTTTAGGTATCTCAGTTCCAGCTTTGTAGATGTCCTGGTGGGCAGACAGTGTGCCCCCGGTGATGCGTTAGACTGACCGCACCACCCACTGGAGAGCTCTGCGACAGAATGCTCTTGATGGTGCATCTGTAGAAGATCATGAGGGAAAGAGCAGAGAAGTCGACCAAGATTCCATACCCTCTAAGTTTTGATGTAAGTTCTTGGGAAAGTGGTTAAAATAGCAGTTGTTTTTCAAAGTTAAGATAAAATGTAGTTGATGTGGTTACTAAAACAGCTGTATTGATAACTACACAGAGTGATCCTTGGTAGTCTTAAACAAATCTACTTTGAAACAAAAGTATACACCTCACACACATGGTTATGGGCTTAAATAAAATAAGACACCTGTACCATGTCAGATATAGAGTTGAAATGTGTTCAATTTTCAGTTTGCATCACAATATTACACTTTATATACATCATAGAAGTCTGAAATATAACAAAACTGTTTGACATAGAAATACAGAAGTTTCACAAAAAAAGTAATTATTAAATTATGTTAATAACATTCCATCCATGAGGCCAAAGTGGGCGCTTTTGGTCATTGACTGCAGGAAAAGGCTACATTGACGAGAAAGTGGTCAAAGTAGCTGATTTGTGTCATAAATCACAATGTTTACTCATTGTCTAATGCTTAGAATGTACCCTCCCAGTGCTATAATTTGACATTTTTGAATGTTCTATGGCAGTTAGTTAATTCATCAGTGGGAAGTTAGCTTAATGAAAGTAGTTGGTGCGGTCCCTAAAACAGCTGTACCTCTTTTGGTAGAATATAATTCTGTTCTGATTTCAGATTTGAATAGCAG
This sequence comes from Thymallus thymallus, assembly GCA_023634145.1. Taxonomy (NCBI): domain Eukaryota; kingdom Metazoa; phylum Chordata; class Actinopteri; order Salmoniformes; family Salmonidae; genus Thymallus; species Thymallus thymallus. The sequence continues at coordinate 6,833,748 of CM042404.1, forward strand.
AGAAGTAGATCAATATGTCATATCCTCTCTAAGAATTTTTAACAATGGGAGCTTTAGAACGTTAAAGTGGACAAAAGCACACTATTCCGGAACGTTCTGCACGTTTTAACGTTTGGATTGCGTTTTTAGGCTAGTGTAAGAGGAGTAGTGTTCCAAAGAAAAAGTCAGAAATATGTTGTACATTATTTAAATTGGGACTTTTGTTAACTAATACAATGATTAATTAACTATCCAGGTAGCCTGTTCTATTGACTTTTTTAATTCCTGAAAACAGAGCTACAATTTGAGGACCACTTTGGAAACAAGCATTTTAATTAATACTTTCAAGTGATATCCTATGGGTCCACATTGTACATTTTGTTCCATATGTCTGTTGCCCAAAATAAATTCAATTCAATTCAATCATTATACATTTTTGGAAAAACAGTTTGGATGGATTGGAAACGTTAGGCCTAGTGCATCAATCCATAGTCCCAGGGGAAAACAACCTATGGTTACCCCATTGGCTCACAGCAAAAACCTTTTTTCAAACGCAATTTTCTTGTTGTTTGCTTGTTTTAGTCAGTCACAAAACTACATTTAAGAAAAGTACAACATGCCTAAAGACATGACTTTCCAACATTGGCTGCTCCCGAGCATTCTCAATACTTAGAAAAACTTAATATTATAGGGCCCCCATACCTCTTTTCATGATGGCGCTAACGTTAGCTACGTGAGTGAGTTCCATCTAGCTAGCTACCGACCGGAACATTAGAGCTAGCCAAGACAACACAAACAAACTAACTATACAGATACAAGTAATGAGTGGAGTTACAAACAGACTAAACAAGTTAAATGTCTTATCTGTGATGACATTTTAGCTACGTGTGCTTGGACACCTGGTCCCCACAACTTCCCACTCTCCCACGTCGAATAGCCTAAAGCCACAGGGCTGTTCTCGCAGGCTCTTATTTCCCTAAGTGGGAGCATTGGGAACTGTAGGTCAGGGATCTTTGACCTGGTTACATGTACATTGAACTACACAGCAGCTTTCCAACATGTCTTGTTATTTCTGTATAACAAAAAATCGACAACGAAGTTGCCTCTTTTACACTGGGGGTCAACGAGGAAGAATGTTTGTTTCCCCCAATTTGTGCGCGTGGTTGAGGGGAATTCCATCTTATTACATGAATACCAACCCGGAGTATACAAGTGAGGAAAACACATCCTAAAGGTTTTTCCGAAGCCATTAGCATGGACTTTCTTTGTGGATGCAAGAAGCATCTCACTTTGATGTAGCATTCTAAGAAATGCCAACACCTAGTTATGATGCGTTGACTTCTTTATCATCCAGTTGCTGTAGGGATTTCCCTCTGTTTCCCTTCCAGGGAGTCAGTATGATCATTGTAATACAGGTTTCCAAGCTCTCGCTAATGTTAAAAAAGTAATGTGTGTTCAATAAATCAAATCAAATTAAATGTTATTTGTCACATGCCCCGAATACAACGGATCTAGTCTTTACCATTAAATGCTTGCTTACGAGCCCTTCCCAACGAAGGGAAAAAGTAATAATAAAAAGAAAAATAGTAACACAAGAGGAAGAAAAAATATATAATAATGGAACTCTATACATGAAGTACAAGATCAATGTGGAGCTATATACAGGAAGTACCAGTACCAGATCAATGTGGAGCTATATACAGGAAGTACCAGTACCAGATCAATGTGGAGCTATATACAGGAAGTACCAGTACCAGATCAATGTGGAGCTATATACAGGAAGTACAAGTACAAGATCAATGTGGAGCTATATACAGGAAGTACAAGTACAAGATCAATGTGGAGCTATATACAGGAAGTACTAGTACCAGATCAATGTGGAGCTATATACAGGAAGTACCAGTACCAGATCAATGTGGAGCTATATACAGGAAGTACAAGTACAAGATCAATGTGGAGCTATATACAGGAAGTACTAGTACCAGATCAATGTGGAGCTATATACAGGAAGTACCAGTACCAGATCAATGTGGAGCTATATACAGGAAGTACAAGTACAAGATCAATGTGGAGCTATATACAGGAAGTACCAGTACCAGATCAATGTGGAGCTATATACAGGAAGTACCAGTACCAGATCAATGTGGAGCTATATACAGGAAGTACCAGTACCAGATCAATGTGGAGCTATATACAGGAAGTACAAGTACAAGATCAATGTGGAGCTATATACAGGAAGTACCAGTACCAGATCAATGTGCAGGGGTACCCCAGAAGCAAACAATTGACACGATATACACAAGAAACCAATATGATTTGTATGATTATGTTTGTGATAGACAACAAACATGTGCTCAAACCATTTTAGAATGTTAAGACATTACATTCAGAGTAATTAATTCATGAATTCATTCATTCAGATTGCCTAGCTTGCTAATCTCATGCATGCAGTATTCAGAGGCCTTTGGCATTGTAAGGGCATTCACCGTAACCACAGAATAAACATGAATGAATTTCTTATGAGGATCTCTCCTTCTATCTTCGGTCATAATGCATTAGGCTCTAATCTATGAATTCCAAATGACTGGGCAGGGACGCAGCCATGCAGCCACTGGGGTGCCAGGCCCAGCCAATCAGAATGAGTTGGCTTTATTACAGACAGAAATACTCCTCAGTTTCATCAGCTGTCAAGTGGTTGGTTTAAGACGATCCCGCAGGAGAAGAAGCTAAATGTGGAGGTCCTGGGCTGGCGTGGTTAAATGTGGTCTGCAGTTGTGAGGCTGGTTGGACATATTGGTAGAGAAATTAACATTAAATTCTCTGGCAACAGCTCTGGTGGACATTCCTGCAGTCAGCATGGCAATTGCACGCTCACTCAAAATTGTGACATTGGTTCACCTGTGTAATGATCATGCTGTTTAATGAGTTTTTTTATATGCCATACCTGTCAGGTGGATGGATTATCTTGGCAAAGGAGAAATGCTCACTAACAGGGATGTAAACAAATTTGTGAACAACATTTTAGAGAGATATAAGCTTTTTGTGCATATGGAACATTTCTGGGATATTTTATTTCAGCTCATGAAACATGGGACCAACACTTTACATGTTGTCACGATGGTGGTAGGCAGGACCCAAGGCACAGAGCTGTAATAAATCGACATACTTCATTGTCAGAATTACAAAAACAACAAAAGGAAATGCCGCAACAATGAACTGGAGTGCTGCATGCACCAACAATAACCCACACACAGGTGGGAAACTCACCAATTTAAGTACGATCCCCAATGCAGGTCAGCTGCCTCTAATTAGGGACCAACAAAACCAAACACGTTTTCTAGACACCTCCCCTCTGTCAGGCCCTGACAGTCACCTCCAGACCAACATGAAGATGGCTAGAGGCCTCCCTATAGTCAGGACCTGACACATTTGGCATTTATATTTTTATTCAGTATATAATTGATCAGTAAAGATAATATTTTACTCTACAGTATTTAACTTTCTGTGTCACTGTGTGTTTTCATATTAACAAAAAGCAGAAGCAGCATAATGTAATTTCCCCTTGGGGATCAATAAAGTACCTATCATCATCATCATCAATATTGAGGCCTAGAATCCCTATTATTGAGTCTTTGACAATAGTATACAAGGTATTGATTTAATAGCCTATATATCTATTTATATTTATTGCATGTCTTCTAATGGAATAACATTTTAATTAGTTATTCTTGGAGATGGAAAAACCTACCAGAAGGATGACCATCTCTGCAGCAATCCACCAATCAGGCCTTTATGGTAGAGTGGCCAGACGGAAGCCACTACTCAGTAAAAGGCACATGAAAGCCCTCTTGGAGTTTGCCAAAAGGCACCTAAAGACTCTCAGACCATGAGAAACAAGATTCTCTGTTCTGCTGAAACCAAGATCGAACTCTTTGGCCTGAATGCTAAGCGTTATGTCTGGAGGAAAGCTGGCACTATCCCTACAGTGAAGCATGGTGGCAGCATCATGCTGTTGGGATGTTTTTCAGCGGCAGGGACTGGGAGACTAGTCAGGATTGAGGGAAAGATGAACAGAGCAAAGTACAGAGAGATCCTTTATGAAAACCTGCTCCAGAGAGTTCAGGACCTCAGACTGGGGTGAAGGTTCACCTTCTAACAGGGCAACCTTGTTCTTGATCTTGTCCCGATGTTGTCCTCATCATGTCCATTTACAGTTATAAGATCTGATCAAAATCAGATCACAATGCATCTTTTAATAGTCTACACCCGTCTAAAAATGTGGGCTCAATCAGAATGTAGACACGATCAGGACAGAGGACACATGTTAGAATCAGGTATAAACGTGGCTAGAGAGAGAAAGCCTTATGCCTCCTTCTGGCTACTCTACCTTCTGTAATGGTTTTCCTTGAATGGTTACGATGAGAGAATGATGATGCTGTTGGTTTCAATATAAATAAATGAAGTTGTCACATTGACATGATGGCACATATCATTTTACCTCATTTATATTCAATGCATCCTGTACTATTCAAAATAGTAGTATGAAAAGGTTTAGCAGAACAATAACATTTACGTTGGAAGAGAGTGCCCTCTGCTGAATAGATAACGTCAGCACACCATGGTTGACGCAGCAACTAATCTTAAGTGCTCTACTCAATCTTAAGGCATTAACACATTTTCTGTCCTGCCAAAATGGTTCCTGATAAATCCATCAGCACTTTCCTGTAGAACATGTTGAGGAGGAAACACCTTTTTCAATTTGTTGTTGCTAACGTTAGATAGGTGGCTAAAGTTATCTAGGCGGCTAATGTTATCTAGGCTAGGGGTTAGGGTTAGGGTTAAGGCTAGGGTTAGGAGTAAAGTTAAAGGGTTAAGGTTAGGGTTAGGGGAAGTGTTAGTTAAGTAGTTGCAAAGTTACTAAAGTTGTCCATGATGAAATTTGAACAAGCAGCATTTGGGCTGTTAGACATTCGCGTTATATGCCTACCCATCCACTCCGACCAACCACCCTCCTTTCATGTTTTCTTTAACTTCCAGCATTTGGGAACATCCCCCCTTGCGAGCGCGCCCACATATTTCTATGGGTACAAGCACTGTTCATGACACAAAACAGTTCACACCCTCTTGTTGGTGGAAATACATTTTCAGGTTTGGCTGGGGTAGGCCGTCATTGTAAATAAGAATTTATTCGTAACTGACTTGCCTATTTAAATAAAGGTTGAATCCTAATTTGAGTGTCCCGGATTTACATTTCCTATGTTACGTCTAGTCTATGAGACCAGGCTGAATGGAAAGGGGTCTCCCTTTGTTCACCAGTAGATGGAGACTCCATTACTCACAGATGATGGAGAGGCTGCTGCAGAACTCTCTCATTGGCTACACGTCTACATTAATTCAGGAGTGTGAGTCCAGTGGAGAATTACATCTCATTCACAACAACAATTGTTTTCATATCCCCAACACAGACCTTGAATATGTTGACATTGGTTAACCACAACCATTTCATTTGAACCTATTGGACCAATTTCAATACGATCAACGGCTCAAAGCCAACCATTTGTTTTATCACGGTAGGATGTTTGTTTCTAGTGAAGCACATCTCTGTTGACCTTGACAGAACCCCTTGTTGTGAGATTTTAGCCTCTGATGTATCAGCAGATAACATTCTACCTAATATCCCTGTGATCTCTGTCTATTGGTTCTTATGGGGTCCCTATACATTGCGGTACTTTTCCATGAATGCATGCAGGATCTGAAAAGGTCCGCTCTAACTATGAGGAAATAGAGTCAACAAGGTAATTTCTATTACAGAGTCTCAGTCTCTCTCTCCGCAAGGGGAGAAAGGGCATATTTTTCCACCTTGCGCGCTCTGAGATTCAAACCAGCGATCTTTCAGTTACTGGGCAAACACTCTTAACCGCTAGGCTTCCTGTGGTCTCTACTCATTCCATTGAATTTGTAACATATTAATAAATAGAGGTATTACTAGAGGTATTACTAGAGGTATTAATAGAGGTATTAATAGAGGTATTACTAGAGGTATTACTAGAGGTATTAATAGAGGTATTACTAGAGGTATTAATAGAGGTATTAATAGAGGTATTACTAGAGGTATTAATAGAGGTATTACTAGAGGTATTACTAGAGGTATTAATAGAGGTATTAATAGAGGTATTACTAGAGGTATTAATAGAGGTATTACTAGAGGTATTACTAGAGGTATTAATATAGGTATTACTAGAGGTATTACTAGAGGTATTACTAGAGGTATTAATAGAGGTATTAATAGAGGTATTAATAGAGGTATTACTAGAGGTATTACTAGAGGTACTACTGAAGGCTACTGCTATAATCCATGTATATGCCTGGTACTGAAGGCTAGGCCTACTGCTATAATCCATGTATATGCCTGGTACTGAAGGCTAGGCCTACTGCTATAATCCATGTGTACTTTTTATTTATTTATTTAACCTTTATTTAACTAGGCATGTCAGTTAGGAACAAATTCTTATTTATAATGACGGCCAAACTCGGACGACGCTGGGCCAATTGTGCGACACCCTATCAAACCAGGTTGTCTGTAGTGACGCCTCTAGCACTGAGATGCAGTGTCTTAGACCAGTGTCTTGCACCACTTGGGAGTCCATACTTACAGTATGAAAGCATGGTGGATATGCTTGTGTACACTACAGTACAAGTTACAACCCTCTGTAGTAATCAGGGCTCCCAGCCAATAAACATGACTTATGCCGGTAACCGTATGCAGACTCATTTTAGGCTGAGTCAGAGATGTGAAGAACAGAACAATCTTTAACTTCGAGAACATAAAAGGTAATGATTTAAGTAAGATCACAATCGTATTTTCCGGTGGGCCGTGGCAAGTTTTGTTATTAATTTGCTTTAAAATTTTCCTGGAAAGTCTGGTCTGCCAAAGTCCAGTGTGTACTTTTCAGCAGCTTTTAATCACAACTCTAAAATGAGTGCAATGACTAATCATAAGCCTTCTCCATCTCTCTCCCAGGAAGAGCTGCAGGCAGTGAGGAAGACAGACGCTACACTTCCTCCCATTAGAGGAATTAATTTCACTTGGTTGCTGTGGAGATAGAGTAGTTTATTTATACTCAATAGACTCATCACCTTAATGGCAGTCTCTTGAATCTGCCCCGTCTGACTGAGACAAAGGGAAAAGCACATGTGAAGATAGGACAGGGTTCCATAAACGTACCTTTAAGACACATTCCCTTCCTACCAGTTGGAGTTAATCAGCTATTCACAACATAGCCACCATAGTCAATCCCTGCACTGATTGTGACTCAGGTTCCAGTAAAATGCCTTCAGTAAAAGCTAGTTGTGCTCTATGCCATCAAACTGGAAGCCTGTCACATCTGTGGTGATAACATTGTGGCCACATTAAGTTTTCAATATTGTTGATGAATAACTCATTCAAATACCAAATAACATTGTTTTATATCAGAAGAATGTAAATAAGATTACATTTACATTTTTACATTTACAGTGCCTTCAGAATATTTTCACACCCCCATTGCTAGACAGCCATTATTCAGCCATCTTGCCATAGATTTTCAAGCTGATTTAAGTCAAACTCAATGTTGTCTTGGTAAGCAACTAAAGTTTATATTGTGTTTTAGGTTATTGTCCTGCTGAAAGGTGAATTTGTCTCCCAGTGTCTATTGGAAAGCAGACTGAACCAGGTTTTCCTCTAGGGTTTTGCCTGTGCTGAGCTCTATTCCATTTATTTTTATCCTAAAAACTCCCTAGTCTTTGCCGATGACAAGCATACCCATAACATGATGCAGCCACCACTATGCTTGAATATATAGTCTGAAGAGTACTACTCAGTGATGTGTTGTGTTGGATTTGCCCCAAACCTAACACTGTATTCAGGACATAAAGTTAATTTCTTTGCCACATTTTTTGCAGTTTTATTTTAGTGCCTTATTGCAATATTTGTATTCTGTACAGGCTTCCTTCTTTTCACTCTGTCATTTAGGTTAGTATTGTGGAGTCACTACAATGGTGTTGATCCATTCTCCTATCACAGCCATTAAACTCTGTAACTGTTTTAAAGTCCCCATTGGCCTCATAGTGAAATCACTGAGTGGTTTCCTTCCTCTCCGGCAACTGAGTTAGGTAGGACGCCTGTATCTTTGAATTGACTGGGTGTATTGATACACCATCCAAAGTGTAATTAATAACTTTACCATGCTCAAATGGTTATGTCTGCTTCTTTCCCATCTACCAATAGGTGCCCTTCTTTGCGAGACCTCCCTGGTCTTTGTGGTTGAATCTGTGTTTGAAATTCACTGCTAGACTGAGGGACCTTACAGATAATTGTATGTGTGGGTTACAGAGATGAGGTAGTATTGAAGAACAAATTCTTATTTACAATGACAGCCTACCTACAGGGCCAGCACCTGGAGCAAATTAGGATTAAATGCCTTGCTCAAGGACACATAGACAAGTTTTTCAACTTGTCGGCTCAGGTATTCGAAATCTGCGACCTTTCGGTTACTGGCCCAACGCTCTAACCACTAGGCTACCTGCCGCTCAGTTAAACACTATTATTGCACAAAGAGTCCATGCAACTTATTCTGTGACTTGTTAAACATATTTTTACTTGTGAACTTATTGAGCTTGAATACGTATTGACTCAAGACATTTCAGATTTTCATTTTTTATTTTCATTTGTAAACATTTAGAAAAACATTATTCCACTTTGACATTATGGGATATTGTATGTAGGCCAGTGACATACAATATAAATTGAATCAGTCTAAAATTCAAGCTGTAACACAACAAAATGTGGAAAACGTCAAGGGGTGTGAATACTTTCTGAAGGCACTGTTAGTAATATAGAAGACACTCTTATCCAGAGCCACTTATACCGTAGTTAGTATGAGCTAAGCTAAGAGTTGGCCTCACATGAACTAAGAGTTGGCTTCACATAAACTAAGAGTTGGCCTCACATAAACTAAGAGTTGGCCTCAGATAAACTAAGAGTTGGCCTCACATAAACTAAGAGTTGGCCTCAGATAAACTAAGAGTTGACCTCACATAAACTAAGAGTTGGCCTCAGATAAACTAAGAGTTGACCTCACATAAACTAAGAGTTGGCCTCACATAAACTAAGAGTTGGCCTCAGATAAACTAAGAGTTGACCTCACATAAACTAAGAGTTGGCCTCAGATAAACTAAGAGTTGACCTCACATAAACTAAGAGTTGGCCTCACATAAACTAAGAGTTGGCCTCAGATAAACTAAGAGTTGACCTCACATAAACTAAGAGTTGGCCTCAGATAAACTAAGAGTTGACCTCACATAAACTAAGAGTTGGCCTCACATAAACTAAGAGTTGGCCTCACATAAACTAAGAGTTGGCCTCACATAAACTAAGAGTTGGCCTCAGATAAACTAAGAGTTGACCTCACATAAACTAAGAGTTGGCCTCAGATAAACTAAGAGTTGGCCTCAGATAAACTAAGAGTTGACCTCACATAAACTAAGAGTTGGCCTCAGATAAACTAAGAGTTGACCTCACATAAACTAAGAGTTGGCCTCACATAAACTAAGAGTTGGCCTCAGATAAACTAAGAGTTGGCCTCGCACATGAGCCAAGAGTTGACCTCACATGAGCTAAGAGTTGGCCTCACACATGAGCTAAGAGTTGGCCTCACATGAGCTAAGAGTTGGCCTCACACATGAGTTAAGAGTTGGCCAAGAGTGCAATTATTGTATGTGAGTGTGTGTGACATAAAAATATTCCCCCATAAAACATAACAACAGGGGTCAAATGAATGGTCAGTAACAGATCAGAGGTTGAGGGTCTTAGGATCTTAGCAAGATTACAGTTCCACAGCATGGCCTTTCATCTGCAATCATGCAATTATTGTTGGAAGTAAGCCATTGTCTTGAGGATCAACTGATAAGGCAAGCATGCCACACAGGCCAAAGCAGTGAAATAATAGGGCTATAGAACCATCTATTGATCCTTCAACCCAGGGCTATAGAACCATCTATTGATCCTTCAACCCAGGGCTATAGAACCATCTATTTATCCTTCAACCCAGGGCTATAGAACCATCTATTGATCCTTCAACCCAGGGCTATAGAACCATCTATTGATCCTTCAACCCAGGGCTATAGAACCATCTATTGATCCTTCAACCCAGGGCTATAGAACCATCTATTGAGCTTCAACCCAGGGCTATAGAACCATCTATTGATCCTTCAACCCAGGGCTATAGAACCATCTATTGATCCTTCAACCCAGGGCTATAGAACCATCTATTGATCCTTCAACCCAGGGCTATATAACCATATATTGATCTTTCAACCCAGGGCTATAGAACCATCTATTGATCCTTCAACCCAGGGCTATAGAACCATCTATTGATCCTTCAATCCAGGGCTATAGCACCACCTATTGATTGCTGTTAAGGATGTGCGTGTTCTCTGTGTTGTCATCAATACCATAATCATTATCAATGCAGGATGTCTATAAGCCCAGTGGTCATTGCTGTTTGTCACTGTCTTAGTCAGTCCCTGTCATGTAGTAGTCTGTGAAATAGGTTAAATTACCAGAGATTCTCATTATATTAGGCTATATCAGCCAATATGCTAGACGTAGTTTGAAGAGAGCAGAGTCGGAGAGACTTGCACTTCCTTTTTAGCTATTTTTATAGCCTACGTTTTAGGAGTGGCCGATTTTCAGACGGAGACAAACATGGGTGATCAATATGTATTTATAGCCAATGTAGTAAACTATAGCCTAATCATGTTTAGGAAGTACATTTCCTTGGGAAGATAACTGACCCGCACAGTCTATAGCCTACTCTATTGAATTGAATTGAGACCACACACGCACCTGATCACGCACGTACGGCTACTGAACTTGAACACTTACACTTGCTCTTGAGCTAAGTTTTGCATATAGGATATAGCCTAACTTTTATGAGCGGGACGATTTGCAGGCAAAGACAAAAAAATGGGTAATCAATATTTATTTTCAATGATTATCAAATGTTTTGATTGCATCTTGACTCACGTTGGTTGAGCGCACTGCACTTCTTTCCATTAACAGCATTTATTTAAAGACACTGTAGTAAACTATAGTCTGATTATATCTCAGTTAATTTCCTTGGAAAGGTTCTCTGTGATCCCGCACGCCCAACTCAAATCGAAATAAAATCAAATCAAATTGTATTGGTCACATACACATACACTACCTTCGACAGTGCAGTAATATCTAACAGTTTCACAACATATACCCAAATACATATACATCTAAGTAAGCAATGGATTGAGAATATATATACATATATGTCAGGGCGGCATTGGACTGATATACAGTGGCATATTAAGCGTTAAAGTATACAGTATACACATAAGAGATTGGTGATGCAGAATGTAAACAAGATTAAGTGACTAAGATACCGAAGAATAGGATAGCGTACAGTTTAAACATATGAGATGAGTAATGCAAGATACGTAAACATTATTAAAGTGACTAGTGTTTCATCGTTAAGTGGCTGGTGATTTCTATGTCTATAGGCAGCAGTCTCTGATGTGCTAGAGATGGTTGTTGTCACGGTGCGTAGGATATAAGGGACGATATACGGAGCGCTGGTGAAGTGTCATCCTTTTTATTAAAAATGAGGTGTTCTCACGAAGCATTTAAACATAAAAAGGAGACTGAAAAAACAAACACGATTACAAACGAAAAACACTGTGACTTACTTGGATGCTGCTGGCAGTGCAGACAAACAAATGAACAATGATCCACACACAGGTGGATCTGGGCAGATCTTAAATACCATCCCCAATCAGAGACAACGCTAGACAGCTGTCTCTGATTGGGGATGATAATCTCCCTGATAATGTGTGAGAGCCTGGTTGTGTGCCTCTCTCCTCCCCTAGGTGGGAGTAAGAGGCCTTACCACAACCAAGCCCTCACAGTACCCCCCCCCTAAGGTGCGGACTCCCGACCGCACACATACAATCCCCCCTCTTCTGAAAAGAAAAAATGTCCAAAACTAGGGGGGACATGGCGGGGTACTGAGGTGGTTGCTGGTGGGGGCTCCGGTTCCGGTTCCGGGCGTGGCACAGGCTGTGAGAGTAGCTTTCCTCCTACCTCTCCGTTGCACGCCCGGTCCGGTCCGGACCCCGGCGCGGTGGTTCCCCCCTCAGTACTCCCGCCATTCACCAAGTCCTGTCTGGACCCTGGTGCGGGAGCCCTCGACCCTGGAGAGGGGCTGACAACCGGCCCTGGACTGGGCACCGGTGGAGCGGACTGCTCCTTCCCTGGAGCGACGTAGACGACCGGCCCCGGACTGGGCACCGGTGGAGCGGACTGCTCCGGCACTGGAGCGACGCAGACGACCGGCCCCGGACTGGGCACCGGTGGAGCGGACTGCTCCGTCTCTGGAGCGACGTAGACGACCGGCCCCGGACTGGGCACCGGTGGAGCGGATTGCTCCGGCACTGGAGCGACGTAGACGACCGGTCCCGGACTGGGCACCGGTGGAGCGGACTGCTCCGGCACTGGAGCGGCGCAGACGACCGGCCCCGGACTGGGCACCGGTGGAGCGGACTGCTCCGGCACTGGAGCGAAGCAGACGACCGGCCCCGGACTGGGCACCGGTGGAGGAGGCTCCAGGCCTTGAGCTGTGGCTGGAGGCTCCGGGCTGCTGTCCTTCGCTGGAGGTGGCGGAACGCTGACCTTCGCTGGAGGTGGCGGGGCGCTGACCTTCGCTGGAGGTGGCGGGGCGCTGACCTTCGCTGGAGGTGGCGGGGCGCTGACCTTCGCTGGAGGTGGCGGGGCGCTGACCTTCGCTGGAGGTGGCGGGGCGCTGACCTTCGCTGGAGGTGGCGGGCTGCTGACCTTCACTGGAGGCCTCGGGCTGCTGACCTTCACTGGAGGCCTCGGGCTGCTGACCTTCACTGGAGGCCTCGGGCTGCTGACCTTCACTGGAGGCCTCGGGCTGCTGACCCTCACTGGAGGCCTCGGGCTGCTGACCTTCACTGGAGGCCTCGGGCTGCTGACCTTCACTGGAGGCCTCGGGCTGCTGACCTTCACTGGAGGCCTCGTGCTGCTGACCTTCACTGGAGGCCTCGTGCTGCTGACCTTCACTGGAGGCCTCGTGCTGCTGACCTTCACTGGAGGCCTCGGGCTGCTGACCTTCACTGGAGGCCTCGGGCTGCTGACCTTCACTGGAGGCCTCGGGCTGCTGACCCTCACTGGAGGCCTCGGGCTGCTGACCCTCACTGGAGGCCTCGGGCTGCTGACCTTCACAGGAGGCCTCAGGCTGCTGACCTTTACAGGAGACCTCAGGCTACTGACCGTCACAGGAGGCCTCGGGCTGCTGACCTTCTCCGGAGACCTCAGGCTGGATGCCGTGCCCACCCTGGGCACCGACGCAGAGGTGGTCTTCAGCCCTGCAGCTGGTCTGGCTGTCGGCCCCAGACTGGGCACCGACACGCTATGGAGCTCCTGCTCCACAGCGGGACTGAACGTCGTGCCCACCCTGGGCACCGACGCAGAGATGGTTCCCAACCCTCTGGTGGGGCTGAACGTCGTGCCCACCCTGGGCACCGACGCGGAGAGGGTTTCCAGCCCTGTGGTTGGGCTGGCTGTCGGCCCCAGACTGGGCACCGACACGCTATGGAGCTCCTGCTCCACAGCGGGGCTGAACGTCGTGCCCACCCTGGGCACCGACGCAGAGATGGTTTCCAGCCCTCTGGTTGGGCTGGCTGTCGGCCCCAGACTGGGCACCGACACGCTATGGAGCTCCTGCTCCACAGCGGGGCTGAACGTCGTGCCCACCCTGGGCACCGACGCAGAGATGGTTTCCAGCCCTCTGGTTGGGCTGGCTGTCGGCCCCACGCTGGGCACCGACGCGCTATGGAGCTCCTGCTCCACAGCGGGGCTGAACGTCGTGCCCACCCTGGGCACCGACGCAGAGATGGTTTCCAGCCCTCTGGTTGGGCTGGCTGTCGGCCCCACACTGGGCACCGACGCGCTATGGAGCTCCTGCTCCACAGCGGGGCTGAACGTCGTGCCCACCCTGGGCACCGACGCAGAGAGGGTTTCCAGCCCTGTGGTTGGGCTGGCTGTCGGCCCCAGACTGGGCACCGACGCGCTATGGAGCTCCAGCTCCACAGCAGGACTGAACGTCGTGCCCACTCTGGGCACCGACGCAGAGATGGTCTCCAACCACAGAGCTGTGCTGGTGACCGTCGCGGTAGCCTCCGTGCGTGGAGTAGGCACGGGGCGTACTGGACTGGGGACACGCACCATAGGTCTGGTGCGAGGAGCTGGCACGGGTCGCACCGGGCTGGAGACACACACCATAGGTTGGTTGCGAGGAGTAGGCACAGACCGTTCCGGGCTGGGGGAACGCACCACTGGTTTGGTGCGAGTAGCTGGAACGGGCTGTACCTGGCTGGGGAAACGCACCGTTGGGTCGGTGCGTTGAGCTGGCACGGGTCGCGCCGGGCTGGGGAAACGCACCATAGGGCTGGTGCGCGGAGCAGGCGCGGGCCGTACCGGGCTATTGTTGCGCACCGATGGTTTGGTGCGCTGAGTCGGTCTCCTCCTCCTCCGACTCTGGACCGGCGCTGGAGGCACCGGACTGGGAACTGACGCTGGAGCACGACTATGCCTGTCGTCCCTACTCCAACGCCAATCCCCATCCTGTGAGGGCTCCTCCGGGAACCCCCACGAGTGAGGGAACAGAAGCACATCGCTGTCGTCTTCCTCCGACTCCTCTCTGTACTCCTGCTCCCACGGCTGTAGGGGCTCCTCCTGGAACCCCCACGAGTGCAGTGGTCGGGGCTCTTCTCCCTCGATCCCCGACCACCCCCATAGCCCCCCCCCAAAATCAGTTTGGGGGTTTTTCTGGGCTCCAGGCTGGTCCTCAGTTTTAGCCCGGTGACGTTTCCCCCGTCTTCGGCGCCTCTGCTGCTCCGGACACCAGCCTTCCTCCACCGCACGATAATGGGAGTGTTCCTCCTCGGTAATTTTCCCCATACCGAGGAGGATATCTCCCAAAGTAATCCCCCGTTGCGTCCCAGGGTGGTGGATCATTCTGTCACGGTGCGTAGGATATAAGGGACGATATACGGAGCGCTGGTGAAGTGTCATCCTTTTTATTAAAAATGAGGTGTTCTCACGAAGCATTTAAACATAAAAAGGAGACTGAAAAAACAAACACGATTACAAACGAAAAACACTGTGACTTACTTGGATGCTGCTGGCAGTGCAGACAAACAAATGAACAATGATCCACACACAGGTGGATCTGGGCAGATCTTAAATACCATCCCCAATCAGAGACAACGCTAGACAGCTGTCTCTGATTGGGGATGATAATCTCCCTGATAATGTGTGAGAGCCTGGTTGTGTGCCTCTCTCCTCCCCTAGGTGGGAGTAAGAGGCCTTACCACAACCAAGCCCTCACAGTTGTTTAGCAGTTGGTGGCGTAGTATAGAGTACAATACAGTATATACATATGAGAAGGGCAACATGTAAACACAAATTGAGTGACTAAGATACCGTAGAATAGTGTAGAATGCAGTTTATACGATGAGTGATACAGATACGGATACATTATTAAAGTGACTAGTGTTCTATTCCTTAAAGTGGCCTGTGATTTCTAATCAGTGTCTATAGTCAGTCACCTCTGGTGTGTTAGTGGTGGCTGTTTAGCAGTCTGATGGCCTTGAGATAGAAGCTGTTTTTCAGTCTCTCGGTCCCAGCTTTGATGCCCCTCTACTGACCTCGCCTTCTGGATGATAGCGGGGTGAACAGGCAGTGGCTCGGGTGGTTGATGTCTTTGATGATCTTTTTGGCATTCCTGTGGCATTGGTGTCCAGGACGGTGGAAAGTTTGCCAGACCGCGTTGGGCAGACCGCACCACCCTCTGGAGAGCTTTGCGGTTATGGGCGGTGCAGTTGCCGTACCAGGCGGTATTGCAGCCCGACAGGATGCTCTCAATTGTGCATCTGTAGAAGTTTGTGAGGGTTTTGGGTGATAAGACACATTTCTGATAAGCCACATTTCGCTGTTGCGCCTTCTTCACCACACTGTCTGTGTGGGTGGACTATTCCAGTTTGCCAGTAATGTGTACACCAAGGAACTTGAAGCTTTCCACCTTCTCCACTGCGTTCCCATTGATGTGGATCGGTGGGTGCTCGCTCTGCTGTTTCCTGAAGTCCACGATCATCTCCTTAGTTTTGCTGACATTGAGTGAGAGGTTATTTTCCTGGCATCACACCCCCAGAGCCCTCACCTCCTCCCTGTAGGCTGTCTCATCATTGTTGGTAATCAAGCCTACTACTGTTGTGTCGTCTGAAAAGTTGATGATGAGCTTGGAGGGTACTCAGTGTTGAATGCTGAGATATAGTCAATAAAGAGCATTCTTACATAGGTATGCCTCTTATCCAGATGGGATAGGGCAGTGTGTAATGTGGTGGCGATTACATAATCTGTGGATCTATTGCTACGGTAAGCAAATTGAAGTGGGTCTAGGGTGGCAGGTAAGGTAGAGGTGATATGATCCTTGACTAGTCTCTCAAAGCACTTCATGGTGACAGAGATAACTGCTACTGGGCGACAGTCATTTAGTTCAGTTACCTTTGCTTTCTTAGGTACAGGGACAATGGTGGCCATCTTGAAGCATGTGGTGACAACAGACAGGGATAGGGAGAGATTGAATATATTTGTAAACACAACAGCCAGGATACCATCTGGGTCAGCAGCCTTGCGAGGGTTAACACGCTTAAATGTCTTACTCATGTCGGCCACTGAGAGGGAGAGCCCACAGTCCTTGGTAACGGGCCGTGTCGGTGGCACTGTATTATCCTCAAAGCGAGCGAAGAAGGTGTTCAGCCTGTCCGGAAGCAAGACGTCGGCGTCTGCGACGTGGCTGCTTTTCCTTTTACAATCCGTGATTGTCTGTAGACCCTGCCACGTGTCTGAGCCATTGAACTGTGACTCAACTTTATCCTTATACCGACATTTAGCCTGCTTGATTGCATTGCGGAGGAAATAACTGTACTGTTTGTATTCGTCCATATTCCCAGTCTTCTTGCCCTGGTTAAATGCGGTGGTTCGCGCTTTCAGTTTTGCCCAAAACGCTCCCATCTATCCACGGTTTCTGGTTGGGGTGTGTTTTAATAGTCACAGTGGGTACAACATCTCTTATGCACTTCTTTATTAACTCATTCACCGTGTCTGCATAGACTATGTCAATATTATTATCTGAAGCCAACCTGAACATGTCCCAGTCCACATAATCAAAACAATCTTGAAGCGTGAATTCCGATTGGTCAGACCAGCATTGAATAGACCTAACCACGGGTACTTCCAGTTTGAGTTTCTGCCTATAGGAGGGGAGGAGCAAGATGGAATTGTGGTCCGATTTGCCGAATGGGGGGGGGCGGGGGAGGGCCTCATTAGCATTTTGGAAGGAAGTGTTTTAGCACCGCGAATACGATAGTCGATGTGTTGATATAATTTCGAGAGCTTTTTTAAAAATGTGCTTTGTTAAAATCCCCAGCCACAATAAATGCAGCCTCAGGATATGTGGTTTCCAGTTTACATAAAGTCCAATGAAGTTCTTTGAGGGCCGACGTGGTATCGGCTTGAGGGGGGATATATACGGCTGGGTTTTATTGTAGTAGCTGTAAAATTACACTCGTAACAGGCGAGCACAGTACACAATAACCACGGGACGAAAGCCCTGAAACATAACCGTGTGGCTGACACCGTGAAAATCGATCAACATCAAACACGTACAACGTAACAATAACTCACAAGGACTGGGAGGGCAGAGGGAACAGATAAACACTTAGTGATAGAGGACAATGAGCAGCAGGTGTGTGTAGTTAGTGACAAGACAGTCCGTGGTGCATTCAAGGCATAACAGAACTTGCTGTACACGGGCTTTGGGAAACTGTGGCGGCTAGAAAGCTGGTGACGGAATTCTGGTGCTGCTGGTTCAGGTGAGTTACCTCCACTCTAATATCCAATAGTTCTTCCCAGCTGTATGTAATGACACCAAACAATTCCTGAGCTAATAACGTAAAAAATAGTACTTAAACAAACAAAATACTGCAGAGTTTCCTAAGAGTTAGTCACAGTGCTGCCGTCTTGTCGGTGCTCGTCACTATCATCCAGGAGAGGTAGAGACGGCGTTGATAGGAGAGGTAGGCTACTGAAGTTGAAGCAGTGAATTCTGAGTGTGTGAATAAATGCGACAAAGATGTGCTTTTAATACAGTAGGTAGGCGTATGCTAACGGATACATATCAGAAAGACAACCGTTTCCAAATAAACTGCGGGAGAGCAAAATATATTGTCGTCCCAAAGTCGTCGGCCTGACCTCCGTCTCCCACCCGCAGCATGAAAAATACCAATGCTGCAATGATCTCTGTCGGGACCCGCAGGTCCCGCAAATGCAGCCCTCTACTGCTGTGGTTTTGACCATGTGCAACTCGAGCTGATGTGCTTTCTCCACCCACCCTGAAGAGCTCATTTGTACTGCATTTGTTTTATTTCTATGGCGAATAGACATGCTCTACCAAATGTTCTATAGACTGCATGATTCCTCCTGTACTCTCTCTCTCTCTCTCTCTCTCTCTCTCTCTCTCTCTCTCTCATTTATAATAGTGTTTGTACTGAGGTCTGTGCCATCTCAAGCAGAGCTCTAGAGTTGTGCGCCACTCTGATTGGCTCAGTCACTCTCCTGTTGAGAAGGCCTTGGATTTCAACATGTGAGGCATCATTACGATCAATATGAATGGCCTTTCAGCCTCTAGCACCAAAGAAAAATGAGCTAATCGTTAATCGCTAGGGAACTGGGCCTGTATTCACAAACCGTCTCAGGATCAGGTCCTCCCTGCCCATATATTCTTATTCATTATGATTAAAATACAAAACTGGTCCTGGATCAGCACTCCTACTCTGAGATGCACGATTAACCCTTTCATGCCCGGGGTGGAGCCACTATCAACAGGTGGGGGAAAAAAGGACAAAATAAACACAATTAGACAAAAAAACGTATTTCCTTATAAACATTTTATTCAGTGCATTTTAGTTAGAACAATAAATAACAAACTGAAATAAGTTACCAGATTAAAAGAGTATCAGTGCTCTATGGATCATTCACCGGATCCACAACAGGTTTATAATAAGCACAGTAGACCTACAGTACATCATGCTGCTAGTTCCCAGAGGTCCACAGTCTCCCATGCAATAATATTGTCATTCAAAATGATAGACATCAGCATCTATTAGGCTCCAGGGAAAAAACTATGCAGGTGAATACAAACAATCATTTAATCTGTAAGAGCCCTCAATTTCACTAATAATCCCCAATTGATGGTAAACACACACACACACACACACACACACACACACACACACACACACACACACATACACAAATACACACGCACACAAACGACGCAAGCAAGCACTAAACACACATACACGCAAGCAAATGACTGGACACATGTAAATCTGAAATGTAATTTATAGTTTGTTATGTCAAAGGAGCCTACTAATGAACCAATACTGTAAAAGGGTTGACATACGTGTTTTAACAACCACACTGTTTCTCTATTTTACAATACTGTAAAAGGGTTGACATACGTGTTTAAACAACCACTCTGTTTCTCTATTTTACAATACTGTAAAAGGGTTGACATACGTTTTTAAACAACCACACTGTTTCTCTATTTTACAATACTGTAAAAGGGTTGACATACGTGTTTAAAGAACCACACTGTTTCTCTATTTTACAATACTGTAAAAGGGTTGACATACGTTTTTAAACAACCACACTGTTTCTCTATTTTACAATACTGTAAAAGGGTCGACATACGTGTTTAAACAACCATTCTGTTTCTCTATTTTGTTATTAAAACAAGTTGCTATAGACCACACATTGTCCGTGTCCGATTACCCGTAGCCTACTTGCAGTCTGATTGAGTATGCAACAATAGAAAAGGTTATAGTATGACACATTTTGAAAATGGATTATGCTTTAAATGCCAAGATGTCATACTCACTTAGACGTTTCATCTAGTGCGAATTGAGGAAGCTAATTGTATTTTTAGACCGACAAGTGTTTGACAACATATCAGCTGGTAATCAAAAAAAGGGGAGGGGGTTGTACCAAAATGATTGAATGTCGGGAAACAATGCAGTTGTGCATTAGATGACACATTCTCAGTATGGGTGAGCCTAGTATGTTAATATGTGTTGCTTACTGCATAAATGTACACTAAATAGTATGTAGTATGATTAGTACACACTACACAGTATGTTGTTTTAGTAGTAGGCAAGACAGATTTAGGACATGGCCTATGTTTTTTTATTTTCTTTCTTTCTTTCTTTCTTTCTTTCTTTCTTTCTTTCTTTCTTTCTTTCTTTCTTTCTTTCTTTCTTTCTTTCTTTCTTTCTTTCTTTCTTTCTTTGCCTTGAGTAAAACTAGGGAAACATGCTTGACTCTTTGGCACACAGGAACAAATGATCGCAATCAGTATAGCTGGCAAGCAATATATATGGCAGACGAGGCAGAAGGCTTGCAGATATGTACACCTTAGACTCAAACACACAAAAAAGATGCATGAAAGCAACAATTCATGGAACACATAGATACTGACCAGTAACTCTCCCTCTCAAGACCTTCGGAGAGACATACATGGGTAAAACGTTTCATATGCTCAAGAATACAAGAAAGAATATAAATTCCAGACCAGCAAAATGGCTTAGGCTTTTCGTATCGAAGTTCATAGCAAAGTTGACCCACAGAAGCTCATGGATTGATTTAATTGATGATGTCACAGTCTGTCACAGTGGTTTCAGTACACCCTAAGCTAATTTGCTTCATCTCCACCTGTTCAGTGGTGTCAGTACACACTAAGCTAAGCTAATTTGCTTAATTCTCCACCTGTTCAGTTTGATGAGGATCAGTTGAGTCTGCTTACGGTGAGACTGTGCCTGACACTGACCCCACAGCTATGTGGACTGGTCGTTCTGGCTCAGAGTCTTCACTCCTCCGTTCAGCAGGGCCGATGCACTGCGGCTCTTAGTGGGAGTACCGCTGCCGGAGCGGGAGAACTCGGTCAGATCATGGAGAGAGGGTTCCCTGTACATGGCAACTGGAAGACAAAGAGGCAGAGAGGGGGATCAAGTTTGGTAAAGATAATCTCTGGTTATCTGTATTGTGCAGAGGTCATGCCTTTGACAAACATTATATTCTTCTGTAAAATGCCACAATATACTAGGGTGAGTCTTTCTAACAAGCTTTCTACAATCATGTAGTAACTCAAATCAATATATATTTATATTCAAAGTAGCTACCCTTTGCCTTGATGACAGCTTTGCACACTCTTGGCATTCTCTCAACCAGCTTCACCTGGAATACTTTTCCAACAGTCTTGAAGGAGTTCCCACATATGCTGAGCACTTGTTGGCTGCTTTTCCTTCACTTTGCGGCCCAACTCATCCCAAACCATCTCAATTGGGTTGAGATCGGGTGATTTGGGAGACCAGGTCATCTGATGCAGCACTCCATCACTCTCTTTCTTGGTCAAATAGCCCTTACACAGCCTGGAGGTGTGTTGGGTCATTGTCCTGTTGAAAAACAATTAATAGTCCCACTATGCGCAAACCAGATGGGATGGCGTATCGTTGCAGAATGCTGTGGCAGCCATGCTGGTTAAGTGTGCCTTGAATTCTAAATAAATCACAGACAGTGTCACCAGCAAAGCACCCCCACACCATCACAGCTCCTCCTCCACGCTTCATGGTGGGAACCACATATGCGGAGATCATCTGTCCACCTACTCTTCGTCTCACAAAGACACGGCGGTTGGAACCAAAAATCTAAAATTTGGACTCATCAGACCAAAGGACAAATTTCCACCGGTCTAATGTCCATTGCTCATGTTTCTTGGCCCAAGCAAGTCTCTTCTTCTTATTGGTGTCCTTTAGTAGTGGTTTCTTTGCAGCAATTAGACAATGAAGGCCTGATTCTCACAGTCTCCTCTGAACAGTTGATGTTGAGATGTGTCTGTTTCTTGAACTCTGTGAAGCTTTTATTTGGACTGCAATTTCAGAGGCTGGTAACTCGAATGAACTTATCCTCTGCAGCAGAGGTAACTCTGGGTCTTCCTTTCCTATGGCGGTCCTCATGAGAGCCAGTTTCATCATAGTGCTTGATGGTTTTCCGCATTGACTGACCTTCATGTCTTAAAGTAATGATGTACAGTCACTTATTTTTTCTTAAATAGTGCTATCTTCTGTATACCAATTCTACATTGCCACAGCACAACTGATATGCTCAAACGCATTAAGAAGGAAAGAAATTCCACAAATTAACTTTTAACAAGGAAAACCTATTAATTGAAATGCATTCCAGGTGACTACCTCATGAAGCTGGTTGAGAGAATGCCTCTCAGAGTAAGACCCACTCACCTTTCAGTGGCTTGGGGATGAAGTGGCCTGATGGTTTGTTCTTCTTCACATGGTTCCCCTTCATGATGACTCCCTCTTTATTGAGGCCAAGGTACCAGGCCCGGCCCGACTGCTGCTGTCTGTAGAGCATGGAGGAGTAGGTCACGTAGTAGTTCTCAAACACTGACTCCTTGAACTTACACTCCGGGGTGAAGTGTTCCTAAAGAGGGAGACAGAGAGTGAGAGAGTGAGAGAGAGAGAGGGAGAAAGAGAGGAGATACAGACAGGAGAGTGAATGTGAGAGAAATAAAAAGAGAAGAAACAGAGAGGGAGAGAAAGAGAGAGAGAGAGAGAGAGAGAGGGAGAGGGAGAGAAAGATACAGGGAGAGAAAGAGAGAGGGAGAGAGAGGGAGAGAGAGAGAGAGAGAGAGAAAGGGAGAGGGAGAGAAAGAGACAAAGAGAGAGTGAGAGAGAGGGAGAAAGAGAGGAGATACAGACAGGAGAGTGAATGTGAGAGAAATAAAAAGAGAAGAAACAGAGAGGGAGAGAGAGAGAGAGTGAGAGGGAGAGAATGATAGAGGGAGAGAAAGAGAGAGGGAGAGAGAGAGAGAGAGAGAGAGAGAGAGAGAGAGAGAGAGAGAGGGAGAGAAAGAGAATAAGAGAGAGGGAGAGAGGGAGAGAAAGAGAGAGAGAGGAAGAGAAAGAGAGGGAGAGAGGGAGAGAAAGAGAGAGAGAGAAAGAGAGAGTGGGAGAGAGTGAGAGAAAGAGAGAGAGAGACTGTGCCTAAAAACCTAATGTCTACCTAGCCCACCACTTCACCCTGGAGTTGAACATCCTTTACGACCAGGACCCTGAAGGACTTCACCCTCAACCGTAGCCCCAGCACCTCACACAGGAGCAACAGAGCAACGGACACCCTGCCCAGACTAGTGAGACAACCTCCCAGACTGGCAAGACCCACTCCTGAAGGGACTGCACCGAGAAAACCCACACCAAGAGGACCTACACCCAGACCACATCATCATCAGCCACACCCCAACCAGCTAAGACCACCCCAAGCAAACCCTGGCCACAACCTATATAGGCCCCCCCATATCAGACATATTCCCCTTCTGCCCACCCCATGCCCCCCGCCCCTGCGGCAAGGACCTCAACATGATAGCAGGACATATCCCCAGGCCGTGAGCAGAGCAACTGGCCCAACCCCCACTATTACACCCGCCCAAGGACCATTCTGCGACCTAAGAGGTATATATCAGATGCTCAACATGCTCTGCTCACACCTACTGTGATGGTCCGGACCTAAACCACACAAAAACAACACTAGACACTATGGAACACAAAGCTTTTACTATCCCATCCTGGAATATACAAGGTCTGAGGTCATCTGACTTTGGCCTAAAGAGCAAGAACCCAGACTTCATCAAATAAATTGGAAATACAGACATTGTCATCCTACAAGAAACATGGTGTTAAGGAGACGGACCCTCTGGTTGCCCTCTAGGTTACAGAGAGCTGGTGGCCCCATCCACCAAACTACCAGGTGTGAAACAGGGAAGAGACTCAGAGGGTATGCTAATTTGGTATAGAGCAGACCTAACCCACTCTATTCAATTACTCAAAACAGGAACATTTTACATCTGGCTAGAAATTAATAAGGAAATGATCTCAACAGAGAAGAATGTCCTCCTGTGTGCTACCTACATCCCCCCAATAGAATCCCCATGCTTTAATGAAGACAGCTTCTCCATCCTGGAGGGGGAAATCAATAATTTCCAGGCCCAGGGACATGTACTAGTCTGTGGTGACCTAAATGCCAGAACTGGACAAGAACCTGACACCCTCAGCACACATGGGGACAAACACCTACCTGGAGGTGACAGCATTCCCTCCCCCATATGCCCCCCTAGGCACAACTACGACAACATAACCAACAAAAATGGGTCACAACTCCTGCAGCTCTGTCGGACGCTGGGTATGTACATAGTCAATGGTAGGACTCCTACCATAGGTACACCTATAGCTCATCTCTTGGCAGTAGTACTGTAGACTACTTTATCACTGACCTCAACCCAGAGTCTCTTAGAGCGTTCACAGTCAGTCCACTGACACCCCTATCAGATCACAGCAAAATCACACTCTACATGAATGAGGCTTCAAAGCCAAACGAACTGAATTATATTAAGAAATGCTACAGATGGAAGGAAAGTAGTATGGAAATCTACCAAAAAACAATTAGGCAACAACAAATTCAATCCCTTCTAGACAATTTCCTGGACAAAATGTTTCACTGTAATAGTGAAGGTGTGAAAACCTAAACAGTATATTTGACCTCTCAGCTTCCCTATCAAATCTAAAAATGTCAAGCAGACAACCTAAGAAAATTAATAACAATGACAAATGGTTTGATGAAGAATGCAAAAACCTAAGAAAGAAATTGAGGAACCTATCCAACCAAAAACATAGAGACACAGAAAACCTGAGCCTACGCCTTCACTATGGTGAATCACTAAAACAATACAGAAATACACCAGGGAAGAAGAATGAACAGCAAGTCAGAAATCAGCTCAATGTAATTGGAGAATCCATAGAATCTAACCACTTCTGGGAAAATTGGAAAACTCTAAACAAACAACAACACGAAGAGTTATCTATCCAAAACGGAGATGTATGGATAAACCACTTCTCCAATCTTTTTGGCCCTATAACAAAGAACAAAGAGCAAATAAATATATATGATCAAATGCTAGAATCAACTGTTAAAGACTACCAGAACCCACTGGATTCTGCAATTACATTGAATGAACTAAAGGACAAAATAAAAACCCTTAAACACAAAAAGGCCTGTGGGGTTGATGGTATCCTGAATTAAATTATAAAATATACAGACCACAAACTCCAATTAGCTATACTTAAACTCTTTAACATCATCCTTGGCTCTGGCATCTTCCCCAATATTTGGAACCCAGGACTGATCACCCCAATCCACAAAAGTGGAGTCAAATTTGACCCCAATAACTCCTGTGGGATATGCATCTACATCAACCTTGGGGAAACCCTCTGCATTTTCATTAACAGCAGACTCGTACATTTCCTCAGCAAAAACAATGTACTGAGGAAATATCAAATAGTATTTTTACCACGTATTTTTACCGTGCACACCCTAATTGACAAACAAACAAAACAAAACAAAGGCAAAGTCTTCTCAAAAAAGCTTTCTACTCAATTTGGCTTGAGGGTCTGCTATACAAATTGATGAAAAGTGGTGTTGGGGGAAAAACATACGACATTATAAAATCCATGTACACAAACAAAATTGGGAAAAAACACAAACATTTCTTTCCACAGGGCCAGGGGGTGAGACGGGAATGTAGCTTAAGCCCCACCCTCTTCAACATATACAGTGGGGAGAACAAGTATTTGATACACTGCCGATTTTGCAGGTTTTCCTACTTACAAAGCATGTAGAGGTCTGTAATTTTTTATCATAGGTACACTTCAACTGTGAGAGACGGAATCTAAAACAAAAATCCAGAAAATCACATTGTATGATTTTTAAGTAATTAATATGCATTTTATTGCATGACATAAGTATTTGATACATCAGAAAAGCAGAACTTAATATTTGGTACAATTAATATTTGGTGCAATTACAGAGATCATACGTTTCCTGTAGTTCTATACCAGGTTTGCACACACTGCATCAGGGATTTTGGCCCACTCCTCCATACAGATCCTTCAGGTTTCGGGGCTGTCGCTGGGCAACACGGATTTTCAGCTCCCTCCAAAGATTTTCTATTGGGTTCAGGTCTGGACACTGGCTAGGCCACTCCAGGACCTTGAGATGCTTCTTACGGAGCCACTCCTTAGTTGCCCTGGCTGTGTGTTTCGGGTCGTTGTCATGCTGGAAGACCCAGCCACGACCCATCTTCAATGCTCTTACTAAGGGAAGGAGGTTGTTGGCCAAGATCTCGCAATACATGGCCCCATCCATCCTCCCCTCAATACGGTGCAGTCGTCCTGTCCCCTTTGCAGAAAAGCATCCCCAAAGAATGATGTTTCCACCTCCATGCTTCACGGTTGGGATGGTGTTCTTGGGGTTGTACTCATCCTTCTTCTTCCTCAAAACACGGCGAGTGGAGTTTAGTCCAAAAAGCTCTATTTTTGTCTCATCAGACCACATGACCTTCTCCCATTCCTCCTCTGGATCATCCAGATGGTCATTGGCAAACTTCAGACGGGCCTGGACATGCGCTGGCTTGAGCAGGGGGACCTTGCGTGCGCTGCAGGATTTTAATCCATGACGGCATAGTGTGTTACTAATGGTTTTCTTTGAGACTGTGGTCCCAGCTCTCTTCAGGTCATTGACCAAGTCCTGCCGTGTAGTTCTGGGCTGATCCCTCACCTTCCTCATGATCATTGATGCCCCACGAGGTGAGATCTTGCATGGTACCCTAGACCGAGGGAGATTGACCGTCATCTTGAACTTCTTCCATTTTCTAATTATTGCGCCAACAGTTGATGCCTTCTCACCAAGCTGCTTGCCTATTGTCCTGTAGCCCATCCCAGCCTTGTGCAGGTCTACAATTTTATCCCTGATGTCCTTACACAGCTCTCTGGTCTTGGCCATTGTGGAGAGGTTGGAGTCTGTTTGAGTGAGTGTGTGGACAGGTGTCTTTTATACAGGTAACGAGTTCAAACAGGTGCAGTTAATACAAGTAATGAGTGGAGAACAGGAGGGCTTCTTAAAGAAAAACTAACTGGTCTGTGAGAGCCGGAATTCTTACTGGTTGGTAGGTGATCAAATCCTTATGTCATGCAAAAAAATGCAAATTAATTATTTAAAAATCATACAATGTGATTTTCTGGATTTTTGTTTTAGATTCCGTCTCTCACAGTTGAAGTGTACCTATGATCAAAATTACAGACCTCTACATGCTTTGTAAGTAGGAAAACCTGCAAAATCGGCAGTGTATCAAATACTTGTTCTCCCCACTGTATATCAACGAATTGGCAAGAGCACTAGAACAGTCTGCAGCACCTGGCCTCACCCTACTAGAATCTGAAGTCAAATGTCTACTGTTTGCTGATGATCTGGAGCTTCTGTCACCAACCAAGAAGGGCCTACAGCAGCTAGATCTTCTGCACAGATTCTGTCAGATCTGGGCCCTGGCAGTAAATCTCAGTAAGACAAAAGTAATGATATTCCAAGAAAGGTCCAGTTGCCAGGACCACGAATACAAATTCCATCTAGACACCGTTGCCCTAGAGCACTCAAAAAAACTATACATACCTTGGCCTAAACATCAGCACCACAGGTAACTTCCACAAAGCTGTGAACAATCTGAGAGTCAAGGCAAGAAGGGCCTTCTATGCCATCAAAAGCAACAGAAGATCTGACATACCAATTAGGATCTGGCTAAAAATACTTGAATCAGTCATAGAACCCATTGCCCTTTATGGTTGTGAGGTCTGGGGTCCGCTCACCAACCAAGAATTCACAAAATGGGACAAACACCAAATTGAGACTGCATGCAGAACTCTGCCTCCAGAAAAATATCCTTAGGGTACAACGTAAAACAGCAAATCATGCATGCAGAGCAGAATTAGGCTGATGCCCGCTAATTATCAAAATCCAGAAAAGAGCCATTCAATTCTACAACCACCAAAAAGGAAGCGATTCCCAAATCTTCCATAACAAAGCCATCACCTACAGAGAAATTAACCTGGAGAAGAGTCCCCTAAGAAAGCTGGTCCTGGGGCTCTGTTCACAAACACAAACAGACCCCACAGAGCCCCAAGACAGCAACACAATTAGACCCAACCACATCATGAGAAAACAAAAAGAGAATTACATTCACACTGGAAATAATTTACAAAAAAACTGAGCGAACTAGAATGCTATTTGGCCCTAAACAGAGAGAACACAGTGGCAGAATACCTGACCACTGTGACTGACACAAAATTATGGAAATCTTTGACTATGTACAGACTCAGTGAGCATAGGCTTGCTACTGAGAAAGGCTGCTGAAGGCAGACCTGGCTCTCAAGAGAAGACAGGCTATGTGCACACTGTCCACCAAATGAGGTGGAAACAGAGCTGCACTTCCTAATTTCCTGCCAAATGTATGACCATATTAGAGACACATATTTCCCTCAGATTACACAAACCCACAAAGAATTTGAAAACAAATCCAATTTTGATGAACTCCCATATCTATTGGGTGAAATACCACAGTGTTCCATCACAGCAGCAATATTTGTGACCTGTTGCCACAAGAAAAGGGCAACCAGTGAAGAACAAACAACATTGTAAATACAACCCATATTTATGTTTATTTATTTTCCCTTTTGTACTTTAACTATTTGCACATCATTACAACACTGTATATATACATAATATGACATTTGAGTGTAATGTTTATTGTTCTTTTTTTATTGTTTATTTCACTTTTGTTTATTATCTATTTCACTTGCTTTGGCAATGTAAACATGTTTCCCATGCCAATAAAGCCCTTAAACTGAAATTGAATTGAGAGAGAGAGAGAGAGAGAGAGAGAGAGAGAGAGAGAGATGAGAGAGAGAGAGAGAGAGAGAGAGAGAGAGAGAGAGAGAGAGAGAGAGAGAGAGAGAGAGAGAGAGAGAGAGAGAGAGAGAGAGAGAGAGAGAGAGAGAGAGAGAGAGAGAGAGAGAGAGAGAGAGAGAGAGAGAGAGAGAGAGAGAGAGAGAGAGAGAGAGAGAGAGAGAGAGAAATCTCCACCTAGTTTCAGCCATTTCACTCTCACCCAGGCTATCCATTCATATCAAATGTCCCAAAGGGAGGTGAATGAGGACAGAAGGGATGGATTATCTACCTGACATGAAGCACTACCAGAATCTGTCCATTTTTATGGTTGGGAACTTTTTACATGCACAGCTTACAAATCAGCAAAGGCCTGCCCCAAAGTGCCCAGCAGTAAATCTACAGTAAGAAGTCCCTTACAACTGGTCACTTTCAGAATTGTGTTGTGAGAACCTCAGTTGACTGACGAGCTGAATTGAACTTGCTTGCCATACTGTGTGAACAGGTCTATGATGGGAATCTCAGACTATTGGAGCCACCATGAGCCATCCATCACTATTATAGCTTGCTCAGATTGTGGTGGTGAGCTGATGACTTTTCAACTGCATAGTTTGAAAACACAGACTCATTCAATTGCCAGACAAAGGTCAATACGTTAATTGGCAAAGATCGATACGAAACCTCATTCTGGCAAGAGATATCCAGAGATACCAATGATTACGGTGATAACACACACACACACACGCACACATGCACACACACACACACACACACACACACACACACACACACACACACACACACACACACACACATTCAATCATACCCCCACACACACGCGCACATCCGCGCACACACACAAAGGCTTTAGGCAACTTAGCTAAATAAACAGAATTAATCTAAATACAGTGTCTGAAATTCAGGCCATGCTTTATTTTTCCATCCAGATTGCTAAATGACCTCACCAGAGCTGAAACACTCCCAACTTCAGAGGGTTGACATTATCATTTCCAT
Source organism: Thymallus thymallus (assembly GCA_023634145.1). Taxonomy (NCBI): domain Eukaryota; kingdom Metazoa; phylum Chordata; class Actinopteri; order Salmoniformes; family Salmonidae; genus Thymallus; species Thymallus thymallus. The sequence goes on from CM042404.1 coordinate 6,863,788, forward strand.
ACTCATGTGTCTCCATGGTAACTTGCAACTCCCCAGAATACAAACCAGTCCCCTCATAAAGATGGCCCCCAGGTTACCAATGGGGACATAAACAGAGTGACAAGATCCCTATTACAAGTTAAAAACACAATGCGGTTGCCACTGCCACACTCAGCAACAGCAACTACTGCACAACTACGGACCTTAGCCATCACTCCAGTCACTTTGGTTTTCACACCAATAATTGATGCTTAAATATAATTAACATGGCAGTTAAGGTGACCTTCAACGTAATCAATTAGCTCAGTAATACAGGTAATAGTGTACTTAAGCAATAAGGCACCTTGGGGGTTTGTGGTATATGGCCAATATACCACGGCTAAGGGCTGTTCTTAGGCAAGACACAATGCGGTATATTGGCCATATACCACAAACCCCTGAGGTGCCTTATTGCTATTATAAACTGGTTACCAATTAGAGCAGTAAAAATAAATGTTTTGTCATACCCGTGGTATACGGTCTGATATACCACAGCTGTCAGCCAAGCATTCAGGGCTCGAACCACCCAGTTTATAATGTGATATACAACCTTCCACATGGAACCCTAACTAGGGAAAGAGAAGATAAGAGCGTCTGTTAACCCTGAATAAGAATGTCTATTAACCCTGGATAAGAACATCTGTTACCCTGGATAAGAGCGTCTGTTAACCCTGGATAAGAGCATCTGTTAACCCTGGATAAGAGCGTCTGTTAACCCTGGATAAGAGCGTCTGTTAACCCTGGATAAGAGCATCTGTTAACCCTGGATAAGAGCATCTGTTAACCCTGGATAAGAGCGTCTGTTAACCCTGGATAAGAGCGTCTGTTAACCCTGGATAAGAGCGTCTGTTAACCCTGGATAAGAGCGTCTGTTAACCCTGGATAAGAGCGTCTGTTAACCCTGGATAAGAGCATCTGTTAACCCTGGATAAGAGCATCTGTTAACCCTGGATAAGAGCGTCTGTTAACCCTGGATAAGAGCATCTGTTAAATGACTAAATTGTAAAGCAAAACTTACCGAAGTGTAGAGGAAGCCGTCGTTGTTCATGGCTAGGTAGAGCTTGGTCTGAACCCCCTGGATGGCCACAACTCGCAGCCCAACAGGAATGAGGTTGAACACAGCTGCAATGTGGAATAAAAAAGAGAGAGGGTGGGTAGTACACTCTTAGAAAAAAAGGTTCTTCCGTTGTCCCCATAGGAGAACCATTTTTGTTTCAAGGTAGAACCCTTTTTGGTTCCATTTAGAACTATGTGTTCTCTGTGTTCTACCTCTGTGTTCTACCTGGAACCAAAAGAGTTCTACCTGCAACCAAAAAGGGTTATTCAAAGGGTTCTCCTATTTGGGACAGCCGAATAACCCTTTTAGGTTCTAGATAGCACCTTTTTTTTGTGTAGACTGTATAAGAAAAACATTCTACTGGAGAGGTAATAGTGAACGTAGAGCTACAGAAAACATTGAACAAAATAAGTGAAGCCGACTATGCTCTCTATCCTCTCTTCTTGAATTCTATATCACAATAATCTGTAATCTGAACGAATGAAAGGCAAAAACACAGTCAAATACTCATAGTCCTACCATAGCTGTTGTCCTCGTCTTTGGTTCCGTCGATGGTTCCATCGGCCTGCATTTGAAGGCAGAAGCCTGTGCGGCTGTACAGCCTCGTCACTATCCCCTTGAGCTGGGGCTCTGTGGAGACAACAGGGCAGAACGTGAGCACAGGAGGAAAGGGTATAGTGAAGAAAAGAGGAGATATTGGACATATACCAAGTCTATAGTCCAACTCTACTAGCTAGTTTGCTACTGTTTCACACACCGTCAGTAGTAAACTACCCGAGGAACCTCAGGCATCCCATAGACATCACACTATGGCACAAACCCAAAACGGTGTGATGGGTACATGGGATAGTGGTGGCCGGCCGTGCAATATCAAGCTCATTCATAGTTTCAAAAACAGGTGATCTAGCTGTCTGGATACTGTACACTGACACTGTATTTTGAATTTCATTCTTAAGATGATAATATCATGCACAACAGAAGCATGGCAGAGTGAATGTGTTGTGCGACTTATCTGATGACGACAGTGTCTTAAGTGTTAGAGCGAGGTCATTAATTGATGAGTGCAGACAGATAGTCAAAAAATGTATTTCTTATACTGTACCATCACAATTTGGACAGAGATGCCATTACTCCGAGGTCTTCACATTTAAAACGGGATAGGATGAAAGTGTTCGTGGTGTTCGAAGTGTTGGTGGTGATGGTGACGGTGATGATGATGATGATGATTATGAGGATGACAGTTTTTGTGTTATGTCGAGAAATCACACTCAAAAGCACACCTGGTCGCCTTATTCTCTTCCGTTTCTTAGAACCAAAGAGTTTGACGCGTGAGAACACGTTCAGCTTGCTCGGTTTCTCACAGGGTCCCCTGTCCCCTGTTTTGCAAATGTTCGGACTGCTTGCGCAGCGGCAGGCATTCGCCTTCTCCCGCTCCCGCTCCCTCTTCTGCCGAATGAGGGAGCTGGCGATCGCAGCGGCCATAGCCAGTTTGGCGGCTTAGTGATGGCAAAACGTCCCAGAAGAAAATTCTATATCCACCACTCACCAAATAATGAATATTATCCAATGAAATCTAAGCAGTGTTGTTTGTATGTAAACCAAATAATCCATTATATCCTTAAAGTGCGTAATCAAGTCATTATAGTTTTATTGTCACAGCTGGAAGAAAAAAAAGAGTCTGGATATTCCGAGCAGACAAACCTCCCACTGGACACACACTGGTTTTAATCAACGTTGTTTCCACGTCAATTCAATGCCAATCCAATGCAATTACGTTGAACCAACATGGAATAGACGTTAAATTGACGTCTGTGCCCAGGTGGCACGTGCGCCTTCAGCTGTGAATCAACAGCTAGTCTCTCCAATTTATACATTCGATTTGTTGTTGGTCACTGCAGCTTCTCCTGCGTGCACACCGACTGTGATGCATCCATCCACTCTCCGTGAGAAGAATGCAGTCCTCAAAAGGCTTTTCAATCAATGAAACAACTCATAGTTGTGTGTGCCATTAATGCAGCAACCGCAATCAATCCTCTCCTCAGGTTTGGAGCCAATGCCACATAACCTACAGTATGACATACAGTAAAGAGCTGTTAGCGCCACGTGGTATAACACTCATACATGTTAGGCTATGACGAGAGAGACATAGAGAGAGAGAGAGAGAGAGAAGGGGGGGGGGGGGGGGGAGCGAGGGGGAGGTCTTGCCTCATTTTGGTGCAGAGGTTCCCCTAATATTCTTTCCACCTCCCCATCTCTGCGATATGAATTCCGACATAGGAGTCTGAACCAAATGCATTAGGAGAAACTGCGGTCGCTTTTTGCAGGCATCTTCATAACTGAATATCGACATCTGACAGGCAAGGCATGAGACGCTGATGCAAAACGCAGAAAGAAAACGTCGCATCATATAAATCCAGGGAGAACAGAAGATCACTGATAGCGTCCTATGGCCTCATGGTAAAATAATCAGAGGAGGGAGGTGTTCCTAGATTAGTGCTTTTTGCTCAAACTAACTTGTTTGCGGCAGATTAAGCTCCTTCAGCACCCCTGTCGCCTTTCCAACAGGGCTGCGGACATGTGAAGTACATCTGCATAATAGCCTATACTTTCGAGAGGCTTAAATTGGTGCTTTCAGAAACGTCGAGAACATAAGCTTGATAAATATCGTCGGACTCAATAAATACTTTGGTGGGGATCTTCATTTTGGGGTAACATATGTATGTTCCCTCTCTTGAGTCAGGTAACAACCACATCTGTCAATCAGATTGAAATGCATTGAAGTTTTGTTGTGGTGTCGGATTTGGCGGCATTTAGGCCTATCCGACATTTAATGAACCTTTCATTCAATAGAATAAAATAAGAAAAGTATAGTACAAAAAATAACGGGTGTCAGAAGAAAAACGGCAATAACAACAATAACGTCAACGACATCAACAATAACAACATTTGAGTATGATTTGCCCTAAAAAATAAATGAAAGTTGTCGATGAAAGTTGACAGGGGATCAATGAGTGACGCCTCCTAGTTTTATTTGGATTAATAACTAAAGCATAAACAATCATATTTGTGATTGAAAATGAATAAGATTGAATGTGAAATAAACATTTCCCCATAGGCTATTATAACTTTCCCCTATTATAACCGTTTTAATATTTGGCTGAATAAAATTCCATAAAATTATAGGTCTAGGTTGCTGCATTCCTGCTATATATCTTGGTGTTTTGATGATGGTTTCCTTTCCTTTGGTGTTCATTATTGCCCTCTCTCTTTGGCCCTTTGCTGAAGATATTGGCCAGATCAATTCTTCAATTGTGCCACCTGCATTTCATAGAGAATCACTCACACATTACTACCCCATTCTTGCCATCTCATGTCAACGGTAAAATAACAACCACACAACAAAGAACAATAACTACAACAACAATTAAACTGTGAATATATCTTTCTTTTTCTTTCTTTCATAAAATAATGCAGGACAGCAATTTTGTTTTACTTCAGCACCTTGGACAGGGAGCGTCACTTATAACTTCAGCACCTTGGTCAGGGAGCGTCACTTATAACTTCAGCACCTTGGACAGGGAGCGTCACTTATAACTTCAGCACCTTGGTCAGGGCAAAAGTACACTTCTATTTATATGAAACACCTATTAAATAATATTCGGCAGCGAATGTCACTACATCAGCTCTTTGGACCATAACCTTTAAGATCAGCACCGTGGACAGTGACCGTTACCACTAAGATCCGCACGGTGTACAGCACTTTCTACTCACAAGCGACCCTCCAGCAGGGTGAACACTACTTCAATCCATGAGATGGCATCAGTAGGCTAGGCCTACTATTTGATTTAATTGACCTGGGCCTCTTTCCAAAACAAAACGCCTTTTTTGTATTTTTAAAACATAAATATTAGTCTATATTTTAATAATACATGTATTTAAATGAGCGCACCTGATGTCGATCTCCGGAGAGGGAATGTCATGCTTCGCGGAGCCAAGGAGGAGCTCGTGGTTAATGTTTTAGCTCTTCCCGATATGCACAGTGAAAGGGGAGAGGACTTTTCGAAGTTTAAACGGAGAATTCTCAAAGGCATTCCATCCATTAAATCCGTGCACGTGGTTGTGATAGGAGATCGTTATAAAGCATTAGTGGAAGGCCATTATGTCTTCAGGAATGCTCATGAATGATTTATCCCAAGGCATCGCTGATCGGCCAAAAACGTCCATTACTGGGCCACTGTAGCCTATGCTGGTGTGCGGGAAAGTAAGGGAACCCCTTTACAAACACCAAAATGGCCTATAATGGCTTAGAAGTCTATCCATTGTTATGGTAAATGTTCATTTTATTCACCCTGGCGTTAAATATACTGGAAATGGCGAGTGTTATAGACGTTGACAGTGATGTGTTCATGGCTGAATTGATAAACATTCAATCGACCGCAGGTCTCCATTACATACAATTGTCCTACATTAGTAAAACTGGCGAGGAAAGAACAGGAAAGCCAAGCAATCCCCCACCGTTAAAGATTTGATCAGCAACCAATAAGATACTGAAGTAATAAAGAATAGTCTTCTTAGGCCTACTGCTCTGAACAATAATATATTGTCTCTTCCTGTTACTACACAAAGTAATGTTTCGACATGAAAATGGTCGTTATCATAGTGAATCATAACGGTTTTGCATTAGAGAAATGATCAAACTAAAATGAGCTTAAAATCACACTCAAAAGCACACCTGGTCGCCTTATTCTCTTCCGTTCCTTAGAGCCAAAGAGTTTAACGCGTGAGAACACGTTCAGCTTGCTCATATTAGTACAGGGAGAAGGCTATTTAATACATTAACTACAACGTATATGATGCGGTCATATTATTATTATTGGGTAACGTTATGAAGACTAACTGAGCACTCTTACAAACATAAACATGTCCACAGTCATTGGGAAAAGCTTCAAGGTAGACACAATAGCCAGCTTCCAGAAACAATTTCCAATGATCTCTATCATTAAAACGTCATCTCAGGGGCGTTATTTCTCAATCCAATTCCAATCCTATAGTCTACATATTGTATTTGCAAGGTAGGCTATAGCATGGACACTAGCATCAAATGGAAGCTATTTTATGTGCAGCATGAGCATCACAAACTGATGGTAACTTCTCTCTATTGAGTTGTCACTCTTTATACTTTAATACTATCCACTAGATGGAGCCAAATGAAAGTGAAATAGGAGTGAGTGAGAGGCTATACGGACATGCCTGGTGCCCAAATTCGTCTCCACACTCGACTCGGAGTAGGGGTACTGATCAACGATCGGTTTTGCCTTTTTGATACGGCCCAGAGCTCTGAGGCGCTTTATGAATATGGGCCCAGAACTCTGACACTTTATGAATATGGGCCCAGAGCTCTGAGGTGCTTTATGAATACGGGCCCAGAGCTCTGAGACACTTTATGAATACAGGCCCAGAGCTCTGAGATGCTTTATGAATACGGGCCCAGAGCTCTGAGACACTTTATGAATACGGGCCCAGAGCTCTGAGATGCTTTATGAATACGGGCCCAGAGCTCTGAGACACTTTATGAATACAGGCCCATAGCTCTGAGATGCTTTATGAATACGGGCCCAGAGCTCTGCACATGTTCATAAAATGTGGTCCAAGACATCATCACCTAGTACTTCTCCCATGAAGGAAAAAAGCATTGAAGGTTTAATGTGCTGCATCCAGCACCATTGAGACACATTGAACATGCAGAAGACCGACTCAGTTGTTAAATCCAAGGTGATTGTTGTGAAGCCCCCCAGGGCAGGGTAGAAGGGAGCAGAATCAAATCTGCTCTGGATGTTGGCAGTTTGTTGTGTCTAGACAGGGTCATCATCATCATCACCATCATCAATAAAATCATCCATCATTATCAGCATATCATTGTGTGGAGTGTTGAAAGTGAATGCAGTTGTGGTAGAATTTTTGTGTTTGCAACATTGAGAATCAGATCCATTTATGAAAGATTCAATCAGTTACTGTATTTGTCAATACTTCTTTTCAAAGCCCATTCAGCTATGATGCACAAGCATACACATGCATGTAAGAGTGATAATACTGAGTAATGTACTCTGTATACTGCAGTAATGGGTGGGGGAGTAATAATACTGAGTCATGTACTCTGTATACTGCAGTAATGGGTGGGGGAGTAATAATACTGAGTAATGTACTCTGTATACTGCAGTAATGGGTGGTGGTGTAATAATACTGAGTCATGTACTCCGTATACTGCAGTAATGGGTGGGGGAGTAATAATACTGAGTAATGTACTCCATATACTGCAGTATTGGGTGGGGGAGTAATAATACTGAGTCATGTACTCTGTATACTGCAGTAATGGGTGGGGGAGTAATAATACTGAGTCATGTACTCTGTATACTGCAGTAATGGGTGGGGGAGTAATAATACTGAGTAATGTACTCTGTATACTGCAGTAATGGGTGGGCATGCAGGCTGGGGGTAGGGGGGTCCACTACTGTGAAAGGGCACATAATAATCCTGGTAAATGACATCAACATGTCATTTAAAGGAAAGCCTGAATTCAAGCAAAACCCAAAGCACTATATCAAAAAGCCAAACCGGGTGCAAACATAACATTTTCGTCGACAAACCTTCAGGAGAGATTTCTCTTCCCATTCTGATGGCTTTCTTCAATCGACAGCAGAAGATTTTGTAACACGTATTACGGCAGGGGGACTCGATAATCACCAAATCCACAGATGAGAAACTAGAATCCTGCCGCAACAGAACATAATCCAGGGTATTTAAGGCGACATCTTGCAATGTGGTTATAGTAAAGCCTGCCATAAATGTATTAGGAGTTAGATTGTGCACTACCCATACACATACTGTACACACAGTGAGAAACGGACACATTATTGACGTCTATAAGCCTCTCACCGGAGACAGCAGAATATCCTGCAAGATAAAGGAATATTCATTATCTGTATCTATCTTTCTTCTGAACGTGATGTTCACCACTTGGCCTGCAAAATGTGACGAGGCACTGCCAGTACTGGGGATGAGTGAGACTGCTGCCAAGACACATGTCGATGGGCTCTTGTCATGTGAAAGTTTACTAGCAGAGCCTGTGGTGAAGGAGATTGGACAGAGCGGTTTTGGTGTCTACAGCATAGAACAGGCCTTTAACACAACCATTCATAAGGAGAAAAACACAAAAACATTTGTTTATGCAAGATGTTGGAGCCTGACACAGAAAAACAACCCCTTTGACAGTCTGTCTGGAATGTGCGATATGGATGTTGAGCTGAAATATTACCATATATCCATTACCTTTACCTTTACTTTCCTCTAAGGAAAAGGCAATTAAAAGTTCCATCATCTAAACTTGTTTATCAACCTTTCAGTGGCTTTACCTGCACTTTATTTAACCTCCTTAAATCACATGATTTAATCAACTTTAATTAGTTTGTGTCTACACCAACTTAATCCGCTCCATAGTCTAAAAATTCAAGATCCTTTGGGGTCCTTAGAAATTGGCTAAATGACATCTAACCTTTTACCAGAGAGAGAGGGAGAGAGAGAGAGAGAGAGAGAGAGAGAGAGAAAGAAAGAGTGAAAGAGAGAGAGACAGATAGAGTCAGAGAGAGAGAAAGAGTGAGAGAGAGAGAGACAGATAGAGTCAGAGAGAGAGAGAGAGAGAGTGAGAGAGAGAGAGAGAGAGAGAGAAAGAGTGAAAGAGAGAGACAGATAGAGTCGCCAGAGAGAGAGAGAGAGAGAGAGAGAGAGAGAGAGAGATATATATGTTTTGTTGCACCCTTACTGGATAACGTTTTTGATTTATCCTGAGTCTGAGTAGCTAGTCTCAGATGTGCCTGCAGTGCCCACCATGATTAAATGTCTATTTGTAATTACATTTAGCCCATTATTAAAAGTTATGGTAATGCAATCTGATAGTATTATGTGGTTTTATTGTCCTCATTTTCCTGAAGTCATATGAATGCTAAGAATTAAAATGTTTTATTTTCTTCTCATGTATAAATGTGACGTTGTTATGAGAGCTCGCTGTACTCCCTGTAGTGAAACCAGTGAGAGCTCGCGGTCTTCTCGCTCTTCTGTCTCTTGTCTGTTATGGTACTTACAGTTGGCATAACAGACTGGGTCTCTCTCTCATTTCACGCCCATACGGTAATATTCTCGCCACTGCTAAAATCCATGCACAGTGCATATTCTGCTTAGCCTACACTGTTCACATTTTTATCCAGTCGTTTACCCCTGTTATTTGTATAATTGTATCGACTATGTTTAGGTAGCCTTATTAATAGTCAAAACCGTTGTGATATTCCATTATTGATGAGGGGACTGAATTAGTCTAGTTAAAATATAATTAACCGACATTATGTTAAACCCTTAAATCCCAGTAAAGTCACTTATAAAGCATTCCAAAAAGCTACATAACTTATTTCATTTAAGTACGCTAGTTACTCACCTCTGGTTGCATGTTCCTTTTCCTCTTTGGACACTTGTTTTGCCGTTTTTGGGCAAAAGCCCTGTCTTGGGTTTAGAAATCCCACAATGAAACTTCAACTCAGCAGAACAACGCCACGCTAGTTCTCCTTCGAAATAGCAGATTCCATAAAGCGGTTTCAGTTAAGAAATGATCAGCTGGGGTGCTCTGTGGAACAGAAACACAAAGGCTAGGCTACTTGACCGTAGGCTAGCCCTACTGGTCGTTTAGCCTCAACAGAGCTGCTGACTTGATTTGTTGAGAGCGGTAATTTGTAAAACATAATTAAGCCTACCATGTGAATTCAGTGTCCAATAAAACATCCTAAACAATATATTTTCAGCATGGTTGTAAGCAACATAAAACAGTTTGATAGCATACTCTCAGACTCCAGTCCACCAGAATCAGACACACACAAATGGGTATAATTAGCTAGGTTTCCATCAAATTGGTGACATATTTTCATGCCAATATTCAAAAATATGCATAAAGAAAATCAGCGCATTTCCCCACGAGTGGTGTTTCCACCAAACTGACTTTTTTGCGGATAAAACTCAGTGCGTGATGACATAATACACACAATATGTACTTTTTCGCTTAAGTTTTCATGTACCTAATAAATGTTAGGTACTACGGTCTTGGCACATGCGCTCTAGCCAACAGCTTGCCGATACAGTGCGGGTAGGCTGTCCGGGCAGGCTGTGCGGATAGTCTACATGAGATGATAATGGATAAGAACAGATTTTTGTCAAAAGGCATTCAAGCATTGATCATCATGTCACCAGAATAAGACTCTAGCTCAGATATTTATTGGACAGGAGAATCAAGCACATCAATGTGCACTTTCATCACCCCTGTGAAGTTCCTCATAATTTATTTAATTTCCATCAAATTGACTTGTTGCAGATATTAAGGCTATGCGTGATGTCCCAGGGCACATACAATAACGTTTGCCGTTAAATTCCCATGTATCGAATAAAGTGAAATGGTTTCCATCGCATTTTCAACTACAAATAATTGTGCGTTATATAGCGAATGTGCCCACTCTGGTCTCGTGCGCTCTAGCCAACAGCTCACAGATACAGCGAGATTAGGCTACCTACATGATTTTATTATTATGGACAAAAGAGCGAGATTATTTTATTTTGTCAAACGACAGCCAAGCATCGATCATCATGTCACAAGAATAAGACCCCCGATATTTCTTGGAAATGAGTATCAACCTCATCACCGTGCACTTTCACCACCCAGTGAAGTTCCTCATTTATTTAATCTGTAGTCTACTAAACCGCATGCTTTCCCGAGTCGAAATTGGAGTACCACAAAATAGGATGGCATTACTCCGTTTACTTCTAGATGACGGTTAATATATCAAAATGCACGCAAATTACGCCTCTGCCACGCAACCACACGGGCCTGCGAGTCTCTGCAGAACGATATCGGGGACTCAATAATTCAAATAATCTGAAACGCAATTAATACTCCCTGGAGTTGTATTATTGCTCCCAATACAGGCATAAACCTATTCCAAATAGGACTCCAGCCTAGTAATCATCATCATCATCATTATCAGAATCACCTTCGTCATACTTCTTAGGTTGTTGTGATCAAAGAGATCCTATTAAATTACTATTCTAATTCTATGGTTGTGATTGTCACCACTATGAATGCTTACGTAATCAAAAGTATTTAGTGGTAGGTCTACTTAGAACATTTTATTCTAAAGTCTTGGCTTTCTTTTCTGCCGTGATCGTTACGGCTTTCTGAGTTCCATTTAGTTCTTATACTAATGAACTAATCAAGAAAACAGTCTAATTGGCTCAAAGCCTAACGACAGCGTGCAAGATTTAGGGCAGAGTAGATTTTATCTGTTATAAGTAAATGCTGGCCTGCTGTTGACAGCCAGTTGCTTCTGGCACAATGCCTATTTACATTCGCGTCAATGTATACAATATGACGGCCCCTCCCTGCTCTGTCTACTGGGTTTTGCTGTGCTTCCTTCATGCAGGAGGTTGATGGGCGGAGTAGGAGAGGTGGGCGGAGCTTGGAGGGTCGTCAGTGATTATTGTTGTGAGTGTTCACTTTATTTATGGAATACATTCATTTTGTTATTCCTTTACTCAGTGTGTGGTTTCCCCATTGTTTGTTACAAGCTTGATCCAGGTTATGACAACTGTGACTTGAGTATATACTATGTGGAAGTTAAAGGAAAACTCTTGTATATATATTTTTCTTATTAGTCCACTGTTAATACAGTCCCAAAATGTGTTGCATGTCAGCAGTCAACTTTTCAAGATAATGGACTTTCAAAAGCAAAGTGTTGCCTGTGATAACATTTGATATTAGATGTGTAAAAACTACAGTGCATTCGGGAAAGTATTCAGACCCCTTTATTTTTTCCACATTTCGTTACGTTACAGCCTTATTCTAAATTGTATTAAATTGTATTTTCCCTCATCAATCTACATACAATACCCCATAATGACAAAGCAAAAACTTTTTTTTATACATTTTTGCAAATGTATTAAATGAAATATCACATTTCCAAAAGTATTCAGACCCTTTGCTCAGCACTTTGTTGAAGCCCCTTTGGCAGCGGTCTTCTTGGGTATGACGCTACAAGCTTGGCACACCAGTATTTGGGTTTCTCCCATTCTTCTCTGCAGATCCTCTCAAGCGATGTTAGATCGGGTTCAAGTCCGGGATCTGTCTGGGCCACTCAAGGACATTCAGAGACTTGTCCCGAAAGCCAGTCCTGCGTTGTCTTGGCTGTGTGCTTAGGGTCGTTGTCCTGTTGGAAGGTGAACCTTCGCCCCAGTCTGAAGTCTGAAGCAGATTTTCATAAAGGATCGCTCTCTACTTTTCACCATTTATCTTTCCCTCGATCCTGACTAGTCTCCCAGTCCCTGCAGCTGAAAAACATCCCCACAGCATGATGCTGCCACCAGCATGCTTCACCGTAGGGATGGTGCCAGGTTTCCTCCAGACATAACACTTGGCATTCAGGCCAAAGAGTTCAATCTTGGTTTCATCAGACCAGAGAATCATGGTCTGAGAGTCCAGGGTGCCTTTTGGCAAACTCCAAGAGGGCGGTCATGTGCCTTTTACTGAGGAGTGGCTTCGGTCTGGCCACTTTACCATAAAGGCCTGATTGGTGGAGTGCTGCAGAGATGGTTGTCCTTCTGGAAGTTTCTCCCATCTCCACAGAGGAACTCTGGAGCTCTGTCAGAGTGACCATCGGGTTCTTGGTCACCTCCCTGACCAATAACCTTCTCCCCTGATTGCTCAGTTTAACCGGGCAGACAGCTCTAGGAAACTTCTTCCATTTAAGAATGTTGGAGTCCACTGTGTTCTTGGGCATCTTCAATGCTGCAGACATTTTTTCCCAGATCTGTGCCTCGAAAACAATCCTGTCTCGGAGCTCTACAGACAATTGGTTTTTGCTCTGACATGCACTGTCAACTGTGGGACCTTATATAGACAGGTGTGTGCCTTTCCAAATCATGTCCAATCAGGTGGACTCCAATCAAGTTGTAGAAACATCTCAAGGATGATCATTGGAAATAGGATGCAAATAGGATGCACATCATTGGAAATAGGATGCAATCAGTTACTTTACCAGCAAAAATATTGTAATCAGACTACAGATACTTTTGAAAACTAAATGATTACTTATTGGATTACTTTTAAATTATGATGTGGCTGTGTTCCTTTAAGCTAGGCATATGAGAAATACAGTATGTGTGAAAGCAAAAGATTACCTAGGCTATCCACAGTTGACATTTTTGGTATTATATTGCAACAAGATTACAGTAGATTTTCAATGGTAAGCATTTTATTTTGTAAGTTCAAGGGAAACAGTATTCATAATTGACACAATGAGTTTCCTTGTTCCCTTCCGGCGTATTTCTGGGGTGAATTTACACTAAACGTATTCTACAAAAACAGCAAACCAAAGTACCGACTCAGAGAGCCAAGCTTTCATAAACAGGAACCAAATGAATATTTCATCTCATCATCATCATTGCCAAGCCACAGTTATTTCTTTGTGAACAAGTCATTTCTGTGTGTATCATTGCTTGAATACAGGTTCTGTCGATGTCCAAAGCGTATGACACTATTGTCTGTGATCAATTTTACATTCTGTTAGCTGTGTAAAACTACGAAATGGTTTAGGACATTGTAATGAAATATATAGGCCTAATGCTTTTGTTGTAGGTTTGATTAATATTCCCAATAGTTTTGATGTACTATGTTTTGTCCTGTTGCTTTCACACTGCCTTTGCTGATAGCCGGGTTGGGGATTACAAAAAACTGTAACTGTAATAATTTACTTTACCAGCATACATATTGTAATCAGATTACAGCTACGTTTGAAAAACTAGATGATTACTTTTAAATTCAGAAGAATGTTTGGCAAACCCATTATGACACCTTTCTGTTTTTTCATTAACATTCAATTCAGCATTGAAAAAAGTGGCAAATTTAAGTTTGTTCCACCTGAGTCTGACCATAAATCAGAGACCACTATGACAAAATGTCTTCTTCTAATGCCTCTTAGGGGGAAAGTAATCCAAAAGTAACTAAAATCAATCAGATTAAATTACTGAGTTTGGGCAATCCAAAAGTTACGTTACTAATTACAATTTTGGACAGATAACTAGTAACTGTAACAGATTACATTTAGAAAGTAACCGGGCTGCTGGTAGAACCACACCACCACGCTCACATTGTGACTTTGTGTGTGACCTGTTTTACAGGCCTAACGCCCTGGTTACTCTCTTATCTTCCAAAGGTCACCAAAGGTCAGAAGGAAAAAACAGCAGTACATCTGGATATTGGAAAAGACATAATTAATGAGGCAGAACCTCATCAGCCTGTCTTTAGTAAGGGATCAGGAGTTGACAGCTTTGCCAGCTATGCAAATACTATTCCACTTAGAGCTACAGTTGTGGTCAAAGGTTTTGAGAATGACACAAGTATTGGTCTCCACAAAGTTTGCTGCCTCAGTGTTGATGATGCCAATTTGCATATACTCCAGAATGTCATGAAGAGTGATCAGATGAATTGCAATTCATTGCAAAGTCCCTCTTTGCCATGAAAATGAACTTAATCCCCCAAAAACATTTCCACTGCATTTCAGCCCTGCCACAAAAGGACCAGCTGCCATCATGTCAGTGATTGTCTCGTTAACACAGGTGAGAGTGTTGACGAGGACAAGGCTGGAGATCACTCTGTCATGCTGATTGAGTCAGAATAACAGACTGGAAGCTTTAAAAGGAGGGTGGTGCTTGAAATCATTGTATTCCTCTGTCAACCATGGTCACCTGCAAGGAAACAAGTGCCGTCATCATTGCTTTGCACAAAAAGGGCTTCACAGGCAAGGATATTGCTGCTAGTAAGATTGCACCTAAATCAACCATTTATCGGATCATCAAGAACTTCAAGGAGAGAGGTTCAATTGTTGTGAAGAAGGCGTCAGGGCACCCAAGAAAGTCCAGCAAGCGCCAGGACCGTCTCCTAAAGTTGATTCAGCTGCACCACCAGTGCAGAGCTTGCTCAGGAATGGCAGCAGGCAGGTGTGAGTGCATCTGCACGCACAGTGAGGCGAAGACTTTTGGAGGATGGCCTGGGCAGCAAAGAAGCCATTTCTCTCCAGGAAAAACATCAGGGACAGACTGATATTCTGCAAAAGGTACAGGGATTGCTGAGGACTGGGGTAGAGTCATTTTCTCTGATGAATCCCCTTTCCGATTGTTTGGCCCATCCGGAAAACACCTTGTTCGGAGAAGACAAGGTGAGCGCTACCATCAGTCCTGTGTCATACCAACAGTAAAGCATCCTGAGACCATTCATGTGTGGGGTTGCTTCTCAGCCAAGGGAGTGGGCTCACTCACAATTTTGCCTAAGATAGACAGATAGATAGATAGATAGATAGATAGATAGATAGATAGATAGATAGATAGATAGATAGATAGATAGATAGATAGATAGATAGATAGATAGATAGATAGATAGATAGATAGATAGATAGATAGATAATGCACTTATTTCTTTGTCAAGCAGCTACAACAAAACATAGGGCAGGTGCAAAATGGCAGAACGAAAATACACAAAAGACAGATACACGATACATGATACATAGAGCGTCAGTTTGAAAAAGTATAGAAATACAAGAAGTCTGGAGTGCTAAAAAAGCTATAAAAAGACATTACATAGTATGGGTGGTTGGCTAAATATCTACACTATACATTGGCGGATGGTGCATGGTTAACTATACTATACAGGTCGATGGCAGAGAAATACTTCAATAGCTAAAAATGCGTATGATATGAGAGAGGGTAATAATAGTTTACTTAATAGATATACTGGTTAAATGAACAGGTAAGTGAAAATGTAGCATGGTTAAATTAACTGTACAGGTAAATATACAGTTAAATTTACAGGTAAGTGAATATTTGCATGGTTACATTAACTGTACAGGTAAATGACAGGAAGATATACTTAAATAGCTAAATGTGTGTATGATATAATTTGGGGTAATAATAGTAATTCCCTTAAAATACAGTCCTTAGTGCGCAGGGTTTAATTACAGATAACTGCACATATTGAACATTCGATATACTAAAAGCAATGAAAAAAAAAAGATACAACTGACAGGATACTAAAATGCATTCCTGAGTGAATGACTACGTAAGTTAAGTCCAAGAATTACTTGCAATATTGCACGTGATATGATATAACAACTGTACATGAGAAAGTATATACAGACCTGAATGAATAAATAAGTCCTGAGTGAATGAGTGATTACGGACCAGAGTTACTCACGGATGGATGCACAATTGTTAAGATAGGTCCTAACACCCCAACAGTTCCAGGTCTGTGTTGCCAACGGCACAGCACCCCGGTGAGGCATTAAATAGTCTAATAGCCGCCGGCAGGAAGGACCTCCTGTAGCGCTCTTTGGCACACCGTGGTGGGATCAGTCTGTGACTGAAAGTGCTCCTCTGCGTCATAACCATGGCATGCAGAGGGTGGGTGACGTTGTCCATGATGGCCAGCAGTTTGGCCAGGATCCGTCTCTCTGCCACCTCCTCTAGAGTGTCAAGGCTCATCCCCAGGACAGAGCTAGCCTTCCTGATCAGCTTATTTACCCGAGAAGCATCACCGGCTTTTATGTTGGCTCCCCAGCACACAACTGCAAAAAAGATGGCACTGGCCACCACAGACTGGTAGAAGGTACGCAGTAGTTTACTGCACACGTTGAAGGACCTCAGAAAGTAGAGTCGGCTCTGGCCCTTTTTGTACAGGGCCCCAGTGTTACCAGCCCATTCCAGCCTGTTGTCCATATGGACTCCCAGGAACTTGTATGACCCAACCATTTCCACATCCATCCCCTGTATAGGGACTGCAGTCAGTTGTGCCTTGGTTCTCCTGAAGACCATCTCCTTTGTTTTGCTGATGTTGAGCTGAAGGTGGTTCTGCTCACACCACAACACAAAGAAGCCATGAATAAAGAATTGTACAAACACATCCTCTGAGAGCGACTTCTCCCAACCATCCAAGAACAGTTTGGTGACGACCAATGCCTTTTCCAGCATGATGGAGCACCTTGCCATAAGGCAAAAGTGATAACTAAGTGGCTCGGGGAACAAAACATCGACATTTTTGGTCCATGACCAGGAAACTCCCCAGACCTTAATCCCATTGAGAACTTGTGGTGGATCCTCAAGAGGCGGGTGGACAAACAAAAACCCACAACTTCTGACAAACTCCAAGCATTGATTATGCAAGAATGGCCTGCCATCAGTCAGGATGTGGCCCAGAAGTTAATTGACAGCATGCCAGGGCGGATTGCAGAGGTCTTGAAAAAGAAGGGTCAACACTTCAAATGTTGACTCTTTGCATATACTGAATGTCATTGTCAATGAAAGCCTTTGACACTTATGGAATACTTGTAATTATACTTCAGTGTACCATAGTAACTACTGACATAAAGATCTAAGAACACTGAAGCAGCAAACTTTGTGGAGATCAATACTTGTGTCATTCTCAAAACGTTTGACCACGACTGTACACTCATATACTCAGTGGGCTAGAGCAGTGTTTCCCAACCCTGGTCCTCCAGCACCCCCAACAGTACACATTTTCATTGTAGCCTGAACAAACACACCTCATTCAACTCATTGAGGGCTTGATGATTAGTTGACAAGTTGAATCAGGTGTGCTTGTCCAGGGTTACAATACAAATGTGTACTGCTGGGGGTACTGGAGGACCAGGGTTGGGAAACACTGGTAGACCTACACTGATATAACCAGTGGGTTAGAGCTACTCATTTGGATACCAAATTATCATTTTGTCACACAGACTAGAATTTACAACATGCATTTATAACCTTTATCAATAATCACTTTTCTACATTTTGTTGCAATTAACCTAGTGGTTATAGATAGTCACTATTCAGCTAGTGGTTATACATATTCACTATTCAGCTAGTGGTTAGAGAGAGTCACTATTCAGCCAGTGGTTAGAGAGCGGCAGGTAGCCTAGAGGTTAACATCGTGGAGCCAGTAACCGAAAGGTTTCTGGTTCGGATTCCCGAGCCGACTAGGTGAGAAGTCTGTCAATGTGCACTTGAGCACAGCACTTAACCCTGGTCCTGTAAATGACAAAATATACGAATCCATAGGCTCTGCAATGACCAGTATGAATACAAAGTGTTGTGTGTTTTTTATTTTTATTTAGATGGAGTTCTGGGTGAATTACGTTGGTAAAGATTAATTATCAATATTTGTGTGGATCATCTGTGGAGATAGTAGTGTTGTATTATCAGCATGTTAGTAAGATCTAGCTAATCTATCTGGTGTAATGTCTCTGTCTTTGAGCCCTATCTGGTGTAATGTCTCTGTCTTTGAGCCCTATCTGGTGTAATGTCTCTGTCTATGAGCCCTATCTGGTGTAATGTCTCTGTCTTTGAGCCCTTTCTGGTGTAATGTCTCTGTCTTTGAGCCCTATCTGGTGTAATGTCTCTGTCTATGAGCCCTATCTGGTGTAATGTCTCTGTTTATGAGTCCTATCTGGTGTAATGTCTCTGTTTATGAGTCCTATCTGGTGTAATGTCTCTGTTTATGAGTCCTATCTGGTGTAATGTCTCTGTTTATGAGTCCTATCTGGTGTAATGTCTCTGTCTATGAGCCCTATCTGGTGTAATGTCTCTGTCTTTGAGCCCTATCTGGTGTAATGTCTCTGTTTATGTGCCCTATCTGGTGTAATGTCTCTGTCTATGAGCCCTATCTAGTGTAACCTTCCATGGGTCTCCAATGTCACTGGGCTTGAAGGCATCGGTTCCTATTCTGAAACTGACGTCTAAGAGGCCAAAACCATGTCTGAACCTCTGCCCTTACGTTCGTTTTGGATTAATACAATTGTGTAATGTGTCAATTAGATGATATATTCTTTGTTGTTTTATTAAAAGGGATTGGGAAATTATGTCTCTGAATGTCTTCTGTAAGTTATTCAAGCTATTCAGGCAGATTCTGAAAAATGTGGGACTGACCCATAGACCTACCAGAGTAGTATTATTCAACATTTGCTGGACTTCATTACCCATAAAGGTAGAAAAAGGTTAATAAATAGTAAAGAAAGACTTTCCCATCTGCTTGTATTTGGTCAAATAATTTCATCCATATAATATATGCACATGAATTTCTCTGTACATTTCCATGAATCCCCAATATGTGCAAAATTTACATATCAACTGGAACATCCATTCATCACACTCACGCAGCAGCAGCATTGCACAAAATGTAATAGTAAGATGGTGCCGTACTGTATGGCTGCCGTCTTGAGAGAGCCGATGGTGCCGTACTTGAACATCAGATCAGCAGTAACTAACCTCAATCTTCGGCATCAACTTCGACTCATCCGCCTTGGGCTCTTTAGGTACCTCCGATCCACTCTTCGGGCTACCCAAGAGGAAACGCCTGCGAAAAAGAGGCAAGAGATCGGACCTCCTGTTGAGACTAAGGCGAAGGGAAAACCGTCCACCACTTCCCTCCATTCTATAGTCTCTGGACGACCTCCGATAGCAGATTTGCTATCAACTGGACTCTCGTGCCTGAACTATTATCTGTTTTTCTAAAGCATGGCTTTCGAACAAGATAACCCCCATGGCTATCCAACTAGATGTATTCTCCATACTCCGAGGGGACAGGTCATTGGATTCAGGGAAATCCAGAGGGGGTGGGGTATGTCTCTTCATCAACAACAGATGGTGTACAGAATCTAGCGCAGTGGAAGTCTCAACCTATTGTTATCTCGTCTTGGAATACCGGATGTCAAATGCAGACCTTGCTACCTCCCGAGAGAGTTATCTGTTATCATGACTGCTGTATATATTCCACCTCAGGACAACCACAACAACAAGCTTAACAAACTGTATAAAGCTATAAACAACCAGGAAACCATGTACCCGGAAGCTGCTTTTCACAATCAAATGCTGACCGAGATAATGTTTGGCAATAATAGCCACAGCCGTCTATATCCCCCCTCAAGCCGATACCACGACGGCCCTCAAAGAACTTCACTGGACTATGCAAACAGGAAACCACATATCTTGAGGTTGCATTTATTGTAGCTGGGGATTTTAACAAAGCAAATTTGAGGAAAAGGATCCCGAAATTCTATCAACATATTGATTGTTGTACTCACGCTGCTAAAACGCTCTACCATTGTTATACTCCCTTCCCGAATGCATATAAGGCCCTCCCCCACCCTCCATTCTGCAAATCGGACCACGATTCCATCATTCTCCTTCCATCGTATAGGCAGAAACTCAAACAGGAAGCACCCGTGGTAAGGACTATTCAACGCTGGTCTGACCAATCGGAATCCACACTTCAAGATTGTTTTGATCACAAGGACTGAGATTTGTTCTGGGTAGCTTCAGAAAATAATATTGACACATACACAGATACGGTGAATGAGTTTATCAGGAAGTGCATAGGAGATGTTGTACCCACTGTGACTATAAAAAACCTAACCAACGGGAGTAAGACTTTTAAGTGTGTTAACCCTCGCAAGGCTGCCGGCGAAGATGGTATCCCTAGCCGCATCCTCAGAGCATGCGCAGACCAGCTGGCTGGTTTGTTTACAGATATATTCAATCTCTCCCTATCCCTGTCTGTTGTCCCAACATGCTTCAAGATGGCCACCATTGTCTCTGCA
The DNA here is from genome assembly GCA_023634145.1 of Thymallus thymallus. NCBI lineage: Eukaryota > Metazoa > Chordata > Actinopteri > Salmoniformes > Salmonidae > Thymallus > Thymallus thymallus. Next base: position 6,884,590 of record CM042404.1, read on the forward strand.
CCTAAGAAAGCAAAGGTAATTTAACTAAATGACTACCAACTCTGTCATCATGAAGTGCTTTGAGAGACTAGTTAAAGATCATATTATATCCACCTTACCTGCCATCCTAGACCCACTTCAATTTGCATACCGCCCCAATAGATCCACAGACGACGCAATCACCAACACACTGCACACTGCCCTATCCCATCTATGTACGAATGCTGTTCATTGACTATAGCTCAGCATTCAACACCATAGTACCCTCCAAGCTCATCATCAAGCTCGAGGCCCTGGGTCTGAACCCCGCCCCGTGCAACTGGGTCCTGGACTTGCTGACGGGTCACCCCCAGGTAGTGAATGTAGGAAACATCACTTCCTCTTCGCTGATCCTCAACACTGGGCCCCCACAAGGGTGCGTGCTCAGCCCCCTCCTGTACTCACCCATAACTGCGTGGCCAAGCACGACTCCAACTCAATCATCAAGTTTGCAGACGATACAACAGTAGTAGGCTTGATTACCAACAATGACGAAACAGCCTGCAGGGAGGAGGTGAGGGCTCTGGGAGTGTGGTGCCAGGAAAATAACCTCTCACTCAAGAAAAACTAAGGAGATGATCGTGGACTTCAGGAAACAGCAGAGGGAGCACCCCCCGAACCACATCAATGTGAACGCAGTGGAGAAGATGGAAAGCTTCACGTTCCTCAGCATACACATCACTGACAAACTGAAATGGTCCACTCACACAGACAATGTGGTGAAGAAGGCACAACAGTGTTGACCATTCCTGCCTGCCCTGACCCTGAACCTGCCTGCTGTCTTGTACCTTTGCCCCACTACTCTGGATTACCGAACTCTGCTTGCCCCTATCCTGTTTTTTGCCAACCCCTGTTGGTTAAATAAACATTGTTATTCCGACGTTGTCTGCGTCTGGGTCTTTCCTTCCAACGTGATATACATGTGATGCCCAACTTCTATTAACAAGTCTCCTTTGCCACTAGGGGCGATAAAGTCCAAAACCACTGTTAAGGTGCTTCCCAGACAAAGGTTCTGTGACGTTTTAGTTCGTTTTGGACTTCGGTGAAGTTTTTTTGGGCTGTTCAGGCACACCATTCTTTTTCTGAAGGCAAGCCGAAGTTCAGAGCTTATGTCTACACCCCTTCGTCTGTGATTGGTCAACAGTAGGGAGTCTTCAATAAAGTCTTTGTTGTCATTGTTCGAGTGACGACTCGTTTTCATGCACATTTTTTCATTGAGAAATTTCATTTTAAGAATGTGAAATGTCAGAATAATAGGAGAGATAATGATTTATTTCAGCTTTTATTTCTTTCATCACATTCCCAGTGGGTCAGAAGTTTACATACACTCAATTAGTATTTGGTAGCATTGCCTTTTAATTGTTTAACTTGGGTCAAACGTTTCGGGTAGCCTTCCACAAGCTTCCCACAATAGGTTGGGTGAATTTTGGCCCATTCCTCCTGACAGAACTGGTGTAACTGAGTCAGGTCTGTAGGCCTCCTTGCTCGCACACACTTTTTCAGTTCTGCCCACAGATTTTCTATAGGATTGAGGTCAGGGCTTTGTAATGGCCTCTCCAATACCTTGACTTTGTTGTCCTTAAGCCATGGTCAGGATGCTCTCGATGGTGCAGTTGTATAACTTTTTGAGGATCTGGGGACCCATGCCAAATATTTTCAGTCTCCTGAGGGTGAAAGGTGTTGTCGTGCCCTCTTCACAACTGTCGTGGTGTGTTTGGACCATGATAGTTTGTTGAACATGAAACTCTCGACCCGCTCCACTACAGCCCCACAGAGGTATAAACCCACCTCAACCATTCCAGTACACCTGCACATTGAATAAGGTACTGGCACTGACCTGTATATAATACAATATTATATAAAAACACATAATTATTATATTTTCTATTATTATCTATATTATCTATATTATTATTTATTATTATTATTATTATTATTACTGCATTGTTGGGAAAGAGCGCTCAATGTAAGAATTTCACTGTACTGTTTTACACCTGTTGCAATTTATGCAGAATAGTGAGCATAGAAATACGTAGCTTTGCACGGTTTTCTTGCTTTTAGCTTTCACACTGAAATGTAAGATATTTACCATAGTAATTGGGGATAATGGGAGTTGTACATAATGAGGTTGTTGTAATAAATAAAGCACACAGGGAAAATGTAAAATAGCATGTTTGGCATATAACCTGGTATGACCTCTCTCTCATGAACCATGATGGCTATACATAAATTATTGACTGTAACAGAAGTAAAACAGTCCCTTTCTAAGTAAATATTCATTGAGCTGACTAGAAACAGTTCATGCATCTCATCCTCTGATGGTTTGCTGTTCTTTGAGGTGATGTTGTGATGCTGCCTTGGGTAGATTCGGTCCATTACCTTGTGCTTGAGGTTGTCTGTTTGGTTGATGTGGGTAGGGATTTTACCCTAACAAGAGCTTCCTGGTTTTCTCATTCTCTGGAAGAGCTTCCTGGTTGTCTCATTCTCTGGAAGAGCTTCCTGGTTGTCTCATTCTCTGGAAGATCTTCCTGGTTGTCTCATTCTCTGGAAGAGCTTCCTGGTTGTCTCATTCTCTGGAAGAGTAAGCAGAACATATACACTACCGGTCAAAAGTTTTAGAACACCTACTAATTCAAGAGGTTTTCTTTATTTTTACTATTTTCTACATTGTTGAAGACATCAGAACTATGAAAAAACACATATGGAATCAAGTAGTAACCAAAAAAGTGTTAAACAAATCAAAATATATTTGATAGCCACCCTTTGCCTTGATGACAGCTTTGCGCACTCTTGGCATTCTCTCAACCAGCTTCACCGCAAATGCTTTTCCAACAGTCTTGAAGTAGTTCCCACTTATGCTGAGCACTTGTTGGCTGCTTTTCCTTCACTCTGTGGTCGAACTCATCCCAAACCATCTCAATTTGGTTGAGGTCAGGGGATTGTGGAGGCCAGGTTATCTGATGCAGCACTCCATCACTTTCCTTGGTAAAATCTCCCTTACACCACCTGGAGGTATGTTGGGACATTGTCCTGTTGAAAAAAATAATACAAATAAAATAAAAAAACCAGATGGGATTGCGTATGCTGTGGTAGCCATGCTGGTTAAGTGTGCCTTGAATTCTAAATAAATCACAGACAGTGTCACCAGCAAAGCACCCCCACACCATAACACCTACTCCGTGCTTTACGGTGGGAAATACACATGCAGAGATCATCTGTTTACCCACACCACATCTCACAAAAACACAGAGGTTGGATCCAAATATTTCCACCAGTCAAATGTCCATTACTCGCGTTTCTTGGCCCAAGCAAGTCTCTCTGTCAGGTCCTGTTCCATATGTCATAGTTTTGATGTCTTCACTATTACTCTACAATGTAGAAAACAGTAAAGAAAACCCCTTGATTGAGTAGGTGTTCTAAAACTTTTGACCAGTAGTGTAGGTAGTAAGATTAATGACATCTTATTTATCCATACTAATATAATGACAGGAACAGTGATCTCTAGTAGTGGTCCATGGGGAACCCCTCACCTCCCATCCTGCATGAGTTGTCTCGGCCACTCTCTCCCAGAATCCTGTGCAGGTTATCAGCTGAGACCCGCCCATCATCACAACGACTGACATTCCTCACAAGACTGACAGAGAGAGAACCAGGAGTACTAGAGTAGTAACAACAGCAACTAACAGTAAGAGTGGTTGTGATATTAGTACTGGGCCTCCTCACCACTTCCCTACAGAGTCCTGATGCAGCAGCTGGATGACATCATCTGTATTACTTTCCACCAGGGCCCTGTACATTCCAGGAACTTAAGACCAGTAATAAACACAGAATGACAACAGCATCATATTTTACACAGTGCACTAAGTGTCTGACATTATTGACAATTACTTCCGCAACTGTTTTACAGAACAATAACACTACATCCCCTTTGACGTTCTCTGTGATCCCAACAGCACTCATCTGCAGAGAAAACACAATTAACCACCGAAAGCGTATTAATTGTCCCTCAAGTGTCCTCCCAGCCTGATCCACACACTGAAGGAACCCGGCATCAGCACCCGCCCCGGGTCACTCAGCTCGCCCTGGAGACACAGCCAGACACAACACAACCCTGCATGGTGGGATATGGTAGGACACAATTATTACAAAATTCACTTTGTAATAATTAGGGGAAATCATTAATTTCTCACTAAGTCACTCATATGGTCTCTCACTCACACTCTCTACCTCATTCCCTGTGATTACGATCTCGTGCATGGAGTTGTTGACAGACTTGAGGAGATCCAGCATGGCCTCTAGTGCCCCCTGCAGCTCAGAGATATACTCACTGTCCGCGCTGTGCTTCAACAGCTCCTGTTGGGAAAGACAGGAGCCCCAGAGGCCCAATGTGTTACAATGTTCGACCTGATGAAGATCCGTTTCGGATCTAAACGTTTTCAATAAAGCGGTGAATTGGGAGCTTTAACAGTGTGTGGCCCTTCTTGTTCTTTACAATGAAAATGTCACAATGTTAAAACTGTTAAATACATGAACCATCTAAGTCAACATGTTGTTGGCTGGGCCCAAGCACTACTCCATCTTCAGTAGCAGCTGGTACTTAGTCAGCTCTGGACTGGCTTCAGTAGGTATGAGTCCAACACCAGTTTGTGCTCCAACTTTCTCTGACACTCCTACACAGGATGGAGACGGAAACAGTGGCGACCCATCATACCATGCCTGTTTTGCTTTACTTTGGTATTAATATAATCATCATGAATCACAGTGACAATATACTGGCAAGTCCTTTTCCATCCTTGTCATATGAAGAGAAATTATAGATAAAACGTATCGTTGCTCATCGGCCATTGGACATAAACATTACGCAACAATTTGGAAATTGCAAATTCAACAATGAGTGGTTTGGAAGGAATCAGTGGCTAACTGCAAGCGTTGCAAAGCAATCACTAGCCTGCTATTCAGTCTGGGTTTAAGGGTATCTTTTCCAAGCTTAAAAGGATAAACATTCAACACCATGGGCCAGAAAAGTTTGAATACATTGGCCATGCTGTCAATCCAACATGACTTCTGCCGTGTTCAAAACAACTGGAAACTCGGAACTGGGAAATCTCAGACTTCAGTGAGTTCAAAACAACTGGGAACTCGGGAAAAAAATTGCTTCGACTGATAAAATACATTTTGAACGGTAATCCAACTCGGAACTAGGGCCTTTTTCTAGAGCTCCGACCTGAAGATCACTGACGTCATGATTCAACCTTGTTTTTTTTCCCAAGTTCCCAGTTGTCTTGAAAGCACCATAAATCCAGAGTGCTAGACTTTGATTACAGAGTTGGATGACACAATTTGCACACAAGGACCGCCGCACCACCTTCTTGTTAAAAGTGGGCACAGCACAACAAGGTGAGTCCAAAAATGTATTGTATGCTGCTACATAAATTATGTAATATGCTAGGAAGATATGTATACTGTAGCTAAGAAAGTAATACTAAGTGTATGTTGTCTAGTAAGCTGTTATTAGCCCCACCCTAATAATTTGGTCCCTTTCACCCTCATAACTTAGCCTACTGTTCTGACTTGGTGGTGCACATGTAGCCTATAGCCTGTTTTAGAGAAATGTATTCATTGAATATTGTAAGACCTTTCATTGTCTGCTTATATGCCCCCTTTAATTATCCTACAGTTCTGACTTGGTGTACAGGGAGAATACTGTAAGAAAGGCATGTTCTGAATTCTGTCGCTGTACATTTCAAAAGTGCTGAACAAATAGTTATATTGACTACATCCGTCCTAGCTCGTTCATTAATGATTTAATCGAAATTACGGATTGCCTCTTATCCGCTCGTTGTCCCCTTATGTCATAGTTTGTACATCTCAATTGTCAGTAGAAACCATATTTGTTTAAGCAAGTCAGCCATATTGGTTATGTTTTTTAAAAGGCAGTAAATGAGGCTGGATGAACTGTTTCCCTGCCAGACAAGGCTCCGCTGATAGCCAGGTGTAGCGGTGGTAAGGATTCACTTCATGGTGCTGATAAGAAAGCTCTGCTTTTAGGACAGCCTTATGTAGGCCCTCACAGTTTGTGGCCACCGTTTGTCAGTGTTATATTACAATTAATGTATTTGTTAGTGTTGTGACTTTGCTGGCATGAATCTAAAACATTTTGGTGGAGTTTGCCCCACTAAGATTTACATGCTACAATCTCCACTGGACAGAAATATTGAAGAAATGTATCCAGACGACACACATTTGTCAAATCTATAACTTCAAATAAAAAAATCAAATAAACGTTTTATCAATGGATGAAAGGGTATTTAAAAGTGGAAGATATGTAGAAGTGCATCTCTGGTCTATAATAAAACTTGGCAGTGCACTTAGCGAGAGTACCTGGAAAAATGGCCAAGCAGTCCACTGTTTCCATAGACAGAGAAAGCATGGTTACAGGTGTCGCTGACTGATGACCTCATAATACATGCTGACACTGGGTCAGAGAGGGATGGTCACAAGCTTGCTCACCCGTTGTAGAAAGCAAGCTCCAACCCTCTCAGGAGTTTCCAGGCACTCCTCCAAGTCCGGGAGGAAGGTCCTGCAGAGAGGAGGAGGGGAGGACATGGCAGGCTTAAATTCAATCAATGCATTATTTACTCTGTAAAAAATGAGTCAGAGCTTCTGCTCATCAGTGCCTGTGTGTGTGTCTGTGTGAGTCTGTGTCTGTGTGTGAGAGAGAAAGAGAGTACATCCGTGTGTATGTGTGTACATCCTTGCCTGCTGTGGAATTTGTAGATCTCTGGCGTATTTCCAAAGAGGACCTCCTTCTTGCTGCACAGGACAGAGGTTAGAGGATAGGGTTACCCAGCTCTGCTCTATAACCCTAGGGAAATGGATACTTTGTTTTTATCCTGTACCCTTCGGGATGGTTTGTGTGTCTGTGCAACTTTCATATCAAACACCTTACCAGCAAGACAGAGAGCAGCTCCTCTACATAGGTCCTCTCTGTCTCAATAAGCTCTTTGATTATGTGTCTGAAGACACAGAGCACAGTCAGCGAGATCCGCAGAGAGAACGAGCGAGACAGAGAGAGACAGAGAAGCACCAGTAAGGGGAATTGCTTTATTAAATTAAATAATGTGAACCTGATGAAACGTTATCGGCAGATAACAGACAAAAACAGATACAAACAGGTGTTGAAACCAATCTGGAGTCGGACAGTACATGCAGACTGATGTTGAGTGGGGATGGGTGCTGTTTCACTGTTTCAGCTGGCTTGGGCTCTCCTCTCCATTCTAGCTGTAGGAGAGACAGCTGAGGTTCTCCTCATAATCATGCATCACCTCTATCTGGATGGGAGAGACCAGAGAGGACAGAAGGGTTGTGTCAGCATGGAGTTTAGTCAACGTGACAAGCTGACAAATGATAAACCACTCTAGAGCACAGAGGCAATGTGGAGGTCAGACAAAAATATGCTATTCCACACTGAAGAAAATACTGTTCACATGAAATGTACATTTGGGACATTCTATGAGTACTTAATTAATGCAGTAGATGTTACAGAACTTTTTGATCTTCATGTGTAATAACCCAACTCTCACCGTTGTAGGGCTTTTCCGAGCTGCCCTCTTGCCGGGTAAGAGGTCAAAAGAGAACCTTGAGTTGAGAACCGAGTTGAAATCTACACCTGCAGACATGAAGACACACACAGAATGATTATAAAAAACTGTAAATACTTCACCTGACCTGAGGGAGACAGGCTGCTGAAGGTTTGCATTGGGGAGAGTGCTCAGGGGCTACTAAGCTGGATGTCAGCCAGCTTCCTCAGACACGCCTGTCTGTTGTGGATCATTCCCTGCATGGCAGACAGCATCTCAATGGCCACCCCAATCTGAGACTGACAAACACAGAGAGAGGGAGAGGGAGAGGGAGAGGGAGAGGGAGAGGGAGAGAGAGAGAGGGAGAGGGAGAGGGAGAGGGAGAGAGAGAGAGAGAGAGAGAGAGAGAGAGAGAGAGAGAGAGAGAGAGAGAGAGAGAGAGAGAGAGAGAGAGAGAGAGAGAGAGAGAGAGAGAGAGAGATATGTTTTGTTGCACCCTTACTGGATAACGTTTTTGATTTATCCTGAGTCTGAGTAGCTAGTCTCAGATGTGCCTGCAGTGCCCATCATGATTAAATGTGTATTTTTAATTACATTTAGCCCATTATTAAAAGTTATGGTAATGCAATCTGATGGTATTATGTGATTTTATGAGAGAAGAGAAGAGAGAGATTTTTATTGATAATTTCACTTTTGTTTACTATCTATTTCACTTGCTTTGGCAATGTAAACATATAAATGGATAGGCCTATTTGATCTGCATGATGGAGACAGTAGGTTGTTCATAATGATAGTTTAAGCTTGTGTTGGTAATAGTATTACAGTAGTTGCATTGATGACAGAAATATGTCATGTTTGCCTCGTTGGCAGTTACCGGATGTTATCATCATACAGAAGAGCCTTGGGATGAAATGATACAGTGGTAATGGGATGAAATGATACAGTGATAATGGGATGAAATGATACAGTGATAATGGGATGAAATGATACAGTGATAATGGGATGAAATGGTAGTGATAATGGGATGAAATGATACAGTGATAATGGGATGAAATGATACAGTGATAATGGGATGAAATGATACAGTGATAATGGGATGAAATTATACAGTGATAATGGGATGAAATGGTAGTGATAATGGGATGAAATGATACAGTGATAATGGGATGAAATTATACAGTGATAATGGGATGAAATGGTAGTGATAATGGGATGAAATGATACAGTGATAATGGGATGAAATGATACAGTGATAATGGGATGAAATGATACAGTGATAATGGGATGAAATGATACAGTGATAATGGGATGAAATGATACAGTGATAATGGGAAGAAATGGTACTTTATGGGTTGGAGCAAGGCTTGGTGGAAAAGTGACTGATACCGAAGCACAGACTATGGAGCAGGGATGTATACCTGTAGCTGAGGGGTCAGGATGGCTTCAAACTCCAGACTGAGGACATCAGGGCTTTGGCTCAGACACAACGGCACCTCCTCCTGGAGTCTTTCTATATCCTGCAGCGCTGCCTGAGCTCCCTCCTTGGACTGGAACTTATCTACCAGCTGATTGGCTAAGAGGTATGCCCCCTCGTCACACCAGAGCTGGGCCTGAAGGCGGACAAAAACACATTGGGGCATGATACACTGTCCATCACAGACTACAGGCTTTATGAGTAGATATGGAGGGATGGGGTTATAATTGTGTGTGTGTGTGTGTGTGTGTGTTTGCACACCTCCTCCAGAAACAGCAGCAGGTGACGTACGCGGGTGAGGGCAGCCCGTTTGGCTCGGATGGCAGTGGTCAGCTCGTTACAGAGGTGTCGCAGCTCGTTACAGCGCTGGATGATCAGGGCCAGAGCGTAGTGGTGATTGGTGGCCAGCTGGTGGCCGCGCAGGATGATGATCTGGGCACGGCCCATCTCCTCCTGACAACCACCACAATCACAGAACCTCATCATACTGTACCTGTCTGGAGTAGTGTATGTTTCTCTGTCAGAAACTGTAATCTAATGAAGATGTACTAGATCAGGGTCAAGTATGTAGTAGTTTCTGTAGTGGGATCCTGACCTGTGCACGGGTAGTTTGTGTAGTGGGATCCTGACCTGTAAGCGGGTAGTTTGTGTAGTGGGATCCTGACCTGCAAGCGGGTAGTTTGTGTAGTGGGATCCTGACCTGTGCACGGGTAGTTTGTGTAGTGGGATCCTGACCTGTGCACGGGTAGTTTGTGTAGTGGGATCCTGACCTGTAAGCGGGTAGTTTGTGTAGTGGGATCCTGACCTGTGCACGGGTAGTTTGTGTAGTGGGATCCTGACCTGTGCACGGGTAGTTTCTGTAGTCGGATCCTGACCTGTGCACGGGTAGTTTGTGTAGTGGGATCCTGACCTGTGCACGGGTAGTTTGTGTAGTGGGATCCTGACCTGTGCGCGGGTGTCCAGTGACTCCAGGTCTTTCAGTAGCTGTTCGGTCTGGACCACAGTCCCGCCCACTGCAGCGACCTCCTTCTCCTGACCAATCAGCTGGTCCAGGGTCTCCTCCATCTGAGCAACAGTAAAAAAAAAGTTAGTACTTTTGACACTAAATGTTATTACCGTTTGTTGGTCAATTTAACACAGATTTTCACTATACCACTCTAAACCAACCTCATTAAAGCTCATCTCATATCTCATCAGTTGAATGTACTGTTGCAGCTTCAGGTGATGCTTCTCAAAAAACCCATCAAATGCCATCTCCATGTCTCGAAGTTGGGCCAGAAGCCTGAGGGAAACAGGTGGAACAGGTCAACACTGAAATCAAAATAATAATCCCTCCAGAACCATATGGCTGCTATTACGAAGATAACCTGAGATCAAAATATACTACACACAAACGTGAAGACACACTTTGTCGTGTGACCCATCTTTTTAGCACACTGAAGAATGAAATTATTGTTATGTTGTATCATTAATATGTGAAAACCAATAAATAAATACAAATGTATATAATACAAGTTTACTGTACCTCTGTACTGTGTCCCAGTCCTGTTTGATATATCTGTCCTCCTGGCCATCATCCTTGGCTGCCTTGACGGCCTCTAGGTTGGAGAGCAGGTGACGGCCCTCCCTCATAACTGACCTGATGTCATCCTGCAAATAATTGTTATTCAGTTATTCACAACATCACAGGATCGCTTGCCTCTGTAACGTCGGCGTTTCCTCTTGGGTAGCCCGAAAATTGGAATTACAATTACAAATGAGTCGAAGTAGAAGCCGGAATTGGGGTGAGTAACTGCCGATCTGATGTTCAAGAGTTCATGTCGGTTGTAAGAAATAATAGCGGATACATTTCGTGAAAATAGAGTAAAAATAAACAACAAAATAATCACAAAATAGCAAAGTTGGGTTGGAGCTTGCAAAGCGGCGGCCATCCAGTAGGTGCCATCTTGTACATCTAGCTGTTCAGTTCTGTTCTACTCTATGCTCTACTACTACAGACTTACAATGAAATAACACTTTCAAGGTTGTCATGGGAGATGTCTTACTTTCAGCTGCCTGTATTGGTCATCGTGGGACCTGAGGAGGAACTCGATGGCGTCGGCCTCATCTGGTAGCTCGGTCTCAGCGAGCTCCGTGCCGAACGACTGCAGTAACTGGGCTATCTCCTTTACCATCACAGCAAATCTCTCAATAGCCTGCAGAAGGAGACAAACACTAATGCATTTCTGTCTTTTACCAAAAACCCTAATGTGTTATGTTTTCTGCCACATTGAACATCTAGGCTGCCTTGCTGTGTAATTGTGTACATGTTGTTGTTGTGGACAGTATTCCAAAATACCAGGTCTGCCTATAATCGATGTGTTGCTGTAGGTGACACTGTGGAACTGCATGTTTACCGTACGAAGGGCAATCCAGTCACTATGGCAGTACTCCAGAGTTCCACAAAACTGTGAGGTCAGCTGGTTCTCATCGATGTAGCGAAGCATGTCTGTAACTGAGCTGAGCATGACCACCTGTCGAGGGACGCAGAGTCGCAGACCAAGGGGTACAGCACAGAACCACCATGACAACCAGAATCAATAAGTCACTCATCATCACATTACACTAACATGTTGAAGAGGGAGATTGTGGGTAATAGACCCTAACAGACCCCTTCACAGTCTTTATGTTATATCACTGTTGAAACAACTAGTTCAACGTCCACAGTGATCACCCCATATTGTCCGTTAACCACGTTATACAGTATATTGGTATTTGCTTAACAATCCTAACAAGACTTGGTTTCATCATCTTCACATCTTACAGGCATCTTGAGCATGAAGTCACCCTGGCTGAAGCGGAACCACAGGTCAGTGCCGGTGCCTGAGGGACTCTGGAGGAGGCTGGTGGGCTGCTGGACCACTACCAGGTGGACATTCCCTGGGAAGGACATCTGCAGAAAGAAGACAAGAGAAGAGAAATACAGAATTGAATCACTTTATTATCTTTGTCGTATGACTGTTGTGTCAACCTGCTCCGTTTTATTCAGACCTGGTTATTACCTCACTCCTGTTACCTGGTTATTCATACCTGGTTATTGTCTCACTCCTGTTACCTGGTTATTCATACCTGGTTATTGCCTCACTCCTGTTACCTGGTTATTCATACCTGGTTATTGCCTCACTCCTGTTACCTGGTTATTCATACCTGGTTATTGCCTCACTCCTGTTACCTGGTTATTCAGACCTGGTTATTGCCTCACTCCTGTTACCAGGTTATTCAGACCTGGTTATTGTCTCACTCCTGTTACCTGGTTATTCATACCTGGAAATTGCCTCACTCCTGTTACCTGGTTATTCATACCTGGTTATTGTCTCACTCCTGTTACCTGGTTATTCAGACCTGGTTATTGTCTCACTCCTGTTACCTGGTTATTCATACCTGGAAATTGCCTCACTCCTGTTACCTGGTTATTCATACCTGGTTATTGTCTCACTCCTGTTACCTGGTTATTCATACCTGGTTATTGTCTCACTCCTGTTACCTGGTTATTCATACCTGGTTATTGTCTCACTCCTGTTACCTGGTTATTCATACCTGGTTATTGCCTCACTCCTGTTCTCAAGCTGTACTTTTTCATTCTACTCACAAAGTGTGTGGATGTTAACAGTATCGACCCTCTTAGGTTATTAGATAACTCTTACATAAGCCCTATACAACTGGACCAGAATTCAGCATGTTGCTGTTTGGTACAAATGTTTAGATAGCACCTTAAATAGCACATGAATGTAACGGCGTCCAATTTGACCTGCATGTTCTCATTCCGTCTTCTGGAATTTAAGTTCAAGTTCATTATAAAGCATTGGCAAAAGAAGTGTGACAAGTCATGTTTCTACATGTTGAAAGAATAGAAGAGATCTGGGTCAAATAGAATCTATCTCTAGAATATCAGAGATAATAGCCGTCACAACATACTGTAGCAACTCCAACAGGTCCTTAGACTCTTACTATATACTGTAGCAACTCCAACAGGTCCTTAGACTCTTACTATATACTGTAGCAACTCCAAAATCCTACTGCAACATCCTCTTTGGCTCAGATGTTAGAGCATGGCGCTTCAATGCCCGGATAGTGGGTTTGATTCCTAAGACCACCTGTAATTAAAACTTATGCAAACTACTGTAAGACGCTTTGGATAAAAGTGTCAGCTAAATGGCCTATATTATTATTATTATTATTATTATATCCTGCTGATACTGCTGAACTAGTTGTTGTTCTATATCAGACTCTCCTCAGATGAGTGAGGCAGATGCATGTCAGTCTCAGAACTTTAAGGACTTGAAGTGAATCTTCACTAATATAACTACTTCCATCTACAGGCCACTGTGATCCAACAGGCAGATTTGAGCAGTCATGTGAATGCAAATAGATACAAGGCAAAGTCAATCTGTCTGTCTGCAGGACAGGTGATCAATGAAACACACCAGCCGACACCAAGCTCATCAGCTTACAATCACACTCAGTCAATCCTAGTGGAGTCAGGCTGAAGATTACTTTGACCACTGCAGCACAGAACAGAAACATGGACACTGAGTGTACAAAATAATCATTAGGTACATCTAATGATTCCTAATGTTTTGTACACTCAGTGTAGTTTTTTTGGTATAAATCAGTGTATAACAAAACTACATCCCCTTTCCTCCTTCGTTTATTTCCCGACAGCATCCATTACAGTGGGCTGCACTGCTGTGTTAGTGAAACCCCTTGTCCACATGCCCTGTTGTGAACAACAGAGCAAATACAGTGTATCAGTTATTAGCTAACTTTATGAATGATACATACTGGTACATACAGAAATGCAATTAGGCTACTGCAATAGGGTCATAGAATATTCAAAAAGATCCCACTGATGATAACCCTCCTACAACAACAACTTACACTAGGCTATAAAGTATATTACTCGTCAATGCCTAAAGAGTTGTTTCTTTAGGTATACCACGCAATATTTATTATACACACCCCTTCCTCTAGGCACGTTGTCTCCGCATAATTTCAACCAAAATGAAATGTGATGACGTTAAACGTGGAAAAATGATTGGATTTGCAAAAAGCCATCAACATATGTGAATTTCCTATTTTTTAAATATAATTTAACCTAAATCCATTTACAGTGTTTTTATTTGATTTCACGTCGAGTTTACGTTAGTTGACAACTCAACCAAATATAAATCAAAACTAGAAGTTGAATTGCCTGTGTCCAGTGGGTTTTATCATTGAAATGTCCTGTCCGACCCTCGCATGTATACAAGCACATGTATACAACACATCTAAACTATTTTTAAATTCTCGCCTAGTAGAACAATCACAAATTCAAATGTTATCTTGCATTTGTGTATATCTAAAGTCGCATGCGATTTCTAGCCTGATGCCGCAATAGTGCACATCCCTGGCAAGGATTATTCGCTTCGCTACGCTGCAATAGACATCCTGTTTCCTGATTTGGGGATACATCGAAAAAAGTGCCTACTTCTATCGTAAACATCTTACCGCGGCCCTCCGCAAACGGGGCAGTCCCCTAAAAGGAATGGCCTCCGCCATGGTTTTAGGTTTGGCTTTTTAGGGGATATAGCCCCTTTCTCGCCGCCTAGCTCACAACCTCAATCCCTCCATCAGTAGTGCCCGGGACTCTCAGCAGTAGTGAGCTGTCGCAGCATCACACTGCAGTGTCCGGGTGGGTAGGTAGGCTGCGCTGTTTGACTGCAACACATTGGACGTGCTTGTGTCCCAAAATAGGGCCGTGTCACTGTCACGCGCATTACGCATCAACTCCCAAATTAAATTAGATATATGAAACTATATAGTTTATATTTTTCTATTACAAAATATATGTGTCTATGCCATGTGAACAATGTCTTCTGTCTTTGTGGGTTTTTTTTTTTTTTTTTTTTACCTTTATTTTACTAGGCAAGTCAGTTAAGAACAAATTCTTATTTACAATGACGGCCTAGGAACAGTGGGTTAACTGCCTTGTTCAGGGGCAGAACGACGATTTTTACCTTGTCAGCTCAGGGATTCGATCCGGCAACTTTTCAGTTACGGGCCCAACACTCTAACCACTAGGCTACCTGCCGCCCCATATAGGCTGTGGATGACCTACAGAGAAGTTTTCATAGCCCAGTAAAATAAACGTTGATTTGAGTTTAGCTAGAGTATGATACATTGCACTCATATTATGTAACATTTATTCAACAATATGCTCGATTATTAATTAGGCCTACGAATATGACTGTGTGTGTGTGAGAAAGAGAGAGTGAAAGAGAGAGAGAAGGCGAGAGAGAGATGGAAGAGAGTGAGTTGTAAGAGGGACCTCAACCCAATTGAGATGATTTGGGATGAGTTGGACCACAGAGTGAAGGAATAACAGCCAACAAGTGCTCAGCATATCTCTCTCTCTCTCTCTCTCTCTCTCTCTCTCTCTCTCTCTCTCTCTCTCTCTCTCTCTCTCTCTCTCTCTCTCTCTCTCTCTCTCTCATTCAACGCATTCAACACCACAGTACCCTCCAAGATCATCATCAAGCTCGAGGCCCTGGGTCTGAACCCCGCCCTGTGCAACTGGATCCTGGACTTCCTGATGGGTCGCCCCCATGTGGTGAAGGTAGGAAACAACACCTCCTCCTCGCTGATCCTCAACACTAGGGCCCCACAAGGGTATGTGCTCAGCCACTCCTGTACTCTGACAAAGTGAAATGGTCCACCCACACAAACAGTGTGGTGAAGAAGGTGCAACAAATTTGGCTTATCACCCAAAACCCTCACAAACTTCTACAGATGCACAATTGAGAGCGTCCTGTCGGGCTGCATCACCGCAGCCTGCACCGTCCATAACCGTAAAGCTCTCCAGAGTGTGGTGCGGTCTGCCCAACGCATTATTGGGGGCAAACTTCCCGCCCTCCTGGACACCTACAGCACCCGTTGCCACTGCAAGGCCAAAAAGATCGTCAAAGACATCAACCACCCGAACCACTGCCTGTTCACCCTGCTATCATCCAGAAGGCGAGGTCAGTACAGGTGCATCAAAGCTATGAAAAACAGCTTCTATCTCAAGGCCATCAGACTGCTAAACAGCCACCACTAGCACATTAGAGGTGACTGACTATAGACACTGATTAGAAATCACAGGCCACTTTAAGGAATAGAACACTTGTCACTTTAATAATGTATCCGTATCTGTATCACTCATCGTATAACTGCATTCTACACTATTCTACTGTATCTTAGTCACTCAAATTGTGTTTACATGTTGCCCTTCTCATATGTAAATACTGTATTGTACTCTATACTACGCCACCAACTGCTAAACAACCATCTATAGCACATCAGAGACTGCTGCCTATAGACATAGACTAGAAATCACCAGCCACTTAACAATGAAACACTAGTCACTTTAATAATGTTTACGTATCTTGCACTACTCATCTTATATGTTTAAACTGTACGCTATCCTATTCCTCGGTATCTTAGTCACTTAATCGTGTTTACATACTGCATCACCAATCTCTTACAGTGGGGAGAACAAGTATTTGATACACTGCCGATTTTGCAGGTTTTCCCACTTACAAAGCATGTAGAAGTCTGTAATTTTTATCATAGGTACTCTTCAACTGTGAGTGACGGAATCTAAAACAAAAATCCAGAAAATCACATTGTATGATTTTTAAGTAATTAATTAGCATTTTATTGCATGACATAAGTATTTGATACATCAGAAAAGCAGAACTGAATATTTGGTACAGAAACCTTTGTTTGCAATTACAGAGATCATACGTTTCCTGTAGTTCTTGACCAGGTTTGCACACACTACAGCAGGGATTTTGGCCCACTCCTCCATACAGATCCTTCTGGTTTCGGGGCTGTCGCTGGGCAATACGGACTTTCAGCTCCCTCCAAAGATTTTCTATTGGGTTCAGGTCTGGAGACTGGCTAGGCCACTCCAGGACCTTGAGATGCTTCTTACGGAGCCACTCCTTAGTTGCCCTGGCTGTGTGTTTCAGGTCGTTGTCATGCTGGAAGACCCAGCCACGACCCATCTTCAATGCTCTTACTGAGGGAAGGAGGTTGTTGGCCAAGATCTCGCGATACATGGCCCCATCCATCCTCCCCTCAATACGGTGCAGTCGTCCTGTCCCCTTTGCAGAAAAGCATCCCCAAAGAATGATGTTTCCACCTCCATGCTTCACGGTTGGGATGGTGTTCTTGGGGTTGTACTCATCCTTCTTCTTCCTCCAAACAAGGCGAGTGGAGTTTAGACCAAAAAGCTCTATTTTTGTCTCATCAGACCACATGACCTTCTCCCATTCCTCCTCTGGATCATCCAGATGGTCATTGGCAAACTTCAGACGGGCCTGGACATGCGCTGGCTTGAGCAGGGGGACCTTGCGTGCGCTGCAGGATTTTAATCCATGACGGCGTAGTGTGTTACTAATGGTTTTCTTTGAGACTGTGGTCCCAGCTCTCTTCAGGTCATTGACCAAGTCCTGCCGTGTAGTTCTGGGCTGATCCCTCACCTTCCTCATGATCATTGATGCCCCACGAGGTGAGATCTTGCATGGTGCCCCAGACCGAGGGAGATTTACCGTCATCTATAACTTCTTCCATTTTCTAATAATTGTGCCAACAGTTGTTGCCTTCTCACCAAGCTGCTTGCCTATTGTCCTGTAGCCCATCCCAGCCTTGTGCAGGTCTACAATTTTATCCCTGATGTCCTTACACAGCTCTCTGGTCTTGGCCATTGTGGAGAGGTTTGAGTCTGTTTGATTGAGTGTGTGGACAGGTGTTTTTTATACAGGTAACGAGTTCAAACAGGTGCAGTTAATACAGGTAATGAGTGGAGAACAGGAGGGCTTCTTAAAGAAAAACTAACAGGTCTGTGAGAGCCGGAATTCTTACTGGTTGGTAGGTGATCAAATACTTATGTCATGCAATAAAATGCAAATTAATTATTTAAAAATCATACAATGTGATTTTCTGATTTTTTGTTTTAGATTCCGTCTCTCACAGTTGAAGTGTACCTATGATAAAAATTACAGACCTCTACATGCTTTGTAAGTAGGAAAACCTGCAAAATCGGCAGTGTATCAAATACTTGTTCTCCCCACTGTATGTGTATACTGCATACTATAAAGCTTACTATGCCACTGTGTCTTAGTCCAATGCCACCCTGCCATTTATGTGTATATTCTCAATCCATTCCTTACTTAGATTTATGTGTACAGTCATGTGAAAAAGCAAGTCTCTGCTCTCAAAAAAGAATATCAAGACACAACTGACTTTACCCAGGTGTTGTCTGGCAAAAGTCAGTTGTGTCTTGATATTCTTTTTTGAGAGCAGAGGCTTCTTCCTTCCTGACCTCCCATGTAGGCCAAGTTTGTGCAGTCTCTTTCTGACAGTGTACCAATGCAATTCGACATTGATTGTGGAAAGAAAGGCCTGTAGATCCCTTGATGTTACCCTGGGGTTCTTAGAGACTTTTATGAGCATCTTTCGGTCAGCTCTTGGGCTGACTTTGGTGGGCCGATCGGTCCTAGGTAGTTTGCCAGTGGTCTGGAATTTTTGTTGGACAGTGGAATGATGTATTCTAATTGCTTGGAAATGGAATGATGTACTTCGAATTGCTTGGAAATGGATTTGTAACCCCTCCCAGACTCATGGCATCAATAATCTTTCTTCTTAGGGCCTCGGGTAGGTCTTTTGATCTTTGAATGATGTGTTACCACACACCCATATGGTTAAGACCAAACCAGACCAATTTTCTTATCTTTATGGAAGGCTGGACCCTCCTAAGTTTCTCTCTTATGTTTTCTAATAATTTGCACTTGTTTTGGTACACCTAATTCTAATTTAGCCATTTTATGTGGCGGCAAAGGTAGGGGTGTACTAACTTTTTCTAATTTACATAACATTTCCAATGTTTTTTTTTGTGTGTGATTTGTTAAATTGGGTAACCTTGATCTGTCAATAGTGTTGAAGTGACGATTACATATCCATCTGTCCAAACAGAAAAAAGATTACTTTCCAGGGGGTGTACTTACTTTTTCAAAAACTGCATTTGGGTGTATGTTGTGAAACTGTTAGATATTACTAGTTAGATACTACTGCACTGTCGGAGCTAGAAGCACAAGCATTTCGCTACACCCACAATAACATCTGCTAAGTCCACTATGGTAAACTGTATCTAACAGCTTCAATGAAGTGGCAGATGCATTTGTGTAGATGATGTCGCCATATAGGACTTGAATGAACGTCGACTGAATGATCTGCATTCTAGTTAGAGACATGACCTGTACAGGAAATATTCCAAAACATGCATCCTGTTTGCAGCAAGTAACTAACACTGCAAAAAAAATGTGTCAAAGCAATCCACTTTTTGTCCTGAATACAAAGTTATGTGTTTGGGGCAAATCGAACAAAACACATTACTGAGTACCACTCTCCATATTTTCAAGCACAGTGGTGGCTGCATCATGTTACGGGTATGCTTGTAATCGTTAAGCACTCAGGAGTTCTTCAGGATAAAAAATAAATGGAATGGGCAAAATCACAGGCATATTCCTAGAGGAAAACCTGGTTCAGTCTGCTTTCCATCAGACACTGGGAGATTAATTACCTTTCAGCAGGACAATAACCTAAAACACAAGGTCAAAGCTACACCGGAGGTGTTTATCAAGAAGATAGTGAATGTTCCTGAGTGGCCGAGTTACAGTTTTAACTTAAATCTGCTTGAAAATCAATTTTGAATTCAGGCTGTAACACAACAAAAGGTGTAATAAGTCAAGGGGTGTGAATGTTTTCTGAAAGAACTGTACACATTGTGTTCTATCTCTGAAGTAGTTTTGAAACCAGTTACCTGCGGCCTGGCCTATGCCAATTGAGGAAAGCCTCTGAAATAGCAGTGAGTGAACAACAGTGTCCAAAGGCCTTGCTGCTAGTTAAATAAAGGATAAAAAAATAGTATTATGGTTAAGTGCCTTGCTCCAGGGCCACATCAACAGATTTTACACCTAGTCTGTTCAGGGATTCAAACCAGCAACCTTTCACTTACCTATCCCAGCTGTCTTGCTTGCCCTTGCTTAGCCAGTGACCATATTCAGAATGCAGGGTGCCAGCTTCCTGACAGTGTCGACCCAAACATCTCTACCAGTCCTCCTGTCTGGCATAGTGCCTCACAGAGAGAGAGAGAATGAAATGTGCTAAATGCCTGATCAGAACTCTGGAAGCAACGTTTGCCAGTCCCCAGGTGTCTTGTCTATATATATGCTGCTGAATTGATTAAGAGATAAATCTCTCTCAATCTGTCTGCTGTCTCACTTAGTCTGTAATTGGATTGTGTTGCGGATCAGAGTTGTGTTCTAGGAGTCTCCCAGTTAAACTCACAGGGGGATCTTTTGAGGGGTTGGCTATGATGGAGCACACCAGAGAGGCATCAGAGAAGGATCCTACACTCTTAGAACAAAACGGTGCTATCTAGAACCTAAAAGGAGAACTATTTTTGGTTTAAGGTAGAGCCTGGGGTTCTACATGGAACCCAAAAGGATTCTACCTGGAACCAAAAATGGTTCTATCTGGAACCAAAAGTGTTCTCCTATGGGAACATCCAAAGAACCCGTTTGGAACCCTTTTTTCTAATAGTGTACCAACTGGCACTGCACTCTCTGGCATTGCAAATGTATTGAGACTGTGGCAATGGTTGTTGACCACAAAAGCCTATGATCAAACACAGATACTTACAAACTCCACAGATACTTGGAAACTCCAGGGCTACATGTACACTTAGTATTGGAAATAGTGGCTACAGTATAGAATAATATCTGGCATCTCTTTCTAGGCATTCTTAGTCTGGCTGATACCAAACTTGTGTTATACCATGTGGTCTATATCAACCAGCCTAATGCATCCAGGGTATGTTCAAGCAATATGGTGTGGTGTATGGCCAATATACCATGGCTAAGGGCTGTTATTGGATACAGCCCTTAGCTGTTCCTGGATACAGCCCTTAGCTGTTCCTGGATACAGCCCTTAGCTGTTCCTGGATACAGCCCTTAGCTGTTCCTGGATACAGCCCTTAGCCGTGGTATATTGGTCATATATCACAAATCCCAGAGGTGCCTTATTGCTATTATAAAGTGGTTACCAACGTAATTAGAGCAGTAAAAATAAATGTTTTGTCATACCTGGGGTATACGGTCTGATATATGATATATGATAAAGCACACACATCCATGGGTCGCTCCTCTTTTCAGTTCGCTGCAGCTAGCGACTGGAACGAGCCGCAAAAAACACTCAAACTGGACAGTTTTATCTCCATCTCTTCATTCAAAGACTCAATCATGGACACTCTTACTGACAGCTGTGGCTGCGTCATGTAATGTCTTGTTGCCCTTTTCAATCCCAGCCCTGTCACCGCAGGAGTCCTTTTTTTGTAGGCCGTCTTTGTAAGTAACAATTTGTTCTTAAGTGACTTGCCTAGAGGTAAAAAAAGAAATATATATATATATATATATACCATGGCTTTCAGCCAATCAGCATCCAGGGCTCAAACCACCCGGTTTATAATTGAAAATAGAACATTTCTCATCTTACTGTATATGTCACTCATCTAAATTGACTTCCAGATCCACATGACATCAATGGTTGTACTACAAAAACTTCACATCTAATACGAGTACATAGACCTGATTGAGCTTGGGGCCTTTCACAGAGGTTGTCAGGATGATTAGAGGAACTCCTTGAATCATATTTCGGGTTCTTCTGCTGGATCAGACAGGTGTTGGGATCCCTAATCCAAGTCGGATGAGAAGGCTTCCAGGAGTCAAATGTTGGCCCAGTGGAGTTGTTAGAGTTGAGCTCATTAATGAAGCAAACTTTGTGTGTGAGTGAGTGTGTGACAGGGAGAGTGTGAGAGACAGAGAGGGGCTATGACAGTAATTTAAGGGTTTGGGGGAGTAGAACATGGTAAGTGAATGGTATATAGCTGGATGCTATGTCAAAGAAGTGCACACCAAATATGAACTCACTCACCACTTTAAAAATATTTGACTCCACAACAACTATTTAAGACAGAGCTTAACGGTAAGGGGATTACCTTAATTACGAAGAACTTTTCTATAGCGGTATCCCCTCCTACGACTACAGGTATGGAATCCCTATAGCGTCATCTGAAATCAGAAACAAATCAAGGTAGGGCAAGGAGGTCGTGCCCTTCTGAGAACTGGGAGAACTTAACAGGATAATCAGATAAGATAGAAGTACACCATTTAAAAACAGTAACACTAAGCAAGGAAGGCAGCCTTGATGCATGCTTTTTTTCCAAGAACCCTAAATATTGGAGACTCACAACTATCACAACTATCAATGAAACTATCAAAGAAAACTGACTGGCAAATACACTACCGGTCAAAAGTTTTTAACACATATGGATTCATGTAGTAACCTGAAAAGTGTTAAACAAATAAAAAAAATATGTTATATTTGAGATTCTTCAAATGGCCACCCTTTGCCTTGATGACAGCTTTGCACACTATTGGCATTCTCTCAACCAGCTTCGTGAGGTAGTCACCTGGAATGCATTTCAATTAACAGGTGTGCCTTCTTAAAAATTAATCTGTGGAATTTCTTTCCTTCTTAATGCGTTTGAGCCAATCTGTTGTGTTGTGACAATGTAGGGGTGGTATACAGAAGATAGCCCTATTTGGTAAAAGACCAAGTCCATATTATGGCAAGAACAGCTCAAATAAGCAAAGAGAAACGACAGCCCATCATTACTTTAAGACATGAAGGTCAGTCAATATGGAACATTTCAAGAACTTTGAAAGTTTCTTCAAGAGCAGTCGCAAAAACCAAGTGCTATGATAAAACTGGCTCTCATGAGGACCGCCACAGGAAAGGAAGACCCAGAGTTACTTCTGCTGCAGAGGATACGTTTGTTAGAGTTACCAGCCTCAGAAATTGCAGCCCAAATAAAGGGGTTCAAGTAACAGACACATCTCAATATCAACTGTTCAGAGGAGACTGTGTGAATCAGGCCTTCATGGTCGAATTGCTGCAAAGAAACCACTACTAAAGGACACGAATAAGAAGAAGAGACTTGCTTGGGCCAAGAAACACGAGCAATGGACATTAGACCGCTGGAAATCTATCCTTTGGTCTGTAGTCCAAATTTTAGATTTTTGGTTCCAACCGCCATGTTTTGTGAGACACAGTGTGGGTGAACGGATGACCTCAGCTTGTGTATTTCCAACTAAATAGCATATAGGAGGAGGTGTTATGCTGTGGGGGTGCTTTGCTGCTGACACTGTCTATGATTTATTTAGAATTCAAGGCACACTTAACCAGCATGACTACCACAGCATACGCAATCCCATCTGGTTTGGGTTTAGTGGGACTATCATTTGTTTTTTAACAGGACAATGACCCAACACACCTCCAGGCTGTGTAAGGGCTATTTGACCAAGAAGGAGAGTGATGGAGTGCTGCATCAGAGGACCTGGCCTCCACAATCCCCCAACCTCAACCCAATTGAGATGGTTTGGGATGAGTTGGACTGCAGAGTGAAAGAAAAGCAGCCAACAAGTGCACAGCATATGTGGCAACTCCTTCAAGACTGCTGGAAAAGCATTCTACGTGAAGCTAGTTGAGAGAATGCCAAGAGTGTGCAAAGCTGTCATCAAGGCAAAGGATGGCTATTCGAAAAATCTTTCTTTAACACTTTTTTGGTTACTACATGATTCCATATGTGTTCATAGTGTTGATGTCTTCACTATTATTCTACAATGTAGAAATTAAAGAAAAACCCTTGAATGAGTTGGTGTTCTAAAACTTTTGACCGGTAGTGGAGGTGACATTAATTTTCAAGCAGAAACATCTTTGTTATTTACATAATTTCTTCCTCATTCAACGCTTTCAATGTCTCACTAGTTTTCATCTTTCAAAGTTGTCACTTCAACAAATGATTTAAACTTAATGGTCTTGGTGTGTGAATAACAGGAGCGAGTTTTAAAGTCACTTCAGTCAACTTGTGTTTTAATTGGTTTCCAACAAAGGTGTTAGCCTTTGTGCCTGGGTAATTATTTGTGTTAGGGTTAGTGGTAGGGTTGCACCTGCCTGAGTGCAGTTATTCAAGGACAGTGTTACAAGGGCTTGGCAAGTTAATCCGACGAAGATGGTTAGATTTAGGATGGTTATAGGGATACTATTTCACATTTATGTGAAAAATAAATACAATACCATATTTCCTTCCGTATTTCATAATAGTTTATTCATTGATTCAGAATTCAAAACAGATTTATTCAGCAAAATGTGAGTAATTTAATTTGTCAAGTGGGTCAATTGCATTTGCTAAAACATGCAAAAACTGTTAATTGCAAGAACCTTTATATAATTTCTCCTCATTACAGTAACGTCACTAGGTACTTAATTGTGGCCCCTGACAATAGGACATTACCAGAGTTCAAACACAAAGGTATGGATTAACTAAGTGTGCCCAGAGGTCACTTTTCAAGTAATTCCATGGGCCATCTGTTGAGGTACGTAGACCTGCAGGTCCCTGCAGGGAGGGAGTGTTCTGATATGCTCTGTGGAAACAACATTTGAGCAAGACACCAGTAAAATGCTTTCTCTTTGCTTCAGTGTCTCATAAGTGGAAGTCCACACCTGCATAGGAAGTTTCTTAACACTTTGCTTGATCTGGTTATAATGCACTCTAAGTATGTCATAAGCATGCTTGTATAATGTATATTGCTATGTATAATGTATTGTTAGCATGTCATAAGGATCCAGCTATAAGCCTTATAACAAGACACTAGCTAGGTTTCCATTAACTTGTCTAGTGATATATTAGGCTTAGGCTATAAGCCTTATTACAAGACACTAGCTAGGTTTCCATTAACTTGTCCAGTGATTTTTTTGTCGACATTTAGAAAGTTAGCATAGAAAGTAGATAGGACAATCGCCTGCCATGGTGCGTTTCCATTAAACTGTGTTGTGTTGATAAAAACAGCTGGACGTAATGACGTCACAAGTAACGCCTAACACTTTTTCTCAAAAACCTAGTTGAGTATGTTGAATAAAGTGGTTGAAGTGTTTCCATTATCCGTTTAGGCAAGTTGCTCTCCCACACAAATGTTTCATGTCTCAGGTATCCAGCAAAAGCCAGCATGGATAGAATACAAGAGTTGACTCATATCTTTTCGAATAATTTTCATTTGCCTACTTATCGCCATGGTCGGTGCCATTGTAGTCATGTAGGCCTAGTAGAGATCTGAAGCAATTTGATGGTGAAACTTCAAATTGCAATATAAAGTAATACACCTTCTTGATGCTCCTGGACACATCATAAGCAATTCTTGTCTTGCAAAAAAACATTGATTTTATAGTTGAATAAATTGATTCAGCAAGAAGTAGGCATTACATGTGAAGTGGAGCTTTATACTTATTTGATAACATCACGTGCCCCGTGTAGGCCTACCTTAAAAACAAATCGGCAATCATAATTTATTCGAAAAACAGCATTTGGATCATCATTAGGGTGTCAGCTAGCCTAGTGGTTAGAGCGTTGGGCCAGTAACCAAAAGGTCACTGGTTCAAATACCTGAGCCAACAAGGTGAAAAACCTTCTGAGGTGACCTTGAACAAGGCACTTAAACCTAATTTGCTCCAGGGGGCTGTACTACTTTGGATGACCCTGTAGAAAAATGTAACCTGTCATTGTAAATAAGAATTTGTTCTTAACTGAGTTGCCTAGTTAAATAAAGATAAAATAATTTGTCGCAATTAAGAAACTTTGACAAAATAAAGATCCACCCCTATTGATTGGATCCTTTTTTTTTTGATCTGCCGTTTTCCTACATCTGCCATTTCCATGAAAAACGTTGCAATGACATTTTTTGCGACATTGCTTTTGACGAATTAACCAGGGTCAATGGAAAACTGCCCATTATTAATCTTGGATGACAATGACAAGTTCAGCATGAGAGTCTCAACAGGGTCAGTAACATCAGAGTGGCACAGAGAGTTTTCTTTGGTCGATTAACATGATTGTAAAGTCTGCTGAAGCTGAGTGCCAGGGCCTCCGAACCAAATCTGGGTTGTGACAGTCATCGATCAGGACATTGATGGACAACCTGACAGTCAACACAGTCAATGACAGTCAACACAGTCAATGACTGTCAACACAGTCAATGCCAGGATACAGGTGGATTGTGCAAGGGCTGGAGAAGCTGATCGGATGGGCCAGGATGAGTTTCAAGCCAACAGAGTTGAGTTCCATGGTGCTGAAGAAGGGCAAGTTTGTGGAAAGATTAGATTGCAGGAAAGCCAATCCCAACCATCTCAGAAAGGCCAGTGAAGGGCTTTGACAAGGTGTTCAACAGCAGCCTAAAGGACTCAACATCAATTGAGGATTCTTGTCAAGAGCTGGAGAGCTGGCTGAGAGCAGTAGATCAGTTCGGACTGCCAGGTAAGTTTAAGGCGTGGCTGTATCAACACGATATGCTTCCGAGGATACTCTGGCCTCTGCTTATCTACAACCTCCTCATCTCCAGTGTCGAGAACTTGGAGAGGAAGGTCAGCAGCTTTTCCGGAGGTGGCTGGGGTTGCCACGGAGACTGAGCAGCATCAACCTCTACGGGAACAACAACAAGCTGAGGCTGAGCCTGAAGTCCCTGGAGGAGGAGTTCGAGGTGACTCTGGCGAGGGAAGTGGTGCAATACAGGGAGTCGTGCGACCCAAAAGTGGACCAAGGGGGGATAGAGGTCAAGACCGGGAGGAAGTGGAGAGCAGAGGAGGCCTTGCTGCGGGCAGAGTCTCGGCTGCGCTACAGTGTCCTGGTGGGAGCAGTGACTCGGGAAAGAGCCAGTCTGGGAACCTTCTCAACTCCCTGTACGACACTACCAAGCGGAAGAAAAGATGCAAGATGGTTCAGGAGGATGGGAGAGCAGCGGAAGCAATCTGCATGGGAATCAGCAGCAGCAAGTGAGTAGATCACCTTCATTCGAGCTGGAGAGGTCAAAACCCAATCCACTATCAGGGATCCTAGCTACTACTCAGGCCTGGCAGCTTATAGCAAACCTGGAGAAGCTGCTCAAGTATCTGCAACACATTGTCAAGACAACTCTGAGACCAGACATCACCTTGGTCTCAGAGTCCACAAAGACCATTATCATTCTGGAACTGATAGTCCCTTGGGAAGATCGTCTAGTGGAAGCATACAAGAGGAAGAGGGCCAAGTACAAGGGACTGGTCATCGACTGCCGGAAGCAGGTTTGGAAGGCTAGTCACGTGCCTATCGAAGTAGGCTGCAGGGGTTTTGCTGGGCAATCCCTTTACAGAGTCTACAGCACACTCTGCATCCCTGGAGAGCCCTCACCAGCACCATCGAGGAAGCTGAAAAAGCCACTTGGACGCAAGTCGAGGTCAGATCAACCTTGGCTGGGTAGCCTGAGCGAGGGTGTCTGATGTTGAGAGACCTGAAACACCCAATGAACCCAGTTTACATCACTTATGATGTGTCCAGGAGCATCAACAATAGGCATTCATCTAATAACAAGACATTTTAAGGTTGATACATTCTAACAAGTAATCACAAGAAATAAAGCATTATACCGGAATGCAGATATTGTTAGATGAACACAGTACAGCACTAAGCAGATATTGTTAGATGAACACAGTACAGCACTAAGCAGATATTGTTAGATGAACACAGTACAGCACTAAGCAGATATTGTTAGATGAACACAGTACAGCACTAAGCAGATATTGTTAGATGAACACAGTACAGCACTAAGCAGATATTGTTAGATGAACACAGTACAGCACTAAGCAGATATTGTAAGATGAACACAGTACAGCACTAAGCAGATATTGTAAGATGAAAACAACATGTAAGTTAATTAAACTAAACTAGTAATGTAGCCAACATATAAGATATGTTTAGCAAACTCTAAATATATATATATATATTAGCTGTTGTTTTATAGTTACCATTGATCAGGGTAATGTCTCTGTCCCTGGGAGTACTTTACTGTGCATTGTACCTTTTACCTCCGTTGGCTGTGGTATTTTTAAACCATTTGTTGTCAAAGAAAGATGTTTGCTGATTGAATAATTGGATTGAAAGACAGACAACAGCGTCTAAAACAAGAAAGTTAAGTCGGGGGAGGGGGCAGAGGTCTGGCTATAAAGAGTGAACAGTCAGAGACTGCACTCTGACCACAGAACACTCAAGGGATTGAACGTCAGTAGAGCACTGATACCTTTAAGAAAAGGTAAGACATCACCATTCTTTTTGCTTCACAGCTTTGTAGTTTTGGAGTGGGAGGGATGACGGAAGAGACAAAGCCTTACTCTGTAGCTATCAAAAGGACATTGTAACAACAGAGGACGTCCTAACTGCAAATAGGTAGAATCATTTAAACTTTCAATGCCTACACATTTTTTAACTGGCTTTAAAACAGAATTGATGCTGACAAAACCTCTGTGATATAGTTGAAAGTAAGTTGGTAAATGCTTCAAGTTGTAGCAAACCAATTACATTTTGACAACAGTTTTTATTTTACCTAGGCAAGTCAGTTAAGAACAAATTCTTATATACAATGACGACCTATCTACAGGGTCAGCCCCTGGAGCAAATTAGGGTTAAGTGCCTTGCTCAAGGACACATCAACCGGTTTTTCACCTTGTCAGCTCAGGTATTAGAACCAGCAACCTTTCAGTTACTGGCAACACTCTAACCGCTAGGCTACCTGCACTTCAATGCACATTACGCACTCCATAATTAGGAGCCTCAAATGTTATAGTATCATGGAAAAGCTAAACCCTGGTTTTGTAAACACTTAGGTCTTTCCTGCCTAGCCTGTTAATACCCCTGTCAGTCAGATTTAGTAGAGGATAGTAAAACGTATTAAGTTAATTAAATTGTAAGGATTATTTTTTATCACTCAGGTCAATGATAGAAAAGTAACATAGCATCCCTCCTGTAATTGCATTAAAATGTACAACACTCAGGCATATAGAAACCCCTCCTTTTAGATGGACTTTGAGCCATGAGGACAACAGTATTATAGAGGAGTGTTCTACCATGTAAATCCTGCCCGGGTACTTTTAACTACTGTTAGGGTCTCTGTGTCGCTGCAATCTATTGGATGAGGGTTGTCGATAGCAGCTGTGCTGCGAAAAGGTAATCCCCAGCCAAGATTTGGCTCAGAACAACTAACTGTAATCTCATTCCACCAGATTATTCCATGGCATCCTTTCATCCATAACTCATTGGTGAATCAGGGGTTATGCCTGCTTGTGATTGAGATTGAATTTTTGTTGTAATTTTATAAACTCACACGTTTTGTTTTGTTTTGTCTTCCACAGAAATATTCCTGAAATTGCTGAGAAATGTCTAAGTAAGCCCTCACCTGATTTTCAATAGGACTACATGTTGATAGCATTGAAAAGTTATTGAATGTCATACATGGTCTTTAAAACGTTAATTTTGTTAGTTTAGCCAATGTAATTGACTATTTGCAAGTGTTTCAGACCATTTGAGGACAACTTGCCCTAAAGAGCCCCTCAATCTGTAAAGAGCCCAGATGCAGATGGATCTATTGAATTAACCTTTGACTATCTCAGGTGTCACAGAGTAGATGTCCTTAGATGCACCTCCTCATCTTCACTATGCTTTATAAGCTCACATGGGAAGAATTCCATTTAGAAACCTTTTCTACTGACAGGTCGTAACACTATGACAGGTCGTAACACTTCTCTATTTTATATACACTCTTAGAAAAAAGTGTTCCAAAAGGGATCTTTAGCTGTCCCCATAGGATAACCCTTTTTTTGCTTCCAGGTAGAATACATTTTGGTTACAGGTAGAACCCTTTTGGGTTCCATTGAGAACCCTCTGTGGAAAGGGTTCTACCTGGAGCCAAAAATTATTATTCAAAGGGTTATCCTATGGGGACAGCCGAACATCCCTTGTAGGTTCTATCTATTTCATATCTGTTATAACGCTACTTGATGGTATCCGTTAAATGGGGAAGAATAAGAAAACGTCTCTAACAAATCCCTTTAAGTACTCAGAGGACTGTTGACTATACCAGAAATAACATGGGTCCTCTCCAACACTCAGCACGTGTGTATTAATATCATGAAGTGTTATCAGTGACATTAGGCTTAAGTTAGAGTTGTCATCTCCACAGAGCATTGTTTCTTTAAAAGCGTGGGTTGCCATAAGGTGCTAGTCAAAGTAAATTAATAGGTTTCCCTGAGGACTACTGAGAGGAAGGCTCCAGTCAGTTCAACAGGATTCGAGAGAGAGGCAGGCAAGGCTGCAGCTTTGACTTGAGCATCCTTGAATACCACAGGCACTATGTGGTGAACGGTCACTCATGCAGGGGGGCTTTACAGCCCGAGTCAAATCCAATCAGTTAGGTGATACTACACAAGTTAATTTCCTCAGATCTGCTCGTGTAAGATGATGTACGACCCTGACTGATGTACGTCCCTGACTGATGTACGTCCCTGACTGATGTACGACCCTGACTGATGTACGACCCTGACTGATGTACGACCCTGACTGATACCCTCTGCCCTCAGTACGGTCTGACAAACACATCTACAAACTCTCAGGATTAGGATTTTTTTTTTGACAAAACATGCCAGTTATCATCATTTTGTACAAATAATGTGTTTTTATTGGGTTGTGTCGTTGTAATTTGCACACCACATTCGATTGACTGTTTACTGATAATTCTGTCTTTCATTCAACCTTTGTTTTTTCACTACTTTAAATAAACCTTGGGTGTTTCATCCTTTCAGATTGTGCCACTTTGGTCACTAAATTAAGACAGAGAAACGTTTTAAATACTGCCGAGTTTGACCGTTGAGTTTGATGTTTTCTCAGGGTATACAAGAAAACCTCTGGGAATAGCGCAGTAAGTCTATCTAATATCCGTAGAAATAAAGACCATCACCTATCTGTGATAAATGTGACAGGGCTCCATTTTATTATTCTCATCTTCAGCTTACCCTTTACCTTGGAAAGAGAGACTATGTCGACCATGTTCAGAATGTGGACTCCATCGGTAACTCTTACTTTCATACTTGGCACTTCTGTATTGTAAGTTTTAGACGTGTGTGTTGAGGGGAAAAATCTCTAAAGTCTCTACCCATCGTTGTTACAGAGGGAGTGGTGAAAATTGATCCTGCAGACCTCGGAGGCAAAAAAGGTACACTTTCTTTTACAAAACTATTTTTTACAGATAACTTGCTAAAGTTAGTAGTTTTGCGGATTGATTAGACACTGGCTAATGTTTATCCTGTTCTCTCCAGTCTTTGTGCAGCTGGCTTGTGCCTTCCGTTATGGCCGTGAGGACCTGGATGTCATTGGACTGTCCTTCAGGAAAGACATCTGGGTCAAGCACCTCCAGTTGTACCCTGCTGCTGACCACAAACCCACCCTCACTCCCATGCATGACTGCCTGCTCAAGAAGGCAGGAGAGCAGGGCCATGCCTTCACTTTCGACATTCCCATAAACCTTCCCTGCTCTGTCACACTCCAGCCAGGACCAGATGATGCTGGAAAGGTCGGATCTTGCCTTGCTAATAGTTTCATTTTTTGGGGTTGATATATTAAAATCCATGATAATTACATTGGCCTTGTGTGTATACCTAGGCATGCGGTGTGGACTTTGAAGTCAAGACCTACATTTCAGATGTGGCAGACCCAGAAGACAAACTTGACAAGAAGTGAGTGGCTGTCCAAATCCTTCTCTCTCTCTCTCTCTCTCTCTCTCTCTCTCTCTCTCTCTCTCTCCCTTCCCTTCCCTTCCCTTCCCTTCCCTTCCCTTCCCTTCCCTTCCCTTCCCTTCCCTTCCCTTCCCTTCCCTTCCCTTCCCTTCCCCTCTCCCATCTCACTCTGCCACATTTTCCTCCTTCCTTGTAGAGACACTGCCCGTCTGATTGTCCGTAAGATCCAGTTTGCCCCAGACGCAACTGGTGCTCCTGGGCCCAAGGCTGACATCTGCAAGAGCTTCATGATGTCTGACAAGCCTGTCCACCTGGAGGCCTCTCTGGATAAGGAGGTGAGTTAAACATAAAACCTCACTGGCTTCTACAGCGCATGTACTGTAGCAATTGTATTAGAATACATCATAAAAAGGGGCTGCAAACATTAGAATTGTTTTTCTTATATTGATATCAGATCTATTACCATGGAGATCCGATCAATGTCAACGTCAAAGTCAAGAATGAAACTGCCAAAACAGTGACACAAATTAAGGTCACCGGTAAGTCTATCACCACTGATTCTGAATGTTAGAACTAAAATACTATACTTAAGCTGGTAACAGTGGGCTCTTTCCTTCAGTTGACCAGACTACAGACGTGGTGCTCTACTCCGCAGACAAATACACCAAAACTGTACTTTGTCAAGAGTTTGGGTGAGTAGACAGAAACCCACCCTCTCCTCATCATCTTCTATCAAGTGCTCTTCTGCTGATCCACCAACATCTCCAATCCTCTCTTACAGAGAGACAATAGATGCCAATAGCACATTCGATAAATCTCTCACCATCACCCCCCTACTGGCCGACAACAAAGAGAAGCGCGGTCTGGCGCTGGACGGCAGACTGAAGGATGAGGACACAAACCTGGCCTCCAACACTATGTGAGTGGCAATCATTATTAACACGTTAAAATGTGTTCATTACATTATGAACACGTTAAAATGTAGACTGGAACAACCTGAGTTCATCTACGTCTTCTCCTTTCTCTCCGACAGTATGAGAGACGGTATGGACAAGGAGGTGTTGGGAATCTTGGTCTCCTATAAGATCAAGGTCAACTTGATGGTGTCCTCAGGAGGGTAAGTCAGATTAAAGACATGTTTGCTTGTAAACCAATGTCATGCTTTACATTGAATTTGAGGAAAATATGAAATGCTAACCAGTTATGTTCTTCACTCCTATTTAGCTTGTTGGGAGGTCTCACAGCCAGTGATGTACAGGTGGAGCTCCCTCTGATCCTCATGAACCCCAAACCCCAAGGTAAACTAATAGTGTTACCTAATGAATAATAGGATTTGCCATGTCTAATAAACTCTGTCAAAGTAAAACTGATGTGGTGAGGGTGCGATGTCTCTCTCTACTCATTCAATGTTGCTATTCAATGTTACTAATGCAATCTTTAATCTCTTTCCCCTTCTACCATAATGAACCCCCTTACATGAGCAGATGTGTGAGTACAAAATGACAGAATATCATTTTAAAAAATACATATTGGTAGCATACACTGCAGTCTTCAGCTTTAATTAAACATAGTCTGTATTATGCACATTTTAAAGTCCTTTTGAAAAAAAAAGAAATGCCTCATTACCTTTTTGTGTTTCCTTTATGATCTGCAGAGGTCTCCCGGTAGGAGAGTGAAGGTGAGCTTCTATCTGACAGACTTATAGACCCTAACGTACAGTAGATAGATATCTATCTATCTATCTATCTATCTATCTATCTATATATCTATCTATCTATCTATCTATCTATCTATCTATCTATCTATCTATCTATCTATCTATCTATCTATCTATCTATCTATCTATCTATCTATCTATCTATCTATCTATCTATCTATCTATCTATCTATCTATCTATCTATCTATCTAATAAGGGTAAAGCCTGCCCTTATCAGCAGTATTGGATAGCACTAGCATAAAGGCAGCCGGCGGTTGTATTTCAATTAAGTTCAAACAACTGTAGATGAATCAGATGATCCCGTGCCTGAACAGAATGATTCTAATTATGACATTACTTCAGCACCAGAGTTCACTGCCTCAGTTCATGTGCTGTAATTCGCTGTAGTCGTCTGTGACAGTCACCCAGCGGCCATATTTATTGCATGTGTTTTGTGAATCCCCAGAATGCATGTTACCCTTGAGGCTGAGTAGATTCCCCCAGCAGAAGAAAGACGAGGAATGAGGGACTGCAGAAGTTGAACGGAGCAAAGCTGTTGATGGTTGTCCAGATTGAAAGGCTGATGACCAAACCAAAGAAGAAACTTTAATACCTCATAGGAAGAACCATCAATCGAAAATGTTGATTTCTCTTACTATTACAGGCATTTTAGTGTTGTATTTGAGTGTTTTGGTCAACGTGAGCCTGTACTGTAATGTATGTAGATATCCAGCCATGCATAGGAGTCATATAATTTCACTTAATTAACCATTCACTCTATACTTCTCACAGAAAACCATGGGGGGTTAATGAACACATTCAGTATAAAGGGGTTTATTGGTTTGCGGATAAAACTCCCCCAATACTACACCAACATACAGGGAGTCCGGTAGTACTCAGTTTAGCATTTTCAAAGAATTGTGTTTTTCTGTGGCATGTACAGTATTTATGTATGTATGTATGTATGTATGTATGTATGTATGTATGTATGTATGTATGTATGTATGTATGTATGTATGTATGTATGTATGTATGTATGTATGTATGTATGTATGTATGTATGTATGTATGTATGTATGTATGTATGTATGTATGTTTTTGACTGATAAGTCATTGAACCAAATAAAAACACCACATATACTTCTAAGACTGGGTATTCATCCATTCATTGCAGTGCACTGAGGGGAACTGTCCATGGTTCTGAACTGGCATCAGGTAATGTCATGTCTTCATAGCAATACATGTCTTATAGCGTTCGCTACATCAGGCAGACATGTCCAGCAAACCATGTAAATATGTCAATGCTTTACTGCAATTCAAAATTATAGGTATACACTCATTTCAGAGGGAAATATGTAAACACGTCTCACTAAACACGTTTGCAGTTCTGTTAGTGGCTTCAAGCAACCTCCTGGTATTAGATGGTCTGTGAGCAGGGGGTGTAATCATAGTAATCACAGATCACTCTGGGTTGGCTGAGTTTAATCAACTTAATTATCCAAACACATCACAGGCTTACAGCCCAGTGCCCTGTAGAAGGACTCACTGTCCAGAGAAGAGCCGACACTAGAGATGGCCATGAACAAACGAACAGCCAAAGTATCTCCCTCGCCCTCCACTGGTCCTGTTGTCTTTCGGCTGCCCACTCCACAGGGTAAGTAGATTTCATAGCGTTCTTCTAATTTTAGGCATAAATCTAACCTTATGTGCATTCATTTATGTGTAGGTCAGGTGTGACAAATCACAGTGTAATACTGCATATTAAGATATTATCTCTCCATTTCAGTGCTTGTAGACAATATCATATATATTTCTTCAGTATAGGAAAAGCACTCACACCTCAGGTTGCTAATTCGATGATATCTTGAAGAAAATAAAAAAAACGCTAGATATTTCTACCAGAAATAGGCAGCTTGGAAGTAAAATTGTAATACGGGCTATATTCTTCTATTTACCCTTTCCCTTATGAGAATGATATCTTTATACATCTGTTATGTTATTGTCTTCTACAGTTATGTCATTATCTTCTACAGTTATGTCATTGTCTTCTACAGTTATGTTATTGTCTTCTACAGTTATGTTATTGTCTTCTACAGTTATGTCATTATCTTCTACAGTTATGCCATTGTCTTCTACAGTTATGTTATTGTCTTCTACAGTTATGCCATTGTCTTCTACAGTTATGCCATTGTCTTCTACAGTTATGTTATTGTCTTCTACAGTTATGTCATTATCTTCTACAGTTATGTCATTGTCTTCTACAGTTATGTTATTGTCTTCTACAGTTATGTCATTGTCTTCTACAGTTATGTCATTATCTTCTACAGTTATGCCATTGTCTTCTACAGTTATGTTATTGTCTTCTACAGTTATGTCATTATCTTCTACAGTTATGCCATTGTCTTCTACAGTTATGTTATTGTCTTCTACAGTTATGCCATTGTCTTCTACAGTTATGCCATTGTCTTCTACAGTTATGTCATTGTCTTCTACAGGAGAATTGTTCATCTCTTTTTCCCTTTGCTATACAGAGCATGCTAAAAAGAGGCTGCCCCAGCCAGTGGCTGA
This sequence comes from Thymallus thymallus, assembly GCA_023634145.1. NCBI lineage: Eukaryota > Metazoa > Chordata > Actinopteri > Salmoniformes > Salmonidae > Thymallus > Thymallus thymallus. Next base: position 6,920,694 of record CM042404.1, read on the forward strand.
AGATGGGCAGGGTGGAGGGCAGGGTCAGGGGAAGGCAGAAGAGTGTGTGGAGGAGAAGAGAGAGGAGGACAGTAAGAGCCGCTGTGCCCGCTGCCCATTGAGAGCCATGCGTCGAGCTGCGTGGGGGCTGGTCCTTGGGTGCTGTGTGGCCCTGGTGTGGGCAGGGGGCACACACAGTGCCAAGCAGTCTCTGGAGAAGCTCCATGCCCCTTTCTTCACGATCTGGTTCTGCAGTACATGGAACCTCCTCCTCTTCCCCCTCTACTACCTGGGACACCTGCTCTGGGCAGAGCAGAGGCAGTGGCCAACAGCCCGCTTCAGGTGAAACAACAGCTAAAGAGTCTGACAGGCAGGTGTTGGGCTAAGGGAAGGTTGGCAGGAAGTCATGATCACCTCTTGTTTTTGTCCTAAACCTCATCTAGATTAATTCACTATTTTGGATAGAGTGTAATGGAAGGATTTACATAAACTTTGGATTTGGCAAATTACTAAACAGATGGTTTTCTTTTTAGGGAATATAGAAAACCTAATGCCACAAACCCGCTGTATCAAACAAGATATTTAAGACAAGCTGCGTTGTGCTTTAATCTTCAACGCTAGCAGCTAAACGAACATATTAAAAACAACCCAGAGGATTGGTAGAGAGGCTAACCAGGTCAACAGGTGTCTCCGTTTTTTCTGTGTCCCAGGCAGTGCAGCCGCTTCCTGGTGGAGGAGGACGTTACAGTGAGAGTGCTCCTGAAGGGTGCAGCACCGTTCTCTGTGCTGTGGAGTCTCTCAGGCTACCTGTACCTGTTGGCCCTTTGTCGCATCTCAGCGGGCGACGCCAGCGCCATTCTCTGCTGTAGTCAGGCCTTCATCTTCCTCCTCTCCTGGATCGGACTCAACGACCGGTTCATGGGTGTAAGGGTAAGAGAATCCCCTCTGTTAGTGTTGGATAAAGGGGGATGGACGGTGCAAAGCTTCTACAAATTTAGATACTCATTTAAGCATCCAGAAACTCACAACAAAGTTTCCATAAAGGTTTAGACTTCCTTTGAGAGAACGGTGTTTGTCATGTACTGTACTGTACTGAATGTTGTGATTATGGCGGCCCAGAGAGCGATTGTGTATGGTGTGCTGCACAAGTTTTGCTATGTATAATGGTCACACCCATATTGACCAAGGCACACACACCCACCAAACAGGAGGGTCATCTGTAGACAGGATTTTCCATCTGTAGATTATCTGTTGATCAGCAACTGCTTGCTAAGGTTATGGTTAGGGTTAGGTTTAGAATAAGGGTTAGGGTAAGGGTTAAGTTTAATGTAAGGGTTAAGTTTAGGGTAAAGGTAAGGGTTAAGGTTAGTAGATGATGTTACTGATAGTCTGTAGAGCATCAACAGATGGACTATCCAAGTAAAGTGTTACGAACGGGAGGGCAAACACACCTCAAAGGCTGTCAAAGAACGGTGCAGGAAACGGGTCATTCAGTACACAATGTAGCAAATGTTGAACTGAGCTGAATGCACTGCAGCCAAGCTTTCACCTGGTAATTGTTGACCAATTGATGAATGAGCACCTAACCTTCAAAAGGTGCTGTTTATGGCTGAGCAAATCAATGAGTTGTGACGTCTTCCTGTGTCTTTTTTCTCTATCAGATAGTGGCTGTCATTCTCTCCATCACAGGAATCGTCATGATGGCGTATGCTGATGGTTTCCATAGCGACTCAATCACAGGGGTGGCCCTGGGAGTAGGCTCAGCTTCAACCACTGCCCTGTACAAGGTCGTCGCCATTCAATTCCTATTCCATTCTCCTTTCCACTTCATTAATCACCTGATTTACTTAACAAAAGACACATCTCATTAGGTGGTCCAGGTGTCCTCATGACATGGCACGAGTGGGGGACGGGGGGTGGTCCAGGTGTCCTCATGACATGGCACGAGTGGTGGGGTGGGAGTTGGTCCAGGTGTCCTCATGACATGGCACGACTGGTGGGGTGGTCCAGGTATCCTCATGACATGGCACAAGTGATGGGGTGTGGTGGTCCAGGTGTCCTCATGACATGGCACAAGTGGGGGCAGGGGGGTGGTCCAGGTGTCCTCATGACATGGCACAAGTGGGGGCAGGGGGGTGGTCAAGGTGTCCTCATGACATGGCGCGAGTGGTGGGGTGGGGTGGTCCAGGTGTCCTCATGACATGGTACGAGTGGTGCGGTGGGCTGGTCAAGGTGTCCTCATGACATGGCACAAGTGGTAGGGTGGGGTGGCCCAGGTGTCCTCATGACATGGCACGTGTGGTGGGGTAGTCCAGGTGTTCCTGAAGCAAGCAGGGAGGCTGATGACATCAGAGGGCACCATCAAACCAACTTCTTCATTGGCCTATTCCTTGCAGTTGTGTCTAAAAAACACTATTTTATGCTAAACATATTTTTTTACCCTTAACTGTGTGTATATTGCTGTAAATATACATGGGATATTGTTTTTCAACAGGAAACGTTTCTGCCTGAAACAAAATCTTAACTGTCGTGGTGGGCAGACATAAGCACAAAGTATTCACTTACGTTGTTTTTCTCCAAGGTGATGTTTAGAAAGCGAGTGGGAGAGGTGCAGCCGGGTACGGCCGGTGTTCTGCTGTCCTGTGTGGGGCTATGCAGCTGTGTCCTCCACTCCTGGGTATGTGTGCTACTCTACCTCACACATGTGGAGTACTGGCCTCCAATCCACTACATCCCCTGGGACACACTGTGCATGATGGCCTCGCTGCTCCTCGGTAACAATCCACCGCTCATTTCTGTCCAGATGATTAAAGTAGTTGATTTGAATAACTCTGTTCCTAACACTTCCTTGACTCTTATCCCTCCTGTCTCACCGTCAGCGTTCAATGTCTTGGTGAATCTAGGAAGTGTGCTTGCCTACCCCTCTCTTATTTCTCTTGGGATGTTACTCAGCATCCCAGCTAATTCAGGTACAGAAAGAATAGTGATTTTTATCTGTTTATAAAAATAAAAAAACGATAAATCAAGCTTAACAATGGCGTCATGAGAGATCTTCATACAGGCTTTCCTGAAGTCATTGTAGGAATCTCAAACAGCTGACCCCCTACTGTATGTCTCTGCAGTGGTGGATTTCTATGTCGCTGCTGCCCCCCAGCTCAGCCAGGTCAGAGTGGCTGCAGCAGGTATCATCGGGGTGGGCTACCTCTTACTGCTGCTCCCAGAAGACTGGGATGACAGTGTTGTCAGCTGGATAGAGGGTCTGTGGCAAGGAGGCTGGCAAGAGGACAGTGTGGTTGGAGAAGATGGAGGAGTTGATGGAGGAACAATTGCAAAGCCCAAGCCCAAACCAGCAGGCATTGCTGCCCTAACTTGATGCTTTGTTTTTAAACGGCAGAACTTGGTGTCAAAAGTCTGTGGTGCAACTTTGGTTTTTGAAGTGGGGGGGGGGTGGTATTCATAACTTGGTGGGGGGTCTGGGGGTCCTAACATTTTGGGGGCATCTAAAGCTAATTTCCTGCATTTCTACACAATCTAATATGACTCAGGGCCCTTCTATTCTATCTGTCTCTATTTAGAAGAACATAAATTAAGCAAAAATGCCCAGTCATCAAGCTAGGTAAGAGATCATTATTAATATGTTTAAGTGATTCATAAGACTGAACTAGATCAATGATAATTCAATAATCAATATTGCCTAACAAATGAAAAACTCTTACAAATAAAGCAATAAGACTTTTGATTGTCTTTATTAAGACATCCTCTACATCAAATTTCAGCTAGACCGCCCAGCCAGCCCGAGCCCAACCCTCAGCAGCCTATTTAATAACTCAACTCTCCCCCCTACACAACTTTCTTCTGATCTTTTTATCCACACACAATATAGCTGGGTCACCCCGTCCTGTCCCTAGGGGTCCACACCCCACTCAGCTTTATGATCTTAGTGAAACATTCATTATTGGTTTCAGGTGTGTTAGGCCAAGGCCAGAGTGACAACCAACAGGACAGCAGACCCCCAGGGCCAGGACTGAGCAGCCCAGCAGCTAGGGATTGCCTAAATAGTTATCTCCCCTGACGTGGGCATGTTTTCAATAACGACTCCTTTTGTCATACTGTATTTCATATAAGGCCTTGTGAAAGTTGCACAGTATACCCTTAATCTTGTAATAAATCAAATCTGGTGATACATAACTTGACATTTCTTCCATCCATTGTGGGAGGATAATCAACCTTCCAATTAATGGCAAAGCATTTCTTAGCCGCTATAAATGCTTGGTTACACAGTTTCTTCTGATTACAGTATACAGTATCAACATTTCCAAGCAAACAAAAACAGGGAGAATCTGTAGACTTGCTGGGATAGAAGAACATACTCTTTGGCAGAATTCAGCCAGCCTTCACAAGACCATAACATATGCAAATATGTCCCCTTTTGTGTTTTACACCTCCAGCAGAATAATTACATTTTCTCACTGGCATATAGTACGTTCTATGAATGGTCTTAATCTGCAGTATACGATCATGAATAGGCATTCTAACGTATCTGTATCCATTCATCATCATCAATAGCGTCTCCCAGGTCTTCCTCACATTTTTGTTTTACATGCTTTGTGTCATCGGGAAAAGACTCTATTTGTCAGACTGCCTTAAAATTGTTTCAATCTTTAAAGCTTCTTGCTTGTCCAGTGTTTGCTACACAGAGAAAATAGTGTTTTATTTGCAAAAATTACCATTGGATCCTACTCAGATGAGGCATGACAAAGAATTTCAATGTACATTTATACATTATATTATCCATGATTAGAATCAATGGTTCAAAAATTGAAATTACCATTCTTCCCAGATCCCAGACTGTAGCCTACAGATTAACTCAAGATGGAACTTTGTAATCATTCAGTGATTGATATAATATACTGCAAAATTCACCTGAGCTCTGTAGACTGGTCTTCCCTGGCTGTCTGACCCTGCTGGGACACCTGTCACCATCTGATCATGATGTGCATAGTGTTGTGTACTGACTGTGCACCATGAATCCTGTAGAGCTGTGTATACGCTGTCAGTGTGAAAAGTAGGGAATTAGTTGGGGAAACTGACGGATCAATAATGTTACATTGCTATACTGACTAATAAAACTCACATTGTGCGTCAGAATATCGGTCATCAATCGTTTGGCCGCTGGTTTCATCGTTTGATTCAGGACTAACGTTAGTGTAATTGAGGCAAAAATAATAGCTAGCTGAGTTTGGGGAATCCAAAAGTTACGTTACTGATTACAATTTTGGACAGGTAACTAACTGTAACGGATTACATTTAGAAAGTAACCTACCCAACCTTGATTGTACCATTAGCTAGCAGAGCTAGCCAAAAGTTGGCTCTGCTAGCTAATCTTAAGTATCAAAAGTAAAAGTAAAAGTATGAATAATTTTTAATTCCTTATATTAAGGAATCAGACATAATTGACAAACAAAGCATTTTCATTTAATGAATGAGTCCGCCAGATCAGAGGAAATATGTCCTTAGGGAGTAAAAAGTACATTATTTTATTTAGGAATGTAGTGAAGTAAATGTTGGAAAAAATATAAATAGTAAAGTATAGATACACAAAAATAACTACTTAAGTAGTAATTTAAAGTATTTTTACTTAAGTACATTACACCACTGTGCATGTAAATGTAGGCTACTCAATGACAGGAAACCCATAAGTCGCTTGTTTCAGCTCGTTTGATCTTGTTTTTAACACCATGTCTTGTTTTGGGGTGTTTTGACTGATGTCACATCTATGCTAATATGGCTAAAATGTGCTAGCTAGCTAGCTAACCAACAACTGTAACAATGTATTTGAGAGACAATTCTTATTTTGCAACCTTATTTATGTTTTCAATAAACATTGTAGACTAAATACAGATAACATGTTCAACAAGTCAACCAACTGGTGCAGTTAAACATTATAATGCAGTGGGCTAAATCAGGGTCACACAGAGGGTTTCTGGGTAGTCTTAAACAAATCTACTAAAACAAAAGTATACACCTCATAAATTTGGCTATGGGCTTTAAAAAAAAAGAGGGTACCTGTACCATGTCAGATATAGTGTTGAAATGTATTCAATTTTGAGTTTGCATCCCAATATTACACTTTATATACATCACAGAATACTGAAATATGACAAAACCGTTTGACATATGAACAATTAATTAATATTCTACCCATGAGGCCACTAGAGGGCCCTTTGGTCATTCCACTGCAGTAAAAGGATCTATGACAACAACTAGCCATTACATATTGGGTCAATCTTCAAGGTCATAGATCCCAACCTACAAAAAAGGTGCTCCTAGAGTGTTGGGAACATGAACGAACCTTGGTTCATCCCTCAGCCAGTGATAGATCTAGGGTTGCTTGAGAGAGTAAGAGCTGTTGAGGAAGGAGTGGATTCAGTTGTAAGTGAACATTTAAGAACACAGTACTATACTTTCTTGAATATATTCACAGATGGATCTAAGGACCTTGAAACGGGGAGGACAGGAGCAGCTTTGAGTGTTCCTGAATTTAAGGTAGCAGTGACAAAAAGAGCAATGGATAATTTATCTGTTTACACAATATAGTTGCTGGCCATTCTCTTGTCTGCAGAGTGGGTGGAGGAGGTGTTGACCCCTGTGCTCTGACCCCTGTGCAGCACTGATGAGCTTGAATTCATGTGTGTATCGGAGCAGACAGGATGTATTGTGTTAGGTTTTGGAGTGCTTGTATAGGGTGAGACAGATGTGGATATTTGTGATGTTCCTCTGGGTACCAGCTCATGTGGGAGTAGAGGGGCATGAGGAAGTGGATGTTCTCACCAAGAAGGCTCTCAAACATCCAAGTGTTGAAATGGAACTGTCAATCAGTAAAGCAGAAGCCAAGGGGTTGATAAAAACAGTGGCAAATGGCAACAGTTGTGGAACAGGGAGGGAAGGGGAAGACACCTGTATGAGATCCAGGAAAATCTGGGGGAAGGGGGTTCCTCGGGTCGAGAGAGAAGGGAGGGGCAGGGAGGTCCTCGGGTCGAGAGATAAGAAAGGGGCAGGGAGGGGCAAGGAGGTCCTCGGGTCGAGAGAGAAGGGAGGGGCAGGGAGGTCCTCGGGTCGAGAGAGAAGGGAGGGGCAGGGAGGTCCTCGGGTCGAGAGAGAAGGGAGGGGCAGGGAGGTCCTCGGGTCGAGAGAGAAGGGAGGAAAGTGTAATTACAAGGCTGAGACTGTGAAACAAGGCTCAACAGTACATTGAAATTGGTAGGAAAACATCCGACTGGGAGCTGCGATCACTGTCAGGAGGAGATGGAGACAGTGGAACACGTTCTATTTCAGTGACAGCAATATGGGAGGGAAAGGGAGAGATTGTTGTTAGAGTTAAGGAGTAATGGGGTTGAAGAGCCAAGGGGATGTAGTATTTAATTATGTGTTTCATTAGGGAGACGAGAATAATGGGTAGGATTTAGACCTTCCCTTTCTCTGGTCCACACTCCAGTCCAGTTGGTGGTGGCAATGCACCTTAATGTTGGTAACCATATAAAATAACTAGACAAGTTAAATAAAGGTTAACACAGAACCTCTATACCAGGCGGTGTCAGAGGAATGCCCTAAAAATTGTCAAAGACTCCAGCCCCCCTAGTCATAGACTGTTCTCTCTGTACCGCACGGCAAGCGGTACCGGAGCGCCAAGTCTAGGACCAAAAGGCAAATCAAATGGCAACCCGGAACAGCTAATCAAATGGCTGCTCTCTGTTTATTATCTATGCAGTCATTTGACCTCTAACTACATGTACATATTACCTCAATTACCTTGACTAACCTGTGCCCCCTACACTGACTCTGTACCGGTAGCCTCACTACTGTTATTTTACTATTGCTTAGTATTTTTTTACTTATCTATTTTTTACTTAACACTTAATTTTCTTAAAAACGGCATTGTTGGTTAAGGGCTTGTAAGTAAGCATTTCACTGTAAGGTCTACACGTTGTAATCGGCATGTGACAAATACAATTTGTTTTGATTTTATTTGAATTTTTGTGAAAAATAACTTTGATTTGATGGCTTGCACATGTGCAGTCCGAAAGGTTAGACCCGATTATGTGTTTCTGCGCATGAGTTTAGCTAGCCAACGTCGACCATGACGTCGCCAACAAGCGTGATCGGGGATTTCAGCCTGGCTGCGGTCCAAACACCTTATGCCCCTGGGGGAATCCCCGTCGCCATCTTGGAGGGCAGTCTAAATGATGAGCCAAGCAAGGGAAGTCAGTGAAAACTTAAAAACTTAAAAACAACAGCATACAAGTTAAGTAAAAACTAATGCAAATAAGTTAGAAATTGTGCTACTAATGCACATGGCGGCACAAACACATCTCGTAAAATGTATGATGTTTTGTTTGGGGAATATTATTCCCGAGGGGAATATTTTCTTTCTTCAGAAGTTCCAGCTATGTAGGCTAACGTTAGCTAATTCATTTGCTAGCTATCACACAGTAGGTGTATATTAATAATCATATAGTTAATGTAAATAAATATGCAATCATAATTGACTGTAGCGCATATAAAGCATACACAAGTTAGGGTTGGCTGAAAACACAATCATCGCGGGATGAACGAGTGACGAGATTCCGGGCAAGGGTGGTCCATTTAAAAAATCATTACTTCCTCCCTCACCCATTGCCCTGCAAGTGTACACTCGTCAGACGTCACGACACGCCTCCAGAAATGTCCACTTAATTTGAGGGCTGAGGGGTAAGGGTGTGTCTTTTAAGTGTTTGAACCGTAACCCCATGGCTCAGGTCCAAACACTTAAAAGATACACCCTATAAATCCTGAAGCATCCGCTTGGCGTATCCACTCACTACCAAATATGGTAGTGAGAGAAAGCCTAATGGCCGGCAGTGGGAGAAGATGGAACGATATTGATTTTGGCCAACATTCTGCACATTTTTCCATCGATTAAACATTTGATTTCAATATAGGTTTCTGTTCCCAATACTAGAATATGTTACGAACAGAGTGGACTGTGTTTTGTAGACTTTACCCTTTGCCAAAGTTGTAACAAATATGATCTTGCTAGCTCGTGCTTGGCTCTGCCCACCTCCTTCTTTGTTCTGCCCACTATGACTGGGCTAGCTTGGTTTAGTTATAGAAAATATATTTGACTGTACAAAGATGTTCTATCTGTGACTGTACTGTCTCTGAGCTAGCTAGCTAGCTATAGTCTTCCAATACGACAGGTGGCAGTAGCGGACCTATAACGTTACTTTTCAAACTTAGTGCACTTAAAAAAAACAATAAGAAACGGCGTGCAGCAACCAGGCTTAGCAGTGGAATCATGGCACTGAATGCAGGTAAATAAACCAGCTGCTTTCCTTAAATTAGTATGTTTTTACATTGGTAACAAGTTTGTTTCGCTAATTGTCTTTCAGAATGCCAGACTCGGACGTTTTTGTGAATTAAAGTTTTGACCGGAAGCCAAGTTTGACAGCTAGCTAGCTTGGTCAGTTTGGCAAGCTACAAGTAACGTCGTTAGCTGGCTAATTGGCTAACGTTAGCCAACTAGTTGGTCTAACGGTGTCTCCAGTTTAGTTAGCACAAACTGACGTCGCATAATACTCCCTTGCTAACTAGTTTACTATCAAAAGTTAGATTAGCAGCACCTAGTTAGCTGGTGTAGCTATCAGTTAGCTTGCTAGGTTAACCGAAATCAACTAACGCGTTAAGTTACTGTACTGTCAGTTTGATAAACTAGCTAGTTGCGTGATGAGGCCAGCCAGCCGTGTCCATATGACTGAGTTCTGGTAGTTTGAATGTCGGTTTCCTCCCCTCACCCTCCATGGTTTCCTTGTCAGACGATGACTTCGAGTGGACGCCCCCTTCAGAATCCGAGATGAAGGTAATTCATGCTCAGCGGGAACGACAGGACAAGATAAGCAAGCTCATGGGTGTTTACCTCCTCAAAGGCTACAAAATGTTAGGAGAATGCTGCGAGCAATGTGGGGTGAGTGGGGGATAATCCAGACCATCCCAGTTTATATATTTGCCACTTGTTATATATATATATATATATATATATATATATATATATATATATATATATATATATATATATATATATATATATATATATTGAGTGAGATCTATAGCTAAATATAATTGTAATGAGCGTCTAAGTAGTATTTGGGCACGAATTTAATAATTGTTTGTGCCTGTCCAGACGATTCTCCTTCAGGACAAGCAGAAGAAGAACTACTGTGTTGCATGTCAGGAGCTGGACTCTGACGTAGACAAGGACAACCCAGGTAAGAGTCTATGCAGGGCTTGGATCATTTCTGTTATGACTGGGGGAAATGAGTTGCCTGACGGCTCATCCTGAATTTAATTTTGCTGCTTTATTGATCGCTCCATACAAAGAAACGCTAGTGGGCGTGGCGTTTGGCTGGAGCAATGTGGATAGGTAGTCAGGCTAGGAAAGGAGTTTCCTGAGCTAACTCTGGGCCCAGGTTATGACTCACCTAACATTAGTTTGCAAATGAACAAATAATTGTCTTGCTCCAACTAAACTTTTTTTCTTCTCGTTTCCTTCTCTTTCCTTTTGCTGTCCTCTCAAACTCAGCCCTAAATGCCCAGGCTGCCCTGTCACAGGTCAGAGAGAGACAGCTAGCCTCTCAGCCTGTCCCTCTGGACAATGAAGCCCCCTCCAGTGACGCCCCCCTCTCCATCACAGGGCAGCCCCGACCAGAGCACTGCGAGGGGGCTGCGTCAGGACTGAGAGGACCCCTACCTTCACTAGCCAACTCCTCCCCTGCACCCACCGTGACCCCCATCTTCCTTCCTACGTCCACCCCCTCCAGCCAGCCAGTCCAGGTGCCAGCCCCCATAGTAGCCCTTGCACCTCACCCGGCCCTGTCCAGTGCTGAGGACGCAGTGCTGCACAAGCTGCGGTGGGCCACACAGGAGCTCCAGCACTCAGCCTCAGTAGAGGCTAGTATCCAGCTGTGCAGCCTCATCCGCAGCTGTGCAGATTCACTGCGCAGCCTGAAAGAGCTTCACCAATCATGAGACTGAACTGATAGAAATTCTAAAAACAGAAACAAGGCATAAACACATGCTCACATAAGCAACATCAGAAGTTATAGCAGCTTGATTCCCTTTTTACATTTTTTTGTGGCAATTGTGAACTGCTTCGCCTCTGCCGGTAAAGGTTATTGTAAGGAACTTGGACAACTGTCTCTGTATGCAGAATTTGTATTTTGAGGGCCTGACCTGTAGTGTTACATTTGTTTAAACATTGCTGTTACTTTTGATTTGAAGTCTTCTCTGTGGATTAAGGGTAAAATTTTGACACAAACTTGCATGGTGAGAATGGGCACCTCTTGAGTGGTCGAATATCTTTAACGAAATATATGTGAGTGGTGTTTGACTGGTTGATATGAATGTAAATCAATTGTTTATAAAAATCTGAATTTATCCACGTTATTCATACTTTCTCTGTGGTTATTACTCCATAAAACAAGTGTTTTTTGTTTTATGTGGCCAATAGTACAATATAGTGACAGTGTTCATGTAGTAGATATGGTAGCCATCTATTTATACTTGAATATGATATTTGTAATATTCAGTAGTGTAGTGATAGTTGCCTACTTGTTAACAAATAGTGTTGGAACAACCTAAGGAAGTTTTGACTTAACACATTTCATTTAATTACTATATTTCCCGCCTTGGGCCGATAAGTGTAATTTTGTAGATGCTGGATATCTATGGAAAGATGCACCATTCACCCAAGTTTCTTCAAAATCGGGACAGCGCTGTCTGAGATCACGTGTGACAAGTAAGAATGAAGTTATGGAGACAGATCCATAGTTCCCTCCCCTATTTAATCGTGGGGGACAATTGTAATAGTATTTATGGATTGGGTGGGAGTTTTCAGTGGTTTTTCTCTTGAGGTATGGCATTTGGAAGGGGTTTAAGGTGCAGAATTTGGTATTGCTAGAATGAAATAAAACACCGGCCTCGACATATGATAGTTTAGTTATTCGGCAATATTGTTCCAAAGGACGTCCTAATACTTTTTCCTCTATCCCCAAATATAATATTTTGACAGCGGGGAAGCGCCTCAGTCTCGCTGCGATGAAGTGGGACAGTACGGCAAGGGGAGGGGCGAGGTTGGCAGTTGAGACAGGAAAGCGTAGTGGGAAAAAAAGCAAGGACATCAGACATTATTTAATCTTGGTAACATTTACATAGGCCTACGTTATGTTTTCATTGCCAAATGAATTTTTTATCCACACTGAAATGGTGTGCACGGCGCCTCTATTGTGCTACTGAGGACTCGTTGGAAATACAATTACCGGAGTGAAGGTGAAGCAACATTTTTTTTATTGAAACCAAACATTCCTTCTATACATTTGCAACCTGTTCTGTTAAACGCTCATCGGTGGATTGCTAATCCGATACAATAACGACTAGGCTACTATTTTGAAATCACATACTGTACATGATAGTAGGCTTCCATTATTGAATCCGTATTGTCTTTATGATTGAATATTTCTGGCAGTTATATGATAGCCTATAATAAAACGCGCGGAAGTATTATTATTATTTAAATGGACATTGATAAAGAGGTAGAAAATGAACGGGTTCCAGTCCAGTTCTCCTGAATGTCCTGGCAGCGTCTGTTCAATCGAAGGGCTACCCCCTTTGCCAAAAGGCCTCAGCGGCATCCTGGACTCCAGTGGTAGCTCATGGAGGGACATCGAAAAAGTCTACAGTAAACGGACACGCATTCAGGCCGACATCAGCAAGACTACAGTAATCGACAATCTCGGCCGCAGTACGCCTGCAAGTCTGGACGCAGCGCTCGCAGTTCTGCGCAAAGAAATGGTAGGACATTATTTTGTAATCAGTTGATTTTATTTTATTAGGATATATTTTAGCCCAATGGCTAGTCTTCCAAGAGTCCTTAAGAAATGTAAAAACAACAAAAGCAAAGTAAAAACACAAACAGCTTTGTTTTGATTATTGTAATCAAATAACACAAATCTAGAGAACATCCTGAAATAATAGGTCTATTTTATTTGTTTAATTTAATCAGCTGCTATTTCTGCTAAATTTACCTGCATTTGTTGTTGACAACGTTTATATACAGTAGTTAATAAATGAGATTACTGACACAATTTTATTTTCCTGTTGTGTGTCCTAGGTGGGCCTCAGACAGTCGGACATGTCTCTGCACTGTCAGCTGTGGTCTCTCTATGAGTCCATCCAGGAGTACAAGGGAGCCTTTCAGGACATCTTCTCCTCTCTGTTGTCAGAGAGCACCTTCACTACAGAAAATGGTTACTCTGAGGAAGAGGATGATTATGAAGAAGAGGAGAACGATGATGATAATGTACCTCAGGATCTACCTGGCACTTCACTGATCTCCAGCCAACTCTAAACTCCCTGGACAAATGGATCAGAGAGTATTTCCTCATTCCCTTATAAACCAACTCATATTTTTACTGTATTTACATAATATAAGCTGTTTCCTGTTCTGTATAGCTGTTTTATTATACTTACAGAAGGACATTTTGAAACTGGTGCCATCAGATGAACCGTCTCCATCACACAAGGAGCTGACATTTTCAACAACAACCTTGTTACTATACAAGCCATAGCTAAAATAACCTTGCTAATTGATTTGGACTAATTGTGCCTATCTTGAAAACAAAAGCCAATTAAGCCATATTTCAAATACCTGATGATTTTTTTATATATATATTTATATACCTGATGAGTTGGAAGCATTTGAATTTAGTGTAATTTTCCCACAACATTTTGATGTAAATACACATGCCTATGATTAATTTAACATATTTCATTGGTATCCAATCATACTTGTACTGCGTTTGAAGACCGTTTAAGTGGCAGTGTGTGATGGAGACGGTTCATCGCTATGGCACCAGTTTCAAAATGTCATTGTCATTGGTATCCAATCATACATGTACTACGTTTGAAGATAATTTAAGTGGCAGTGTCGGATGTCAAAGGCCTAGGATTATAATTGCCTTGTAATTAACTCCTCTTCATCAGAGTAAAACAAATTATTTTTCTCAAAATATACTTTTTTTCTCTACAATTGTAAGAGTTCTTGTAATCTTAGACACGTAGCCACATACACACAATGCCGGCATTACTCATTTTTGTTTGTTGTGATGGGCAGTTTATGTATTAAGCTTTTTAATTATCTTGCTGTAAAAAAAAAATGCTATGGATAGTAATGGTCAGCAAATGGGTCAAGCTCCACTGTAATGTATTAGTTTGGAAAGGGGTTAACCACTAGATGGCAACATTTGTTGTGTCAGATATCAGCATCTGTTCCATACGTAGTAAACCTGAAAAATCTTGTTTCCCAAGGGGAAGTCAGAAAGCCCTTCAGTTCTGAAAACTGTAATTTTGTTAAATTGTGTTTCTGGCTCACAGCAGAGTATGCATTTTGATAACTGTGGAAGTATGCCTTTTTGATAGCCATGGAAGTGTGCCTTTTTGATAGCCATTGTAGTTTGCCTTTTTGCATCTAACTATTATTTACAGTATCTCACAGGAGAAGTTATATGTGGATGCCATTGATATCATTGGTTAGCCCTTTAAAGTCCTAAGACTGTAGTTTTTTTTCATGTTTATGATTCATGAGAGCACCACTCCGACTGTCTGGCCATTATAAACAAACCATTCCAACCACACATTGGCTTATTAGGCAATCTGCCCCGGTAGGAGGAGGATTTCTACTTATTTAGTGGTTGAAATAGAATTGGAATAAAACATTATAAAAGTAATGTATAAACTTGAAACACCATCATGTTTAGTGTAAAGGAAGGTTAGAGGGATACAACCAGGAAATCTATCTTGCTAGCTTGCCATCATACTTAGTATAAAGGAAAGTTGTGTTGCAACCCATGTCTATTTTTATCAAGGTCAACATCAAGCAATAATAGCAGTGGCTTATACCAGTAGGCCAGGCCTATTGTTTTATCCACATAGTTCCATATATATTTGTTAACTAGGCAAGTGAGTTAGGAACAAATTATTATTTACAATGACAGCCTACCTACAGGTACAGCCATAGTAGTACAGAGCCCCTGGAGCAAATTAGGGTTAAGTGCCTTGGTCAAGGACACATCGACAGGTTTTCAACAGCTCAGGGATTCGATCCAGCAACCTTACTGGACCAACACTCTGACCACTAGGCTACCTGCCGCCCTATATATTACATAGACATTATGCCAGCATAACTAGAATGGAATAACTTCTGTAATTATAGTCTAATAAGTATATTAGTACACACAGAGTCAGATAGTATGTTTTCTTTTAAGACAGAATCAAAAGTAATAGCACCAAATACGAAGGTCAGAGTCTCAAGTACACTCTTAGAAAAAAAGGTGCAATCTAGAACCTAAAATAATTATTTGACTGTCCCCACAGGAGAACCCTTTGAAGAACCATTTTTAGTTCCAGGTACAACCCTTTTGGTTCCATGTAGAACCCTTTATACAGAGGGTTCTACATGGAACCCAAAAGAGTTCTACCTGGGACCAAAAAGGGCTCTATCGGAAAAGGGTTCTCCTATGGGGACAGTCGAAGAACACTTTTGGAACCCTTTTTTCTAAGAGTGTACTGCTTAACACACAGTAACTTGTGATGGTAATTACAGGAATAGATCAACTCTACCCTTGAGCAAGCTACTTTACAGATCCACTGACCACCAGGAAATGACTAACTGAAAACAGGAAGCCCCATACATGCCTCATACATACATGATCCTTTTCCTAATAGCCACTGTGCAAGGCCACTTTACTGCAACCTTTGTTTTTATATTTCCGTAATAACAGTCTCTGAAATCGTATTACCATTGATGGTCAGTTCCCATTTCAATCAATTCATTTACTATTCATATAGCAACAGGACATTAAAACAGGGGTTATAGCTTTTAGAGCTGACAGAAGGATCTGTATCATCACAATGATGATGATGCCCTGACATAAACCAGACACTGGAAAGCAGGGCAAATATTTTACAGAGTGGGGGTTCTCTAACTTAATTTATTTTCACTATGATTGGATTTTTAGGTATTTATTTGTAATGTTAATTAGGCTATCTTTGTTGTTGTCATCAGACATGTAATAAATTAGGCTACCCTTTGCCTACTTTGATCTTAAGAGGAGAAGGGCCTCAATCAATAGCCTAATGATTGATCCAATTAAAACAATGCTTTCTTCATTCATAGCGGAATCCGAAAGTTACTTAGCACTTATTTTCTATCAACCATGATAAGGGAGATCTTTCAATGTGATTTTTCAAGTAATAACAGTCTATGATATCTTATTACCATGGGCAGTCAGTTCCCATTTCATTTTACTATTCATATAGCAACAGGACATTAAAATGGGTGAGAGCTTTTACATTCCTTTTAGAAAGTCCCATGTATTTCTATAAATAGGCCACACATAGCCGGGGGAAGTAGGGGTGCTGAGGGTATTGCAGGAGAAATCTGACTTCAAAATAATACAAACAATAATATTCAAGTAGTGCACTGGGCCTTTATTAGTCCAGTATTAGCTGACTGCTATAGTCATGTGTAACTTGAGCATAAAAAAATGTATCATGTGGCTTCAACTCAGTTTATGATAGTTAACCTACAGTCTGAGCAAAGACAAGTGCACTTCTCATTGCAGGTTATTACCTGGCCTTATGTCTCTCAGACACTGATTAATAGTGATGTGTTTGCTGCTTGAGTCAAGATAAATAACATGTTGAGTCATGACTTACACATCGGCTGCTGCAGCCTGGCAGAACACTCACTCTGTCTCAGAGAACAAGGTGGGGTTGAGTTAGGAAACCCTTGGGTCTGTCTACTTCACTGATCTCTGCCCTGAATACTGGAAACACATTATTTGTTAAGTTCCATATGTTAAGTAATTACGTTTTGAACATACTCAGGCTCAATAAATGTATAACTCCTAGTCATAACATGCCTTGATTTTTTTTATAGTTTGTGATCGTGCATCCTCTCGGTCAATGTTGTTATTAGACTATTCCAAAGTGGAAAGGAGAGGTACGGTACACATGAGCTGCTGTGTTCAACGTGTAGACTGTATCACCCCACACCACCCCAGCTGCCTCCACCCACCCCTCCGCCCTTTCTCTCCTTCCAAAAATATACTCCACACAGCTACGGAAAATCCCTATGCAGCGCTACTCCGAATACGCAGTGTGACAGACCGAGCGGACATCTCTCTTCATGGAAAATCATGAATAATCTTATTGCCCAATGTGCTTTGGCCCAAACTGAATCACAAACCGTTAGGAAATTAAAGGATTTTCCTAAAATGAAAAATAAAATATTAGGATAAAAGTGTCAAATAGACAAGAGCACTTTACAAATGGATACAATGTATACTGCAGAGAAGTGTCAATAATAGTTTTAGTGACAATTCAGGGCAAAGTATTAATTTTGAATAAACGTCAGCAAAGTTGTATAAGTGTCATCTGACTCGTTAAAGGTCATCATACTGACAGTGGAATCATATACCATGGACGGAATCCAAAGTCTGAAATGTTATTGTTTACTGTTGTGTGGATAGGCAGAAAGAAGATTGAGCAAAGGAACTTTGCATACCGCCGCATCATCAATGCTTTGCAACCGCTCCCCTTCTCTATCTTCAGCATACAGACGCAACAAATGATACCACTTGGAGAGCTTATTGTACTGTCAGTATAACGTAGCTTAACATGTGTTATGGTGGCTTTATCGGACAGTTTTATTTCCCTGGCTGAGCGAAAGACAGCTATTAAATACCTAGATGAATTGTCGACACTGTATTTTTATTCGGGAATGCACATTGTGGACTAACAGTTGCATTTAGGATATGTGGCTTTCCTAATTCTGACCATGTGGAAGTGTTGAAATGCCCACGAGAGTGGATTCGGTTCCGCTTATACATACTGTAGTTAATAATTTCGGTAGTTCCGTGCTACATGTTTTTTTCTTAAATGCGTTTAGTTGATGGCGACAGTTTTATGTGACTCAACTCAATGAAACTTCTTCACTGCAGTTGTCCCTTTTGAACACGATCAACTTGAAGACAACGGTTTTACACACCGCGTATTATCACCATACCGAAAGGAGTTAGAAGAAAGTGGAACTTACTTTTTTAAACTTTGTAATACCTCAACTAAATTATGACTTCGGTTTGGAAAAGATTACAACGCGTTGGCAAGAAAGCTTCAAAATTCCAGTTTGTGGCGTCCTATCAAGAACTTGCGTTGGAATGCACGAAGAAATGGTAGGTTATGTCATTTCTTTAGGTTAAACGAACACATTTTTACAACATCCCATTGACTCACGTTATCTGTTCCCATGAAGGGCGTTTCTCCTTGTAGTATGTCTACTTTAAAATTAGTTTTGCGCAGCCTACCACCATGGGCGCTGCTTTAGGCATCCTTGTCAATAACCTATTCAGTTTATTTGATCAAACCCATAACAGGCCGTATTCCATTTCCTTACTAGTGACAACAGAGTTACAGGAAGAGCGCAAAATGTGCTCTGATACAGTAATATGATTAAGAGAAGAGCATGAGCTGTCGTCACTGGCTGCCACAGACACAGTGATAATTACGGCTAAACCCCGCCTATTTCTACCACACTGCTAAACTTATGCTTAACACTTACCATAAATGAAAACGCTATAGCCAATTTTGACTTTGTGAAATCGCAAATCTACATTTTCGCGTTTATTGTAATTATAGTAGGCTATGGGCACAGGATAAACACTATTTTCACGCCGCTTTGAACTTACGCACAGTTCAGGATAATTAACGTAGCAGGTTAGGAGACAGAGGTTAAGGTGAGGAAAAGGTTTAGGGTTTGCAAAAATACTCTCCTAACTTACTACGAAAATCACTTCGTTCGAAGTGGCGTGAAAAGTGTGTGTCCCATGGGCACAGTCCTACTGTATATTTAATGCACACAATAGGCGTCACTACTCATACCACAAGCCGACTACATCACTGTCAGACTGATAAACAACAGACATTATGTCAGTTCACTCAGATGAGAGGAAAATCTGTGATACCCTGACATGACCAGATACTGGGATGCAGGGCAAATGTTTTCCAGAGTGATATCACTTCTAACTTTTTTTCTCTCACTATGATTGGATTTGTTGGTATTTATTTGTAATGTTATCTGTGCTGATGTCATCAATTAGGCTACCCTTTGCCTACTTTGATCTTAAGAGGAGAAGGGCCTCAATCAATAGCCTAATGATTGATCCAATTAAAACAATGCTTTCTTCGGAATCCGAAAGTTACTTTCAATGTGATCTTTCAAGATCGTTCAATCAGTGTCTTGAGTTGCACCATAGTAGACTACACAACAATTTAATTTGCAAACAGGCCTGCCAGCCGTGCCATGTCCTTGGCGTATTTTGTCATGTTCCAACAGCGCTATAGCATGTGCTATTGTGTACTGTACATTAGTGTGATTAGATCATTCTTTCTTAGCAGATAAGATTTAGACTTTGACTAAAATACAGACCGTTTGAAGTCTGATACAACATCTGGTACAACGTCTGTACATAAGCCTTGAAGCATTGAGCCCCATCAGGGTGATGGATCGATTCAAATCACATTTGAAATGCTTTACCACGAAATGCTTCCTTACGAGCCCTTTCCCAACAATGTAGAGTTAAAAAGAAAAAAGAAAATAAATTGTAACACAATAAAAGAACCATAACATACAAGGAGTATCGAGTCACTGTTCAAGGGTACCAGGTAGTTTTATATTTGTATTTTGTATTTATTATGGATACCCATTAGTTCCTGCCAAGGCAGCAGCTACTCTTCCTTGGGTCCGGCAAAATTAAGGCAGTTACACAATTTAAAAAACATTACAAAACATTCATTACAACATTTACAGCACACTAAGTGTGTACCCTCAGGCCCATACTCCACTACCACATATCTACAACACAAAATCCATGTGTACGTGTGTGTAGTGCGTATGTTTTCATGTGTGTATGCATGTGTCTGTGCCTATGTTTGTGTTGCTTCACAGTCCCAGCTATTCCTTAAGGTGTATTTTTATCTGTTTTTTAAAATCTGATTCTACTGCTTGCATCAGTTACACAATGTGGAAAAGAGTTCCATGTAGTCATGGCTCTATGTAGTACTGTGCGCCTCCCATAGTCTGTTCTGGACTTGGGGACTGTGAAGAGACCTCTGGTGGCATGTCTTGTGGGGTATGCAATTGGTGTCTGAGCTGTGTGCTAGTCATTTAAACAGACAGCTCGGTACTTTCAACATGTCAATACCTCTAAAAAATACAAGCATTGATGAAGTCAATCTCTGCTTTACTTTGAACCAGGAGAGATTAACATGCATATTATTAATGTTTGCACTCTGTGTACATCCAAGCTGTTCTGAGCCAATTGCAGTTTTCCTAAGTCCCTCTTTGTGGCACCTGACCACACAACTGAACATTAGTCCAGGTGCAACAAAACTAGAGCCTGTAGGACCTGCCTTGTTGATAGTGTCACACCCTGATCTGTTTCACCTGTCATTGTGCTTGTCTCCACCCCCCTCCAGGTGTCGCCCATCTTCCCCATTATCCCCAGTGTATTTATCTCTGTTTGTCTGTTGCTAGATCGTTTTGTTTTGTCAAGCCTACCAGCGTTTTCCCCTCTGCTCCTGTTTCTCTATAGTTCCTGTTTTCTAGTTTTTCCAGGTTTTGATCATCATCCTGCCTGCCCTGACCCTGAGCCTGCCTGACATCTTGTACCTTTGCCCCACTACCCTGGATAACCGAACTTTGCTTGCCCCGACCCTGAGCTTGCCTGCCGTCCTGTATCTTTGCCACACTATGGATTACTGACCTCTGCCTGCCTCTGACCTGTCTTTTGCCTGCCCCTGTTGAGTTAATTAACTGTTGTTACTCCAACGTTGTCTGCGCCTGGGTCTTACCTGTAACGTTGATAGATAGTGCTGCTAAGAAGGTAGAGCAGCGCTTTATTACGGACAGACTTCTCCCCATCTTAGCTACTGTTGTATCAATATGTTTTGACCATGACAGTTTACAATCCAGGGTTACTGCAAGCTTTTTAATCACCTCAACTCGCTCAATTTCAACATTATTTATTAGAAGATTTAGTTGAGGTTTACGGTTTAGTGAATGATTTATCCCAAATACAATGCTTTTAGTTTTTGCCACCCATTCTGAAACTAACTGCAGTTCGTTGTTAAATATTGCAGTCATTTCAGTTGCTGTAGTAGCTGACGTGTATAGTGTTGAGTCATCCGCATACATAGACGCACTGGCTTACATAGACGCAATGACATGCCAGTGGCATGTCATTAGTAAATATTTTAAAAAGTAAGGGGCCTAGACAGCTGCCCTGGGAAATTCCTGTTTATACCTGGATTATGTTGGATAGGCTTCCATTAAAGAACACCCTCTGTGTTCTGTTAGACAAGTAACTCTTTATCCACAATATAGCAGGGGGTAAAAAGCCATAACACACGTTTTTCCAGCAGCAGTCTAAGATCGATAATGTCAAAAGCTGCACTGAAGTCTAACAAGACCGCCCCCACAATCATTTTATCATACATTTCTGTCAGTCAATCATCAGTCATTTGTGTAAGTGCTGTGCTTGTTGAATGTCCTTACCGATAAGCGTGCTGAAAGTCTGTTGTCAATTTGTTTACTGTAAAATAGCATTGTATCTGGTCAAACACAATTGTTCCCAAAACTTTACTAAGGGTTGAGGTAATTGAGGTAATATGTACATGTAGGTAGGGCTAAAAGTGACTAGGCAATCAGGATATACAGTTGAAGTCGGAAGTTTACATACACCTTAGGTTGAAGTCATTAAAACTCATTTTTCAACCACTCCACAGATTTCATGTTAACAAACTATAGTTTTGGCAAGTCGGTTAGGACATCTACATGACACAAGTAATTCTCCCAACAATTTTTTACAGACAGATTATTTCACGTATAATTCACTATATCACAATTCCAGTGGGTCAGAAGTTTACATGCACTAAGTTGACTGTGCCTTTAAACAGCTTGGGAAAATTCCAGAAAATTATGTCATGGCTTTAGAAGCTTCTGATAGGCTAATTGACATAATTTGAGTCAATTGGAGGTGTACCTGTGGATGTATTTCAAGGCCTACCTTCAAACTCAGTGCCTCTTTGCTCGACATCATGGGAAAATCAAAAGAAATCAGCCAAGACCTCAGAGAAAAAATTGTAGACCTCCACAAGTCTGGTTCCTTGCGAGCAATTTCCAAACGCCTGAAGGTACCACGTTCATCTGTACAAACAATAGTATGCAAGTATAAACACCGTGGGACCACGCAGCCGTCATACCGCTCAGGAAGGAGACGCGCTCTGTCTCCAAAACCGGACTACGGTTTGCAATTGCACATGGGGACAAAGATCATACTTTTTGGAGAAATGTCCTCTGGTCTGGTGAAACAAAAATAGAACTGTTTGGCCAAAATTACCATTGTTATGTTTGGAGGAAAAAGGGGGAAGCTTGTAAGCTGAAGAACACCATCCCAACCGTGAAGCACGGGGGTGGCAGCATCATGTTGTGGGGGTGCTTTGCTGCATGAGGGACTGGTGCACTTCACAAAATAGATGGCATCATGAGGAAGGAAAATAATGTGGGTATATTGAAGCAACATCTCAAGACATCAGTCAGGAAGTTAAAGATTGGTCGCAAATGGGTCTTCCAAATGGACAATGACCCCAAGCATACTTCCAAAGTTGTGGCAAAATGGCTTAAGGACAACAAAGTCAACGTATTGGAGTGGCCATCACAAAGCCCTGACCTCAATCCTATAGAACATTTGTGGGCAGAACTGAAAAAGTGTGTGCGAGCAAGGAGGCCTACAGACCTGACTCAGTTACACCAGTTCTGTCAGGAGGAATGGGCCAAAATTGACCCAACTTATTGTGGGAAGCTTGTAGAAGGCTACCCGAAACGTTTGACCCAAGTTTAAACAATTAAAAGGCAATGCTACCAAACACTAATTGAGTGTATGTAAACTTCTGACCCACTGGGAATGTGATGAAAGAAATAAAAGCTGAAATAAATCCTTCTCTCTACTATTGTTCTGACATTTCACATTCTTAAAATAAAGTGGTGATCCTAACTGACCTAAGACAGGGAATTGTTACTGTTTAAATGTCAGGAATTGTGAAAAACTGAGTTTAAATGTATTTGGCTAATGTGTATGTAAACTTCCTACTTCAACTGTATAATAAACAAGAGTAACAGCAGCGTATGTGAAGAGTGTGAAAGTGTGTCTATGTGTGTATGTGTTTTGTGTGTGTGAGCGTATTTAGTGTGTGTGTGTATATGTGTGTGTTGGAGTGTCAGTGTAGTATGTGTGAGTGTGTTGGTAGAGTCTAGTGAAATAAAATGTAAATAGTCTGGTTAGCCATTTGATTAACTGCAGAGCAGTCTTATGGCTTTGGGGTAGAAGCTGTTCAGGAGCCTTTTGGTCCAAGACTTGACGCTCCGGTACCGCTTGCAGTCTGGTGTCTTTGACAATCTTTAGGGCCTTCCTCTGACACCGCCTGTTATAAAGGTCCTGGATGGAAGTGATGTACTGGGCCATACGCACTACCCCCTTGTGGTCGGATGCCAATCAGTTGCCATACCAAGCAGTGATGCAGCCAGTCAAGATGCTCTCAATGGTGCAGCTGTCATTGCCACAGGAGGGGAGGTGCCCACGCTGCAGATGGCTATATCTATTTTTTTTTTTTTACAATTTTTCAGGGGGGTTCTGCATCCTCAGCACCCCCTGAAAAATCGGAATAAAGCTATAGCCGTCTGCAGCGTGGGCACCTCCCCCCGAGCTCCCATGACACATTTTTTCAGCCTCCTGAAAAGGTAATGTCATGCCTTCTTTACGACTGTGTTGGTGTGTTTGGACCATCATATATACTTAGCGATGTGAACACAGAGGAACTTGAAGCTCTCCAGTTGAACTGGGTATCACTTATAATAACACAAACATGAAGAGTGATCAAACTGTCCACCATGTTTTGTCACAAGCTGTTCTAACATGAGAACCAATGAGGGGGAGTTATTTTGAGAGAAAGCCTTACTATTGGTTGCAGCTGTCAGGGTCAAAGTCTTCAGCTGGAGCATGACAGAGCGGCCTGCTTTTGGTGTGAGTCATATTGGCCTCTGGTAACTCAGGAAGGGTGTGCCTTCTCCTGTTGTAATGGGTTTGCCTGTCCCAGTCTGTCAGTCTATTTCTGTGCCCTATGATGCCACAATGCTTTAATAGCAACCCCCTCCCCTAAACATGCCATTCGGCTCCCTTCCGCTCAGACAGAACTGAATTTAACCCTGCTTTCTATGTTTTCCTAACAGGCTGCATTAGCCCAATGACTCTCTATGTTAGTAAGGAGTCCCCTGCACTATAGGAACTTCAATTAAGAAATAAAGCCAGAGGAGGTGTGGTATATGGCCAATATAGCACGGCTAAGGGCTGTTCTTATGCACGACGCAACACGGAGTGCCTGGACACAGCCCTTAGCCGTGGTGTATTGGCCATATATCACAAACCCCCAAGGAGCTTTATTGATATTATTAGTAAAACAAAATGTTTTTGTCATACCCGTTGTATACAATCTGATATACCATGCCTTTCAGCCAATCAGAATTCAGGACTCAAACCTCCCAGTTTGTAATTCAGTTTAGATAGATCCTACAATAGTAATATGTTAAACACGGCCTGCATTTCACGTGTATTACCATTTTCAAGCAATATTAGTTAGAAAACAGCTCAATTGTATTCCGGATACACATTATATTGTTATAATAAAGTGGGGGGGGGCTTGTTATAACATAAACAATCAGGATGGTGGGGTTTTCGGACAGACTTGCCTACCTCCTGTGAGGTACTGCCCCCCCCAGGGGCCTCAAGAAAACAGTGCCATTGGCCAGGTCAGTACCTAAATGCAGCTTCCTTCCATTCTTCCTGTTTTGCAGAAGCCAGAGCTTCTCCTTCTAACAAACAAAATAGACAAACCAAGGGTTGGAAACGTCTCCCAGCCAGTGGAGACAGAGCAACACTGGTATAATGTTACACATTGAGGACAGAATATCAATGTATCTGACAAACAGTGAAACATTTGTGTAGGCCTATGGCATATGTCATGAATGCATTGTCCGAGTTTAGGCCGTCATTGTAAATAAGAATTTGTTCTTAACTGACTTGCCTAGTTAAATAAAGGTTACATTTAAAAATAAAAAAATGTGTGTGAGATATTTAGTAAGTTCCTGTGATGTTAAAAATGTGTCCACGTGTTAAATGAGGAATGCATTTGTAAGGAACTCTGCACCAAAGCTATGATGTTTAGTAGAGAACTGTAGTAGCAAAGGTCCCTGGCTTCACACAAATAACAGAGAACTTGTGTGTTGGTGTTTGTATTAGTGTTTTTGTGGAAATTATGACTTTGAAAAGCCAAAGAAGATAACTGAATTATGTAAGGACTAAAAGAAGCTACAAAACAGTGTATTGCATTTCTCACTGTCTCTTGTCTCATGTTGGGATGCATCACCCTTTTTGTTTGATTTCAGGCAACCAGATAAAGTGAGGGTGGTTTGGACCAGAAGAAATAGGCGTATGTGCTCCAAGGTAAATACTCACCCTGGTTTACCTACCTCAACACAGCACATCTCTTATCTCACCAGGATGGCAGGGATGCATTTTCATAATTTCTGTCACGTCTTGATGTAGTCTTGTTGTCTTGATTTCTATCAACGTCTTGATGTAGTTTTGTTGTCTTGAATTCTATCACATCTTGATGTAGTCTTGTTGTCTTGATTTCTATCAACGTCTTGATGTAGTCTTGTTGTCTTGATTTCTCTCTCTAGCTTCATGGATGGCAGCCGGGCATCAAGAACCCCTACAAGGGGATGGTGGTGTGGCCCGTACCTGAAAACGTGGACATTTCCGTCACACTCTTCAGGGTAAATATCACCCCACGGGTATTCATGAGTACACTGTGCCAGAGCTATTTGCTTCTGCGATAATTCATCTTTAGACATTTCTAATGTAAATTGACAACATACAAAAATGTGTGCAACATGTGTCCTTTTCCTCTGTAATCTCTGTACTTACCCTCCAGGATCCTCATTCTGATGTGTTTGAAGACAAAGACTGGACGTTTGTCATTGAGAGTGTGAGTGTAGTTTCTGCCTCTATCTAATTACAATATCTCATAACGGCCAGCATTGAAATATGAAAGTTCATTAAAGGTCATCTAATGGTACCACTAAAGCCCGCTCATGAATGCATCCCTGCTGCTTGCCTTACAGGAGACAAAGGGTCAACGTAAGGTGTTGGCTGCAGTGGACGTGAATATGAAGAAGTTTGCCAGTCTCACTCCCACTCAGCAAGACCTGACATTGAAGCTGAAGCCCATGTCTGTGAAGGTGGTGGAGGCCACTCTGAAACTCTCCCTGTCCTGTGTGTTTCTCAGAGAGGGGAAAGCCCTGTGAGTCCATCCCATAATATCCCAATAATGGTAGATTCATAATTACTACAGTAATAACATCAGTAATGACTTCATTATGTATCTAAATGACAATGCTGTGTTACTCTACCACAGTGACGAGGACATGCAGAGTCTGGCCAGTCTGATGAGTGTCAAACCCGCAGACATCGGTAACCTAGACGACTTCAACGAGAGTGATGAGGAGGAAGACAGGAGGTCCAGTGCTGGAGCTAGCATTAGCACAGCTGCCGCAGGTACACTGCAATTATACACTCATACGTACATCATACATTCTGCCTTCCTTTCTCTCCAATACATAATGGCATCCTCACTCTCTCCTGTCCCTACTTTATCAGTCTCTCCTGTCCCTACTTTATCAGTCTCTCCTGTCCCTACTTTATCAGTCTCTCCTGTCCCTTCTCTCTACTGGTGCGTCCCCAGGAAAGGAGGCCAGGTTCTCTAAAGAAACCCAATGTCATAGGTACCCTACCTCTCTTCCTCTTGTTCTGTTCTTCATCTTGTTCTGTTCTTTGGTCAGTTCCATCAGTTCCATCAGTTCTATCAGTTCCACCAGTTCCATCAGTTCCACCAGTTCCATCAGTTACATCAGTTCTATCAGTTCCACCAGTTCTATCAGTTCCACCAGTTACATCAGTTACATCAGTTCTATCAGTTCCATCAGTTACATCAGTTCTATCAGTTCCATCAATTCCCTCAGTTCTATCAGTTCCATCAGTTCTCTCAGTGTCCTCAGCCTCAGTTCCATCAGTTCCACCAGTTCCATCAGTTCTATCAGTTCCATCAATTCCCTCAGTTCTATCAGTTCCATCAGTTCTCTCAGTGTCCTCAGCCTCAGTTCCATCAGTTCCACCAGTTCCATCAGTTCCATCAGTTCCACCAGTTCCACCATTTCCACCAGTTCCACCAGTTCCCTCAGTTCCCTCAGTTCTATCAGTTCCATCAGTTCCATCAGTTCTCTCAGTGTCCTCAGCCTCAGTTCCATCAGTTCCACCAGTTCCATCAGATCCATCAGTTCCATCAGTTCCACCAGTTCCACCAGTTCCACCAGTTCCCTCAGTTCCCTCAGTTCTATCAGTTCCATCAGTTCCATCAGTTCTCTTAGTGTCCTCAGCCTCAGTTCTATCAGTTCCACCAGTTCCATCAGTGTCCTCAGTCTCAGTTCCACCAGTTCCGTCAGTTCTCTTAATGTCCTCAGCCTCAGTTCTATCAGTTGCACCAGCTCCATCAGTTCCCTCAGCCTCTGTGCTAGGACCCCCAGTTCCCTCAGTACCAGCCTGAAGCCAGGCAGATAGACTGAATGATCCTGCCTTGACAAGTGCTTATTGAATCTTCACTTGTTTTCTGAATTGCTTTTAACAGAAGTATTCCCCAGCAAGGGCATGGTCTAGGAATGTCTGGGCTGTCTAATGAGTGATTTTGAGCGACATAGAAATGACTAGTAGCATCAACCAGGGGACACATTTGAACCCGTTTGCTTTTGTTGAAGACTTCCAGTGGTACTGTAAGATAACATAAATGTTCTCTGCATTATTAACAGGAAATTGTGGTTTAGAAAAAGTAAAAGTAACATCACTGCACGTCTTAAGGCATTGCTATATGTAGTATCCCTCGTTCCACCGAGTCATCGCTCTCACTCATTCGTTTCTGCTATTTTGCTTCCCTCTCACTCATCGGTTTCTGCTATTTTGCTTCCCTCTTTTCACTTTCCTTCTTGCTCCTAGTGCCTGTGTCTTTTCTGAGTAGCCTCCCCGGGGCTCTGAGTGGCCCTGCAGTGGACTTGAAGCCTCGGGGTGTTGGCCCCTCTCAACCCCCCTCCGACCAACAGAGAGGTACCAGACACATGGCAGTTCATAGGTCAAAGGCCACCTGCTTTATCACATTAGCCTGTTATAGGTCTTTAAGTTGGACTCATAAAGATTTGAGTGTCTCATGTCTCTGTAGTTTTCCTTACACTTTCATCTGTCTGTCCTCTCCTGTCCTCTATGCCTGATCCCCACCCCCCCTCTCTCTCTGTCCTCTCCTGTCCTCTATGCCTGATCCCCACCCCCCCTCTCTCTCTGTCCTCTCCTGTCCTCTATGCCTGATCCCCACCCCCCCTCTCTCTCTGTCCTCTCCTGTCCTCTATGCCTGATCCCCACCCCCCCTCTCTTCCTCTACTGCAGCTCACTCAAATGTCTTCCGACCTCAGATTGTATCAACTCATCAGCGTCCCTCCTCCCCCTCTATCTGTTCCTCTGCTGCTTCTCCTCAAGACAAAAACACTGTTACTGCCCTATCCCAGCCAGACCCACCACTCCCGAAACCCCAGCTCCCAAACCCTGAGCCAGGTAGCTAAAGCTGATAACTTTGTGTTACTTCTGTAGTTATAGCTTGTGTAGCTTGCTTCTCTTCAGCTGTATTATCTTGGAGCGTGAGCCAAAGCTGAACTACCTCAGTAACAATTTATATGCTATGCAGCTAGCTAGTTTTCTTGGAAATGTTTGTTAAAAAGTTGTATCTGATTTATGACAGTAATTTCATTTTCAATCTGTCATATAATTTCAACCTGTCATTATAACCTGTCATATCATTATGACAGGTTGATACTGCTGTGTCACTCTTAATTCTCGTTTCTGAAATAATTATATAATTTTTCTCCTCCCTTTTCCTTTGTTTACCTACAATCATACACCCCTGACTTACTACTCTCTCTCTCTCTCTCTCTCTCTCTCTCTTTCTCAGTTTATAATAGCAATATGTCACCTTGGGTGTTTGTGGTATATTGCCAATATACCACGGCTAAGGGCTGTATTCAGGCACTCTGCATTGCGTTGTGGGTAAAAACAGGCCTTAGCCGTGGTATTTTAGCCATATATCACACCACACACCCCTCGTGCCTTATTGCTTAATTATAACATAATCTATATTTCTTACTCCCTGATTGCTATAGGGCCGAAACTGTCAGAGCAGGAAAGGCTGTCTGTCTCCAGTGAGACCGTTCCCCTGACCCTGAGAGGGGACGAGTCTCCTCGCTCCCCCAGGACCGCTGGCACCATCAGGATCCCCAACCCTCAAGCCTCTGCAGAGAAAGCTGTGGGGTTGAAAGATGCTAGTACCATTAAAAGGTAAGATCCTAGTGATGGTATACCGTACGTACAGTCACTTTGCAGCTTGGACCTCACACTTCGATTTTTAAATGCTGTTGTTGCTTTGTTGCTGTGGGCAATGGTATTCAAAGTCGGGGTCTAGTGGGGTTGCTGGGCAACTACAGCGGGGTCTGCAAAAATAACAAAACAGTAGGAGTACAGATTATTGTATGGGAAAATATACAAAAATGTTTGAGAAAGATTATTTGAAAAATTCAATTTTATTGAGTAAATGTATTTATTTTTTTAAATGTAATGAATTGAAAGTTATTTGTTGATGTAAAAATTGCCTTTTCGTCTATTGGTTGCTATAAATTTTTGCCTAACCATAAAATGGATGCTAATGGATGCAAAAGTTTTATGGAGTGAAAGGAATCATTGTCATGATTTCAGCTTTACAGCAACCGTGTATAGACATGCTGTAGTCTGACCTCTGGCTGGATGGATCCCTGTTGGCTCATAAAGTGCAGAAATAGGCCTAGGTCTCTAGCATCTTGTCTTTTCTATTTATACCCAACTACATAGCATGCTTCCATCCATACCCATAATGACTCACCCCCTCCCAGACCGTATACCATGGATATGAAAAAACAGATATTTTTACTGCTCTAATTACATTGGTAACCAGTTTTTAATAGCAATATGTCACCTCAGGTGTTTGTGGTATATTGCCTATATACCACGGCTAAGGGCTGTATCCAGTCTTGTTACTCCTACTTTAATTTCAGCTATAAAGCACAACCCTTCCCAACACTACTGGTTCATGACCCTGCCATTGTGTGACCTGCTGTGTGCCCCACAACCTCCCTGCTCTCAACATCTGAGCTCTGACACCAAGTATCTTTGTTCCTCAGTTCTGGGCAAGATGGCGACCCAGTAACTGGTGTTCCTGGCCATATTCCCACAGAAGTCTCAGCAGAGCTTATCCCAGCCGTCCCTCCTCCATGGCCTTTCTCTAGCCCAGAGACAGAAGTACCAGAGAGCACTACCCATAAAGAACCTTCTACTAACATCCTGGGAGTTTTTAGTGCTGATAACATGCCATTGGCTGAAAAGAGGCCTGACTGTAAACAGAAACCCTATGAGACCGAAGAAGTGCCTTCTCAACCTGCCAAACCAGAGGACACCTCTGCCTCAAACCTAGATGAAACACCTTTTAGTGCAGACAAGCCGCCATTGGCTAAGCCTGAGCTCGACCTTGATGACATAATCATAGAGACAGCTGATCCGTCAGTTATGGCTGGTAACTTATTTCCGGAGGACAATGCAGGTGAAGAAACATCAAAAGTGGACGCAATAAAGAGGTCACCATTCAGCACCTTGAAGACTGAAATGGAACATCAGGATGGAGGGTAAGTGTGACATTCTGTAGGAAAGCACACACTCACACCGTGCTGCAGTTTCACAGTTTTTCCTCATCCTCGTGACGATTTATACAAGCCTTACAAGCCTGAACACTATACTGGGCCATTTTACACAGACACTATGTTTGTATTTATTGTAAGCTCCTCTTTGTTTCTCGTTAACAGACAAATATTTTTACCGTTGCAAATGTATTCACACACGTACACACGTACCACACACACATGGGCGCGCATGCACACACACAAACACACACACGCACGCGCGCGCACTTCTGAGAATAATATCTCCATTGATGCTCAGACCCTTGACGTCAATGTCCCTGTCCACAGTTTTAAACAGACAGCCGATCCAGAGTCGACTGGAGTGCCAACATCAATGGAGCTCCATGTAGAGCACGGGCCAGTTGACACAAAGACACTTCCAGAGATTGGAAACATCACGTGTGAAGATGCAGCTGAAAAACACGCCAAAGGTCCAGAGCAGCCCTTTAATAAGAAGCACGGGGAACAGAGCCCACTGCCTGATTTCCCCTGTTTACATAACCTCAATAGGTCAGATGAAGACAAGGAAATTATGAAAAACATGGCTGCCCTGAAGGCAGGTTCTCCCAGCTCTACATCCACACCAGCTGAGCCACCTAGTATTCCTACTCAAGAGCACCCTCCTCTGGAGAAAATGCCAATCAAAGCGAAAAGGCCGTCATGGGCTGAGGAGGTTATGGACTCCAAAGAGAATGATAAGAAACAGATGGACCATCAACCTCGGGATGAGGAGGCCTCCTTATCACAAGCTGATGAGCACAAATCAGCCCATCTGGAAGTTGAAGTGAACAAGAGTGTAGAGGAGTCATGTAGTTCTGAATGGAACGCAGCGAAAGAGGACGCAGGCGTTTTGGAAGAACACAGAGGAGATGCTGACTGTGTTCTTAAAGAGCGGTAAGCATCTTATTAGCATTTTCCTCTCTACGAAATGTCCTTCAACCTTGTTAACCTTTCTATCATCTAACTATCTCTTCCTCTGTCCCACTCCATGTCCTGTTCCATGTCACCTTCTGTCTCTCTTTCAGTTCATCTGACCATGTGTCATTAAATGCAGAAAAGTTTCCCTTGTCAGGCAGGGTCAGTGTAGATGAAACGATAGAAATAGATGTACTATCAAACGATAGTAATTCCATTTCTATGGAGAAAACCATGGATGCTACTCCAGTAAGCCTAGAGACACCCAAGATGCCTGAACCCCCTCAATATGAAGTCCTTGAAACTATGATCCAATTCAGATTCACATTAGACACCATAGCTGAGGATGCAATGGAGAATGTAGAACTGCCAGAGAAGTCAGACACACAGCCTCATCCTCCAACAGAGGCCCTGGCGCAGGCAGAGGTTCGCGTCTGGGAGGCCCTGGCGCAGGCAGAGGTTCCCGTCTGGGAGGCCCTGGCGCAGGCAGAGGTTCCCGTCTGGGAGGCCCTGGCGCAGGCAGAGGTTCCAGTCTGGGAGGCCCTGGAGGAGAAAGCTAAGGATCAGGAACCAGAGCAGGACTCTGGAGAGGTGATGATCAAAGACGAAGTCCTCAGGGAGGAACAGGGGGAAGTAGATGAGAACATGTTAGTGCCAGACGTTGAATCACTGGAGACAGGGTAAGTGTGGAAGGAAGGGATGCATCTCTATAACACTGAGAGTAATTGATGACTTCAGGGATACCCCAGGTCAAGTTGACCATATAGGTGTGAGTTATGGTCTGGTGCTTATCCTTGGCAGTACTTTGAATGTAAGACGATGCCTGGCCTTGTCCTACAGTTATTTTGAGTGCGTCTGATCTGTAAATATTCACTGTGTCTAGGACAATTATGCCATAATACTGATGTCCTTCCCCGTATGTTTGCCCTCTCAGCTCAGACAAAGGTGTTAAGCCAGAAGCTGCTATTATCAGGAAAATCATCTCAGATGAATCAGAGCTGCTCCAAATGCCACCTACCCCAGAGCCCACTGCCCAGTCTTCTGAAGCACTTGCAAAACAGTTGATTGAAGAAGAAAACAGTAAAGACAGTGAACCATCAATATCACTGTCTACTACACCGCCTCTGGATCTCCCCGTGAAGGCTGTCGCTAGCTCCACCATAGAGCACACATTGCCATTAGACACGCTTGTGTCATTGAAAGCAGACATTTCTCCAGCTGGAGAGTCCGAGGGGCCATGCGATATGAAGCGTCCTCCCAGTAGGGAGGCTGTAACTGAGGCAGAAAGGTCTACTTTAGGGGAGGAAACTAAGGAGAAGGGGACAGAGGGCGTAGGAATGAGCACAGGGGAGCCAACAAAGAGTACCTTGCAAACAGGGTAAGTTACTGGGTGTTGAGCACGTCATAAAATGACACAAAGTGTCTGTGAGGTACATTTACACTAGACATGCATGTTTGTGCTGGTGTTGACAATTTTTAATGTTGCCAAAAAGTGCCAATAACACTGCGTTTAGGCTTGCAGTCCTTGTGCTGGTATATGTATTTATTTTTTTAAAATCTTTATTTAACTAGGCAAGTCAGTTAAGAACAAATTCTTATTTACAATGACGGCCTACACCGGCCAAACTCAGATGACGCTGGGCCAATTGTGCCCCACCCTATGGGACTCCCAATCAAGACAGGTTGTGATACAGTCTGAATTCAAACCAGGTTGTCTGTAGTGACGCCTCTAGTACTGAGATGCAGTGTCTTAGACCACTGCGCCACTTGGGAGCCAACTTCTGTAGCCGAGGTAGCCCATCTAGATAGGTGTCTGTAGCAGAGATCCATATGACTGAGTACCTAGAGGACATTCCCCTCCCATCTCCCTCCAAGTAAAATAGAGAAACAGACATTTACTTTGACTGTGACAGTTCAGGAGCCTTTGACACACCATTGACTGAGGAGGCCCAATTCACCCTTCTAAGAAAAATGTATTATATCTGGATAAGTTAGCTGTTGTCAACACAGAGCGTGAGGAAGGTGCAAGTCAGTCAGGTTCCTCCATGTTCGGCCCAGGCCAAGCCAGCAATGGGCAGTAGGTAGATCCAGTGGCGAAGAAGAACTCTGAGAGAACATCAGAGGTGTTGGAAGATGAGCAGGTTTTGGACAGTAGGAGCGACTTGATGTTGATGTCTTCATGAGAGTATTAGTGGGTGCCCTGTACAATTTAGTTACTTACCAGACGCTCTTTTCCAGAGCGACTTACAGGAGCAATTAGGTTTAAGTGCCTTGCTCCAGGGGCACATCGGCAAATTTTTCAACTGGTCGGTTCGGGGACCTTTTGGTTACTGACCTAACGCTTTTAACCGCTAGGCTACCTACCGCCTGTACACAGGGTAAGTCTGACAGGCAACCGAGGCTTGCTCAGCTTTGTTAGCTTTGATCAGCATGGCCACAGGGATTTTAGGGATATTTAGTACCCTTGCTTGTGAAAGCATGTTACCAATAAGAAGCAAAGCTTAATTAACAAAAGGTTTGTTTATGCCCTTTTTTATTGATTTAAGATCTATATGTATAAAGATTGGATGTAAATATGAACAAGTAGTATGTGGAATATGTCTTAAAGTCTGCAACTTCTACGTCTTCTGTAAATTTAACATAAAAACATATTTCCCCATTCCCTAGTAATGAGACTGTGACTTTAGTGGAGGCTGCTGAGGGGAGGACGGCTCATAATAATGTCTGGAACGGAGCGAATGGTATGGCATCAAACCATGTGTTTGATGTATTTGATACCATTCCACTCATTCCGTTCCAGCCATTACCACGAACCTGTCCTCCCCAGTTAAGGTGCCACCAACCTCCTGTGTGTGACTTCCATACTTCAGCCATGTGGACCGATGTCTAATGACAACCTGGTCTCAGAGCATTTCGTATTATTCTGTATTCTACACTCCATTCAGTATGACATGTTATGTTTTGTATGGTATGTTTTAATTTGTGGATGTCCATCATCCATTTCGTATGATTTTGCAATTTGCATTATTTGTTACGAAATGCAATTCGTACAATATGTTATGAATTGCAATTTGTACAATATGTTACGAATTTGCAAAATGTACAGTATGTTACGGAGGCATCATATGTACCTGCCCCCTGCGTCAGAAAACGCCTGATCCCCTTCTTGCATGAGGAAGACCGCTCTCTGAACCCAGAAGATCTCCCAGCCTCCGAGGCCAGTGAGGAGCAGGAGAATCCATCACCAGTGATCCCCCAGGAATTCAGTCTAGACAGGCCTGAGCCAAACCACCTAGACCTAGATGGAAGGAAAGGTCAGCAGGAAATAATTTGTGAGCCTTCTGCTATAACCACCTCCTCATCAAATAGTAACCCATCACTTGGGGCTCCCAAGTGGCGCAGTTGTCTAAGACACTGCATCTCAGTGCTAGAGGCGTCACTACAGATAACCTGGTTCGAATCGAGACTGTATCACAACCGGCCGTGATTGGGAGTCCCGTAGGGTGGCGCACAATTGGCCCAGCGTTGTACGAGTTTGACCGGTGTAGGCCGTCATTGTAAATAAGAATTTGTTCTTAACTGACTTGCCTAGTTAAATAAAGGTTAAATAAAAAAATAAAATCAGAGACTATTACTGATGCTAGTCAGGGACAGGTCCTGGAGGACCTGGTGGCAACCACTAAGAGTATGACATCATCAGACGCTGTGAACTTGATAGTCGATTCAAAGGAACCAATGGAGGGCGAGGAAAGTATACAGAGGACAGAAACAGGGACAGATGGGGTACAGATGGGAAATAGACAATGGCCCGCTCTCTACCGTTCCCTGTGTCACTGCCCAAGAGGAGTGCTTGTTATTGGCTGAATTAGCGGAGACAGGCTCCAATAAGAAGGTGCCTGACTCAGGGGTTGTATCTACTGTAGATGCATCAGTTGTATCTAGTTGCTCCCGAGTGGCGCAGTTGTCTAAGACACTGCATCTCAGTGCTAGATGCATCACTGCAGACCCTGGTTCAATCCCGGCTGTATCACAACAGGCTAAGGTACAGACTAGGGTTAAAACGGACTCGAAAACTAAAGGCAGGAAAAGATCAAACACTAAAGAGTAACGAAGGGCTTAGTAGAGTTGTACATACAAACAATACCTCACACAGAGGGGAGAATGAAGCTGGGATATATACTGATGGGGTAATGGTAAACAGCTGTTTAGAATTCTGGTGACTTGGAGTGTTGCGTTCATGTGGGTTGGGATCATGGTGATTATGGGCTTCTTGTTGGTGTTGCGGATGTATAGTATCGCTTGCAGACCTTACAGACAGTGACAATTTCGTTGTTGTTTTGGCTCTGTGCTCCAGAACTTTAACATTTGAAATGACACAATGACTGTGAGGTTAAAGTGCAGAATGTCGGCTTTAATTTCAGGCTATTTAGAAATTACAGGACGTTTTGGACATCGTCCCCCCCATTTTAGGGACCAAAAGTATTGGGACATATTCACTTATATGTGTATTAAAGTAGAAGAAAGTTACGTATTTGGTCCCATATTCATAGCATGCAATGACTACATCAAGCTTGTGACTCTACACATTAGTTGGATGCATTTGCTGTTTGTTTTGTTTGTGTTTCAGATTATGTTGTGGTCAATAGAAATTAATGGTAAATAATTGTTATTTTGGAGTCACTTTTATTGTAAATAAGAATAGAATATGTTTCTAAACACTTCTACATTAATGTGGAAGCTACCATGATTACGGATAGACCTGAATGAATCGTGAATAATGATGAGTGAGACAGTTAGACGTACAAATATACCCCAAAAACATGCTAACCATTTTTTGGGGTGTATGATATTTGTGCGTCATTTCAAATCCCAAGTGCTGGAGTACAGAGCCAAAACAACAAAAAATGTGTCACTGTCACAATAATTTTGGAGTGTTTAACTGTAACGAAATCTGAAATGATACATATCAGCAAACTTGACTTTGTTGTCCCATCATCTTATTTCTCCCATTTCTGTCCCTATAGATCTGAGACGGCTAAGGGGGCAAAGAAGTCCAGTGACCTGGCTGTCCCAACGAGATCCTATAAGAAAGCCGTTCAGTCATCCTCTCCAGACACCACAACCCAGGGAAACGTCCAGCACCCAGCCACCAGCTCAGGCATTCAAGACCCACAGTCCAATGGACAGAACCCAGCAGATAATGAGGTCCCCTCCGGTCAAACATCAGGTACAGTTGTACCTCAACGCATCAAGAAGAAACTCCTTCCCTCTCCTGTGGTCTTCCAGGGAGTTACCCCAGAGGCCTCCACTCCCACGGCGGACAAGGACAAAGCCCATGGGAAGGATGTGTTAGTCCTCAGCCGGGAGGTACATTTGATTTTCATATTTATTTTCATATTTATTAAGTGCAAATAAACCGTTAATTATATTGAAAACACAGCTGAACATTGAATATGTCAATGAGAATGTCATCTATAACAGGTCTCTGTTCCTCTCTCCCTCTGTCCCTCTCTCCCTCTGTCCCTCTCTCCTCTCCCTCTTTCTCTCCCTCTCTCCCTCCTCAGATGTCCAGTCCTCTGCTCAGTCCTGGTCCCAGCAAGTCTTTACTGGAGTGGTGCCAGGAGGTTACAAAGGGTTATAAGGGAGTGAAGGTCACCAACTTTAACACCTCCTGGCGTAATGGTCTGGCTTTCTGTTCCATCCTACACCACTTCTATCCTGACAAGATGTAAGCACTTAATCACTATTCAGATAAATCACCCACAATATTCGATAATGGTCTCAATGTGAAAAGTCCAGAAACTTTATTATTAGTCCACACATGTACTTTAAACCAACCCTTACAGCTGAATGTAGGAGAGGTATAATTATGCCATCACCTTACGGGAAATAGAGAAGAAGATCCCACAAAATGGTAGAAAATGTCCTTTCCGTCCTTCTATTAACTACTGGTGTTTTTCTTAGAGATTTTGAGGCACTGGAACCCAATGATATCAAGTTAAACAACAAGAAGGTGAAAAAGACAATGAACATATCGTGAACATATTTACACCGCATTATCACATTTTAATAATGATACATAATGTATATAAGGAACACAGAAGTCATTGTTTTTGTCCTGACCATTCCCTCACCCACAGGCCTTTGATGGCTTCGCTGCACTGGGCATCTCCCGACTGCTGGAGCCCTCAGACATGGTGCTGCTCTCTGTGCCAGACCGCCTGATCATCATGACTTACCTGAGTCAGATCCGTACCCACTTTACGGGGCAGGAGCTGAGTGTGCTTCAGATCGAGCACAACAGCAGCCAGTCCAGCTATGCAGTGACAGAGCCCAGTGAGGGTTCTGATGTGGATACAGCTGCTCGCTTCTGTGCCCGCAAGTTACAGGAAGGTAGCATCTCCCTGCAGGAGAGTGCTACAGAACAGGCCTCTAAGCCCAATGGGAGCCTAGTGCCACCCCCTCGGACTAAACGAGTGACAAAAGTGGAAGAGAAGGGAAGCGGAGATGGGGATTTGGATGGGGTAGCGGGAGAGACAAAGACCCCCGTGCCTCCACCCAGGTCACACTACTCTGCAGCCAAATCAGGATTTTGTCACGTGAGAGACGCCGACCTGGTGAAGAAAAGGCGCTTGCGGCTGAAGAGTGAGTCCATGGATGAAGGGGATGGTCTGGAGCAACAGAGCAGTGCATCTAAGAGCACAGAGGTACATGCTGAATACTGCCTGTATCTTTTCTTTTATTAATTTGTGAATGTTTTGCTATTTTAACCAGGCCATGTTTCTCGTCACCTATCATGTCTATTGTGTTTGTGTCTCCTGTCTAGTCAGCTGAAAGTGTATCAGACAGAGAGGTGAAGAACGGCTCCTCAGAATCCGGTAGGAGGTTTACCGGAAAGTTTTACCTGAACTGAATGAGCAGACAACAGAAAATTACAATGTGTAAAGCATGATATGAAAGGCTGAATTATTTGGTTATAAATATACTAATATACAGTCTTGCTGTTTGGTCTGTGTCCAGAGTCAAGGAGCCCAGCACAAGTCCAGGGGTCCAGTGTCCCAAATCAGAAGGAGGATACTCTAGTCAGTTCAAACCTTTACCTTGATGTCACGTTATTATCCACTTGACTGTTTATATTTGTTTTTCTACTTTGGTTTAGGCTACCTTCACTCTCTCTGTTTACCTTTAAGGCCCAGTACAGTCAAAAACATTTTATATACACTGAGTGTACAAAACATTAGGAACTGCTATTTCCATGACATAGAGTGGCCAGATGAATCCAGGTGGAAGCTATGATCCCTTATTGATGTCATTTGTTAAATCCACTTCAATCAATGAAGGGGAGTGGACAGGTTAAAGAAGGATTTTTAAGCCTTGAGACAATTGAGACATGCATTGTGTATGTGTGCCATTCTGAGGGTGAATGGGCAAGACAAAAGATGTAAGTGCCTTTGAACGGGTATGGTAGTAGGTGCCAGGCGCACTGGTTTGTGTCAAGAACTGCAACGCTGCTGGGTTTTTCACACTCAATACTTTCCTGTGTGTATCAGGAATGGTCCACCACCCAAAGGACATCTGGAAGCATTGGAGTCAACATGGGTCAGCATGGGAACACTTTTGACACCTTGTAGATTCCATGCCCTGACGAAATGAGGCTGTTCTGAGGGCAAAAGGGGGTGCAACTCAATATTAGGATATTCCTAATGTTTTGTACACTCAGTGTATATTTCCAAACTATGAGGTTGGAATAATACTGTGATATTGTGAAATTTATGATAATGCCCTTTTAGTGTAAGAGCTGTTTGACATTTCAGACAGTTTTAGCTGTTATATGGTGACATATAACAGCACATTTTCAGTTTTCCCCTCCCCACTCAGACCACTTCCAGACAGTCCTAGCTAAATTCTTGGTTGAGATATTACTCTTTGCTAAGAAGCTATTTTTGGTTTCTTTTTGACAATTTTAATTGCATACAATCACAGTAAGGTACTTAATTTGTTGCCCAGAAATGATTTGACATTGAGATAAACAATGGCTGCATTGGACCTTCTAGACCTCTGTCTATTATTGTATTTACTGCTGTCTATTATTGTATTTACTGCTGTCTTATTGTATTTACTGCTGTCTATTATTGTATTTACTGCTGTCTTATTGTATTTACTGCTGTCTATTATTGTATTTACTGCTGTCTTATTGTATTTACTGCTGTCTTATTGTATTTACTGCTGTCTTTCCATCCGTTTACTTTCTGCCTTCATTCCTGTTCTCCCTCTAATCTCCTGTCCGTTTCTCTCTGTCATATCTCTATGTTCATCTGTGTGCCGCTGTATCTTCATGGTGAGTGTCTGCAGGACACCAGTCAGTATGTGCTGAGTGAGCTGCAAGCCCTGGAGACTGAACAGAAGCACATCGACAACAGAGCAGGCATCGTGGAGAGGAGACTCAGAAGACTGATGGAATCAGGTGAGAAACAGGACAACATAAAAAGGGTCTATAAAACTAACAAGAACAGTGTCAGGCTTACCTTTATGTGTGCTTATCAAAGGCCACAGGTTCCTGTGTCTACTTTTCTCAGTAGATACAAGAAGGTCTAACCTCTGAGGTGCCATGTGGAATTTGTGTCCTTGCTCCAGGTAGCGACCGTGACGAGGAAGAGAAGCTGATCCAGGAGTGGTTCACTCTGGTCAACAAGAAGAACGCCCTGATCAGGAGACAGGACCACCTGGAGCTGCTGTAAGACACATACCACACAACTCACAGATCTATTATTCTTAAGAATAAGTAACATGATTATGTTACTAGGAAATAGTTTTAACTGAAATGTGCCAGCTGACAACATGTGCCATATTACGGCAGATAATTTAATGTATTGTATTTAACAGGCAGGAGGAGCAGGACTTGGAGAAACGATTTGATTTGCTGAATAGAGAGCTCAGAGCCATGATGGCCAATGAAGGTTAGTGAGTCCAGTGCATAAACACAACCTTGTTTACATTGAACACAACCAGTGAGACGACTGTAGACCTATAGCAGTTGTGTGTATATATAATGACTATGATATCGTCTCTCATCCCTGAAAAGAACAGAAAGGCCCACACACTGAAAATGCTCCCAATTACCACCTTTATTCAGTGTGTGGGCCTTTCTGATATTTTCAAGTATACTCCATTTTTTATGGACGTGCGTATGACCACCAACTTGTCTATCTTCCCTCCTCCCCCCTCTCTCCAGAGTGGCAGAAGACTAAGGCCCAGCAGCACCGGGAGGAGCTCCTACTGCAGGAACTGGTCTCTCTGGTCAACCAGCGAGATGAGCTGGTCAGGGACTTGGACGCCAAGGAGAGAGGGTGAAACTAGGATATCTGTTATACAGCCGTGCTTATACAGTATCACATACTAAGCATGTACACATATAAACACACATATTCTACACACGTTTTAAACAATGTAGTACTGCGTGGTTGTTTATACGTGTGTTTGTGTGTCCTCAGTGCCATTGAGGAGGATGAGCGTCTGGAGCGGGGGCTGGAGCTTAGACGCAGGAGGTTCAGCAACAAAGAGAAGTGTGTGTTGCAGTGAGAGAAGGGACGACAATGGCAAATAGAGCAGTGCCTTAAGTACCAACCCATCAATAACTAAACCTCCCCAATCCCTGCTTTAAACCAAGCTCTCAGTCACTCGGCAATCTACAATATGAAACACTCCTAGACAAACCTGTCACCACAGCAACAAATCCTTAACTAGGATTTTGGGACTGATCATTAATAATCAATTACACCCCCGGGGGTGCTGGAGCTGTGTGCCTTTCCTTTTGGAGATACTTGAAGAAAGCCCATCCATGGAGTACTTTTGATTGAGAAATGAGGACCTTTCCAGTCTGTCAATGTGCCTTACTCTGTCATTCAATAGACAGAAAGCCCACTGTACCAACAGATGTGTCGTATACTTTTAGACCGCCATGAAGCTAAGAAGTTCAGAGGTAAAGGCCATCTGTAAACATCTCACTGATCTCATCAACAATATTAGAGAACTTTGCCTGAATGCTTTAGTGGAACTGGCTCTGAAATTAATGGTCTGGTGGTTAGACACAACATAATCAGGCCTCTGTGTATACAGGATTGTTTGGTAGCATCAGGCCTCTGTGTATACTGGAGGGTTTGGTAACATCAGGCCTCTGTGTATACAGGAGGGTTTGGTAACATCAGGCCTCTGTGTATACAGGAGGGTTTGGTAACATCAGGCCTCTGTGTATACAGGAGGGTTTGGTAACATCAGGCCTCTGTGTATACTTGAGGGTTTGGTAACATCAGGCCTCTGTGTATACAGGAGGGTTTGGTAACATCAGGCCTCTGTCTATACAGGAGGGTTTGGTAACATCAGGCCTCTTTGTTTACAGGAGGGTTTGGTAACATCAGGCCTCTGTGTATACAGGAGGGTTTGTAACATCAGGCCTCTGTGTATACAGGAGGGTTTGGTAACATCAGGCCTCTGTGTATACAGGAGGGTTTGGTAACATCAGGCCTCTGTTTATACAGGAGGGTTTGGTAACATCAGGCCTCTGTTTATACAGGAGGTTTTGGTAACATCAGGCCTCTGTTTATACACGAGGGTTTGGTAACATCAGGCCTTTGTTTATACAGGAGGGTTTGGTAACATCAGCTCTGTGTTTTACTTTGGATCCAGATGTTTGATGAAAGACTCAAGTTTTTGACAGTATCACGTCTTGAGGACTTCTGGTGAGGACTTTTAATTGTGTTTTATCAATCTTTCTTTTATTTATGGATTGGACATGTGCATGAGTGATGTTTGGGTTAGGTGTCATATTACGAGTGGCATGAACAGTGATCTAACCAGAAATTAAAGGAAAAGAGGATAGTGGGCAATTGTTATTAATATTATTATTATTATTGTTGTTATTATTATTATTAATAATATTAATATTAATATTATTATTAATATTGTTATTTTATTGTCTTCATTTCTCTCTACTATTAAAACATTTATAATCTCTGCATTGTTGGGAAGGTCCCTTAAATCAGCATTTCACTGTTAGTCTACACCTTTTAATTTGATTAGATTGATTTTACACTAACCATTGGTAGATCTGAAAATGTAATGATGTGACAATAAAGTATTACTTTGTCCAATCCTCTTTTTAAAGAAAGATATACAATATGTTTTGTTTAAACCAGTGAATGATAAATAATACATTTTAAGAGTTTGTTTGAATATGTTTTCTTTAATTTGTTGTCATATTATCTTATGTGGTACTTGGTCACTTTTTTATGGAGAGAATCATTGTTTTATGTGAATGAGAAGTAATTTCTGAATATATCTATTATCTTGATCTTGCACTATTATTTGTTACATTTGTGCATGATGAATAAATACCCCTCCTTTGATGTTTCAGAAAATGTGTATTGTGTCAGTGTACTGATAAATGCCATAGTTGAGCCCTAACCCTGAGCCGGCTGAACCAGAAAAAAACATTTAGCAGGCCTTTGGTTGTACTACATTTCCCATCTGTGTAGGAAAACGATTTGACGTCATCACTCACTGACACCTGCGCAAAAGGCTAGGGATGATGACGTGAGCAACAAGTAAAGCGAGACATAAGGGGTAAACAACAAGGTAAAGAAAGCAATGTTTACCTAGCAACAACACTAATTCTAGCTAAATTGGTTAGTCACCGAACACTTAATTACCTAAGCAACAAGTTATACGAAACATTTTGGCTCGTGAAATTGCAGAGCCATTTGCCAAACGCGGTTTGGTGAACTGTCGTTAACTAAGCTACTGGCCAGTAGCTAGCTACAACAACAAGTCTTCTTGTCTACGATAGCAACGCAGCTAGCTACCAAGAAGATGAGTGTGTGACCCAGCCAGACAAGGGCCGAGAAAACACATATTTCGGACACCATGAACATCTGCCATAATATCGGGTTGTTTTGACATAATGTTGTCATGATCATAGCGATAGCTAGGCCTAACTCCCCATAGACCCAGATGAAAGTCAATGCTGGGGGCTTGAGAGAATGTTTCCTAACCTGGTGTTCCCCCTAGTGACTAGCTGTTCAAGCTGCTTCTGATTGGCGATTCAGGGGTGGGCAAGTCTTGCCTCCTGCTTCGATTTGCGGTAAGGACTATCAGTGTTCAGTGTTATTGGCATGTTGATCAGTGTTCAGCTTTACATCAACATTCGGATGGATACTGTGTGTCCATTTATGTGATATTGTTGACAAAGATATGCATTTCAGGATGACACCTACACGGAAAGTTTCATAAGCACCATCGGTGTAGACTTCAAAATCCGAACTATTGAATTGGGTGGCAGGACCATCAAACTA
Organism: Thymallus thymallus; assembly: GCA_023634145.1. Classification (NCBI taxonomy): domain Eukaryota; kingdom Metazoa; phylum Chordata; class Actinopteri; order Salmoniformes; family Salmonidae; genus Thymallus; species Thymallus thymallus. The sequence continues at coordinate 6,965,052 of CM042404.1, forward strand.
CAGATTGTGAGTTGAGTCAGCACCTCTGGCAGCTGTCCTGGGAAGTTTAATTGTAGTTCATGCTTGCAGACATGTAGTGTGTTAATTAATTTAACAAATATTTGTTTATTGTCTTTAGTGGGACACTGCTGGTCAGGAGCGGTTTCGCACCATCACCTCCAGCTATTACAGAGGAGCCCATGGTATCATCGTTGTCTATGATGTAACAGATCCGGTTAGTGACACCCCTCCACAAAGAAGATGAATTAACATCTATGAGTCAACCTGCATTTATTGACAACACATAGCTGAGGTATTTTCTCTGTTTCTAGGAGTCTTACAACAATATAAAGCAGTGGGCTGCAGGAGATTGATCGCTATGCCAGTGAGAATGTAAACAAGCTGCTTGTGGGTAACAAGTGTGACCTCACCACCAAGAAGGTAGTAGACTACACGATAGCCAAGGTGAGTCCTCAGGAAACGTGGATACAGATTAATCCCAGTATTTGGGTATAGTATACTATGTAGCCTTAGTTTGTAATAGTTGACATCAGGGCCTAAAGTTAACTTCATGGTCCACCAGCCACTGTGGCAGGTAGATGGAACAACTTCTACCAGACACTTTTTTGGGGCCATAATTACATTTACAAAAAATAGATCACCATGCTTTGTAATGTTTCTAAAACAAGAAATGTAAGGCATAATGTGGTCTATTGCTCTTTTAAATCAAAATATCAGAGACAAAATGTTAATCTGCCTCTTTAATGGCTGGAGGTTACCGTGGTAACGGGGGCCACTCGAGCAGTGTCATGTGTGTCTGTGAGATTTTACATCTGACTAGAGTGTCTCTTCGCTATCAGTTGAAGCAGCAAACTCAAACTAACATTGAAAAACAACTGAGATTGAGGACTAAGTCTCAAATTAGACCAGCTTTTATGCCGGTTCGCAGCGCCTCCAAAAATGAATCTATCAGCACTTCACTCAGTGTGTGCACAGCTCCCCTGCCAGGCAGTGTTTCTGCGTGAGGTGGGATATAGGATTTGTATTTCTTTCTCCAACTAGCAGCTATAAAACAAAACAGCAGAAATACTTTGAAAACGGCTACTGCAGCATTTTTCATTCTTGACTTTTTACTATTTTTATTTGCGAATGTAACGCTTGCATTGTAGAGCCCTGCAAATTGACCACCCACCAACGTTGCTGGTGAAATCAGAACCGGCAATACCTAAATCTACCTGCATTTGGCAGGTGGCGGGTGTTCGTTTTATGCCCAGGTCAACATACTCAATTATCAACCCTTGGGACACACTAGTACTTACAATGGAAGCACCATACTACTGCAGTCAGACTGGTAATTGACCTGTGTCACTCTCCTCAAACAGGAATTTGCTGACTCCCTATCCATCCCCTTCCTGGAGACCAGTGCTAAGGAACTAACGTAGAGCAATCCTTCATGACCATGGCGGCTGAGATTAAGAAGCGCATGGGGCCTGGGGCCACAGCAGGAGGAGAGAAGCACAACCTGGAGATTGACAGTACCCCAGTCAGGCAGTCTGGAGGAGGATGCTGTTAGGACTGTCCTGCCGTGTACTGTACTGTACAGTACTGGGTGTAAGATGGGGTACTTCTGATAGAACAGGAAAATATGGAGGTGGCAGGATCTTCAAGAACTGACTGACATTTTTTCAATCTTGACCTATGCCCAACACTCACTCTTTTTATTCACCGATATGCACAGAAGTGGAAACATCTTAATAAAAAAATGTGGTTGGCATTGCAAGGCATAAAACTAATGATTGTAACTAATCCAGCACTTTCTGTCTCTCACATTATATGTATCACAGACTGTTTAAACACACACACACAGTGTGATTGAAGGAAATCATGGATGTTCTTTCAACTATGGTTGACTATATTACTTAAGTAATAAGGCCCGAGGAGGTGTGGTATATGGCCAATATAGTTCTTATGGCCAATATAGTTCTTATGCACGATGCAACGCAGAGTGCCTGGACACAGCCCTTAGCTGTGGTATTTTATAAACTATTATAAACTGGATAACAATGTAATTAGAGCAGTAAAAATACATGTTTTGTCATACCCATGGTATACATACGGTCTGATATGCAATCGCTATCAGCCAATCAGCATTCAGGGCTCGAACCACCCAGTTTATAATATCCTTTATGACCTTCATGGTTCCTAGTCGCACTGGTGACTGTTGATGGTGACAATGTGAAATAAGATAATGATTGTGACAGATAAACCAGTGTCTTTATGGACAAGATACATTTCTATCATCTACAATTTTCACAAACTAGGGAAATGTAAATCTGCAATCATGGTGTCGACATCTTTATGATACTGGTATTACACCATGGTTTTATTACAGTGCTTTTTGTTTGTTTTGATTTATTTATTTTTTCTAATCTAGAACGTGTGTATTCAATTAAGTATGTTATTGTTGTTGCCTAATGAATGAGTGCATAACCAAAGGCCAACAGCATTTGTTTTCTTCTGTAGTGGAAGCTGGCTATAAACAGGAGGGATTCAAGGCATGTCCAATAGTTTAGCGTTTAATTTGACCTCTCGTCAAGTCACAATGCTGCTGTACCATCACAGCTTTACATGTCCCCTGTAACAGACTATATGGGAGACCTCTGGTTGGTGACTCATAACAGATACCTTTCATTATTACAGTACTAGTCAGACACACTTGTCTAGAGCGACATACAGGAGCCATTAGGGTTAAGTGCCTTGCTCAAGGTTTATTGACAGATTATTCACTTAGTCGGTTCAGGGATTCCAACAAGCAACTTTTTGGTTACTGGCCCAATGCTCTTAACCGCTAGGCTACCTGCCGCCCGTAGGGCCCTGGTCAAAAGTACTGGACTTAAAAGTTTGCCACCTTGCAGCAAAACATTTTAGGGCCCCCCTGTTAAAAATGTACGTTTTAAAGCTAATTTCCTGCAATTCTATACATTTTGTAATGACATGCCATGTTAATATGGTCTTGAGTGAGAATGACTAACAAAATCAATAGGGGCCCCCTGGAGGTCAGGGCCCCTGGGTACCTTGTCAGCATTCGGTCATGATTACTACAGGTTTAAATAGCTGGCTAGACTAACTACCAATCTAACAATTGTTAGCTGACGTGGCTAATTGAGTGACTGTCAGAGAAAAACTAATGATGCACAACCAAATTTAGAAATGATACATGGTGTTTTCTACAGTCGTGGTCAAAGGTTTTGAGAATGACACAAGTATTGGTCTCCACAAAGTTTGCTGCTTCAGTGTTCTTAGATCTTTATGTCAGTAGTTACTATGGTACACTGAAGTATAATTACAAGTATTCCATAAGTGTCAAAGGCTTTCATTGACAATGACATTCAGTTTATGCAAAGAGTCAGTATTTGCAGTGTTGACCCTTCTTTTTCAAGACCTCTGCAATCCGCCCTGGCATGCTGTCAATTAACTTCTGGGCCACATCCTGACTGATGGCAGGCCATTCTTGCATAATCAATGCTTGGAGTTTGTCAGAAGTTGTGGGTTTATGTTTGTCCACCCGCCTCTTGAGGATCGACCACAAGTTCTCTCTCCTTGAAGTTCTTGATGATCCGATAAATGGTTGATTTAGGTGCAATCTTACCAGCAGCAATATCCTTGCCGGTGAAGCCCTTTTTGTGCAAAGCAATGATGACGGCACGTGTGTTTCCTTGCAGGTAACCATGGTTGACAGAGGAAGAACAATGATTTCAAGCACTGAAAGTGAATGCGATACGTGTAATGACCAGTAGATGTCAGAGTCAGCACAAAATACAGAACTTGGACAGGATCTATTCTGAAGCTATTATAGGCTACTCATAATCCTCTTGAGCTGGACATCATCTGACATAAGAGAGTTTACCAAAACAAACCATGTGCATGCTCATTGTTATTCACCTTCCAGCTCTCGTAGGCCTTCCCCTTTCTCATGTCAGGAGAAGACTTGAAAACGGCATGATCTCAACACATATGCCAGTTGGATGATAATGATAGTTTGTTGATGCTGGATGGTGTGTGCAGGGTGTCCATTCTATACTGTTTACTTCTTGCCTGTTCTTACGTCGGCAGTTTATACGTATGGCAGAGCAAGTTACCAAGGTAACCGTGTGGACTGGGACACAGGAGTCTGTCAATAGTGTAATGTTGTGTACTAGTGCTGTAGAAAAGCACATTATGCGAGTGTGTGTTTCTCTCTCTGTGTGTGTGTGTGTGTGTGTGTGTGTGTGTGTGTGTGTGTGTGTGTGTCTACACAGGGATAATCCTAGTGTGATTAAAAGGCGCTTCACCAGTGTGTTGGTGGTCTCTGCTCTTCACATCTTGTCTTGAAAGCATGGGCAGATTGGGCGGGCGTCACGGTAAGTTTCAGAGATAGGAGAACCACATCTCAACATCCATCATGTTTTTCAAAGTTGCAATTAAGTCTGATTAGTGTTTATGTTAGCCTGCTCTACAATCTTGTAGTCTGTGTGCAGATCTATGTGTAAGACTCATACTTAACTCGAGTTGATTCAGAAACACACACACACACTAAATATGTCAACATAACTATTTTAAATCTGAAACAAAAATCAGGATGTATTTTACTGGTATTCTGCTATTAAATTATGCACTGATCAACTTTTTTGGTCACTTCCAAGTTCATCCTCCTCACTCTTCTCTCAGGTATTTTTATTGGTCCCTGGCCCAGTTTGCTATGGATAACCCCACAGAAATTAAATCAAGCCTTGTGAGTTATTTCAAGCATGTACAATGCCATTGGAAAGTATTCTGACCCCTTGACTTTTTCCACATTTTGTTACATTACAGCCTTGTTGTAAAATTGATTAAATCGTTTTTTCCCCCTCATCAACCTACACACAATACCCCATAATGAAAAAGCAAAAGCAGTTTTGTACAAATTCTTGCAATATCACATTTACATAAATATTCAGACCCTTTACTCAGTACTTTGTAGAAGCATCTTTGGCAGTGATTACAGCCTCGAGTCTTCTTGGGTATGACGCTACAGGCTTGACACACCTGTATTTGGGGAATTTCTCCCATTGTTCTTTGCAGATCCTCTCAAGCTCTGTCAGGTTGGATGGGGAGCGTCGCTGCACAACTATTTTCAGGTCTCTCCAAAGATGTTCGATCGGGTTCAAATCCGGGCTCTGGCTGGGCCTTTCAAGGACATTGAGACTTGTCCCAAAGCCACTCCTGCATTGTCTTGGCTGTGTCACTTTCCCATAAAAGCCTGATTGGTGGAGTGCTGCAGAGATGGTTGTCCTTCTGGAAGGTTCTCCCATTATTCATTAATCTATTTACTCTGCCTCTCGCTCTCTGTCTGTCTTGAGCTTTCACTAGCGAACTTGCAACATTGTATCAACTGGGTTCAGCCCGCTAGCGAACTTGCAACATTGTATCAACTGGGTCTGGGTTTAGCCCACTAGAGAACTAGCAACATTGTATCAACTGGGTTCAGCCCGCTAGCGAACTTGCAACATTGTATCAACTGGGTCTAGGTCTAGCCCACTAGAGAACTAGCAACATTGTATCAACTGGGTCCAGCCCTAGCGAACTTGCAACATTGTTTCAACTGTTTCAGCTGTATTTGCACCTCTATTTCAGGTCCTTTTCAGGTGTGCCAACTTTCCTATTATTATTATTATTATTATTATTATTATTATTATTATTATTATTATTATTATTATATTATTAGAGATATTACACTTTTTGGTGTTTGGTAACAGATGTCTCTTTCTGTTCCTCCCAGGTGCATGGTGCACTGATTAGATGCTGGAAGAACGTGCACAGGTAGCCTACTTTACTTTTTGAAGTGATTTGTTTGACAATCAGATAAAACATCATGACTGATTGTGTTCATTTCATGCCACATTAAAAGGTAATACACCTTTACTATTAGGCCCATTAGGAAATCCTGTGAAAAAAATACCTGTGGGTGCAATCTTCGAATTTGAATTGGAATGTTTTTTCTCTATGTCACACTGTTACATCTGTCCATCTTGATGTGTTTTTGGTCTCTCTTCTCTGGCCCTTTGGTGAGGCCAATGCGTCTGTAGCAACATGGGCCTCCCTCCTATGGCTCAGCCCTGGAGCATCCACACTGCTGATTGATGCTGTTCTCCTACCTGCGGGATGTCTCTTCCTGATCCTCCTCTTCCCTCTTGACTGATCCCTTCTTCTATGGTTGACACCAACCGGCATGGCGCCCATCTGCAGCCTAGCGCCTGGCTCACACACTGCATGCTCCTGATGCCACCCGCAGCTCCATAGCAACACGGTTGGCTCAATCTATGTCGGCGGAGAGAGATCTATTTCGATAGCTCAAAACGGTTGGTACGTTGTTAAGAGAGGCAGTTACGTGTGTCTGCGAGCAGAGTATCAGTGTTTCGAGCCCGGTATGGGGACAGGGACAGGGACAGGGACAGTGGAGGAAGCTAAACTGTTAGTAACACACTGATCCGTGTCACATGTTATTTTTCTTTGTTCTAATCTTATTGTGTCCCATTGCGGGTATTTAGTCAGGTCTGTCCAAAACCATTTCTACAATCTCCATCCTATTTGGCCTCATATTCTACTGAAATATACTGTACTAGTGAGTTTAGCCCATTATGCTGTTAAAACCATACTCATGGTAATGTGTATTCCAGCTCCCAGCATGACCTTTGCTCAAAAAAGAAAACAACTTTTTGCTACTTGGAATATTTATTTGTTGTCTCCAGGGTATTTTAAATGCTCATAACAAATCCATTCAGATTGCCCAGTAGCTGTATATATTATGGTTTATGGTGCATTCCCCTGACACCCCTTAGTGGGGAATAACGTAATGTTTTACTGTCCAAACAGGGGACAGAGATTTTACCACAGCTTTAGCACAGTGGGAGGTGTCGTTCTATGAATCAAACTCTCGTAAACATTTAGAGGCAGACCATACTAAGGTCAATGGCTAAATTGTTTTCTTACCTAGATTGCCAAAACTGTCTATGAATTCTAGCTTTGCAGCCCCAAAATGGTTTCCAAATCTCCAGTTGTATATTTCTTCCCCTCTGTCCCCCTAATCCTGCTCATTATAATCAGTGTGGACCAATGGGCTCCAGTCCTGCTATGGGTAGAATACCAGCCACTAGGAAGGTATTTTTCTTGAAAAGACACTAAAATGTGGAGTATTATACAAGCAGGGCAATAACTTATCCAAGCTGTGCAAGAGCAGACATTTCCTGCATGTGTGAATATATTTCCTGTGTCTTGTGATATTGGAAACCGTACTGTCCGGTACAATGCACAAAGGCTGCTGTACACTGACCCTGTGCCATGTACATTTTTCTCCACTAAATGGGCTAGAATGTTATACTCAGTGGGTATTGTGTTTCATTCTTCCTGAGTGTCAGGCATGTGTTTAGCAGCTGTCAGTTTCTGCCCAAGATGTACTGTACTTGTCTCCACAACCGAGTGGTTCACATAAGAATGCCACTGGGTTCAAACGACATTCATCTGTTTTGAATGTCTATAAAGCTTTCTGAATGGACTCAGAAGGTTGAGATGGTTTCTGCCTGGAAACTGGAACATTATTTCCATTCTCTCTGTTTTGATAGAACCTGGCTCAGAGAACCTGGCTCAGAAAACCTGGCTCAGAGAGGCTGCTCAGGAAGGCTTGAGGTCCAGGAAACTTTCATTCCAGCGTCCTCATGAGGCACTGTGGAAACACAGCACGAGGACAAAGGCGCCACATCACAGAGCAGTAACTGGAGACTGCCTGGAGTTTATTACCATATGGCAGCCATCGAGCTAAAGCCCCACTAATAGCCAGTTCACAGGCCAAGGGCCTTCAGAGACATCCTAGTGACCCACAGGCCAAGGGCCTTCAGAGAGATCCCAGTGACCCACAGGCAGAGGGTCCAGGACCACAAGCAGAGATCAGTGGGGTGAGCATGTGAGCGTGTGCATGCTTCTGTGAGCTTGAGTGCCTATATGAATAAATGTCCCCTCCCTATTATATGAATTAATAGTGTAATTGACTATGGGATGAGTTGTGTGTAACAGAGAGAGAGAGGTTTAGAGGTATTAAACAAATCAAGAGAGAACTGTCAATCAAATCAAGAGAGAACTGTCAATAAAATCAAGAGAGAACTGTCCATCAAAACAAGAGAGAACTGTCCATCAAATCAAGAGAGAACTGTCCACCAAATCAAGTGAGAACTGTCCATCAAATCAAGAGAGAACTGTCCACCAAATCAAGAGAGAACTGTCCATCAAATCAAGAGAGAACTGTCCATCAAATCAAGAGAGAACTGTCCATCAAATCAAGAGAGAACTGTCCATCAAATCAAGAGAGTTCTGTCAACCCCTGTCAACAATAAACAATAAAACAATTATCATCTGGCATATTTACAAATCTAGAATGTTGAATCACTAGGTAAGAAATATGCATAGCTAACACAATCCAACTGGCACAATATAGTCTCCAAATCAACTATAGACAATAGGGTTTCATAATGCCCCAAGACCACTGCATATTATTCCAGAACGAACAATAAACTGTTACTACAGAACAATGAACCATTTCGACAGGAGAAACAGAAGCAGAGTAGAGAGAGAACTTGGTCCTTTTGTGTCTCCCAGGGTGAGTCAGTACCAGTCTCAAGGACACCGTCCACCCTGTCTTTTAGAGAGAAAGGCTGTGGACTTCCACAGGCAGTCGTCAAGAGCCTGAGGCTTGGATTCCCGAAAAAGCTTTCATGTGGCATTCCCTTTTCACCTCCTATTGTTAATGCATTTACCATGATCCAGTCATAGTCCTTTTATTATCCTTCACGTTGACACAGCCTTTTCTTCCTGCCCTCAGAAAGGCAGTGACAGACACGCTGATATGTGTGAAATATGGAAAAGCTTAGACTATATCTCACCTGGTAAATCATCTGGTCTATGAGTCATTTTGTACCCACAATATTATCTTACTGCAATTATTCCCATCAACATCATTTAAGAGAGGAGGAATGACAGCCCTGTGAAAAGCACAGCAGCAGAAGCTGTTACTGCTTCAGCTTACAGATGTAATCATTTGACATTAACATTTATTTAACCTTTATTTTGGCAGAGTCATGCTGAGGCCAAGGTCTCTTTCACAGATGAGCCCTGTATACACATCAATATACACATCAATATACACTATACACATCAATATACACTATTCACATCAATATACACTATACACATCAATATACACATTAATATACACATCAATATACACTATTCACATCAATATACACTATTCACATTAATATACAATATACACATCAATATACACTATACACATCAATATACACTATTCACATCAATATACACTATACACATCAATATACACATCAATATACACTATACACATCAATATACACATCAATATACACTATACACATCAATATACACATCAATATACACTATACACATCAATATACACATCAATATACACTATACACATCAATATACACTATACACATCAATATACAATATACACATCAATATACACATTAATATACAATATACACATCAATATACACTATACACAGCACTATATACATCAATACACAAAAAGCTAAACACAATCATAGAAAACAAACACATTCAACAGTTAAAATGTCCTCAATCAGCCACTTTTATAGAGCTTTGAAGATTATTCCAAAGTAAAGTGCAAAAAAACTAAAAGCAGATTTCCCTAACTCAGCAGAGATGGAAGAGATCTCCAGAGTTATCCATCGCTGAGACCGGATGTGGTATCTCCTAAATCTGTATTATTGGTACAGGATAGGGCTAACGGGCTCACTGTAAATGATCAACCTCTAAAGTTTTGTGTACTGTAGAGATTTCAAACACTGCATCCCATACGACAGTGTTCTGGAATAAATGTGTGCAACTGTGAGTACAGCCTTTACAGAACTATAAAGATTACATAAACATTTCAGCAAGAGCCACATCTCAAATGTGTTGACAAAATCCTGTGTTGAAAAGAGGTTGTGATAATAATCAGACATTTAAATTACCTCTTCGTAGTTGAAGGTTTGAAAGACAGAACAAATCAGTATACTGCTCAAGTAGGACCATCTTTATAAATCTCAGCCATCCGCTGATACCCAAACAAAAAGCATTACCTAATTTTCCACCAAAGATAAGTCTTGACAGCTATAAATGTTGATGATGGAAACAGATATACCCACAGTGTCAGATAGAGATTTGTTGGCCAGGAATCGGAGTCTTTTCCCCCTGTTAATAAAAAAAACACTCAAACTATCTGGGAAGTACAGTGCACTGCAAGTATAGCGGGTTCTCCATTTTCCTCTTGTTTTGCAAGCATTGAAAGTGAACAGAGTTAAGACCATACGGCACAAGAGAAAACCATTGTCCATTACACTATAACATGTCCATCTTTTAAAAGCAGATATAGCCAGTACCCTCTACTCATGTGTTATGGCATGAGCCCAGGGGGCTATTTGTTCTCTCACTATATCAGCAGTCTCAGCTAGCTGTGTGGACCATAGAGATCACATCATTTATATGTCGTTCTATGGTGTTGACATTTCCCACAGTGATAATCAGGGTCCTATTTTAGGGAAGTCATTATGACTCTATTATGTTGTCACTCCACCCTGATGGGACCTCTAAGCCCCCCAGTTATTACCCGGTGTAATAAACAGGGAATTCCACATTAACTCTCTGAAACTTCGGTTCACGGTTATGGTTTCAGAGTTGAATGACTGCTTGGTAAATGTAACTAGAATTTCAGCCTGTTTGGTGGGATGGGGTTTTCGGTAAATTAGTTAATAGACCAATAAGAAAGAGAGTTCCAAACCTCTCTGCCAATAACAGCTAGTTTTCAGTTTTCCCCTCCCCACTCAGACCACTCCCAGACAGTCCTAGCAACATTAATGCTTGAGAAATTGCTCTTTGCTAAGAAGCTAATTTAGTTGATTTGTTTTCACCATTTTGATTGAAAACAATCACAGTAAGGTACTTAATTGATACCCAGAAATTATTTGATATTGAGATAAAAACAGCTGCATTGGACCTTTTAATGCATCTGCATGTGTAATTACAGTGAGCTCCAAAAGTGTTGGGACAGTGACGTTTTTCGATGTTGTTTTGAAATGATACAATAACTATGAGGTTAAAGTGCAAACTGACAGCTTTAATATGAGGGTATTGTCATCCATATCGGGTGAACTGTTTAGAAATTACAGCACGTTCTGTACATAGTCTCCCAATTTTAGGAAACCAAAAGTATTTGGACAGATTCACTTATTTGTGTATTAAAAAGTAAGTAAGTATTTGGTCCCATATTCCTAGCACGCAATGACTACATCATACCCCCCCAAAATGACACAATACATTATTTACCATAAATTTTTATTGGGCACAAAATAATCTGAAACACAACCAAAACAAAGAGCAAATGCATCCCGAAATGGGGGGACAATGTACAAGAATACAAAAAGTGTAGTAATTTCTCAACGGTTCACCCGATATGGATGGAAATACCTTCAAATTAAAGCCGACAGTCTGCACTTTAACCTCATAGTCATTGTATCATTTAAAAATCATTATCCAAAGTACTGGAGTACAGAGCCAACACAACAACAACAATGTGACTGTACCAATACCTTTGGAGCTTACTGTATTTGTTGAAAGAGTGGTTGCCTGAAAACATTTGCTTATGAATTGCAAATGGATTGAGACATAGGGGTAGTATAAGACATGGATATAATTATCTTCTTTTTCCTTTACTCCATAACAAAATCAATGGGAATTGGTTCCCTACCATTAGTTGACCACATGGCTGTAGTTAATTGTTTCAGTATGTCTAATGGGAGTCTTCGGCAGATGATGCATGGTGCCTGGAAGCCAATGTGAAGGACATGGGCTATCTGACTAACACAAGCAAACAATTATATGGTTTACATCTATACAAGACTTGTGATTTTGAGCATTAACTTTTCCCTTTTGTGAGAAAAGTCAAGGAACAAAACACCCGTAAATTATAATATCCAAATATACAATTATGATTTTTTTTTTAATACCAACTAGAAAGATCAGTTGAGAATACTGAGACTCAGAGTAGCTCTACTGAGCAACTAAAAACAGGTGGAGCCAGACTGAGAAACTGAACTACTTTAATATCTCCAGGGTTCATACATACAGTAGGAAAAGCTGGACAAAGGCAAGCCATCAATCACTTTAAAAGGCAACGTTTTAATCTATTGTGCCTCAGCCACTGCACTGCACAGCACACCAGACAAGGTCTGAGGTTTGTGTAAACTGGCTACCAGGTCCATAGAGACAGAGGCATCACATGATTTACACATCAGCAGCAATAAGGGCAACACATGCTATATGCATTAATGGTGAGGAAGAGAAAGAGGAGGAGAGAGGTGATGGCAATCTATATATACACACCTTTTCAATAGGATGCTAGGTCTCAGCATATTCACATAGAAGTGGAATATATAGAATGGAATATATAGAACCATTTCTGTTCTATCTATTGCCATTCCAGAGTGCAACTTCAGAACTCCTCACTGGATTTTGTCTCTTTGGAAGAAGGAGGAGCTAACATATCTGAGACTCTCATGCAGACTAATTGAAAAGGCAGGCAGAGCGAGAAACAGAGAAAGGAGAAAGAGAGGGAGAAAGAGAGGGAGAAAGAGAGAGCCATACCACAAGACTCTCTTCCTGCCACAGACAATCTTTCTTTCCCTGTCTGAGAGCTGCGCCAGAGAGGTCCCCGTGGGTCTCTGGGCTCTGTCTGAGAGCTGGTCAGATTTATAATGTCCTGGTGTCCTCCCTGCAGCTACTGCAACAGTAAGGTCAGGAGGAGAGATGTGGGGCTGAACAGCCCTGCATTTTTGGCCAGTGTCCCAGAGGGGTAGAGATAAATAGTCTAGTCTGGTGTGTACTTGGGCAGAGGTCTGCTCTCAGTGGTTTCATTGTTTTACCATTCCTATTGGTTGGCTAGCTAATTAATAGATTGATCCAAGCCTTAGTTTGGGGGAAAAACAAGTCTTGTGACCTAAAAAGGACAAAAAGTTATCTCCACACACTGTACATACCATTCCAACATGGAAACACCAAGTTTACAAAATACATTTTATTCACACACACGATTGCGCATTTGAGTCCTGTTACTGGGCTCTGTGTTCAGTTCAGACATAACTGGTTCTGGATCACTGGTATTACATAACAGGAATACATGCTGCTGACATTGTGAATTGTGTACGCCATGTCAGCCAAACTTAACAAATCCCAAAGAACAGAATAATCCACAGCCAGTGTTAGGATAACTTAAATCAGAGCTGCACTCACAGTTTCAAACTATGTAAAGATAAATGATTCAGTGTTGCCAAATCAGTGAAAGAAACAGTTATTCTAGTCAAGCTAACAAACATCTTATTATTCAGTTTTGTTTTGGTCAATGAGATTAAAAGGAATTCATGCTCGATAAGATCTGCAGAGTTGACCTGGAGCAGGAAGTGACCTCATAAGGCTCAGGTTTCCTATTTGTTTGCGTTGAAACTCAAGCCAGCAGAGCAAGTCAATCTGATAGACATCTGGAACTTCCTGAGCAGATGCCCTTACATGGTATACAGGCATATACCTACACCCTCAGGGGTTGGAGGAGCAGACACTATATTGATCAGTTTCCTATCACTATGTCAATAGACAAGGGCTAACCTGACCTTCACATTGGTCATTCCAAAATTAAGATAAATTGTTGACAAACCCTGATATTCAAACAGTGTTTTGACACTGATCTGTAAAGTGTGTTTTGACATCTGTGGCATCCCAGAAGGTCATGTGCTTGAAATAACCTACAATACAAATTCACCAAGATGTCAAAAGACATATTCCTCTATATGTGTATTATACTAAGCCCTCGGCATGGTACTGTATCTAGCCTACTAACATTATGGAAAACACGATCAGGTAGCTATCTGGAAGGATATTATCCTGAACCAGAATTGTTTGACTTGGAAAAGACCAGTACGATTTCACATTGTTTGAAAAATACTGTATTTTGCCCCAGGGATGGTAAGAAAAAGCAAGGCTAGGCTACCTGCTGCGACAGTGATGCAGTAGTGAGCCCCAAAGGTGGACTTAATTTAGAGACTGTTGAAAAAATAGATAAAGAGAACAAAAACAGCCATTTCTTGAACTCTGTGACTGTTGGATAACATGTAAACTGGTACAGGGCCTACTGTACTGGTAAAGCCACAGTGAACTTCCTTGCTCCTTTTCATCCTGACCCTGAAAAGCTCTACACATGAAAAAAAAACTATTTGTCTGCATACTTTTCCATTTCACCCAGATTATGTAAACCTGGGTAGTTGTACATCTTGGGCCAATCATCCGATACTCTATCAATGTTTCACATCGAGAATCAGGAGTGTGCCAAGAATTAACATCTATTCATCATATTTTTTTATATGATGAACTCTCTTTATATGATAAACTCTCTACATGTAACAGCCAACAGACGTTTGAAAAAGAGAGCCAATGTTTACGAGAAGCTGGACATGGAATTCAGTACCTGAGATGGTTTGTTTTCACGGTTGAATATACATCAGAAAGAGAATGGAAAAAAATGTCTAAACGACTAGACTATAGGAAAGATCAGTCCCTAGAACAAAAACAATGATTTGTGAGAAACTGGGAAAATTAAACAGTTTCCATTATTGTGGATGGAGCTGAAGTACTTGATGTGGTGGGGGTGGTTGGTAGCAGGGTTGCGAGTCATTCCCTCGGAGCTATCAAAACCATACGGCACAAGAGAAAACCATCGTCCAGCAAAGCAGCCCCCCTCCTCCACACACTCAGTCATTACCCGGCCCCTCTTCCAAAAACATACAATCCTTTTTCCTTTACGTACCCTCCCTCTTTCTTCCCTCCCTCCCCTCTCTTTTTCTTTCCCCTGCAGATCAGTTAGAATACCAAGGCAGCGGTAGACAAGCAGGGAGCCCAGGAGAAGGCCTCTGACTAAATGCAAGAGAAGTGTTTTGTTCGGGGGAAAATTTAAAAAGCTGAAAGAAAAAGCGAGTTACTTTAGAGAGAGGTGTAACGTTAGGGAGGTGAGAAAAGACAATGGTACAGACGGGGCAGATGAGCTGTGCCTTGCGCTCCTGTGCTCTTCTGGCGGTCCTGTGTGCCTGCTGGCCTCCCTGGACTCTGGGACAAGAGCTGCAGGAGCAAGATGCCCTCTGCACTGCAAGTGGATGCTACGCCGTCTATTTCCAACGTAAGACCTTTCGGGAATCTGCAAGGTTCTGCAAGGACAAACGTGGTTCCCTGGCAACCCTAAAGAGTTCTGAGGAGGCGGCAGTGGTCCATGAGCTCCTGTCGTCGGTGGAGCAGCGCGGCCCACGGGCCAGGGTCAGACTGTGGATTGGGCTCTATCGCCAGCCCAGGCAGTGCTCTGCCACACGCCCACTCAGGGGATTCCAATGGATCACAGGTGAACAGGACACACAGTACACCAACTGGCTGAGAGCGGACTCACCTAGCACCTGTGCCGCGCCCCGCTGTGTCGTAATGAGCGTTAACACGGCTGCTGACACTCGGGAGCAACACGACAACTTCAAGTGGCTGGATGGCTCCTGCTCACTAACTGTGGATGGATTCATGTGTCACTACACCTACCGGGGGATGTGCCCTTCTCTGAAGAGTGAGGGAGCGGGACCTGCACTGTACACTACCCCTTTCGGCCTGCTTAGCACAATCCTCACTCACATCCCCTTTAACTCAGTAGCCAACTTGCCATGCCAAGACCATGAGGACAGCGTAGGAGACCAGTCTGTTCTTTGCATGCTGAGGGAGGATGGGAGTGTTGGCTGGTCAAAGGATGCCCCCCTCTGCTCTGAGGGCCCCCAGGACTGGTGTGAAAAGGAAAATGGTGGCTGTGAGCATTTCTGTCAGAATGCAGACACACACTATTACTGCGAGTGTTCTGAAGGCTTCACACTGGCAGAGGACAGCCAGACCTGCCAGCCGAACCATTCCTGTGGCACGGCCAACTGTGAGTTTGACTGTGAAGAGACCACTAAGGGATTCCGCTGCAAATGTCCAAATGGATACCTGCTGGCACCTGGTGGACGCAACTGCCTGGATGTTGATGAGTGTCTGCAGGCGCCCTGCCCTCATATCTGTGTAAATTCTCCTGGGACATTTGAGTGCCGCTGCAATGAGGGCTACGAGCCTGATGAAGACGGAGAATGTGTGGATGTTGATGAATGCAAAGATTCCAGCAGCTGTGAACACAGATGTGAGAACACCCCTGGTTCCTTTACCTGCCACTGCCGCCAAGGCTTCACTGAGTTGCCCGATGATCCAGCCTTATGCCAGGACATAGATGAGTGCCAGACCTCCACAAACTGCCACCAGAAGTGTCTCAACTATGTGGGTGGGTTTGAGTGCTATTGTGAGGTAGGGTACGAGCTGCAGTCAGACCAGTACTCCTGTATGGTCATTACAGAGGGTGATGATGAGTATTCATCCACAGCTACCTCGTCCTACCAAACCTCCTCCTGGGTCCCCGAATTCCCAGACTGGGTTACCGACACTACAGCTTTGGAGTGGTTGACAGAGCAGACCAGCCTTGAAAGGCTTCCTACTGACCTAGGCTGGTTTACAGAGGCCCCACAGGAGAAGACAACCTCTGTGCTGGTTCCTCAAAGGCCGTCGGATAACCATAACTCACACTGGGATGTTGTCACACGGAGAAAGCCCGCTCAGAACACTGTCACACCCTCGCCCAGCCCCTCTTCCCAGGAAGATGATGACACTCAAAGCCAAGCAGGTGATGCCTCAGTGGTGTCCAGCGTTAGTGACAGCCACCGCCCAGCAGTCCAGAATGACAGGCGGGCTGGGAGAGTGGTAGAAACCCCAGACAGTAACTCAGAGGTTAAGGCCACCACCACACTCAGAGTCCCACCTCCAGCCCAAACAACAGCGTTTGCATTAGGGGCAGAGCGGCCTGAGAGTAAGGACAAAAGGAAGCAGGACAAGAGCTGGCTTGTAGTAGCACTCCTGGTGCCCCTGTGTGTTTTCATTGTGGTGATGCTGGCTCTGGGTATTGTGTACTGCACTAGCTGTGCTGTCGAACAAAACAAGAGACTCACTGACTGTTACCGCGGGATCATCACCTCCAAGTCAGAGAACAAGAACAAGGCAAAATCTCGTGCTTGACCAATAGAGGAAATGCAGACTTTTTAATGAACAGTTCTGAAGGGGGGGGGGGGGGGGGTGTATAAAGGGGCAGGATTAAATAAAGGGCAGGATCCAGACCACCCATCTGATGGCCTCTGCTGCTTTCGCAGTGAAACTGGACCCCTGCATACTCCTATGGAACATTCTAGTTTCTATGTCTGAAGTCCATCTACAAATAATGCTTATTTTGGTGCTTCAAAAATGATGACAACATAAATTAAGTGCTGTTTTTTTTTTTTTGATGTTGTAAAGCTCTGATAAATGCTTATGAAAGCAGGGGAGATGACTTTATCGAGAGGAAGGGGTTCATATTTCACCGCTGGTGCTTATTTCACCACCATCAGAAAATGTCTTAAACGGTTATTAATTTAGCAGGTGCTAAAGTTCACAGTATTATGTATTGTAGACCTCGTTATTGAGGTTACTCATAATAAACAGAATAAACTTCAGAGTATTAGTTGAAGAAACCTAGATGAGAAACAAGCCAATAGCATATTGGATATGTTTCCGTTTGTAATGAGTACCCACTTTTGTTAGTTAGGCCTAAATTGAATTATGTCCTTCTAGATACTTTGCACTGAATATGCATTGGATTCTAATAAAATCAATAAACCATTGCTGTTTTGTTTGACTGATATACCTCATGCTGTGAAAAAGATGATGAATAGAGCAGGCCAGCTCTGGTTCGTTCAGACATTCTTATGGGGAAAATGAATTGGGAAAGAATAGGGTTTGGGGATAAACTCCAAAAACAAGGTCTAGGCTTGGGAGATCTTATACGTTTTTGTTCTATGAGAATATCAGTCAGATAACATGTCCTATATGAATTATGAAGCCTTTATGTGCTTTTTTTAATAACACAAATCTTTCAACATTCATAAAAAGTGATGTTAGCTGATTAATATTATCTCATAGAACAAAATGTATAAGATCTCCTAAGCCTGTGTTTACCACCGACTTTATCCTAAAAGCCCTACAAAAACGCCATTAATTTCCCCATAGGCTTTGTCCAACGAACCATGGCGAAGTTAGTGGCTACAAAAAGACGCCATTACAATTGCTCTATACCAACACAAAGATAAATGGTTTAATCTGCCTCGTTTTGCCTTTTATTGGGTAATAGCGCCCCCAAGCAGTTAGGTCCTAGGCCTATATTTGAAAAAATATGAATATTTCCATGTTTTCTACTGTAACAGAGATTAAAAACTGTACCACTTCACTAACAAAAACATGTGTGTGTCTCTTCTCTTAACCATTTAAGGTTAAACATTAACACAATCATCAGGACTTTTACTCAACCTATACCTGATAGTGCTATAATAGGTATCATATCCATATGCTAATTCTTCCTCATTTTGGTAACACTTCCTATGAATACCGTATTATACGGATATATGCATTATATGGACATTTATAATGGTTATAGTATACATGGAGATCAAGCAAAGAAAAAGTTGAAATTGCTTTAAAAAGCTGTCAAAGGTTTTCATTTGAACGTTTGTCTAAGTAAGAAAAACCACTCCACTGCCCCCTACTGCTGGTCAGGTGTATTTATTTGATTGATATGTATGTTGTGCAATGAATAGATTGTCTTGCTTTATAATACAAATACTCTTATTATTCATAATACAACGTTATTCTTGTAAAGACTAATAGATACATCACAACACTTGCAAAAGTAGGGCTTATGGTGAAAAAAACCTTTGTCGACGAGGATGGGATTCGAACCCACGCGTGCAGAGCACAATGGATTAGCAGTCCATCGCCTTAACCACTCGGCCACCTCGTCGGCTGGAATTAACGAAGAAATGGTCTTATTTTATCCATTGAAAGACATTTCATGCGCGTTAATAATCACCTACCATGCTTAGCACCGGTTTACTACTATAGTGAATATACAATTACAAAACTACGTTTAGTTTTTGGATTTATACAACATGCTGAGGTGGGATTAGTAGTCACCACTCGTCATCTCCGTGTCTGATTGACAGGAACAACAGTGGCACAAATCCCATCCAAGTACTGGTATTGATATTAGCATTTTTCCCGCATCATGTCCAAATCATCCAAAATTATCTCAAATTGATTGTGAAGCTCAACAAAGTCACTTATAGATGATTTGAAAATAATGCGCAAAAATTATAATGTCGATACCAGGACTTGGATGGGGTGAACTACCCGTTTGGTATTTTGGTATTTTATTAGGATCCCCATTAGATCCATTAGACCCATTAAAGCAAAAATTAGAAAAAGCACACGTAGCCTACATATCAATACATATACACAAACTATCTAGGTCAAATAAGGGAGAGGAGTTGCTTTATCTGTTTTTTTAAACCAGGTTAGCTGTTCAATTGAGCAATATGAGATGGAATTGAGTTCCATGCAATAATGGCTCTATATAATACTGTACGCTTTCATGAATTTGTTCTGGATTTTGGGAACTTTTGGGAACTGTGAAAAGACCCCTGGTGGCATGTAAGTGTGTGTGTCAGAGCTGTGTGTATGCTTATACCTGCTTATACCTATTGACTAAGACTAAAAGCTTGTGCCCACACACTGGTGCTTACCCGAACTCTGACTCTTTGACCGCATGTGACCTCCCTGAGTCACCAGGGGGCTCTATCTGCATGGTTTTCATTTGATCTGTGGTGAAAGAACCAGCAGATATAGGGAACTTCCCCAAGGAACAATGACCCTCCAAGCCAGGTGTAAGAACAGGACCTTCTGTCATGGCCAAGATCCCATCTAGAACTGGAGTGAGGAGGAAGTCTTCTCCATCCATGGGTATGTATGGTGCCTATGAGTCCAGCTCACATAGTATCTGCAGGGAGGAAATATGCAATTAAAAAAGGGATTGAAAAAGTGGACTGTTGATGCTACCAATTTCAGCCCAGGTTTAAGCCGTGAGCAAAGAGGCCTACTTACAGAGAGTGGGATCATGTTCTGCATACCCCTTATAGGTTTGGATCTCATCGTTGTGTACTAGATCAGATTGGGAGGAATGTAACATTTCAATGCCACAAGTCTCTTAACGTCTGAAATATTTTTCTTTCATTGGCTAAGGGGACAGACCTGGAGTTGGTATTGTTGTGTTGCGTAGATTAGCAGGGGTCTCTGCTGTAGGACATGCCTCATTCTGCAGGGTGGGCCCCACCTCAAGTTCAGGGTAACCGGGCCTCAGCAGTGCTTCTGTTTGCTGCAGTGAGAACACCATCTCTGGTAGCTCCACCTCACTGTGGTGAGACAAGGAAATAGGGCAAAAGGACAGAAAAAATAGCTTTACACCAGATACAGTGCATACAATTTGGTAGCACAGGGATTTTACTTGTAAACAACTGAACAGGTATCTAGTCTAACCACTGTCTTATCCACAATTTGAGGAGACTCACAGCTCTGGTGTGCTTTGTGGATGTGCTGGCAGTCAGACGTGGTAATACTGGTACAGAGACTGGCCTAGAAGTTCTGTTTCTGTATATCCAGTCAGCTCCTTGACACTAGATACAAAATCATATGAAAAACGGTATGAAACGTATTATGTAATACGCTTGTGTTACCCGTCTCGTTTAATTAGCGTCACCAGATGAGTGTCGAGTTAGTTAGGGTACCCTGAATAGCAGTAGGTGAACCTCATGTCCAGGCTATTCCAAGTGAGATATTGCCAAGAAATTGAAGATCTCGTACAACGCTGTGCCCTTCACAGAACAGCGCAAACTGGCTCTAACCAAATAGAAAGAGGAGTGTGAGGCCCCGGTGCACAACTGAGCAAGAGGACAAGTACATTACGCTGAGACTGGTGTTTTGCGGGTACTATTTAATGAAGCTGCCAGTTGAGGACCTGTGAGGTGTCTGTTTCTCAAACTAGACACTCTAATGTACTTGTCGCTTGCTCAGTTGTGCCCTCCCAGGCCCCCCCCTTGGCTACGCCCCTGCCCAGTCATGTGAAAGATTAGGGCCTAATAAATATATTTCAATTGATAGATTTTCTTATATGAACTGTAACTCAGTCAAATCTTTGAAATTGTTGGATGTTGCATTTATATTTTGTTCAGTATAATATGACTGTACCTGGTTGATGCCAGTGTGTGAGCTTATGTCCCTTGTAGTGAAGATAACCTGGCCGTTCTGGGACACCAAGAGCATGAAACCCCCAACAGCAGACTCCAGCACTGTCTCTTTAAAGAAAAGCCCAGCCATTGGGTATTGGCCTAAATAACAAATATTACAATGTCCTCGGTAATATTTCTAAAGCCTTCAACACTCTAAAAGCCTCGTCATTCCAAACACCCAACAGGATGTTGTTACCGTGCATGGTGAATTGGACTGTGTCAGAGCAGACCCTGGTCTCTGGTGTAGCATTGTCTCTATGGTCTAGCAGCGCTCTCAGACGCAGGTAGTCCAGTGTGAGTCTGACGATAGAAGCCTTGTCTATGTGGCCAGTCAGACCATGCTGCCAGCTCCCCAAACAGATGACTCTCTCTCTCTCTCCCTCCTGCTCTTAGCTGCAACACGGGACCGGGCCCGCAGCCGCTCCGTACTCACCCTGTGGTAGAAGCAGGGTCATACCCATACTCTCTGTATACCCGTCGCAAGACCCACTGGTTGATGCTTATTTATAAAACCCTCTTAGGCCTCACTCCACCCTGTCTAAGATATCTACTGCAGCCCTCATCCTCCACATACAACACTTCTTCTGCCAGTCACATTCTGTTAAAGGTCCCCAAAGCACACACATTCCTGGGTCGCTCGTCTTTTCAGTTCGCTTAAGTTAATGAGCTACAACAAACACTCAAACTGGACAGTTTTATCTCAATCTCTTTATTCAAAGACTCAATCATGGACACTCTTACTGACAGTTGTGGCTGCTTTACGTGATCTTTGTTGTCTCTACCTTCTTGCCCTTTGTGCGGTTGTCTGTGCCCAATAATGTTTGTACCCTGTTTTGTGCTGCTACCATGTTAGGTTGCTGCCATGTTGTTGTCATGTTGTGTTGTTGTGTTGCTACCAAACAAAAAAAATGAAAAAGCTTAGGGAGCAAGGATTTGAACGGGTTCAGGAAACAGAACCGAAAACTAAATACATTTTTCAAGGAACAGAAACGGAATGAAAGTGATCCATACTGTTCCGAAACACAACCATTATTTTAAAAGCAACCTTTCTTTCAGGCATTTTTTTCTAGTCCAACAACAAAACGCAACAAAGCTCTTATGCAAAGCCCTCACTCTGTCACTCAGAAACGCATGCCCCGTTTACATCGTAACGTATTTAATCTTTCATCTTCACAGAGTCTTGCCCCGCAACTGAAAAATGTAGCGTTTGTAATGCAAGATGGAGGAGAGCCTGTCTCTTGTCAGAGATTGGATATATTTTGGGAGATGTTAAAGATACCACTGTAGCTAGCAACCTCCACCTAAAATAAAAATCAACATTCATATTAAAATGGTACTTATAGGAACGGGTCATTGTTTACAAGTTGCTAGATATCCCAAAAAGATAGATATTTTCATCTTCTTCTGTGGTTTGGTAACTTCCTGTTCTTCGATTAACTCTGACTGGACCAGAGAAGAGGGAGGTCCAAATTAGCTGAGTATCTATCTCCTTCCAGCAGGTGGCGTTTGTTTTTAGTTTCGCCCACCAAGCAAGGAGTTTTTGTATGGCGGTCAATGAGAGAGTGTTGAATTTGGACAACAAAAGAATGGCTTATTTGCTAGGTAAGGTTTATTTGATCTAATAGAAGTTTCGTAATGCTTATGTTGTTAAGAATGTACAGATATAAGTAGGACACGTGACATCCTGGCAACTTTGACATGTACCTTGTCAGTATATCCATAATCTTTGGCTGGACTGAAGACGACGTAAAGTTTAAAACATTTCAAAACCTCTTTCTCTGAGCAGCTGTATTAGTATAAAATAATATAATTCTCTTTATTTTTTGCATACGGTATAGCTCAGTATTTGTATTATTTATTTTATCCTTTACTTTTATTTATATGTTGCTTTGTTTTTATACTTTACTTGTATTTAATACTTAACTTTTATTTCTCATCTTTATCAAGGTTGCCAATAATTATGGACCTGACTGTATACGATCAAAACAATCCTGTACATTTCTAATGCAAATAAACAATGGTTTGTCAGTTAGTGATCAGTTAATGCTAAAACCCCTCCTGAGTTTCCCATGCCTTAAATAAAACCGTAATCAGGTTGTGTGCTTGTTTTGTTTATTAGAGTCATTCATTATAGAAGTCACTCACCTGCTTCTCTTCTGTCCATTCAGTTTGTCCCTCTGTCTCTGTTTTATGGCGCTTTTGATCACAAGCATCTTCCAGAGAATTTCCTAAATGAGGGAACATTATCAAAATCTCTGAATTGACACTTGCTAGTAATCACAGACACATGCCAGTCAGGTGGTCAACAAGCATTTCGCCCACTTGTGCTTTGAGGTTGAACTGGAATAGGTTCCTGAACCAATGTCCAGTGGCAAGTCATTCATCTTTCTCCTGAGTCTCTTCCTCTTTTGGACATGCCACCTCCCACCAGTGAGGGTCTCTGGGCACCAAACTATCAGTCGCTGACCATTTCACAAATGTGTTTCAACAGAAGAAATGGGCACAGTAGCATTTATCAACACCATGGTGGATTGTATCGTGAAGTGCGTTTGTATACTAACACCTTCAATACTTAAAGTGAAATATAAAACAAAATACTAACTTGCTCAATTATATATTCTTTTAATTGTTGTCTTAACCATGAGGTGATGGAGTAGGTTAAAGTTGGCACAGACATTGACCAACCCTCATTTGAGTGTTTTAAAAACATTTTACAGAACATCTGTGTTACGGGTGGTGGGACAAAAAGGGATCCAAGAGCAGATAACTCAATTTATTGTCCAAAAAGCAAAGAGAAGAAACAAAACAAATATATATTGCAGCCGAGCCACCGAACGAAGGGCAGGACAGAGGCGAAATCCAAGGGCAGGTAGGGGTCAAAACCAGAGGCAGATCCAGTCCCGGGGGTAGAGCCAAGTCAATAGTCCAAAACAAGAGCAGAAGATCAAAACCGGGTGAGCAAGCCAAAACAGGATTGAGTACAGGGACTGGGCAAATCAGAGGGAAAAAACAAGATTAAATAAACAGACAAGGAATGTAAGCTAGGCACAACTAGATCAAGACTGGTCTTAGGACAGTAGTGAAACGGACTGTAACCAAGACACACTGACAGAGAAGCAAAGAAAGAGAGAAGCATAAGTAGTGGAGAAAATCAATGCAAAATGGGAGACAGGTGTGTGTAAGGAGAGCAGAGCACTGATTAGAATGAGGTGCAGCTGTGACGGCAGAGTGAGAGAAACTGACAATTAAGACAAACACAACAGAAAGGCTGATGATCAAACCAGAGTCCTGACATGATTCATGATCCTAAACTGTGGCGCCAGTTGCATGCCCTACGCTGTAAACACTTCCTCCACCCAATCCCACACACAAGGGCACAGACATGCACATTATCTGCCTAATGTTGTGCAAGTGAAGTGAACACATACTAAGTAAACAGTATACTATAAAAAATTAAAAACTTATATAATGAAAATATAATTAGCACTGACCACTAGATATCAAGGGTTGTTACATTGTCTTTCCTTTATGTTAAAGATACGCTGTTCATAAAAGTGTTTAAACCAATACTCAATTTGACAGATGTAATACATACACAAGCTGCTTTCCACTTTATTTTTCTTTGGTTGCCCACAGTATGGAGCCTCTTCTCACACTGGATGTTTCATGGTCAAAGAGGAGCCCTTCATTCTCATCCGGTTACAACAGGTTTTGATCTCCATCTGTCCTTTCTTTTCTTTCTTCTGCTTATGTCATAATGTCTTGAAAAAACGGTGTTTGTCATCCTTGGGATGTACAGTACAATAAGGTCCAAGTCCAGATGAGTCCATTATGAGTGTACCCTGGTTATCCAGAATCTGCTGGGACAAGTGAAGTAGTCATATATACAACATAGAACATAGACGTCTCCATCCGTCTCGATTCAGCGTCCAGAGAACTGCTGCATTTCTGTCTCTATCTTTCTCTGTCAGTCTGCGGCAGTGAGCAGAGGCAATAGGAAGCTCGGCTTTCTACCATTCCAAAAAGATGTCAGGTAGTGGTGATTAATGGAGAGTGTCTTCCTGTGGTCAGCTTGGTTGGCATGCCTCAGTTTCAGTCCAACGTGGTGCACAATCCCATAAAGCCGGATCTCTTATTTATTGAGACTGGACCCTTGATACTCGCAGGTGATTCCATACACTGAACGCAAGGGCATGAGTCTTAGACTAGAGTAAAAAATATGTCAATAGCCTGGGGGCAAGGGAAGACAATCAAGCTGGTAGAACCACTTGAATCACTATGCCTTGTACTAATGAGAGCAGCAGAATAAATGATGAGGGGTAAAACAGCTCATAGGCCTGAGGGGCTAACGATCTGTTACATCAGGTACTGACCCATTGCACTGGTCACAGACGATACTCAGGTCATCCACTGGTTGACCATGTAAAGTTATTGGCATTTGGAGCTGATGCAGTGTTTGTAGGATGGGAGGATGCAATGCCCCACACTGCCAAAGCGCCTGCCACCATAACCTCCAAGGCCCGAAATAAACACAGAAACGGCATGACGGATGGGTATCGTGCCACCCTCGCTTTGATAACAAGTCACCGAGGGACCCGTCAGAGGGCCACCAGTCACGGTTCGCTCTTGTCAGCATCCAACAACTAGCTATAAGAAAGCATCACAATGTCCTGTAATGTTCCTAGGCAGAAAGTAACCCATGGAGAAGGCAGTCTTATATGACAATAATACCCACTGTCATCATGACAGAGAAAAGCATGACCACATGAGCAGGTTGGATAACTTCCTTTTGTAGAATACGAAAAGGTTATATTTGAAGACCCTGAAGGCATGTTGTCCTCCATACTGACGCGACGTCTACTGTACCAGTGAGTGGGATGAATGAGGTAGGGAGTAGGGAGTAGGGAGTAGGAGAGCATCATACTCAAGCTGAGGAGAATTGGTGGTGCATTTTGGTTCCAGGTAGAACCCTTTGGTTCCAGGTAGATTCCCTTTTGGGTTCCATGTAAAATCCTTTCCACAAAGGGTTCTACATGGAACCCAAAAGGGTTCTACCTGGAACCAAAAGGGTTCTCCTATGGGGGCAGCCAAAAGAACCCTTTTGGAACCTTTTTTTCTAAGAGTGTAGATCAGAGACCTGGGTAGTCAAGGTGTGGTTCAATAGTTGATGGTCATTTCCTGTTTATGGATGCTCTTTTGAGAGCTTTTATTATATTGTGAAAACGGAATCAAGAAAGGAGGTGTTGTAGTCTGCACTGTGAAACAGGGAAAATACAACAAATGAAAAGTTATCAGGAAAATAGCAAAGAACATTATGTATGTCAATCTTCATAAAAGCAGGTTCACCAGCTTTGTGTCTAAAGAATGTCTCTCTCTGCATGCCATTTTACCACACTAGCTCAATATAGTATGGTCTGATTCAATTGTGGTCTACAGATGTAGGATCTTAATTTGAGCAGTTTAATTTGAATTATTGTGTGGATTATAAACATGTACATTTGTGTAGGGGTTGATCCATTTTTGTTAGGGCAAATCATGTCTGAAATATTAAAGTGGAAATTACAAACTTTAGAACCCTTTTTAAACCTTGGAATACACTACAAGTTTGCATTTTCTGCTGTGCAGGAAATGTTCTTGCAAAAACCGGGTGACCACATTAAGATCCTACACCTGTATGTTTCCATTGTCAAAGCCCTGCCACAGACTGCCTTCCGGTACCTGTACCTTTTTTCAGTAGAAAAGCGATAGATGATGTAGCTGATGAATTCTGGCCACAGTCACAATGAAAAACAAACATTTTAATTGAAGCTTAAGTTGTGAAATTGACAATAAAACTGGAACTTAAATATATTTACATTTACATTTTGTTTTTTACACAGGAAGTTAATCAGTATCATAACAATGCATATCTATAGACAGACTACTTTAAATACAAAAGGATATGCTATATTTTTTACTAACTTTGATTGTTAACAAACATTGGATTAAGTGTTATTTATAATCTAATTATGTACAAAGCTCCTGCGTTTATCGCTTATCTATTGGCTGTTAATTAATGTGCATAGTTAATTTACTTAATTTACTTTAAAGTTAGATTATTAGTTGATCTGTTCAATCCCCCTACAATGTTCTTTTCTGTCATTTGTGTTTTTCATAGATGAAAGGATGTGGCCAGCGCAACAGGAAATATATCACACCTACCATGTCTGTTTAAAAGAGTGAAACTAAACAGGATTAAAGAGGAAGGCATTGAGCAGCCATACACAAATACATTCTCACAGAGCTGGCTACGTTCTTCTCACTGGCATCCATTTTGACTTGAAGATGGTTGGAAGCTGGTTATTTCTCCTCATCTCTCTCCAAGGATATGAGGCTCCCTCCACCCCCAGTAAGATATTCCTGTTGGAATAATGATGCTACACCTGTGATATGTATTATTTATAGATAATGTTAATTTATTCAACTTGTTTAAGACTTGGTGCTATGACAATACATCCGGCCAATGTGCCCTCAAGTTTTGATTAAGTTTTTGATCTCAGAGAATCTTTGGAGGATTTATTATAATTTGTACATGTATTTTTGTTAGTAAGATAGTGAGGTTTAGATTGTCTCATGTTGATGGTGGTTTCCGCTCAGTTGATATTTGTCTTGACATTTTTTTTGTCAGCAAAAGGTTTTTTTTCTCCAATTATTCATAATTGTTTTAGACTATGACATATAGTATTCTATGTTCAGGAAATATATATTTGTAAAACACAATTTTTTGGTTAAACTATATTACATAATGACAACTTAATTACCCTTTTGTTTCTTTGGGAGTCATCAAATAATAAACCAATTACATTTCATACCAGGTATTATAGCAATTTATTTGATCAAACTATTATATAACTTCCTAGAAACACAAAATAATCTGAAAAGAAAATGTTCATGTGCCATTTCTATTAGTGCTGTGACACCAAACGTCCCCTGCTAGTCTGAGATTGACGTCAGCTACTTTGTGGTTTCCTGTAACATGGCCATCCATCTTGTCATATACATTCACATGCTGATAAAATGATTGATTTAATTCAATGTGATGGTGGAAAAGTACTCCAGTCATGATATACATTAATATATAGACCCTTAATATGTTATCTGATTTGTCTCTTAAAAAATCTGTAAACACCCAATGTAATTATGCAAATCATTTTGATATCATACCACAGCTCCCCTTTAAATGATTCAGTGTAATGTCATATTAGAAACAGATTTTCAATGTCTGTTCCTTTTGCAGAAGTAAACTGCCTGATCATTAATCTGGATTATGTCAACTGCATCTGGAGTGAACAGGGGAGCCCAGAGGTCAACTTCACCTTTTTCAACAACAGGTTAGTGCAATGGCAGAACCCTGTCATACTTTTAACATGTGATGGGCATTGAGGTCTTTGTACAAAATGCTGTGATGGGGGGCCACACATTGGTGGTGCTGGTTGAGGTGAGTGAGTTTTCCCCTAACAATGAAAAGGGATTTGAGACTCTCTAGATTAATGAATATATTATTGTTATTATACTCTTTACCATATGTATTTTTAGACAGTGAAGCTAACATTTTTAATTTGGCTCTATACTCCAGCATTTGGGATTTTAGATCAAATGTTTCATATGAGGTGACAGTACAGAATGACACATTTTATTTGAGGGTCTGTTCATATAGTACATAATGTATCTGTTTTACCATTTACAAATGAACAGTTTATGTACAGGTAATTGCCAAAATAAAGGAAACACTTGAGTAAACGAGGGATACAGGGTTTATTGAAAGCCGGTGCTTCCACACAGGTGTGGTTCCTGAGTTAATTAAGTAATTGATATCTCAACATGCTTTGGGTCATGTATAAAAATGCTGGGCAGACCATTATTTTGACCATTATTTTGGCTACCATGGCTATGCCCCAATAGGATGAAAATGCCCCCATCCACAGGGCTCAAGTCACTGAATGGTTTGATGAGCACAAAAACAATGGCCGTATCAGTCACCAGATCTCAACCCTATTGAACACTTATGGGAGATTCTGAAGTGACGAATGAGACAGTGCTTTCCACCACCATCAACAAAACACCAATTGATGGAATATCTTGTGGAAGAATGGTGTCACATCCCTTCGATTGCGTTCTAGACACTATGAATCTATGCCAAGGTGCATTGAAGAGGTTTTAGCTTGTTGTGGCCCAACACCCTATTCAGACACTTTATGTTGGTGTTTCCTTTATTTTGTCTGTTACCTGTATCTACAGTAGTCCCCACATTTGAAGAAATCATAAGTATTTGGACAAATTCAATTACAGTGTATTAAAGTAGTCAAACGTATTTGGTCCCATATTCCTAGCACTCAATGACTACATCAGGCTTGTGACTCTACAAACTCGTTGGATGCATTTGCAGTTTGTTTTGGTTGTATTTCGGATTATATTTTGCACAATAGGAACTGAATGGTGAATAATGTATAATGTAATTAGGAATAGAAGATGTTTCCGAACACTCCTACATTCATGCGGATGCTACAATGATAATGAATAATCATGAATCATGAATAATGATGAGTGAGAAAGTTAGAGGCACAAATATCGTACCCCTTAAAAAAATGCTAAACTCCCCTGTTGTAGCTTCTATAACCTTCTTACTCATTATTATTCATGATTTATTTTTTTAATCATGGCATTATCAGGATTAATTTAGAAGTGTTCAGAAACATCTTATCACAGAAAGAAAACTATTCACCGTTCAGTTCCTATTGGGCAAAATATAGGCCAAAACACAACCAAAACACACTGCAAAAACACATCCAACGTGAATTTGCCCAAATACTTCTGACTTCTTCAAATGGGGGGACTAGATACATCAAATTCTTTTTTTTCTAAACTGTAAAACAGATACAGTATGTTTGAAAATACCCTCAAATACAAATTGACATTCTTTACTGTTGCCTCAAATGAAACATTTGATCTTAAATCCAAAATGTTGGAGTATAGAGCCATAAAAAATCTTCACTGTCCAAATACAGTACATATGGAGGGGAGCGTATCGCAGTCAAATCTTAAATATTCATACTTTGATACAAATTCTCATCCATCATTTTCACATGGTATGTGTTTAGGTTCATCCAAGGGAATATGGAGGAGTGCACAACATATCTCCAGGAGAATAGTTATGCTGTGGGATGTAGCCTGTCCTATGACAAGTCTGACAGGTTTAAAACACTGACAACCAAGCTGGTCCATCAGAACAAAAGTTATGAGCAGAACCATAACCTGAAAAGCATGGGTAGGTATTTTTTCTCAATCAAATAAGAACTTTACATACAGAAAAGCATTCTTACTTTAGGCTTTTAAGCATGTGTGTTTGTCCTATATTCAATCTTCATTTGACCTTTGACCCTCCTTAATGCTTTTTCTAGTGAAGCTTTACCCTCCTGCCAACCTGTCAGTTGTAATGAACAAAGACCCAGAGCTGAATCTGTACTGGAACAACAGCAAGACAAGCATATGCATTGAGAGTGAAGTGCGCTACAGAATAAACAACAACAAGTGGCAGGTGGGGATGGGTCGGGACTCAGGAGTTGAACCACTGTTTGGACACTGTAGCCTGCTGGTAATTATTCTACAAAATACTGGAAAAATCTTTGAAAGAACTCTCTCTCTCCTCCACTCTCTCTTTGTGATTTTCTTCAGACATCTACTCCGATCAAGGAACAGAGTTATGCTGTTCCTTTCCCCTTAAAGAGCAGTCAGTATGAGTTTCAAGTGAGAGCACGAGTTAACAGTGTTTGTGGCGAGTCCCAGTTCTGGAGTGAATGGAGTCAGCCATTTCTATGGGATTCCATGAAGGGTAATAACACCACAGGTAAATACATACAAAGTTCTGCTTTGCTTTATGGTTATAAGGTTGTGCTCAGGCTTCTGTCCGGACTTTGTCATGTCAACCTTTCTCTTTGGTCTAGATACATCTGACAGCTTAATGTCTGTGTGGAAGCCAGTGCTGTCATTAGTGGGTACCATGACACTCTTCATTTTGGCCTGCATGCTGGTCTACAGGGAAAGGTGGGTTTGCCAACAGAAGTTAACACCACACTTAGGCCCCCAATAAAGACTCAAATCAAGGGGTACAGTTTACATTTTTAAAAAGTCTCCTTTGGACGTAGGGCTCCATTCTTCCTCTGAAAAAAGGTTATACTCTGATTCTGAACTGACCCAATCTCTTTGCAGAGAACGACTGAGATTCATCCTCATTCCCATAGTGCCTAATCCAGGCAAGAACCTGAAGGGCCTTCTTGACACGAACAATGTAGAGGTACTATTTATCACTGGTTGCACTTTACCATTCATTGCACTTCATTATAATCATTATCTTATAAGTGGTTCTGTTATCTACAGTGTAAATCAAATATCTTATTACATAACCTCTACTTTTGAAGGCCTGGCTTCACATCTCCAAAGATGTTTGCTTCCAGCCTAACTTCACTGAGCTTACCTGTCCTGTTCGTGAGTACACTCTGGTTCCCCAAGCTGGCAGCATCAGTGAGCCTTCCCTCGACGTCCACTCTTCCTGCCACAAATGAAAATGAACAAGCTGGTATTGAGTGAGAGTTACAAAGGTCTAATAATGCTTTTTCTTTGTGGGAACTTGGGAAAAAAACCACACAGCCACTCCACTGAATAGCAGGCTAGTGGTTGCATTGCAATGCTTACAGTTAGCCACTGATTCCTTCTAAACCACTCATTGTTGAATTTTCAATTTCCAACTTGTTGTGTAAAGTTTATGTCCAATGGCCGATGAGCACCGATATGTTTTATCTATAATTTCTCTTCATTATTTCTCTTCATATTGCAACGATTAAAAACAATTTGCCAGTAGATTGTCGACTTGATTCATGATGATTGAAAGTAAGATGTTGACATGATCAGTGGCCAATGACCTTGAGCCTTCTTGGAAGGGCTCTTCTAATGTAACTATGGCAGGACCCAAAGGGTCCTTACTAAGGATTTAGAGTTGGGGGTGACGTAGTGTCCCCATGAGTGACAGAACACTGAGCCAATCACGGCACATTGCTCCTGTTTTCTGCTGGCTTGCCGCACCACCACAGAAAGCACTGAGCTAGGCTGAAACACCTGCATTTTGGAGCTGCCTTACTCAAGAAAACAAAAAAGAGACCATGTTTGTATGTGGCTTTATTAACTCAATTTGTATATATATTTTACATTGTTTTCAAACTGATATGTGACACGTATTAATGCCAAAATAATATGCAAAACAGGCAAGCCCCCCCCAAAAAAATTATAAGAACGGTTCAAGAGCATCAAATCCATGATGCACTGTGGGTAAATGGTGACTGATTGACTGATACATAATACTACAAATATTACTGAATAGTTATTTATGATACAAGGTGATTTGTAGATCAGTCAGTCGGCTGTGGCTTACACTGTCGGCTCCAATGTCGAACGAGCCCTGTGGAATTACCAGTGGCGACCCGTGTTTTGAGCCCCACATTTTTAGCAAAGAAATGAAATAAAACAAATATAAGTTTGTTTTATTAGTTTACATACACCTTAGCCAAATACATTTAAACTCAGTTTTTCACAATTCCTGACATTTAAAAATAGTAAACATTCCCTGTCTTAGGTCAGTTAGGATCACCACTTTATTTTAAGAATGTGAAATGTCAGAATAATAGTAGAGAGAATTATTTATTTCAGCTTTTATTTTTATCATCACATTCCCAGTGGGTCAAAAGTTTACATACACTCAATTAGTATTCGGTAGCATTAACTTAAAATTGTTTAACTTGGGTCAAATGTTTTGGGTAGCCTTCCACAAGCTTCCCACAATAAGTTGGGTGATTTTTGGCCCATTCCTCCTGACAGAACTGGTGTAACTGAGTCAGGTTTGTAGGCCTCCTTGCTCGGACACGCTTTTTCAGTTCTGCCCAAAACCTTTCTATAGGATTGAGGTCAGGGCTTTGTCATGGCCACTCCAATACGTTGACTTTGTTGTCCTTAAGCCATTTTGCCACAACTTTGGAAGTATGCTTGGGGTCATTGTCCATTTGGAAGACCCATTTGCGACCAAGCATTAACTTCCTGACTGATTTCTTGAGATGTTGCTTCAATATATCCACATAATTTTCGTTCCTCATGATGCCATCTATTTTGTCAAGTGCACCAGTCCCTCCTGCAGCAAAGCACCCCCACAACATGATGCTGCCACCCAGGTGCTTCACGCTTGGGATGGTGTTCTTCGGCTTGCAAGCGTGCCCCCTTTTCCTCCAAACATAACAATGGTAATTAGGCCAAACAGTTCTATTTTTGTTTAATCAGACCAGAGGACATTTCTCCAAAAGTACAATCTTTGCCCCCATGTGCAGTTGCAAACCGTAGTCTGGCTTTTTTATGGCGGTTTTGGAGCAGTGGCTTCTTCCTTGCTGAGCAGCCTTTCAGGTTATGTCGAGATAGGACTTTTTTTTACTGTGGATATAGATCCTTCCTCCAACATCTTCACAAGGTCCTTTGCTGTTGTTCTGGGACTGATTTGCACTTTTCATACCAAAGTATGTTCATCTCTAGGAGACAGAACACGTCTCCATCCTGAGCGGTATGACAGCTGCGTGGTCCCATGGTGTTTATACTTGCGTACTATTGTTTGTACAGATGAACGTGGTACCTTCAGGCGTTTGGAAATTGCTCCCAAGGATGGACCAGACTTGTGGAGGTCTGATTTCTTTTGATTTTCCCATGATGTCGAGCAAAGAGGCACTGAGTTTGATGGTAGGCCTTGAAGTACATCCACAGGTACACCTCCAATTGACTCAAATAATGTCAATTAGCCTATCAGAAGCTTCTAAAGCCATGACATCATTTTCTGGAATTTTCCAAGCTGTTTAAAGGCACAGTCAACTTATTGACAGAGACCAAGGCGCAGCACAGTTGAAGTTCGACATCGTTTAATATGCTATTTGACTAATCACAAAACTGACGAACTATACAAATAAACACGATGCACACATTAAAACGTAACACACTTACTTGTCTGTGACTTTGATATAATGACCCACACCCAGGTGTGGAACATGCAAACATATGTAGGATCCTTAATTAGAGACAATGCACTGCAGCTGCCTCTAATTAGGGATCCAACACAAACCACCACCAGAAACAGAAATAATAGATCTGTCAGACTCTGACCATGGCTATATAGAGAAGCAAAATGCCTCTCTATGGCCAGAGCCTGACAGTATGTAAACTTCTGACCCACTGAAATTGTGATAAAGTGAATTATAAGTGTCTGTAAACAATTGTTGGAAGAATTACTTGTGTCATGCACAAAGTAGATGTCCTAACCGACTTGCCAAAACTATAGTTTGTTAACATGAAATCTGTGGAGTTGTTGAAAAATGAGTTTTAATGACTTCAACCTAAGTGTATGTAAACGTCTGACTTCAACTGCATATACAGCTCTGGAAAGAATTAAGAGACCACTGCAAACTTATAAATTTATCTGGTTTAACTATTTATAGGTATGTGTTTGGGTAAAATGAACATTTTTGTTTTACTCTATAAACTACTGACAGCATTTCTCCCAAATTCCAAATAAAAATATTGTCATTTTGCGCCAGGAGTGGCATAAGGTTACTATAGATTAAAACAAAAAAAATTATTTCACCCAAACATGTCTTTTTTGGGTAAAAAAAACACCTGCCCTCACAGCATAAGTATTATTTGTAGATCAGTCAATCAGTCACCATTTACCCACAATGCATCCTGGATTTGATGCTCTTGAACCGTTCTTATTATACATGAGTGTTTCGAACATGGCCACAGAGGTTTCACTGCCCTTTTCTCAGTCATTTGGATAAAATTGAGAAGTCCGTCCTCCGTGACCAGATATGTGGTCAAGGAGAGTGTCAATTTGATAGTAGGCGAACCGAAGAGTGTCATCCAGTCCTCAATAGTCACATTTTTCAAAAGGAGGCGAGAGAGGATGCAGGAATTGAGCAAAGCTAATTGAGAAAATATCACTGTCTTTGGTATTGCTAGCTGGCTAGTAGCTTGCAAGTTTGTGTCGTTCTGCCAGCATAACAAACTTGAGAACATCCTCTTTCAATTATTCAAAATAACAGTGCCATTATGTGCCGATCTGATTATTCAACACAAAACATTTTTTTTGCTCGTCATAAATACATATATATTTTTTTTTATTAATAAATAATATCCTAGCAAGCTTCCAGATATCATCCAAAATGATGATGCAATATTTCAACAATATTAGATATTCTAACATTAACTTTTATCTATAACTCACACGCATATATATAATATCCACATTGGATTGGTCATAAATTGCTTCATGGATTAATGCATAACCTGTCCATAATGCAAGGTGTTCCACTCATTCTTTGAAACGGGCAAAAACAAATATGGGTAACACTTTAATTGAAGGATTTATAGCTTGTTTATAATAAGATTATAAATGTTTATATATAGTTTTAGGGGCGGTTCTATGATTTAAAAAATGGTGGGGCCATAGGGGGGGGGGCAGTAATTATTACAATGGGGCCATGTTTTGCTAGTTTGGTCTGGGGCATTCTCCAGCAGCTATCATTTTTTACGAGGAAAATGTTTTAAAATACATTTCTTTACAATAAGAGATGAATTACAAAAAAGGTGTAATTTGCTACCACTTGATAGTGTTAAAACCTTTGTTTTAATTGACATAAGTTGCAAGGGTCATCGTCGCTTTTTAAATTGCATAACTTCTACAACTTAAGTGTTTCAAAAACAAACAATTAATTATAGAAAACATCTTGTTAAGAATTTCTTTCTGCGACAAATTAAAGGTATACAGAAAACTAAGTTACCCTTTAAAACAGTTAAATTCTGCGGTTTTTATGTTTTCTGCTAAAGTGGTTTACAAACTCATTCATGTCTAATGACTTTGCCCGCCTTGACTCAATGACTCCAAGACTCCAAGATGGCTCAACCGGTCATCGCCCATAGTTGTTCTTAGGTGGTTCTTAATAAGTTTGAGTGCAGAGAAACTTCTTCCACATGCTGCAGTACTGACTGGTGTCACAATGCCTATTTTGCAAAGCCTGAAAATGTCAAGGAATACCTTCTAAAATGGTTCCAGAAACACGACAAACTCGAGAAGGGTGGTCATACGCTGGGTTCCGTTTTTAGCTTTCCTCTCTAAAACTCGTGTTCAGTACTTGATTCATAAATCACAGCAAATGAAAACAGGGTGGGCCTCATTCAAAAACCTGCTGATTTTTGGTTGAAGCGCTTGGATACCTCTCATTATTGTGCAGTTGGGTTTGGAAAAGCGCTTCTCTAGTTCCCCTATCATAGAGTCAAGGACTGGATAGAATATTCTTACTCTTAATGCTTCTAAGTCACCTTGCACACTTCTTTGTTCTCCAGTTGGAGAAGTGATTACAGATCGGTGAAGCTTACTGTTGGTCTTTTGTAGTCGTTTTTTTATTGTTCCCAAGCTGACATTACATTTCTGTGCAGTGTCTACCACCTCTTTCCACAGGTCCTCAAAAAAAGCCTAATTCCTTTACTGTTCAAATGTGTCTAGTAGAGCTTCCAAAAGGTCCACAGCGGCTGCCAAGTTCAAAGAAGGCGACTGCAGCATGTCAGACAAGAATTTAGACTGGCCCAGCAAGTCAGATCAATTTGTGCAAGTAGGCCCTGTGCTTCCACTGACCGGTCACCACTATTCTCAAGCATGATATCCTGAAGAACAACTTTTACTGCAGGAAGTCTATCTGTAAGATTAGAACAGGCTGCACGTCTGCATGCCCATCGAGTGTCACTTAGTCTTTGGAGTTCACGAGGCGGGTCACTATACATATTCTTCTGAACTTCCAGCCACTTCTGAAGTGCAAAGAAGCAATCGGCTTCAGGAACTGACTTCACAAGCACTAGATTTAAACAATTTTGTGTTAGTCCCCAATTAGAGGCAGCTGTTAAGCATTTGTCTCTAATTGGGGACTCTATTTAGTATGTATGTTTCCACGTTGTATTCGTGGTTGATTGTAGTGTTTGACTGCTTTCAATCTGAATATAGTAAACAAAACAATATAAAATCAATGTACTATTCCGAATGGCTCAATGATGATCAATTAAAAGCAATTAAATTAGTGCAGGTACAAGGTACAATAGAAAAGACCAATCCTATCGAAAGTTATGCAAGTAGGCCTACTTTATTAGACACCGCTGATTATTTAGTCTTGTGGGTTGTACTAAGTCAATGTGCAAGGGCTTTTTTAATGACCTGTTGTGTTTTTTGTATTAAGAGACCACATTGTTGTAAAAATAGTACCAAAGCAATTGAATTTAAAAAAATAAAAAATAGATTGCTATTAACACTGAATACCCATGAACCATTTCTAAACTGGGCCCATGACTAACTGACCATTCGATACCTGTTACTAACCTGGTGAAGGGTGACAAGGGTTGCTCTGACCCTGACCTTCATTAGCCTCAGTAATCTCTGTGGGGATATGATCACAGCTCTTCGGGCTTTTACCACCACTGTCTGGCTGACTGGGCTTCCTCTTTGCAAAGAAGCTCTTAATATGTTATTACTTAACTTTACTATGCTAGATAGCCAGGTTAATTTAATGGTGTTGGCATAACCGGAGTAATGTTATCTAACAAGCTAGCTGCCTGTCACGATGCTGATTAGTGAAGGGACGGTAAACGGAGCGCTCGTGGAGTGTCATCCTTTTATTTTATGAGATAGATCCACAAAGCATAAAATAACAAAGGAGAGTCTGAATACACTTATAAACATAAAGCACAGTGACTTACGGTCTAGCGCAACATGCAGACACGAACAATGATCCACATGCAGGTGGATGGGAGAGAAGGCTAAATACCATTCCCAATCAGAGACAACGCTAGACAGCTGTCTCTGATTGGGGATCATTCACCTTCCCTCCCTGATGTAAGGACTGGGTTGTGGCTTCCCCTGAATGGACATAAAGGTTACCACAATCCAGCCCTTACACTGCCATAACGTAATGTACAAAAACCATTTAAATACCCATGGGCCAGGGCAAGAATCAATACATATGTTACTACATTTCCTCAATAAAATATTTAATGGAATATGAACACAACAAAACGTGTACTACTAGCTACAACTCTCCCTGAAACAGGGCCGCTACACTTTTTAGCTACTGCTACCTTTTTTTTATGTCTGAGTATTTAGTTTTTTTCAATGATGGCCTATTCTTGGAATCACGAAATACTATGAAACGGGAACTAAAGACTGCTTCATGTGCCATTTCTATTGCTGCTGTGACACCAAACGTCCCCTGCTAGTCTGACATTGACGTCAGCTACTTTGTGGTTTCCTGTAACATGGCCATCTATCATGTCATATACATTCACATTCACAGGTAGAACCCTTTTTGTTTCCAGGTAGAACTCATTTGGGTTTGATGTAGAACCCTCTGTGTAAAGAGTTTTACCTGGAACTAAAAGGTGAAATTAAATTTGGCAGCCAAGCATCGATCATCATATCTAAATATTTGACTTTTTATTTTATTTGGCCTTACAAGCTATTAGCCCATACAAACGTGTTGAATAACAGATTCACTACATGGAACAGCAGACAATCCCCCCCCAAAAAAAATCTAAAGAAAGTTGGTTCTGAAGTGTCTGTCCTATATCTGAGAGATTATTATATATATATACAGTCATGTGAAAAAGTAAGTACACCCCCTGGAAAGTTCTCTTTTTTTTTTTTTTTTTTTACATATTTGGACAGATGGATATGTAATCTTCACTTCAATTCCAGACCACTGGCAAACTACCTAGGATAGGTCGTCCCACCAAAGTCAGCCCAAGAGCTGACCGAAAGATGCTCATAGATGTCTCTAAGAACCCCAGGGTAACATCAAGGGATCAACAGGCCTCTCTTGCCACAATCAATGTCAAATTGCATGGGTACACTGTCAGAAAGAGACTGCACAAACTTGGCCTACATGGGAGGTCAGGAAGGAAGGAGCCTCTGCTCTCAAAAAAGAATATCAAGACACAACTGACTTTTGCCAGACAACCCCTGGGTAAAGTCAGTGTTTCGGACCTCCCCAGTGGCTGCACTTCAGATGGAGATGGGGGATATGCCATTGCATATTAGGAGACAGCAGCTGGCAATTAATTATTGGGTCAACCTACAAGGACATGGGGTGTCTCATCCTATGAAAGGGATTTTACAGACATGCTGGGAACATGAGCGAGGACAGAACACGCTATTTGGGTGGGTGGGTAATACCCAGGTGTTGATCTATAAGTGTTGGAGAGACAGATAGGGAGGGTGTTGATCCATCTGATTAGTTTAATAGATGTTTGGATACTGTGCATCAGGATTTTGTGGCCCTTTCCACAGATGGTTCAAAGGATCCAAGGACAGGACGTACTGGGTCAGCATTTGTAGTGCAGGAATGTGGCGTGGCACTCAGGAAACATATTACAGACCATCTGGCTGTATATACGGCGGAGCTGATGGCCATACTGTTGGCCTTGCAGTGGGTGGAGGAAGTCAAGCCAGACAAAGTAGTTATTTGCTCTGACTCGTGCAATGTTGATGAGTCTGCAGTCCTTTAGCTTACGTAGCAGACAAGACCTGCTTTATGAGGTGCTACAAACCCATGGCAGGATTAGACAGATAGGTATATAGACAATATTTCCTTGGGTCCCAGCCCACGTGGGGGTGGAGGGGAACGAGGCAGTTGATGTACTGGCTAAAAATGCACTTAATAGTGGAGATGTTGATGTTGTAGTTTCAATGAGCAAGGCAGAGGAAAATAGCCTGATATAGCAGTGATGGGACAGAGATGGCAGGAGCAGTGGAATAGACATACTAAGAGCAGGCATTTATTTAAAGTACAGAGGAAAGTCGGGGAGGGGAGGATGGCAGGAAGGAACAGAAGAGAGGAGGCTATTTTTACAAGATCAAGGGTGGGACACAGCCGGTTGAATAAGGGTATACAGGACATTAGTTTAAATAGTATATTGAGTAGAACTTCATTAGACGTAGTCTCAAATATTTTCTTTTTCTTTTTTAAGAGCAATGGGGCTGGCAGGTAGGATTTCGTTTTTCCGTCTCTGGCCTACACTCCAGTACAGTAGGGGACGGTAATGCACCATAACGTTGTATTACAACCGCCGATGAACCCTCCCGAAGAAGGCAGGCAGGCGGGGTTGGCGTTGAACGAACATAGGAAGTGAATTTAAAGAGTGAGATTGCAATTCGACGTTCAGACGTGTCCACAAATAATCAGGTAGCGTAGCATAATATACACTTGATTTAACGGCAAATGGAGAAAACATAATCACTGCTGGATGTTTCGTTGTAATCTGATCCAAGGCTTACGTATTTGTAAATGTAGCAGGTGAAAGGAGTTACTCACTGAACGTTAGCTAGCCGGCTGACTAGCTAGCTAAGGTTAGCCAGGGGTGTATTCATTACGGAAACCGTTTAAGAACTAAACCGAGCAAATTGAACGAAACGGGGAGGGACATGCCTGAATTTACCAATAGAAACTTTGCGTTTGCGTTTTCCGTTAACGGTTTGTATCAGAATCTGTAATGATTACACCCCAGTGCATAGTGGTGGTAGCTAGCTAGCACTACTGGCTGCTACCATGCTCTACTATTATGTTAGTTAAAATGTGTGTGGTTTCGAATTAACACCAGTGTTACGAGTTTTCTACGTGCGTCAAACTATACTGCAAAATCCGGAGCTTCTCCTAGCTATCTAGTACATTAAGAACGTTTTATTGAACCAACACTGGCTAACCTAGCTAGATGGCTAGTAGCCAGCAGATCCGACTCACTTGCGTAGAATTGTACTAGTGTAAGGCAGACTTTCTGTTTTATTTTATTTTTTAACCTTTTATTTAAATCTAGGTATAACAAATTCTTATTTACAATGACAGCCTACCTACAAGGGTCAGCCTCTGGAGCAAATTGGGGTAAAGTGCCTTGCTCAAGGACACATCGACAGGTTTTTCACCTTGTTGGCTCGGGTATTTGAACCATCGGCCTTTGGGTTACTGGCCCAACGCTCTAACCGCTAGGCTACCTGTAGATTAAAAGGCCACAACATGCTCACCATCTGAAACCGTTTGTGCATATTTTGTGACACACAGACCTTTTGTAGGCCCACGGACCTATATACTGAACAAAAATATAAATGCAAACATTTTACTGAGTTACAGTTCATAAAGAAAGCTGTGAATTGAAAATAATATATAATAATTAGGCCCTAATCTATGGATTTCCCATGACTGGGAACACAGATATGTATCTGTTGGTCACATACTTAAAAAAAAAAGCTAAGGGCATGGCTCAGAAAATCAGTAAGTATCTGGTGTGATCACCATTGGCTTCATGCAGCGAGACACATCTCCTTCGCATAGAGTTGATCAGGCTGTTGATTGTGGCCTGTGGATTGTTGTCCCAGTCCTCTTCAATGGCTGAGAAGTTGATGGATGTTGGTCGGAACTGGAACACGCTGTCGTACATCGATCCAGAGCCTCCCAAACATGCTCAATGGGTGACATGTCTGGTGAGTATGCAAGCCATGGAAGAACTGGGACATTTTCAGCTTCCAGGAATTGTGTACAGATCCTTGTGTCATGGGGCTGTGCATTATCATGCTGAAACATGAGATGATGGCAGTGGATGAATGGCACGACATTGGGCCTCAGGATCTCATCGCGGTATCTCTGTGCATTCAAATTGCCATTGATAAAAAGCAATTGTATTCGTTGTCCGTAGTTCATGCCTGCCCATCCCATAACCCCACCGCCACTATGAGGCACTTTGTTCCAAACGTTGACGTCAGCAAACTGCTCGCCCACACTACGCCATACACTTGGTCTGCGGTTATGAGGCCGGTTGGACGTACTGCCAAATTCTCTAAAATGATGTTGGAGGTGGCCTATGGTAGAGATATTAACATTACATTTGGCAACAGCTCTGGTGAACATTCCTACAGTCAGCATGCCAACTGCACGCTCCCTCAACTTGAGACGTCTGTGGTATTGTGTTGTGGCAAAACTGCACCTTTTAGAGTGGCCTTTTATTGTCCCCAGCCCAAGGTGCACCTGTGTAATGATCATGCTGTTTAATCAGCTTCTTGATATGCCACACCTGTCAGGTGGATGGATTATCTTGGCAAAGGAGAAATACTCACTAACAGTGATGTAAACAAAATTGTGCCAGAAAATGTAGAGAAATGAGCTTTTTGTGTGTATGGAAAATGTCTGGTTTCTTTTATTTCAGTTCAACACTTTACGTGTTTATATTTTTGTTATATATATATATATTTTATTTATAACTCAGTTGGGGTCTCAACTTACTTTCGAGAGTTATAATAATATAATACACAAGGTGCAATTTCTAAATTTGGTTGTGCATCAGCAGTCACTCAATTAGCCAATGTCAGCAAAAAAATGTAGATTGGTAAATTAGTCTAGTGGCCAGCTATCTGAACTTGTAGTAAGCGTGGTAGAATTGCAGACCGGGGTGGGGCCCATTGATAATCAGTTGTATTAAAAACATTTTCCTCAACCCTATGGCAAAATGTGTAGAATTGCAGGAAATTAGCTGTAAAACTGCAAATGTCTCTCTCTGCCCCATGGCAAAATGAGAGGAATTGCATGAAATTAGATATACAGTTGCAAAATCTTCTCTCCGCCCATGGCAAAATGTGTACAATTGCAGGAAATGAACTTTAAAAGTATTTTTTTTTCTTCACTGTCACGAGGGGGCCGCTAAAATGTTTTGCTCGCAAGGTGGGGGGTGGATGGAGTAAAAAAAATGTGGCCCCCAACTCCATCAAAGTTGCCCATCCCGATCTAAACCACCGTGAAATATATTTTCCATAACCAAAAATATTGTATTTTCAGCTGGTGTACAAAACCAAAAATAAAACTTAACAGGAAGCATAGAAATAACGCACATAAAACACTTCTTAGACTTGGTTTCAATGAGAATGATAGAACTATAACTCGTATTTCTATGTGAATTTGGTCAGGTTGCCTAAAAAGTAACATATTGCAGCTTTAAGGGTTTGTCTACACTTACATGCGACTTCTGCTATTAGGATCGAAGATCGCATTGAAAAGACGGGTCTAGTCGCATTGTGGTCGGATTGTGTTCAGAGGTGGTAGAGGTCAGGGACACATTGTGTGCAGCGTTCTCCTCAGTCTGGATGCAATCAGGCTACCGAAAGCACATGCAGTGGGCGACGTCAGGAGCGCTCCGCACATAAGTCTCCAGAAAATGTGTGTTTTGGTAGCAAGAGGCACCTTTTTCATGAAACGGAGGAAATACGTTCCTAGTTTATGATTGCTAGTTAGCTTATTTACCTGTTAGCTGGCTACAGTAGTTGCCATCAAGTTGTTGTGTTATCAGATTTAGCATGTTCCACCGTTTTGCAGAATGCATACAGGCATTGGAAAAGGGAATCCATGGACTTGCATGACGTGTTCAGAATTCCATTATCAGAACTCGTATGATCAGAATCAAAAGCTGCATGAACTGTCAAGTGTAGACATGGCCTTAGACTCCCTGGAGCCGGTGCGAGATATGGTTCAGAAAACTTAACTCAGTCCAGGGATGAGAAATGCGTTGTACTCTTAATTGTCCCATTATCCCAACTGTTACACCAAGAAGATTGAACGACTACTAGTTTTTCCAGAAAACTGTCCTTTACGTCCTCATGTTAGATAGTAGATAGTCAGCCAATCTGCTCCTTTGTTGTTAAACGTGACGTGCCATTCCATAATGGCTACTGCTAGCTAGCATGAG
The DNA here is from genome assembly GCA_023634145.1 of Thymallus thymallus. Lineage (NCBI taxonomy): Eukaryota > Metazoa > Chordata > Actinopteri > Salmoniformes > Salmonidae > Thymallus > Thymallus thymallus. The sequence goes on from CM042404.1 coordinate 7,009,301, forward strand.
GACGAAAACGGCAGTCTACTTAAAAACTAGCAGTGTCTTAATCTACAATGGAAGCCTGTCCCACCCTAGTGCAGCTGTAAGCAAGCAGGTCGGATCTTCTGGCTAGATGGCTAGCTAACAAGCAGGCTAACTAACTAGCTAGTTTTGATTGCTTCATCATGCAATGTATTTAGTTAAAGTTACAGCTAGGAATGATTCCCAGAACTTCTCACCTGATGACTTGAGCCATAATGTCAGTGTGGAAATGTAACCATGCACCTGGAAGCATTTCTTGGACCTAATAATATCATGCATTTTGTTTACATCTCCAGATTTTCATCTGAAGAGGCAGCCGCAAGCGTCCAGGTTGTTATTCACCATGGTAGACTCTCAGTACTTCCTCCCCAATGACATTGGGGTCTCTGCGCTGGACTGTGCTGAAGCCTTTCGCCTACTGTCCCCTAGAGAAAAGCTCTATGCCCACTACCTCTCCCGGTCTGCCTGGTACGGAGGGCTGGCTGTGCTGCTGCAGACCTCGCCTGAGTCTGCCTCCATCTTCGTTCTCTTGCAGAGGCTGTTCCGCAAGCAGCCACCAGCTCAGCTGGAGAGCATGGCCACTGCAGCTGGACTTAGTCCTGAGGAGTACCAGGTCAAGTAATGCACCTGCCTACAGAGCCTAGAGAGAGACTGAGTCAAACAATGTATACACAATATAATTAGAATTTGTATACACGCACGCACACAGTGATGGTACAGGTTGAGTTCTATCAGGACATTGGCTATAGAGCACAAAGTACACAGAGTTGAATATGTCACACATCCATCACCTGCGAAGACTCCAAGGCACTCAGCCTGTTGTAATAAACACGTCTTGTGTAACTCAGCCTGACTATATAATAATATCTGTTTTCAGGCCCTTCTTGTTTATGCTGCTGGTCTCTATGCCAACATGGGGAACTACAAGTCATTTGGAGACACCAAGTTCATTCCCAACCTCCCCAAGGTAGATAATCCTCCCTTACTTTTATAACTGAATGTATTATTTAAAAAAAGCCTTGGCATAATCACAGCGGTGGCCTCTAATAACCACTCGTTGCGGTGTAGGAGAAGCTGAAGGCCCTTTTGTGGCAGAGCCAGGCCTTCCAGGACAGCCCCAGTGAGATGGAGGCCCTGTGGGACAGTTGCTCCACCCACCTCTTCTCCCTGGAGGACCAACAGAAACAGCTGGGCTTGGGGGACAAGGTGAGAGACTTCCTGATACCAAGCTCTCATGCCACTCATGCCTTACGTAGTGTCGGCTCCCCTTATTGCCAGCCGTATGTTTAAATAAACACTGTGGCCTAGGTGTTGATAATGATGTTGTTTTATTTCTTGTCCCCAGGGAATCACCACATACTTCTCAGGGAACTGTTGCTTGCAGGATGCAGAGTTGGCCCAGCGATTCCTGGATTCTAAGGTGTGTATTTGAGTTTGCCTTATGTCTGTTATTATTATTGCAGGATTCAGGCGGCAGGTAGCATAGCGGTTAAGAGCGTTGGGACAGTAAAAGAAAGGTTGCTGGTTTGAATCCCCAAGTCGACTAAGTGAATAAGCTGTTGATGTGCCCTTGAGCAAGGTACTTCACCCTAATTGCTCCTGTAAGTCGCTCTGGATGAGAGCGTCTGCTGAATGACAAAAATGTAAATTGACATGAGTGTCTCCCTTACAGAACCTGAGTGCCTACAACACACGACTGTTCAAGAACAAATCAGAAGGGAAGACCAGCTATGAGGTGCGCCTGGCGTCAGCTGTGCAGAAGGGTGAGAGTGCCACGTCCTTTTTAAAAAGCTATGCTAACTGAGGAAACGCTGGAGGATGCTGGTTCTTTCTGTTCATGTCAGTAATGCATACTCTTTGTAAAATCCCCTTTTTCCCTGTCATTGCTGTAGACTGTGCAGTGGATGGAGAGGGGGAGACCAGGTGTGGCAGATATGACTTTGAGGACTGTGTCTTCACGGTGTCCAGGGGAGACTATGCTTACCTCATGAAGAAAGTGAGTGAAAATCTGGAGAAAGCAAAGGTGAGTTCAAAGACGATCCGAATTCACATTTTATTTTTTTGTCCCTTTATCAATTGAAAAGTGTGTGTTTTCAAAACGACTTGTGCATCTTAAAAATGTAAGTTTGGTCTCATGTGACAGGACCATGCTGCCAATGAGAACCAGAAAATAATGCTGGAGGAGTATGCACGGAGTTTCACCTTTGGCTCCATAGAGGCCCACAAGGAGGGCTCTCGTTTCTGGATCAAAGACAAGGGACCCATCGTTGAGAGGTGAGTGAGCACCGCCCTCCACATTTGGCCTTATGCTCAAGATGAAAAAGAAGTAGCAATCCCTTAATTTTCTTTTCCTCTTTTCCCCCATTTCTTTCCTAGTTATATTGGCTTTATAGAGAGCTACCGGGATCCCTTTGGTTCCAGGGGAGAGTTTGAAGGTACAAATGAAGAGGCAAAGCATGTATTATCAATATCACCCCTATTATCAGGACATATTGTGGAAGACTCCTTTGGTGATCTTATTGGGGTTTTATCTCTTCTTCCCTCAGGCTTTGTTGCCGTGGTGAACAAGGCGATGAGTGAGCGCTTTGCCAAGCTGGTGACCTCAGCCGAGGTGCTGCTGCCAGAGCTGCCCTGGCCAAAAGACTTTGAAAAGGACCGCTTCCTCCTGCCGGACTTCACCTCCCTGGACGTACTGACGTTCGCTGGCAGTGGCATTCCAGCTGGCATTAACATTCCCAACTGTGAGTGCCACTTCCAACGGATTCTTTATCCCTTTTAATATTGACATGACTGATCCACACAGTGTCTTATGGTCTTGGAAGGATCTCTTAATGACTTCAGCTTGACGTTAACTTTGAGTGTGTGTCTGATCTGTGTCCAGACGATGACATCAGACAGTCGGAGGGCTTTAAGAATGTCTCCCTGGGCAATGTGCTGGCTGTGGCCTACGCTACCCAGAAGGACAAACTCACCTTCCTGGATGAGGAAGACAAGGTAATCAACATCCTCTCTATGACCTCCTCAGTACCATGTGTGGGGCCCTGTGTTTTGAGTAATCATGTGTCATATCAAAGTTTTATCCTGTTTTTTTTGCTTTATCCAGAAATTTGAATTCAAGCAATTGTCTGAGGATGGTTCTGGACCATCTGACATAAATGAAAAAGCTTTAAAATAATGTTAGAATCCAGGTCATGTGACGTTATTGCGCAAAACACAAGGCCCTATCAAAGATACAATTATGTCTCAGTCCGATCTTTATCGGTTCCTTCAATGGTCTCTCTCTGTCTGTCTTTCAGGATATGTACATTAAGTGGAAGGGGCCCTCCTTCGAGGTGCAGGTTGGCCTCCACGAGCTGCTGGGCCATGGCAGTGGGAAGCTCTTTGTCCAGGTGAGAGAGAGCGAGTCCTCTCCATCCGTGCCATGTCATGTCAGTCTTTGCATCCATAGCCCTGTCTATGCATTTGAGTGGTTACATTTCACCAGCTCAATTCACCCCCGCCACCCAAGTGTTTACCGTAACAGTGGCGAGGTGCCCGCTTTGTTATTGATTGAACTGCAGATTGCTCCTTTAATATCTAAACGTCTGGTTCCTAGCTGTATTTTCTGTTATGTAGTGTCTGTATGAAGATTGGGAATGATTTAGTGCATCATTATTTGCTGTCATGATTACAGGATGAGAAGGGGACTTTCAACTTCGAGCAGGATAATGTTCGCAACCCTGAGACTGGAGAACAGGTGAGTCTATAAATCAGTCGCTTGGTATCGTACGTTTTCTTAAATCTTTGCTTTGGCCTAAAGATTGATTCTGAGAGAGCATAATTTATTGTTGTGGTTAAAGTGACATACACTACATGACCAAAAGTATGTGGACACCTGCTCGTCGAACATCTCATTCCAAAATCATGGGCATTACTATGGAGTTGGTCCATCCCTTTGCTGCTATAACGGCCTCCACTCTTTTGGGAAGGCTTTCCACTAGATGTTGAAACATTGCTACAGGGACTTGCTTCCATTCAGCCACAAGAGCATTAGTGAAGTCGGCACTGATGTTGGGTGATTATGTCTGGTTCGCAGTCAGCGTTCCAATTCATCCCAAAGGTGTTCAATGGGGTTGAGGTCAGGGCTCTGCAGGCCTGTCAAGTTCTTCCACAACCCATTTCTTTATGGACCTCGCTTTGTCATGCTGAAACAGGAAAGGGCCTTCCCCAAACTGTTTCCACAAAGTTGGAAGAACAGAATCGTCTAGAATGTCATTGTATGCTGTAGCTTTAAGATTTCCCTTCACAGGAACTAAATGGCCAAGCCCAAACCATTATTCCTCCTCCACCAAACTTTACAGTTGGCACTATGCATTCGGGCAGGTAGCGTTCTCCTGGCATCTGCCATACCCATATTCGTCCGTCGGACTGCCAGATGGGTAAGTGTAATTCATTTGGGGCTCCCAAGTGGCACAGTGGTCTAAGACACTGCATCTCAGTGCTAGAGGCGTCACTACAGACAATCTGGTTCGAATACAGACTGTATCACAACAGTCCCATAGGACGGCACACAATTGGCCCAGCGTCGTTCGAGTTTTGCCGGTGTAGGCCGTCATTGTAAATAAGAATTTGTTCTTAACCGACTTGCCTAGTTAGATGAAAGGTAAACTAATAATATTAATCATTCCAGAGAACGTGTTTCCACTTCCAGAGCTTTACTCCGCTCCAGCCGACGCTTGGCATTGCGTATGGTGATCTTAGGCTTGTGTGCGGTTGCTCAGCCATGGAAACCCATTTCACGAAGCTCCCGACGAACAGTTCTTGTGCTGACCTTGCTTCCAGAGGCAGTTTGGAACTCTTTAGTGAGTGTTGCAACTGAGAACAGATTATTTTTACGCACTTCATCACTCGGGGGTCCCGTTCTGTGAGCTTGTGTGGCCTACCACTTCACGGCTGATCCGTTGTTGCTCCTAGAAATTTCCACTTCACAATAACAGCACTTACAGTTGACTGGGACAGCTCTAGCAGGGCAGAAATTGATTTACTGACTTGTTGGAAAGGTGGCATCCTATGACTGTGCCACGTTGAAAATCACTGAGCTCTACTGCCAATGTAAGGCCATTCTACTGCCAATGTTCGTCTATGGAGATTTGCATGGCTGTGTGCTCGATTTTATACACCTATCAGCAACAGGTGTGGCTGAAATAACCGAATCCACTAATTTTGAAGGGTTGTCCACATACTTTTGTATTATTGGTGTATCTTGATTAATCGTAGAATTTCTGGTTTGATGGAGTCTTGTGTAAAGTATGGTTTCTGTGCTCCAGATCACCACCTGGTACAAAGGCAATGAAACATGGGACAGCAAATTCTCCACTATTTCTTGCTCCTATGAAGAGTGCAGGGCTGAGTGTGTGGGGCTCTACCTCTGCCTTAACAAGCACGTGCTCAGGTCTGTTTATCCATACTGTGTACACACATACACACACACACACACATACTCTGTTACTCAATGAAGATACATGAATATATAAACAGCGATCTTATTTGGGTCAGGATGTTCTAACGAGGATGTTGTCCCTGTGCGTTTGCAGTATCTTCGGTCATGAGGGTGAGGATGCAGAGGAGGTGGTGTACATCAATTGGCTGAACATGGTCCGAGCTGGCCTGCTGGGCCTGGAGTTCTACACCCCTGAGAGCAAGAGCTGGAGACAGGTCCGCTACACTAAAGTCACTAAATCCTTTGTATCTTTCTTACTTTATAGCTCTTTGAATGGCTTCCCCCACTGACCCTGAGCCAGCATGATCTCGCCAGCTTGCAGGAATGGTTCGCTGCAGCGTTAATCAGTCTGGTATTATGGGGCTTTATGACTAAACCTCCTGTTCTCTCCGTCTCAGGCCCACATGCAGGCTCGGTTTGTGATCCTGCGTGTGCTCCTGGAGGCTGGCGAGGGGCTGGTGACCCTGAAGGAGAGCACAGGAAAGGATGGGCGCCCAGATGCGCTCATAACGCTGGACCGCAGCAAGGTCCACACTGTGGGCAAAGCTGCCATCGAGAGGTTCCTATGCAAACTACAGGTACAGCCATAGAAGCCTAGAAAATGTCTTGATCATGGCTGGGGTTACAGGGGTGAATTACCAGCCATCCATTATTTGTGCAAGAAATCTAATCAAGTCTCCTATTTGACCCATTATGACCTTTGTCCCTGCAGGTCATCAAGTCCACAGCTGATGTGGAGGGAGGCAGAGCTCTGTATGAGGGCTACTCAGCCGTGTCAGACACTGGTTCTCACAACTTCCTGCGCCTGCGGGAGACTGTTCTCCTGCGCAAAGAGGCTCGCAAGATGTTTGTTCAGTCCAACACAAGGGTCAAAGGTCAGTCTTTCCCTGTCCTAATACCAAGACACGTCTACATTTTAAATGGCTCTTCATATACATCTTCCTACTAAGCGGTCTACCTTCTTCAAACAGTGTTATCAACCGGCCTAAACCGTTCTACTGGCACATAGGCCGTTGTAGTTCTAAGACGTGATGTGATGTATTGTCTGATGCAGGTGACAGTGTGGAGCTGGTGGAATACGAGGGCAGTGCAGCCGGACTGATCCGCTCCTTCACGGAACGGTTTGCAGACGACTCAGAGGAGGTGGAGGCCCACCTGCTGGAGCTGAACAAGAGGGATGCCCCCTGCTGGTGCTGAGTGAACAGTGCAGATACACAAGTCAAAGCACTGCTAAGACCCAGACATGCCACTGCCCTGCCCACGCCTGCTCCTGACTGAAACACCCTTGGCCTGGCCTGCGTGGACCCGCCATAAGAAAGGATCTTTCAGTGCACTGTCAAATGCATTTACATATCAGTCAAGAGTGGAATGCACACGTGGTTATGGCTGTGATTGGGAGACGAGACATTCACTTCAGAGGCACAGTTTCAAACTACGTTAAGCCCCTATCATTATGCAGTTGTTATTTCCTCTTTCCAATAGCAGGAAGGATAGGAACACTGTAAACAATCTGGTGTGAAAGGACCTAGTGGTGGGAGCTTGAAGTCAGTTTGAAACAAGCCCAGAGTATAAAAAAGCTTAAGTGAATCAAGGGGACTGTACACGGTTCACCATCAACTAATATGTCAATCAAATCCCAACCGCCATCTTATTGAACTTTTATGTTGACACATTTCAATTGCTGTTTGTCTTGACCAATGTTCTTTTTTATAGAACTTCCAAATATTATTAATCATATGATAAGCTTTTCGTACCTTGTGTCCGGGGCACTTAAAGCCACCACTGTGACATGGTCAAAGGCAATGCATTGTCAAAGGGTCCACAGTACTGTAAGTCTCTCTTGGTTAGGTTGTTGAGAACCTATACAAAAATAAATTTGATTAAAAAAATAAAATAAATAAATACCTATGTCTGTTTTGGTTTTTGTTATGCGTTATGAAAGATATCTCAGATAACTTGTGTAATGAGCTGCATGCTAAACTGCTACACATTGGAATATAATTTACACACATTTGTATTTATTTATCATTACTTTGCAATCTCCATTCAGACAAATGTTAATTTAAATAGTTTAAGAATAAAGCACAAAGCAATTATTTCTTGCAGTCGAGTGTGGTTTAAGAAAAGTAGTCCATAATATGTGTATACCAAAGTGGACCACTCAAGGTAATCCCACAAAGTCCACAGCCTCCTCTCTGGTTAGTTTGAGTTCATCCTGGTTGGCTTTGTGGTGTATATGAAGGGTGTTCCACTGCTGCCTTGGCCCTGTAGGTCCTGGATCTGGGCCTGTGCTGGGAGGGCTTGGATCTCCCCCTCACTCCGCCAGTACAGTTTGTACAGTTCTGGGTTGTCCACCCCAAACTTAGCAGCACATAGCTGGGTCAGGGCCTCCCCACTAACTCCTGCCCTCCACTGCAGGGTTTTCATCCTTCTGTTCTCTCCATCTTGAAACAGAACCCTGACACACCTCTGCAACACAGAATGAAAAGACGGTATGTACCCAGGAGAATGGAGGAGGCAGAGGACCCAACGCCTAGGTTTACCTCCACTGAACTCACATCCTACCATACCCTTGTCTGTACATTATGTCCTCAACCTATTCCACCACGCCCAGAAATCTGCTCCTTTTATTCTATGTAGCCAACGTACTAGACGTCCAGTTCTGAAAGCCCTCAGCCGAACACTGATTCTATTACTCCTCTGTTCCTCTGGTGATGTAGAGGTAAACCCAGGTCCTGTAACCCCCAGTACTACACCTATTCCCCAGGCGCTCTCATTTGTTGATTTCTGTAACCGTAAAAGCCTTGGTTTCATGCATGTTAACATTAGAAGCCTCCTCCCTAAGTTTGATTTATTCACCGCTTTAGCACACTCCGCCAACCCGGATGTCCTAGCTGTGTCAGAATCCTGGCTTAGGAAGGCTACCAAAAATTCGGAATTTTCCATCCCCAACTACATTTCCCGTCAAGATAGAACTGCCAAAGGTGGCGGAGTTGCAATCTACTGCAGAGATAACCTGCAGAGTTCTGTCATACTGTCCAGGTCTGTGCCCAAACAGTTTGAGCTTCTACTCTTAAAAATCCACCTATCCAGAAATAAGTCTCTCACTGTTGCCGCCTGCTACAGACCCCCCTCAGCCCCCAGCTGTGCCCTGGACTCCATATGTGAATTGATTGCCCCCCATCTATCTTCAGAGTTTGTACTGTTAGGTGACTTAAACTGGGATATGCTTAACACCCCGGCTGTACTTCAATCTAAGATAGATGCCCTCAATCTCACACAAATTATCAAGGAACCCACCAGGTACAACCCAAAATCCGTAAACATGGGTACCATTATTGATATCATTCTGACTAACTTGCCCTCCAAATACACCTCCTCTGTCTTCAACCAGGATCTCAGCGATCACTGCCTCATCGCCTGCATTCGCAATGGGTCAGCGGTCAAACGACCACCCCTTATCACTGTCAAACGCTCCCTAAAACACTTTTGCGAGCAGGCCTTTCTATTAGATCTGGCCCAGGTATCCTGGAAGGATATTGACCTCATCCCGTCAGTAGAGGACGCCTGGTTGTTCTTTAAAAGTGCTTTCCTCACCATCCTAAATAAGCATGCCCCTTTCAAAAAACGTAGAACTAAGAATAGATATAGCCCTTGGTTCACCCCAGACTTGACTGCACTAGACCAACACAAAAATATCCTGTGGCGCACTGCATTAGCATCGAACAGCCCCCGTGATATGCAGCTATTCAGGGAAGTCAGGAACAAGTACACACAGTCAGTTAGAAAAGCAAAGGCCAGCTTTTTCAAACAAAAATTTGCTTCCTGTAGCACTAACTCCAAAAAGTTCTGGGACACTGTAAAGTCCATGGAGAATAAGAGCACCTCCTCCCAGTTGCCCACTGCACTCGGAAACACTGTTACCACCGATAAATCCACGATTATCGAAAATTTCAATAAGCATTTTGCTACAGCTGGCCATGCTTTCCACCTGGCTACCCCTACCCCGGCCAACAGCTCTGCACCCCTGGCAGCTACTTGCCCAAGCCCCCCCCGCTTCTCCTTCACCCAAATCCAGACGGCTGATGTTCTGAAAGAGCTGCTAAATCTGGACCCCTACAAATCTGCTGGGCTAGATAATCTGGACCCTCTCTTTCTGAAATTATCAGCCAAAATTGTTGCAACACCTATCACTAGCCTGTTCAACCTCTCTTTCGTATCGTCTGAGATCCCTAGAGATTGGAAAGCTGCTGCGGTCATCCCCCTATTCAAAGGAGGAGACACTCTAGACCCAAACTGTTATAGACCAATATCCATCCTGCCCTGCCTTTCTAAAGTTTTCGAAAGCCAAGTTAACAAACAGATAACTGACCACTTCGAATCCCACCGTACCTTCTCTGCTATGCAATCTGGTTTCCGAGCTGGTCATGGGTGCACCTCAGCTACGCTCAAGGTACTGAACGATATCATAACCGCCATCGATAAAAGACAGTACTGTGCAGCCGTTTTCATCGACCTGGCCAAGGCTTTCGACTCTGTCAATCACCGCATTCTTATTGGCAGACTCAACAGCCTTGGTTTCTCAAGTGACTGCCTTGCCTGGTTCGCTAACTACTTTGCAGACAGAGTTCAGTGTGTCAAATCGGAGGGCCTATTGTCCGATCCTCTGGCAGTCTCTATGGGGGTGCCACAGGGTTCAATTCTTGGGCCAACCCTTTTCTCTATATACATCAACGATGTCGCTCTCGCTGCTGGTGACTCTCTGATCCATCTCTACGCAGATGACACCATTCTGTATACATCTGGCCCCTCTTTGGACACTGTGTTTACTAACCTTCAATCAAGCTTCAATGCCATACAACACTCCTTCCGTGGCCTCCAACTGCTTTTAAACGCTAGTAAAACTAAGTGCATGCTTTTCTATCGAACGCTGCCAGCACCCGCCCACCGGACTATCATCACTACTCTCGACGGATCCGAATTAGAATACGTGGACACCTACAAATACCTAGGCATCTGGTTAGACTATAAACTCAACTTCCAGACTCACATCAACCATCTCCAATCCAATATTTAATCCAGAATTGGCTTCCTATTTCGCAACAAAGCCTCCTTCACTCATGCTGCCAAACATGCCCTTGTAAAACTGACTATCCTACCGATCCTTGATTTCGGCGATGTCATTTACAAACTAGCCTCCAATACTCTACTTAGCAAATTGGATGTAGTCTATCATACACTACCCACCACTGCGACCTGTATGCTCTCGTTGGCTGGCCTTCATTATATATTCGCCGCCAAACCCACTGGCTCCAGGTGATCTATAAGTCTTTACTAGGTAATTCCCCACCTTATCTCAACTCGCTGGTCACCATAGCAACACCCACCCGTAGCATGCGCTCCAGCAGGTATATTTCATTGGCCACCCCCAAAGCCAACACCTCCTTTGGCCGCCATTCCTTCCAGTTCTCTGCTGCCAATGACTGGAACGAATTGCAAAAATCATTGAAGCTAGAGGTTCCTATCTCCCTCACTAACTTTAAGCATCAGCTGTCAGAGCTGGTTATCGATCACTGCACCTGTATATAGCCCATCTGTAAATAGCCCACCCTACTACCTTAACCCCATATTTATTATTTTCGCTCATTTTGCACTCCAGTATCTCTATTTGCACATCATCATTTGCACATCTATCACTACAGTGTTAATTCTAATTTGTAACTTATTTCGCCACTATGGCCTATTTATTGTCCTACCTTCCTAACCTTACTGCATTTTACACTACATTTGCACACTGTATATAGATTCTCTATTGTGTTATTGACTGGCCGTTTGTTTATTTTCATGTGTAACTCTGTGTTGTTTTTTGTCGCACTGCTTTGCTTTGTCTTGGCCAGGTCGCAGTTGTAAATGAGAACTTGTTCTCAACTGGCCTACCTGGTTAAATAAAGGTGAAATAAAAAATAAATAAAAAAATGCCATGCACAAATTTGTTTACATCCTTTTTAGTGAGCATTTCTCCTTTGCCAAGGTATTGCATCCACCTGACAGGTGTGGCATATCAAGAAGCTGATTAACCTCTAAAGGATCGTGTCCTGAAATTATTTGTAATCTAACTGCACTGTCCAATTTACAGTAGCTATTACAGTGAAATAATACCATGCTATTGTTTGAGGAGAGTGCACAGTTATGTACTTGAAAATGTATCGATAAACCAATTAGGCACATTTGGGCAGACTTGATTCAACATTTTGAACAGTAATGCAATGGTTCATTGGATTAGTCTAAAACCTTGCGCATACATTGCTGTCATCTAGTGGCCAGAATCTAAATTGCACCTGGACTCCTAAGTTATATGATGGCCTTGCTCTTGCATTTCAAACATGATAGGAAAAAAAGAAAAAAAAAAGAAACGCATGTTTTTGTCTTTGTATTATTTTTTACCAGATCTAATGTGTTATATTCTCCTACATTAATTGCACATTTCCTCAAACTTCAAAGTGTTTCCTTTCAAATGGTATCAAGAATATGCATATCCTTGCTTCGGGTCCTGAGCTACAGACAGTTAGATTTGGATATGTCATATTAGGCGAAAATTGAAAAAAAAGGTTCCGGTCCTTAAGAGGTTAAACAGCATGATCATTACACAGGTGCACCTTGGGTTGGGACAATAAAAGGCCACTCTAGAATGTGCAGTTTTGTCACACAACACAATGCCACCGATGTGTCAAGTTTTAAGGGAGTAAGCAATTGGCATGCTGACTGCAGGAATGTCCACCAGAGCTGTTGCCAGACAATTGAATGTTCATGTCTCTGACAATGAAATTTCCCCCCCGGGGGATCAATAAAGTACCTATCTATCTATCTATCTATCTATCTAACATAAGCCGCCTCCAACGTTGTTTTAGAGAACTTGGCAGTACGTCAAACCAACCACATGTATGACGTCGTGTGGGCTAGCGGTTTGCTTTTGTCAACGTTGTGAACAGAGTGCCCCATGGTGGTGGTGGGGTTATGGTATGGGCAGGCATAAGCTACGGACAATGAACATAATTGCATTTTATCGATGAAAATATGAATGCACAGAGATACCGTGACAAGATCCTAAGGCCCATGTTCATGCCATTCACCTGCTGTCATCACCTCATGTTTCAGCAGCACCAGATACTTACTGGTTTCCTGATCCACGCCTCTACCTTTTTTTTTAAAGATATATGTGACCAGCAGATGCACATCTGTATTCCCAGTCATGTGAAATCCATAGATTAGGGCATAATACATGCATTTAAATTGACTTTTCTTTATATGAACTGTAACTCAGTAAAATCTTTGAAATTGTTGCATGTTGCGTTTATATTTTTGTTTCAATATAGTTGCCTACCCCTGCTATACAGTATTGGTGCTAATAAATCAATTAATTGAGCAGTACCAGTTGCTGTCGTAAGTTTTTCTGGCTCTGCGCCTGGCTGCTCCGGCGCCGGCTCCAGTCTTTCAAAGAGTCTCTGGCTTCGCGGGTCAGCCCACTGGAGGGCACTGCTTCAGGCTTGCTCTGGATGAGGCACAGGCTGGCATACACACTGGTAAGATAGTACCCACCTGGTACAAGCATTAAAACACTATGGATTATGATGGCTATTTGGCATCACATACTATTCAAAATGTTTTCACATTTAAAGCCTTACCCTCCCCTTTGAGCCATGATGTCTCCAGCAGTTCCATCATGTACTCCACCTCCACAGACAGTTCAGGCATGTTACACTGTACGAGGACATAGGACAGGGCTGGCAGGAAGTCATCTGCACCGAATTCCCGGCCTGCTCATGGAGACAAGACAAAGCAACCCTGTTGACACAAGCCGTGACAAGACCAAAGATGGGAGGGATAGCAGCTGTTGGTTCTGTAAGGTTTATTTCTTTACCACGTTCTCTCATAGAAAACCCCCCACCTGAATTGGCCTTCATGGCTTTATAGATGATCTTGCAGACCTGCAGGAGCAGCACAACCTTGTCAATGGGAGAGTAGGCCCGCCTCATGAGAGCAAACTTCTGACGCACCTTCTCCACACCGGCAGGATCCGGCACTCTCACCCGAACTCCAAAACACTCCAACGGGGTCTTTCCCCTGGCCACAGCCAGGCTCTCTGCCATGCTTTGGGTGGAGCCGTCTCGCTCTTGCAACGTTTGCAGTGTCCCATCTAACTGTCCCTTCAAAGGTTTCAGCACACAGCGGAACATGGCTTTCTCCAGCACCAGGTCTGCACACAAACAAGCATATTCATAAGATGTCACGTCATCATCATTAGGGAAACATGCTAGTATGGGTAAGTGACTGAGCATATTTTGACTGTTTATTTGACTAATGCATGCTGTTTGCATTGGGCAGCAATGCTACTGTACCTTTCTCATCATCAGGCACCATGGTCTCAATGGGGGGCTCTAGTTCTCCACAGTCCAGCAGGAAGGTCTTGGCCTGGGAGAGGAAGAGGCGGATGCCCTGCAGTAGCTCTACGCCAGATCTCTGGCACTGAGGCTTGATCACCTCGCGCTGCTGCTTGAGGAAGTCCTGCACCAGGACACCAAACGCAGTCCTCCTGTCACGGGACAGGTCCTCCACCAGCCTCGCCACGCGCTTCTCAGGCACAAAGAAGGACACAAAGGCTGCACTAAGCTTGCGCAGGGCTGAGACGGGCTGGTGATCAGGAGAGGTGCATGGGGGTGAGGGGTTACTTGTTCCCCTGGTGAGGGGAGGTCGCTCTGAGCTCTCCTCTGCCTCCTCCAAGCTGCTGAGGGAACTGCTGCTGTCCAGCTCGCTCAGGGAGGGAGCATATCTCTGCTCCAGCAGGAGACCCACCTCCTCCTTGGCCTGTCCCTGTAGTAGTCTTATGGGCACATGGTAGTCATCCTCCTCTGCAGTGGGAGACAGTATGGGTGTGACCCTGGTCTTCTTCGGAAGAACCAAGCATGGCTGCAAGTAGTCTAAGTGCTCCTGAGCAGGTGCTGTCCCTCCCTCACTCTCCACTCTGGCCTCCACTGCTCTACTGGCCTGATGGACCTTCTTGCTCTTTTTCTTGGCCAGCAGAGGTGGGGGAGGGGGAGGAGCGAATGGTGGGGACAACGGGCTAGAGTTCTCAGTGGAGACACGCACCTTGAGGCTGCGTTTGAACTGGTGGCGTCTGTGTAGTGCAGTCTGGAACTGCAGGAAGAGTGGGTTGATGAAACAGAGAGCCCCTTGGCCTGCTGCCCCACAGTTCAGCTCCTGGGGGCTGCGTGTTTGGATGGGGCAGAACTCTTGAAACAGGGTGGGGTTCTCTTCGGGCGTGGCACAGTCCTCAGGAGTGGGGCTAGGGGGCAGCGACCCCTCCTCCACTGGTGGGGTCCCATTGCGTGGACCTCTGAAGTTCAGCTGGGAGCTCCAGAACTCTGAATGAAAAATAAGCAAAACTATATCAGCATACTTCAGCATACTTCCTCAAGGCTATATCAGCATACTTCCTTGATCAATCAATCGAATGTATTTTATAAAGTCATTTTTACATTAGCAGTTGTCACAAAGTGCTTTACAGATACCCGACCTAAAACCCCAAAGAGCAAGGAACGCAGAGGCAGAAGCACAGTGGCTATGAAAAACTCAATCGAAGGCAGAAACCTAGAGATGAGTTGTTGATGAGTTGTGTACGGCACACAATGGCAGCTAGCATTACAACGAAGGCAAGACCTTGGTGGATCATCAGACCTCTGAGCCACTCTGTGGTACCTACCCACTCCCATGTGGGAGATGGACTCCAGCTGTTTGTGGGATGAAGCCTTGACTATGGCCACAGGGAGCTCCAGGGGGAATGGCAACACATCCCTGAAATAGACAGCACATAGGTTTTATAGACAGGTCTGACTGGTCTAAAGGTCCTGAACCTATTCTACTGTGACGTAGAACATACCGGCTAACACAGTAGAAGGCGATTAGGCGGCAGAGGTCAGGGAAACTGATAGCGGCTCTCTCCAAAGAGAAAGCTGTGAATGGGAGACAGGGAATTAAGAATAACATCATTAGTAAGACCCTCATCGTAACGGGCTGTAGATGGAACATTCTCTGGCTTTCTCTTTCAACACTCACTAGAGTCCCCTTCGCGGATGACAAATTGTTTGACAAAGGAGGGGACGCTGTCGTCTGCAAGCCTGACACACAGCACTTTCTTCTGTGAGGTGTTGGACTTGCGCACCAGAAAGGTCTGCAGAGAGACAGACATACAAACTTAGGTTGTGGTTTGTGTGTGCGTCTCGCCCACAGAAGGTTGATGGCACCTTAATTGTGGAGGACAGGCTTGTGGTATTGACTGGAGTGGAATAGGTGGAATGGTATCAAATACATCAAATTGTTTCCATTTTATTTTTTATTTAACCTTTATTTAACTAGGCAAGTCAGTTTAGAACAAATTCTTATTTACAATGACAGCCTACATTGTTCTACAGGGTCAGCCATAGTAGTACAGCGCCCCTGGAGCAAATGAGGGTTAAGTGCCTTGCTCAAGGGCACATCAACAGGTTTTTCACCATGTCGGCTCGGGGATTCAAACAAGCGACCTTTAGGTTACTGGCCCAACGCTCTAACCACTAGGCTACCACTAGGCTACCTTCCACCATGTGTTTGATGCCATTCCATTTGCTCCGTTCCAGCCGCTACTGGTCTCACCCCAGGCGGCTCCCTCTGTAGGATGTGCAGAGCGGTAGCAGAGTTGATGGACAGCTGCAGCCAGACGGGGTGCGTGAGAAGCAGACGGTCCAGAACACTGATGCTCTTCAGGGAGCCACGCTGAGGACAAGCCCGCCTCTCTCCTACTAGCTCCCCTACCGGCTCAGGGAAATCATACACCGGGTCCTCCTGCATCTGGGGAACAGAGACATACAGTATATAGCACAGGTACTGTATGGTATCTATACACCATGTGGTTATGCTTTATGTTACCACAATAATGCATCCCATTCAAGGTAAAACACCAGCAAGAGAATACACATTCTTCATGGTTCTGCTCTTCCTCAGACTAATGCTTCATAATCGGTACCCTTTCTGTTCCATTCTGGTAACACTAGCATGCACATGTCATGTGTTTTGTGTTCCGTGTTCCGTTTTCAGTGTTCAGTATTCCGTGTTCCATGTTCTGTGTTCCGTGTTGACCACTACTTCTCCATCCTTTTGGGAAACTCCCAAACCCTATTCCTTCCTCTCACTGAGTAATCTGGAGGTTGTATGTCATCAACTGAGTACGACTCATCACACGTGAGGGAGTTTAGTGTGTGTGGCTCGAGTGTGTGCATATCCTAAGGATCCTACCCTCAACTATGAACTTGCTGGAACTAAAGTATAATTTTGTTTTAGCTTTTTAAACCCTTTTAATATGAGAAGGTGTGGCTATCTTTTGACAGAGGTAGTTATGTGCACAGGCTGTTATCATGGAAAATCACAGGATGTCTATTCCTCCAACTTCCCTCCAGGGATTGGCTGCTGCTGTATTTATGCCCCTGAGCCTAACACCATTCTAGAGAAGAGGTGGATGTATGGCTGGTTGCACAAGTCTCGATAGAAGCCTGGCAAGTCTAGACTTGGTGAGCTGGTAGACAGGGACTGAAAACACTCTCTGAACCTACTAAGAAGTGTGTGAAAATGCTCATCTAACCCAGCAAACAATTGAGAGGTACAGGTCTAAAATGTAAGGCAGTATCTTAAATGTGCATTCATATTATTAATGCAATAAAACATGTCCAGAATGAATAGCCTATTCTGAAGCACGCTATTGAACCTCATGAGACTGACCCCATGAGACTATTGTATAACTGACCAAAAAAAACAACGATGTGAATTGCCAGGACCTGAATATACAGTATCATTAAGAATAACATAAAGGTGTAATGACCTACCAGGACCTGAATATACAGTATCACTAGAATAACATAAAGGTGTAATAACCTGCCAGGACCTGAATATACAGTATCACTAGAATAACATAAAGGTGTAATAACCTGCCAGGACCTGAATATACAGTATCACTAGAATAACATAAAGGTGTAATAACCTGCCAGGACCTGAATATACAGTATCACTAGAATAACATAAAGGTGTAATAACCTGCCAGGACCTGAATATACAGTATCACTAGAATAACATAAAGGTGTAATAACCTGCCAGGACCTGAATATACAGTATCATTAAGAATAACATAAAGGTGTAATAACCTGCCAGGACCTGAATACAGTATCACTAGAATAACATAAAGGTGTAATGCCAAACAAGTAGTTTACAATTAGCTTATTACTGGCGGTAGACTGCTCTTATGTTGTGGAACCAGTGGTGATTTGTTTTTGTTGCCATAAATAACAGTTGACTATATTGTAATAACCGACCATGATATCAAAGGGTACTTATATTGAAAAATGTGTTTTGTATTTTATTTGTATAAATAATAACATACAGCATCCTATTTGTGGTATTGGCTTCCAACATACTTGCTTCCAGGTTTTGCCCTGCGTGCTGCTCTGTCTGTACCACGTTGGGTTTACTTCCTTGATCTGCGGTTTTCTTGCATACCTTCAGTTAATGAGAGCCAGATCTCGTGATTTCAGTAATGATACAAAGATTCACAACTGTTTCTTGTTTTACACTTTAAATTAAATGGCAACATGACCTAATTTACCTTAATCTTCCGATCCCCTGTCGTCCTTAAAATGTGACAGAGATTATGCTGAATAGTTTACTGATCCCTGAATTTCCAAATGCCATTGAAACTTCAAAAGTTTAGAGAAATGTAATAGTCCTAGATCTCTGGATATGCCATGTTGTCTGTCTGGGACACTCCAGGTGTTGTCTGTCTGGGACTCTCCAGGCAGAGATTTCTCGGTGAATCTGTGGTTCAGAAGTTTCTGGCAGTCCTTTGCTGTCTTCCTTATATTTTCCATTCACACTTGGGAGAAACAAACCTGAACCAAGGTTAAATACGCATGCGCCCGTCATCACGTAGTTGAGATTCCATTAATACAGTATTTTCAATGGGGGATTTGCCTCTTAAACACAATTAAACATTATTTCCTGAATACGTTAATTTCAATGGGAAATTCGCCTCTAAAACACAATTACAATCTATCTTTATTCTATACTTTGTGAAAGAGGGCTAGACAATTAATCTCCATCAATTATTTTGAAACTTCCGAGTGGTCATCCCCATTGCAACCCAATTAGGTAGCAATCATTTACATATTTTACAGACATACACAGCCTATTTATTGAAATTGAAATGTCACTCAATGGTAGCCTTGTACGCGCCACTCAAACAACAGGGGCATTTAAATTGTAGCAAAAAAAAACTGTATACAGCATTGTGTACGCCTACAGTGACGTTTACGTCTGGAGTTCTGCTCTAGCCATTCGTTGAAAATATTACACGTCACGCTATCAAAGATCGGAACCGGATGTGGTCATTGGAAATATTGCACCGCGTTAGGTAAGATGGATGCACAGGGTGCTTATTTTTTTGTTTGTGTAAACTTTTGTCATTTTTGTTTAACTACGCACATTTTATGAAGGCACAATGAAATATAACATTTGACATAATGATCTAAATAGATTTCATTAGTTAAACTGCTTCTGTACATAATTCTTCAACACCGCAAAATGGCTAGTTTAGCTAACCAGTAAGCTAACGTTAACTCTAATCCGCGCCGAATTGATCATTTAGCTCGCCAACTAGCTCGCCGGGATAAATCTGATCACACCTCGAAATACTAATGTGTGTATAGTACAGCAATTTCGTGTAATTATATGAACATCTCGTGTTTCCCGATCGGGTGTTGCCAAGCATCGCCGTATTGATGCCACCTCGACTCGAGAGGGGAGGGGGAAACGAACGTAGCTTGCTAGCTAGGTCTTCTAATAATGTTGACAATGGGCGAGTTTATCTTTATGCGTTAAACTATTGTTAGTTGCATGTCATGTTTTATTAAGTTACTATATTCATGATTTGCCTATAGTGGTTGCATCCGGTTTCTCTTAGACTTCCTATTACATTTATGACATCAGCTAAAATATCAACTTAATTTAGCTAGCTAGGTCACTGACACCCTGCTCCTTCCCCAGGTATACCCAGCCATGGAGTCAACGGATAAGAACGATGCTATAAAGCTCTTTGTGGGGAACCTGGCTTTGGACACCTCTCAGGAGGACCTGCAAGAGCTCTTTGGGCCATACGGACAGGTGGTCACCTGTAGTGTACTCAGGCAGTTTGCCTTCATCCATCTCCAGGGAGATGGTGCAGCTGATCTAGCCATAAGGGAACTGAATGGACGGGAGTTCCGTGGCCGCAACCTGGTTGTTGAAGAGTCCCGCGGAAGGCCCATGAATTCCACCAAGGTGTTTGTGGGGAACCTCAGTGCCATGTGTTCTGCTGAGGACCTGCAAGAGCTCTTTCAGACCTTTGGGAAAGTTCTGGAGTGTGATAAGGTCAAAGGTGAGTCTCTCCCCATGTAGTAAATGTAGTCGACAGCCAAGCATTCAAATTAAGACCTTTTAAATTTATTGAAAATATGCATGAAGCTCATCACCGGGCATGTTCACCACGCGGTGAGGTTCATCATAATTGATTTAATCTGTTACCTAATAAACATCATTTTTAATCACTTTGTAGGGGGTGCCACACAACATGCAAGTTTACATCGATATGATGGTTATTCTAGCAGCAACTGAGCAAAAAATAGAATATCCATTGTCATTTATCCCATTCTATTTTTGTCATTTATCGCATTCTATTTTTTTATCCACTCCTGTCGAACGTGTTTTGTCAACATTTATGAAAGTTTTTAGACCACTACTTTACTCATAAAAATGATTGGATGTGAACCATGGTTAGTGGTTACTTTAATTAGCTGACTGTCTTGTCATCCTGTGCTTGATTACAGCGAGGCTCTCCTCCTCTGCGGGCTATGCCTTTGTACACATGGAGCGGAAGGAGGATGCGGTGCAGGCTATCGAGGCTCTCCATGGGACCACCTTCAAAGGCCGACCGCTCTCTGTGGAGCTTTCCAATGTGCAGCCCAGTAATCCCACCACAACTACTGCCAAGGCCCCCATCATGAGTCACTATGCCACCGAAAGCCCCTCCATCAAGCCCCATATGGAGCACCACCAGAGTCAGGCAGCTGTACTGGCTGCTGCGGTTGCTGCCGCTGCAGGTCTGCCTCTTCAGGTGCAGCAGAGCTTGCACAACTCTGTCTACAACACAACAAGCTTTGATCCCACGTATGCTGCACTTAAGGGCATGACGGCAGCCAGCGCCACAGATGGTACCCCAGTCAGCCCTGCTGTCTATGGTGCCCTCGCCAGCCAGGTGTACGGCTCTGTAGCAGATCAGGTATACGACTCTATAGCGAACCAAGCCGCCAGCTATCATAATTCAGCCACGCCGGATGCAGCAGGCTACAGTAACCAGTACGACCCCACAGCTGGAGAGGCGCCGTCAGCCCAGGTTGCTGTCAACCCGGCCTACGGAGGAGCCTCGGCCCTCTACAACGCCAGCTCAGCCTATGGTTCCATGGGGGGCGCAGAACCCACTGCCCAGGCCATCTTTGAGGCAGCACGGGCCCGCTTCTTCCAGCAGGGCCAGCAGGTTCTAGCTGAGCAACAGATGGGGACTAAGTCAGGGGACAGAGACCGCAGCCCAGTACGCCGCTCCACCCCACTGCTGCCTGACCCTGTGCCCCAGCCCTTCCCCCAGCCACGCCCCAAACGCCGCGCCCTCCTCCCAACGCCACCCGGCCGACCAGAGGACCCCGCTGCTGATCGAGACCCCATTGCCAGGTACATGATGCACGTTTGGGGCCGTTTTGATATATTCTGAAGCAGATCAAACATATTCAACAGAATAATTACAATTGTATTTATCTTTTCTTAACTTTAGATGTTATGCAGAGTACTATCAGCAGGTCCAGCAGTACCAGCAGTACCAGCAGTACCAACAACAGTACCAGCAGTACCAGTATGGCTACCCACCTCCAGCCCCGACCCAGATGGCCCCCACAATGCCCACCTACCAGATGCCCATGCAGGCCCCGCCCTCGACAGAGGCCCACAACCTGGCAGCGCCTGCTACCTACGCCCCAGCTAGAGCGTATGAACCGCCTCCATCACACAAGGAGCCCCTCCTCCGCCGCCCTGACTACTCCCACATGCCAGAGCCCCGATAACCCTTTAGATTGCAGTGTGTATGTGAATGTCTGTGTGAGTGAGTGTGTGTGGGTTTTGAGTGATATGTGTGAGAGTAGTTGAGGTCCAAGTGTGCATCACTGCAAGTTTGCCCATTTATAATTCCCCTTTTTTTTTTCTCTTTTCTGAAAGTAATTCTGACTAGTTCATTTTTTTTACTTTATGGTAGGCCTGGTCTTGCTTTTTTTTAAGAACGCTCCCCCACAATTCAGTAATCTGTATTGTGAAGTCATTATGGTTGTAAGGAAGTGTATGGTTGTAATGCGTGCTGGGGGCTCTTTAATGACAGCTATTCCTTACACATACCCGTCCCATGAATTGTCAAATATACAAGAATATTCATCCATACCAGAGGAGTGCCTTGTTAAAAGTCTAGTTGAAATATATTGTAAAATACATGTGTATATATTTGAACAATGAAAGGAAGCGCCCAAATCGATCAATGCATTTTTTTTTAGCAGACCCTTGCCACTTCCCTCGAGGTGACTTTAGCTCATCAAAATTAGCCATTAGTTCACGTAGACTACATGGCCAAAAGTATGTGGACACCACTTCAAATGAGTGGATTCAGCTATTTCAGCCACACCCGTTGCTGACAGGTGTATACAATAGAGCGCACCGCCATGCAATCTCCATAGACAAACATTGGCAGTAGAATGGCCTTACTGAAGAGCTCGATGACATTCAACGTGGCACCGTCATAGGACCTTTCCAACAAGTCAATTTCTGCCGTGCTACAGCTGCCTCGGTCAACTGTAGTGTAAACGTCTAGGAGAAACAAAGGCTGAGCCGCGAAGTGGTAGTCCAGACAAGCTCACAGAACGGGACCGCTGAAGCGCGTAATGCGTAAAAATCATCTGTCCTCCGTTGCAACACTCACTACCGAGTTCCAAACTGCCCCAAGAAGCAATGTCAGCACAATAACTGTTGGTCGGGAGCTTCACGAATTGGGTTTCCATAGCCGAGCAGCCGCACACAAGATCATGCGTAATGCCAAGCGTCGGCTGGAATGGTGTAAAGCTCGCCACCATTGGACTTTGCAGCAGTGGAAACACGTTCACCATCTGAGAGTCCGATGCCAGGAGAACGCTACCTACTCGAATGCATAGTGCCAACTGTGAAGTTTGGTGGGGGAGGAATAATGGTCTGGGGCTGTTTATCAGTGACGTCTTAACGCTACAGCATACAATGACATTCTAGACGATTCTGTGCTTCCAACTTTGTGCCAACAGTTTGGGGAAGGCCTTTTCTGTTTCAGCATGACAAAGCCCACTGTGCACAAAGCGAGGTCCATACAGAAATGGTTTGTCGAGATCTGTGTGGAAGAACTTGACTGTCCTGCGCGGAGCCCTGACCTTAACCAATCCCTTTGGAATGTTGGCCTAATCACCCAGCATCAGTGCCCAACCTCACTAATGCTCTTCTGACTGAATGGAAGCAAGTCCCCACAGCTATGTTCCAACATCTAGTGGAAATCCTTCCCAGAAGAGTGGAGGCTGTTATAGCAGCAAACTCCATATTAATACCCATTATTTTTTTTTGTAAATGAGATGTTTGACAAGCAGGTGTCCACATACCTTTGTCCATGCAGTGTATATAGTTTAGAGCTTTATTTGTCCATTTGCCCAATTTTTTTTCTTTTTTAAAATTATATTCCCTTCATCGAAGACTTGACATGAAAAGTCACTGTTCCAATATGTTCCAACGTATGTAGATCTTTGGTTAATAAAATGGTTATTGGGTTTAGAGATTGTTTGAAAAAAAATGTGAAGCAAGGGGCAAAGTGTCTTTACATATAGGCTAATTTGGACATAATGACCAGTGTGAGTGAGTGTATGTATGTGTGGACATGTGTTAACATTCTAGGGGATCAATTTAAGCATGATGCCTTCACTTTTTATAACAATCACAGGAAAACACACGCACACCTCAGTC
Source organism: Thymallus thymallus (assembly GCA_023634145.1). NCBI lineage: Eukaryota > Metazoa > Chordata > Actinopteri > Salmoniformes > Salmonidae > Thymallus > Thymallus thymallus. Next base: position 7,032,969 of record CM042404.1, read on the forward strand.
ATCAAACTTTTCTCTCCATAAAGTCTGAGGCTTTTGGGAGAGAGACTCAGGCGCTTTGCTGCAACAACGTTACACGTCTCTGCTGGAGTAATAAGCAAAACTCCCTTTTCTCCGGCCTCTGGGAATGTAGTCCCTCCCCACGTCTCACATGACCTCCCGTTGGAACTGATCAAACTTATCAGATAGAAATCCGACAAAGCAGACCACTTTAAGATTAGACAGTCTAGCTTTAAACTCGCTTTTCTGGGGAACTCGTTTTTTTATTTGCAGACAGTGATGCATGAATGCTTTCCATTATTATTATTATTATACCATGAATACTAGCCTAGTGACTTAACTGGTTTCACCTCTGTTTGGTAAAATGGATATGTGGAAAGCCCTGCTGGTGGCAAGTGCATGGAGAGGGCTTCCTTTTAAGCATGCCTTTCAGGATCCGAGGGCAATCAACTGCCATTTTGGGCCTCACCTTTTCTCCAAAGGACAAAAACGAGTGGGCTTTTCACACACAGTACATTGTGTGGTTTGACCGTGTACAGGACAAACATTTTCACTTTCCTTTTCTTTGTTTTCTGTTGCTTTAAGTGAACTTCCTGTGCGATCGTGATCTTAATATTCTGTGAGCGTATTTACTTCAATTGGACCATCAAATTCATTAACTGTCTTAAATGGAATGAGGAGCCATTAGGCTCCCCAGGTTTGATGGAAACGTATGGGTTTCTATTAATCATTATGTAACCTATTGAAACCTTAAGCCTCAAGCTTAAGTAATAAAAGTAGGAGGGATTTGGTTTGAGAATAAAACACCATGCGACTGTATTTTTTTCTAATTTAAAATAGTTAATGTTAACCCTATCGGGTTAATTATTAGACATGCGATTAAACATATTAAATAGTTTCCATGTTTTTTTCAAAGGATTTATTAATTATTTCAACCTTGCACGTCTAAAGGGAAACACTTTGTTGAAAGACGAGAAGTTGCTACTCTTAGTCTTGATTATCCCATTACTATGACAAGATAATTTCGAACAGTTCTCAGTTGAGCTCTACCACTTGGTCTCAGCCTTGGTCTTCATTACACCTACCTCAGAACATGCGACAAACTTCATGGCAACGTTTGTTAAGAGTTTTCTGCCGTGGGTGTTCTAAGAACAGTTGAAGGCAATCCTATCATTAGAATAAAACAAATGTTGCCTTGCTTCGTCACAGTATTTGGATATAGGAGTGGGCTATAGACTACAGTTGGTTATGGATCTGTTTTCATTTCTGATAGGATAAATTTAAATCATTATCTCATTCTTTCTGGTTAAAATGAGAACATGCACCTGCTCATTGCACGTATATCCCTTGATATGGCTTTCTGTGATGTTTTAAAACTGTAGTGCATGACATTGTTACTTTTACTGCTCTTCTAGCCACGTTTTCCCTTCTCGCTAATTATTACAGCTAACATGGCTCCTGGGTCCCTGGACGCCATGTTGTGTGTGACGGGGGAAGAAAATTAGTCGCGCAATGCCGTGGACGCAGTCCCCACAAAGGTAAAGCCCTCTGCCCCCGACCACGCCTGCACTTCGACCATACACTTCCCTCATTGACCCCACTCCTCCTGCACAACGAGGCACTCCATCTTATTATTTCTTTGAGATCTGGGATGCTGGAAGCCCAAGAAACGTATCACAAGACACTCAGTTCACAAGGACGTAGGGCCTGAATGTCTGGGCATGTCCAGTGGGTTAGTGAGGCCTCACGTATGGCTGATAAGGGTAATCTCCACCAGGCACATACACGATTTAGCCTTTTGCAGACCCACCTGATCTGGGTTGACGTTAGATGTGCCTGTAAAATAGTCCAGTCATTACATGGCTCTATCTGATGCCATCTTCCATTAGGAAATTAGACGACCCCATCAACAGTAGTCATGGATTTTTCTTATTAAAGGAATAATTTTGCCAAATTGAAATGAATCACACTGTATAATATCATTAAATGAATCTTAAAGTAATCCCTCACAGAAATGTTTTAAACCTGTACTCAAAACAGATTTAGGAAAGTATGTTAATGTTATTGAGGGTGGTCAGGTTGGGGGTATGCTGGAGTTGTTGCGTATGCTTGTGTTGTGGCATATTTTTCTGAGGTATTTCCAGTGAGACGAGACGTGCATTCACGCTCAAAACTGAGGTGTTCCAGCTGTGCTTTGAACGGCTAAGGACGCAGTGGTACGCAAAAGGCCAGATGAACGGAGGGAGGTAGGGCTATCGACCTCTGTCCCACGCATGTTGGGTGAGTAACCAATGCACCACTGACTCGCTCAAATTCACCCTACCCCTTCAATCTGCAACACAACGCCCAACCCTCTCACTCTGAACCCATAACCAGTTCAACACCATCCCCTAGAGAACATTCCACAGCTGCGTAAGCTTAGAAGATATGGACGTCAAGATGACAACATTCAGTATTCTCCCTTCCCTGTCTAGTTTCTTTAAGAATATTCTTCATATCCCAATCACCCTGTTAAATTGTCTGGTTACAATTTGCAAATCTTGATTGGGAACCTTAATGTAATCATGTGGTTGATGTTTAGATTTCTTAGGCTGTGTTTACACAGGCAGCCCAATTATGATATTTTACCAGTAATTGGGCTTTTGGCCAATCAGATGAGATATTATGCTAAGAATTGGGCAAAATATCAGAATTGGGCTGCTTGTGTAAATGCAGCCAAACACCAAAATGGTCACCATATTTTCTTGTCAATTTTGTATTGCTGTGTTTATTGAGGACTTCAGTGGACTCCCTCAATGAATGAGAGCTGGACTATATCGGCCTATGATACACCGTGCAAAGTTTCAACCAAAGTTCCCTTACTCATCTGTTACATTATAGTTTCAAATCAGCACTAATCATATCACTACTAAACAGTTTTTCTACAGTTCTCCCCCCTCTTTTGTGCATTGGAATTCCTGACAACATTTTTGCAGACTTGTTTAAGCGCATGTGGATTAGGACTGAAAACTATATGTAAGATCAAGCTTTATGAGAAATCAGGGAAAATACTGTACATCTGTAGATAACTGTTATTTGTCCAGTACAGAAAATGAAAGACAGGTTGCTGATTGCAGAACCATTTATTGAAAGATATAGAAATGATAATCACCTGAAATACTTAATTGAGAATTTGTTTTAATTTGTAGCTGTCAAATTAGTTTCAATTAAGACACTTTGTACTCTGTTCTTTGTAAGTCTCAATAAATTACATTGAAACAACTCATTTGTTTTGGATAGCCTACTTTTTTATGGGCATGAAGGGACATGTTTACTGAACTGAAAAGTATGACACAATGCTCTGCCTAATGTGAATGTGGAATAAGCCTTTCATATTGGTTTTGAAACGTTCTCCTATATCCTGAGCCCCACCACATGTCACAAACGGCTACATATCAATGACTTGATTGGAATGTATATCTTACATATGTTTATTTGTGACCCATATTGATCTGTATATGAGAACTGCAAGAGGCATAATGCATATCCAGAAGTTCAGCCTAGTCTTTTTAGTGTCCCTTATAGCTCCAGGTCGAGCCAGTCATATTTAACAGGATGCTGTCACGTGTGTCGCATATAACTAAGGGTTCGTTTTGACTTCGTGCGGCGGTTTCACCATCTAGCCCAGGGGTCACCAACACGGTGCCCGGGCACCAGGTCGCCCCCAAGGACCACATAAGTCGCCCGCAGGCCTGTTCTAAAAATAGCACTTGTGAGCTGCGTCTGAAATTAAATTGTATTCTGTTGCTATTCTTTTTTTAAATCACACTTTCATTTATATATATTTAAAAATGACAATATCTTAAAAATATGTTCATTATACATGAGTTTAGGTGAACTCTGACCTACTCTAGTTCAAAACTATTTTGCGCGAGACAAAACCAGTGCTCGTGGAGAGTAAGCTAGCGGGCGCGCGCAACGAAGATGGTAGTTGAATGCAGTTTCTTGCCCCAAAAACATGGCAGAAAGAAGGAAGAAAACGTATCACTTTCACAGCGAATGGGAGGAGGAATTCTTTTTTACGACTGTGAAAGAAACCTGCGTGTGTCTCATTTGCGGAGCGACTGTGGCGACGACAAAGCGGCACAATGTGGAGAGACACTCACTACGGACAGAAAAAGCCCGTGAGCTAAAGGCAGCTTTGGGTAAGCAACAGTCTTTTTTTTCACGAGGCCGGCGAAAAAGTCACAAAAAGCAACCGAAGCCTCGTTTAGAGCTACACATTTTCTGATCAAGAAGGCGGCATTTTCAGACGGATAAGTTTTCAAAGAAGCAATGATGATAATTGCGAACACTGTACTTAAAGACGAGAAAAATGGAACCGATCTAATCTCCACTCTCTCTGACGTCCAACTGGGTGCATCTACGATGGCTAGACGAGTGTCAGATATGTCTGGTAATTTGGCCAATCAGCTGGACCGGGATCTGGCAGAGTGCAGCTGGTTTAGCATCCAGTGCGACGAGTCCGTGGACAGCAGCAGTACAGTAGTGTTCAATTTAAAAAGTGTTTTAAAAAATGCCACAGATTTGGTCATTAGTTCAAAATGTGACAAGATTTATTTAAAAAAATATGTAAGTTGATTTTTCTAACATTACATAATTGATAACTTTTTGAAACAACATAGTTCATGATTTGTTAAAAGGGTTTGTCAGTGGCTAGTGAAAATGGGACATTTTTCCTATGAAATGTAGTGATGTAAGTGATCATCTAAAAATGTAACAATTACTGAGATTAAAGTGCTGAATATTGATATCTGTTTCCCTCCTTATTGTCATGGTTGCTAATTATTGTGAGAAATAATTTACGTGATTAGTGTCTTCACATAGATGAGTATTATTATTAATGTATAACTAAAGGCAAACTGAGCAAATTTGTTATTTCAGAAGAGCGTATCAAACTGGTAGCCCTTCGTATGACTCAGTACCCATGAAGTAGCTCTGTTTCAAAAAGGTTGGTGACCCCTGTTCTACAGTATGTTTTACATTCGTTATCTTGTTATTAGTCCCACCATTCAACCCCTCCCATATATCTCATAACACCAGCTTTGATCTTTGTTTTTCCTTTGTAGAAGAGAAATGGTATGATGGATCCAGATGACTTCCGTGCCTGTCTCATCTCCATGGGCTATGATCTGGTGAGTGGGACTGCTTAAGGACCCAGTCATTTGGGCATTGGACATACAGTATGTTGGTTTCTGTGTGTGAGTAATTCGTTTTTGTACTCAAATAACCCTGTCTTCCTTCCTCTCTCTGTGTCCCTGTCTCTGTCTGTTTGTCTGTGTGGCCTTCAGGGTGAGGTGGAGTTTGCCCGCATCATGACGCTGGTGGATTCCAACAACACAGGCGTGGTCACCTTCCAGGCCTTCATCGACTTCATGACCCGCGAGACGGCCGAGACAGACACCGCCGACCAGGTCATGGCCTCCTTCAAGATCCTGGCCTCTGACAAGGTGAGATGGGCGGCACCATTATTGCACTTATTCTTCTGCAAACTCTGTCCGTCACATGAAGTGACAGCTCATTTGAGCCATTGATTTAGGTTGTTTTTTGTTGCCGTGGTGTGACCCTTGATATCCCCTGATGACCCTTGTTGACCTGTGTCCTCCCCTCCCAGACATACATCACAGTGGAAGAACTGCGCAGGGAGCTGCCAGAGCAAGCAGACTACTGCATCAGCCGCATGACCAGGTACATCGGCAGCGACGCGCCTCCAGGCTCCCTGGACTACATCTCCTTCTCCAGTACCCTGTACGGAGAGAGCGACTTATAAACACAACCCAGACCCCCTCCTGTCCATACCCACATACAGTACAAACACACGTCCCCCCAAAAATCCCAACCCACCCAACTCCACTGGGCTTAATTAGTGACCGTGTCTGGTCATGACAACAATGTTGAACTTTCACAATATAAGGATTCCTATATGCATCACTGTCTGCAGTTTATGATTTGCGATGTTTGACCCAACAAGGCCACTGTAGACTGTGAGTAGTTACACTTTTTATTCTCATTGACCAGGGCACTAGTAGCAAAGAGTCCCTCTCATACTCACTCAGGTGACTTTTGTTTTGGAAAAATAAAATAAATAAAGTACTTCAAGGATGGAATTTGGTGTCAGATGTCACTGATTGTGAATGGTGCTGATGCATTCTATTTTATGTCAGTAGCTCCACCCAACTCTCTTGTCCTACTGAGCTGTGAGATCGTCGCTGTCAGTCAGGTTTTGGCGTCAAATCATGACATCAAAATGTCAATACTTGCAGATGTAGGGTATCATCCGGAATGTACTAGTGTGTCCTGCATGGGGGAACTGAGTTTAGAGGAGAATAAAGTGATGAAGTACTGCATTAGATATCATTGTTCTTCCTCCACTGGTCAAGTCCAACTGTGGAGAGGAATAGAGCAGGCTGTAGGACAGTGCTTAAGTTGAGAGGTTCAGCGTGCGGTAGAACATGACGGTATTAGGATATGAGATAAAGCTCCATCCATCACGTTAGTGTCATATGAGATTAAGCTCCATCCATCACGTTAGTGTCATATGAGATTAAGCTCCATCCATCACGTTAGTGTCATATGAGATTAAGCTCCATCCATCACGTTAGTGTCATATGAGATTAAGCTCCATCCATCACGTTAGTGTCATGAGATAAAGCTCCATCCATCACGTTAGTGTCATATGAGATTAAGCTCCATCCATCACGTTAGTGTCATATGAGATTAAGCTCCATCCATCACGTTAGTGTCATATGAGATTAAGCTCCATCCATCACGTTAGTGTCATATGAGATTAAGCTCCATCCATCACGTTAGTGTCATGAGATAAAGCTCCATCCATCACATTAGTGTCATGAGATAAAGCTCCATCCATCACGTTAGTGTCATATGCATGCAACATACACGCTTCTCTACATCTTTTGCAATATTCAATCCTCTAACATACTTGACATTGATCCTTGGTGGTAGTTTGAATCTTTGGTACAATATCTTACCGGTAAAAATAAATAAAAGCCCAACGCCTCAGTCTCTTGAAGATAGTGTGGAAAGGTCATGGGATTGCCTCTGGCCCAAGCCTTCAGCAAGAGCACAGATACACTTGAATTTTTTATTTGATTTATTGACGTGATTAGTCATAATTCCTTGTCTTGAACTTCTTGTATGTTTCCGTCTAATGCCTGTAGTCTTCCATCTCTAACAATGAGTCATCGTTAAACAAAAACCAATTAGTCCAAGAAACAATTGAAAAACAAGTATGTAAGTCATAATCATTTATTTATTCAGTTTAAAAAAGGACATGTCAATAATGATGCATAACACCAGAGATCCATTTCAAGCATATCATTGTGACAAAAGATCTGCAGTGCTCACACTATAGTACATGTGCCATATAAAAATACATGTTTGACCACCACAAGCTTTGACGTAGACAATTTCTCAAACATTTTTAGATTTCTGTTTGAAGTGTTTATTTCTATGACAACCCATGACTATATGCACACAAATTCACAAGCGTTTGGGGTTCTCACACACACGCTTGTGCCACACAAATACACACTCTCTCTCTCTCTCTCTCTCTCTCTCACACAAGTAACAGTAATGAATCAATGTAGAAAGTAAGGCTTTCTGAAAACCGGTCCAACTATTACAATGTATTTCTGTAAATAACTTTTGTTATTTGCAGATATATATTTGTTTCTTTCTTTCTGTAAAATAATCAATTGATATATCATTTTCACAAAACGGACAAAAGAAATGTACTTACTGAGGGTACGCCACAAGTGCAATTATATCAATGACCACTGAAATTTGCTTCACATGACACTCTGCTTGAGATGAAGTACAACACAGACACAAGAACAGAAGCAGTTAATGTTGCCAATCCACTGAAGGAAACCCAATACAGGAAGTGCCAAAGTATATGAAAGAGGAAAAGAAACGTCTCAAACAAAGCCAACTCGTTATTTTGTATCTTGAACCCACTTTAGAAAATAGGATCATGGCAAGAGGAAGAGAAACTCCTCATCCCTCCAGCATCAAATCTCTCAGAATAAATAACAGAGATTATAGCCTCTTCTTAGTGGCATCAACCCATGTCATCATGGAACAACTCTCCTTTGTCATGGAACAACTCTCCTTAGTCATGGAACAACTCTCCTTTATCATGTAACATAATCCTTAGTCATGGAACAACTCTCCTTTGTCATGTTACATAATCCTTAGTCAATGGCTTTCTGTCCAGTGCCGTCCAGTTAAAATGGCTGATAATATGATGCCCAGGAAGAGTGAGTGGCCATGTCTGGGTTGGCCTCTAGGTGGAGGTCTTGTCTGGGTTGGCCTCTAGGTGGAGGTCTTGTCTGGGTTGGCCTCTAGGTGGAGGTCTTGTTGTAGCCAAACAGCCCCACGGGCAGGTACTTCACATGGGTGGGCCACTGGGCAGCCAGCTGGAAGAACTTGACATCAGTCCACTCCACGCCGTCAACAGACACTGAAAAATAACCAATAGTTCAACAACTCCCACCTACAAGCACCAAAAACAACCAATCATGTTGAAGCTGAGCCTAGACGGGTTCAGTGTACCTTTAAGGCTGGTCTGTTGCTGCTTGGTAGAACAGATGAGTCTGGTGATGCCCTCAACGACCTGGCTTTTACAGTCTGCATCTCTCTCTTTGGGCTTCTTGCCCAGAAATATGGTGGAGACTGGATATGGAGAAGATTAACACACAGAGGGGGGGCGGGGGCAAACCAAAACACTTGACAACATCATGTATCAATTGCAAGGTTCTCATTCTAGTTAGTACATTTATTTAGTTATTACATTCTCTACATTAAGTTAGGTGCTGGACAAACTGCATGTGGTGGACTCCCTACTCCTAGTTCAGCCTGTGGTGGACTCCCTACTCCTAGTTCAGCCTGTGGTGGACTCCCTACTCCTAGTTCAGCATGTGGTGGACTCCCTACTCCTAGTTCAGCATGTGGTGGACTCCCTACTCCTAGTTCAACATGTGGTGGACTCCCTACTCTTAGTTCAGCATGTGGTGGACTCCCTACTCCTAGTTCAGCATGTGGTGGACTCCCTACTCCTAGTTCAGCATGTGGTGGATTCCCTACTCCTAGTTCAGCATGTGGTGGACTCCCTACTCCTAGTTCAGCATGTGGTGGACTCCTTACTCCTAGTTCAGCATGTGGTGGACTCCCTACTCCTAGTCCAGCCGTCCTCCTCACCTTTCTTGTTCTTCTCCTTGGTGACCACGGTCATGGCCATGGTGTTGGCCTGGGACTGGTTCTCAGTAGAGCCTCCTCCTGGAAGCCTGCTGACCTGCAGGGAGCGGAAGGCACTCTTCAGAGTGTTCTTGGAGCCCTTGTCACACCGCTCCCCATCCTTCTTCCGCTCGGAGCTTGCTACCCAGTAATCCACCGTCAGCCCAATGGTGTCCACCCCGTGTGACATATTAGGGCTCCTGGGGGGTGGGGGGCAGAGAGCGAGGGGCAGAGAGTGTAAGAAAAACAACTCTTGTTCAACAATGTACTAAAAACTTGGATTTAATTGCAGGGATGGGAATGGACTGTTCATATCTGACCGTTGTACACCGAGGTTGTCTTACCCCAGTCCGCTGCTCAGGGAGGGAGACAGGGGTGGGGTGACAGCCTCTCTGGTCATCCCTGTGGGAGATCCATGAGGGGGTGGGGAGGTGGAAGGAACAGCCAAGCTAACACTAACAGCTTCCTCAGTGTCTCCACCTGTAGGCCCAAATCAACACGGTCCTTAACACTGCCCAGAGACAGTATGGAGAGAGAAAGGTGAACATTAACAGACATTATAAACTGGGTGGTTCGAGCCCTGAATGCTGATTGGCTGTCAGCCACGCGTATGACAAAACATTTATTTGTAATGCTCTAATTACTTTGGTAGCCAGTTTATAATAGCAATACGGCACCTCAGGTGTTTGTGGTACATGGCCAATATACCACGTTGAAGAGCTGTTCTTATGCACGACGCAACGCGGAGTGCATGGATACAGCCCTTAGCCTGTATACCACACCCCCTCAGGCCTTGTTGCTTAAATAGGTAGTCCAGAAATATGAACCCACCTGAATATGCCAGAGTCGGTTCAATCAATCCTACTTTCACCATCTGTTTCACACACAGGGATCAGTTAGTCCAGGGATGACTTGGGAATAGTTTTGATATCCCTTATCTGTTGGTTTACATTGCTTAAATATTCAACAGGAGTTATGGTTGAGTTACAGGCATTATTTGCCAAATAGTCTGCCTCAACATCAGTATCGGTGAAAACCATCTGATTTGCTTACCCCAATGAAGGGAACAAACTTCTGGTAAGAGTCTTCGTCATATCTGGTAGGGTAAAAATAATGGGCGGCCAATAAAATATGTTCTTCCTGGTTAACATTAAGGTCATATAAATAAGCCACGCAGGACACTCCACTCACCTCTTGTACTTGCAGGTGAGCATGGCCTCAGCGATGGGCAACTGGTGTGTGACAGAGACACTGCTGATGTACTGGTTGATCCTCCCTGACACGTCCACTCCGTCTGCAGCTGGAGTCGAGGGGAACAGACAGTAAGGCTGAGTCAATTTGTAGGAAGAGCAAGGCTGACTGGATCTGAACTGACTAGTCCCCTAGCCAATGAAGATATGGGGCAGCTTGCACTTGTTTTCTAGTCTAGTCTAATTTATATGCTGATCAAGTTCTTGAATACTACCAGCTCAGTAGAAGAAGTGTTGTGCAGAGGGGAGAGAGAGAGAGATCGAGCGATGAGAGAGATTATTATCTACTTTACTTGCTTTGGCAACGTTAACATGTTTCCCATGCCAATAAAGCCCTTGAATTAAAACATTTAATTGAGAGAGAGAGAGAAAGAAAGAGAGAGAGAGAGAAAAAAGAAAGGATGATAGAAGAGAAAGAAAGAGAAAGATTTACTGGAGTGAGGGGGCTCCAGGCGGCTGAACAGGTCTTTCCAGGCATTGTCCAGGAACACAGAGCTGTAGCGAGGGTCCAGGGAGGCCAGGTGCTTGGCTACGGGGTGACAGCCTGGAGGCAGAGTAGAGGTACAGTAGCCACACAGTAAGTCACGGTTCATACACCCAACCCTCTCAGTACTGCAGCACTGAGCAGCCCACTGTACTGCGCTTCAGCTGCATGGGGCATAATGAGTGAAGCACAGTTATCAGAACATGAGAGTGGGTGTTTTTGTAAATCTTTGTTTATGCTTCAGCTGAATAGGCTTATACATAAGCATAATACTAGATATGTACCGTACTGTGTCTTACTGCAGTCACATTGTATAATGACTCTCTTCACACCCAAGCAACGTGTAATATGGTAAATATTGCTCCTCTCAGGAGATGAACCCATCTCTCTCTTACCCAGGGGCACCACCAGGAAGTGGATGAGGCTGAGCCAATCGGATGTTTTGTTGGCCAGCTGAGTGACAAAGAAGTGAAGGATAGCCCCCAGGTAGCCCTGTCCCCCTGCCACCACTACCTTGACCGGCCGAGGCGTGGACGAGTTACAGTTACAGCTGCAAGGAGGGGTCAGGTTACTAGAGGCTCATCATAGGTCACCTTCATTACTACACAATGAATTCAACACACAAAAAGTGTGTCGAAATTGAACCGGCGAGTATTGATTCTTTGGTTACTCACAACTTCTGGATGCGTGTGAGGAGGGTGGTGAGGACAGCCTGAATCTCAACCCCACAGCAGGTACACACTACTGGCTGCTTCTGGGCCAGCAGCACCTCGGACACATACTACACACGTTTCCCAGAGGACACCAACATACCGACAGATTAACACACATACACAAGTAAATATGCACACAGGGAGTGGTGTCAGATGTCGCCGAGTGGAGAAGTGAGGGATGAAGGTGAAGATAGAGAAGAAGGAGGGAGAGAGCAATACCTGTCCCTGCCAATCACTGGTGTTGACCAGCACCAGGCTGTCTGGGAGGGCAGTGTCTGAGGAGAACACCTGATTCAGCTGGTCATACACAGACTTCCTGGGCACCTACAAACACACACACACACACACACAGAAGCGCGCACGCACACGCACACACAAATACACGTGCGCGTTCGCCAGTCAAATACTGGGCGCACACATGCTTCAATGAAATAGATCAACACACATGATCACCAGCAGTCAGAATCACCCTCCGCAAACAGAGTCTCCATTTAAAGACTGGACTCAGCTCCAGGGTGAGTATGGGTACGGACTAGTGGACTGGCTCTGGTTAGGTTCAGGGGTCACCTGTGGGGTGTGGCTGAGTTCTGGTGACCTCTCGCTGTCAGAGCTGTTGGTGCGTTCGCTCAGTGGTTTGGACAGAGCTCGCCTCTCCTTCATTGGCGTCCCACGTCTCTGCCTGGGTGTGTGCCCAACATCCAACCTGGAACACACGCTCACCTACTCACTGGTGAAATGCACAGTCAGCGCCCACACAGACACTGTGACAGAAAGTCAGTCAGCGCCCACACAGACACTGTGACAGAAAGTGTGGAGGGCATGTGTGGTACTGACAGGTTGTGTGTGTGTATGTGTGTTAAAGCAACTGCATGCATCCGATCCAAAACAGTTTGGAACAGTTATGTGCATATATTATGACAACATATATATATTTTTTTGTCTTCCGCAACTCTACGCCCCTTTGTTGGTCATTGGTCAACAGTAGGGAGTCTTCAATAAAGTCTTTGTTGTCATTCAACGAGAGACGACTCGTTTTCATGCACATTTTTTCATCGAAGAATACTGCACCAAACATCTTACTTAGATGTAAAATTGTGCGACTACGATCTCTGCAAAAACTTCAAAACGAATGACAGATTTCTTGAGTTATCTTAGATTCCTTCTGACTATTTCGAGGAAGTGTATACAGGCTATGGCATCTCAAGATGAAAAACAGCACTATTCCCTCTTTGTTGAGACTACTTTTCAAGCAAAGGTCTTTTAAGGGATTATGCTAGTACACTCATTCCGTTTTAGGCACCAGCCGAACGGAAGCATGCAGAAGCTTTTAGACTGACCTGGGGGAGGGCATGGTTGTACAAGGCATGGTGGTGTGGCTCTCACTCTTGCTACTCCTCAGTTCCCTCATTGGGGTCCTCGGGAGCTGCTCTGGGACAGAGGCGGTGATGCAGGCGGTTGTGTCCAATAACCCCTCCGGATCAGTCAGCTCCTAAACAAACCAACAGACTAGTGATGGGAAGTTCGGCTCTCTTTACTGACTCGGGTATTTTCGAGTCGTTCAGTCAAAAGAACAAATCTTTCGACTCATTTAAATAATTTGAGTCAGTAGCATGCACGTTGACTCAGTCGCCAGGTTTACGGTGGTTCCTCCGACACATTGGTGCGGCTGGCTTCCGGGTAAAGCGTTCATTGTGTCAAGAAGCAGTGCCGCTTGGTGGGTTGTGTTTCGGAGGACGCACGGCTCTCGACCTTCGCCTCTCCCGAGTCTGTACTGGAGTTGTAGCGATTGGACAAGACTGTAACTACCAATTGGATATGAAGTGTTGGGAGAAAATGAAAAAAATAAAAATAGAACTAATCGTTTGCGAACTGCACAACAGTACAACAACACTACAACAGACAGCCAGCCAGACAAGCAAAAGACAGAGAGACAGAGAGAAACACATCATAACACTGAAATGCACAGGCCACCAATGAGAGGGAGAATAAGAGCAGGGAAAAGAGAGTGTGTGGGGAGTTGGTCTCACCTGGGTGTCTGTCTCAGAGTCGTCCAGGTTGCGGGAGCGGTTGCGTTTCATCTTGCCTGATTGGGGCTGCTCTCCTTGCTGCAAGTCAGACAGCAGGAAAACAGTGGTCAGAGGGAGTGCCGGGCGACATCTGGACTTAGACAGCCAGCTATCTGTATTGTACTCTACTCTAACTCTACTCTAGTGTCCTCTACTCTAACTCTAGTGTCCTCTACTCTAACTCTACTCTAGTGTCCTCTACTCTAGTGTCCTCTACTCTAACTCTACTCTAGTGTCCTCTACTCTAGTGTCCTCTACTCTAGTGTCCTCTACTCTAACTCTACTCTAGTGTCCTCTAACTCTACTCTAGTGTCCTCTAACTCTACTCTAGTGTCCTCTAACTCTACTCTAGTGTCCTCTAACTCTACTCTAGTGTCCTCTAACTCTACTCTAGTGTCCTCTAACTCTACTCTAGTGTCCTCTACTCTAACTCTAGTGTCCTCTACTCTAACTCTACTCTAGTGTCCTCTACTCTAACTCTACTCTAGTGTCCTCTACTCTAACTCTACTCTAGTGTCCTCTACTCTAACTCTACTCTAGTGTCCTCTACTCTAGTGTCCTCTACTCTAGTGTCCTCTACTCTAACTCTACTCTAGTGTCCTCTAACTCTACTCTAGTGTCCTCTAACTCTACTCTAGTGTCCTCTAACTCTACTCTAGTGTCCTCTAACTCTACTCTAGTGTCCTCTAACTCTACTCTAGTGTCCTCTAACTCTACTCTGGTGTCCTCTAACTCTACTCTGGTGTCCTCTAACTCTACTCTAGTGTCCTCTAACTCTACTCTAGTGTCCTCTAACTCTACTCTAGTGTCCTCTAACTCTACTCTAGTGTCCTCTAACTCTAACTCTAGTGTCCTCTACTCTAACTCTACTCTAGTGTCCTCTACTCTAACTCTACTCTAGTGTCCTCTACTCTAGTGTCCTCTACTCTAGTGTCCTCTACTCTAGTGTCCTCTACTCTACTGTAGTGTAGTGTCCTCTACTCTAACTCTAGTGTCCTCTACTCTAGTGTCCTCTACTCTAACTCTACTCTAGTGTCCTCTACTCTAACTCTACTCTAGTGTCCTCTACTCTAACTCTACTCTAGTGTCCTCTACTCTAACTCTACTCTAGTGTCCTCTACTCTAGTGTCCTCTAACTCTACTCTGGTGTCCTCTACTCTAACTCTACTCTAGTGTCCTCTAACTCTACTCTGGTGTCCTCTAACTCTACTCTGGTGTCCTCTAACTCTACTCTGGTGTCCTCTAACTCTACTCTAATGTCCCCTAACTCTACTCTAATGTCCCCTAACTCTACTCTAGTGTCCTCTAACTCTACTCTAGTGTCCTCTAACTCTACTCTAGTGTACTCTAACTCTACTCTAGTGTCCTCTACTCTAACTCTACTCTAGTGTCCTCTACTCTAACTCTACTCTAGTGTCCTCTACTCTAACTCTACTCTAGTGTCCTCTAACTCTACTCTAGTGTCCTCTAACTCTACTCTAGTGTCCTCTACTCTAACTGTACTCTGCTGTAACTTTACTGTACTCTACTTGAACTCTACTGTAGTGTAGTGTCCTCTACTCTAACTCTAGTGTCCTCTAACTCTACTCTAGTGTCCTCTAACTCTAACTCTAGTGTCCTCTACTCTAACTCTAGTGTCCTCTACTCTAACTCTACTCTAGTGTCCTCTACTCTAGTGTCCTCTACTCTAGTGTCCTCTACTCTAGTGTCCTCTACTCTAGTGTCCTCTAACTCTAGTGTCCTCTAACTCTACTCTAGTGTCCTCTAACTCTACTCTAGTGTCCTCTACTCTAACTCTACTCTAGTGTCCTCTACTATACTCTAACTGTACTGTAGTCTACTCTAACTGTACTGTAGTCTACTCTAACTGTACTGTACTCTACTCTAACTGTACTGTACTCTACTCTAACTGTACTGTACTGTACTCTACTTGAACTGTACTGTACTCACTGGGCTCAGGGTGTCTCTGGGCAGACTGCACCTGCTGTTCAGACTGCCAAACTCAGTCTGCGAGCTAGACTGGGACATGCCCTCAAAGAAGGGCCTGGACGGTCAGAGAAAGTAGAGGTCACCAGAGTTCAGTTAGGGGGATGCTTGTGAGAACATACATTTGTGTTAGCTACAGATAAGTCTGATGCATCATGACCTGAGCTTGGGTTTGGGTGTGCTGAGGATGCTGTCCGTCTCCTCCATCTCTGGGCCGCTGTCACTGGGGTTGTACATCTCCAGACTGTCATAGAGCTCATCCAGGTCCTCCTCCACATCCCGGATGTGCTCCTGGGACACATGCTTCAGGCCAAAGTCCACCTCATCAGACACCTTAAACCTCTTCAACAATGCCACAAACTTCTTCTTGATGTTGGGCTGCCGGGTTGAAGGAACACGTAGATATGAAACTGGGTGACTAGAAGAGTGCCAGGTAGTCCCAACAGCATAGAGACAGACAGATCAGTAGACTGAATGCTTACATGACCTCTGGTGATGGAGGTTGCAGAGGTGAGTTTGCGTCTGTGCTTCTTCTTCCTCATGTCATCTTCTTCATCAAACAGACACTAAAACAGAGGGAGGATCAACTTAGAGGTCAAACAGGATTGACACTACATCCAAACTCCATTTAAACCCCTCCTCCTCGACCACCCCCTTCCTCCTCCTCCTCCTCCTCCTCCTCCTCCTCACCTGGATATGAGCAGGGTCATCACTCCCATCCTGCTCTGATGAATAGCTCTCTTCCTCTTCCTCCGAGTAGTTGTCAATGTCAGGGGAGTGTTCTATGAGTTACAGGGAGCCAGAGAGAAGATATGTTATGTATGAGTGGGAGGGGAAGAGGGGGAGGGGAAGAGTCGGGGGTGAATGAGGGGGAGGGATGAGGAAGGGGATGGTTAAACCTTATGCTACATGGGTAAGGCAGTGTCTGATTGGATGGTTAAACCTTGTGCTACATGGGTAAGGCAGTGTCTGATTGGATGGTTAAACCTTGTGCTACATGGGTAAGGCAGTGGCTTATTGGATGGTTAAACCTTGTGTTACGTGGGTAAGGCAGCAGCTGATTGGATGGTTAAATCTTGTGTTTTGTGGGTAAGGCAGTGGCTGATTGGATGGTTAAACCTTGTGTTACGTGGGTAAGGCAGTGGCTGATTGGATGGTTTAACCTTGTGTTACGTGAGTAAGGAAGTGGCTTATAAACAGTTCTATACAAGAAACATTGTTGAATGTTAAAAACCTTTCCGGTTCCGTTCTGAAGGCCTTCCTTCCCTCCTTTGCTCTCTCTGAGTCTTCCTTATCTTACCTGACGGTTTGGCCTTGGACACCTCGTGATCGATGGGCTGGCTGGAGAGAGAGTAGACCCTGATCTCAGCCACAGTCACAGCCGTGTCCTTCACTGTGGTGTGGAGATCCAACACACGGGCTCCCTCACTAGGATGCTGCATCACCTGGTGGGGGAGAGAGAGAGATTACAGTTGCAAAAGAGGGGGAGAGAGGGAAATGACAGGAGATGAAAGAGAGACAGTAGTACAGATGCAGGATTGCGTGTTATACAAATAAAAGCCTGAATGATCGTAACCATGGCAGCTAACAGCAGGGGTGAGATGAACCTCTCTCACCTCTGCCATGTTGATGAGGCCCAGTGCCAGGGTCTTATAGCCCAGGATGGTGCGGTTCTTGTACCGCTTCCTCCTCTGCAGCATGATCTGAAGTCGGTTGGCATCTCGCTTCAAAAAATGTGGATACTGGAGGAAGTAAAAATGGTGAGATCGACAGAATCAGACAGGCACTGGAAATAGAATCTATGGGAAATTGTAAAAAGCATCTGCCTCTCATCCACACTCCATTTGCATACGGATAACTGTCTGTGCAAACTCCCCAGGGTAACTCACTTGCAAGGAGAACGTCAGCTGAAGATCAGTCTCAGTAATTCCAGCCGATGACAACAGGATCTCATTGGAACGTAAAATGCGCTTCGATCCCTAAGAGGATTTTCCACACACGTTATACAGTATATCTCTTGCATCTATTACCCATGGATCAACAAGTTCTGACTAGTCACTATTGTAGAGTGATAAAAACTAAAGAAAGTACTTCTGAAAAACACCCTACTACTGTATATCTATGTATATCTATGTGGAAGGGAAGAACATCACCTGGAGTTTGACTGCGATGACAACAGAGGTTAGGTCTCTGTCCAGCTCCTGAAGCATCACCAGCTTCTTCAGGGTAACAGTGAAGAGCCTGGGTTTTGGGGGATATTAATTTGTATCTGTTTAGTCTGAACCAACAACATGAGCAAAGAAAGTATCAGTCTAGTCCTTGACAATGACACATATACATACACACACACACACACACACACACACACACACACACACACACACACACACACACACACACACACACACACACACACATATATATTTTTTACCTTGGGTCCTAGGTGCAGCACTTGACTTGACTTCACACAGATTGGAATTGGATAATAGGAGCGGGTGACTTGTGTTAAAAATAGACTATGCTTTGACCCTTCATCAAAACCCTTACGGTATCTGCTGTTCCTCCCAAATGAAATATAAATTGCATTGCAAGCCCTGGTCTATCCACTCACTAAAACACACACACACAGAGAGACACAGAGAGAGAGAGACACACACATAGAGAGAGAGAGAGACATAGAGAGAGAGAGAGAGAGAGACAGAGACACATAGAGAGAGAGAGAGAGAGAGAGAGAGAGAGACAGAGACACATAGAGAGAGAGAGAGAGAGAGAGAGAGAGAGAGAGAGAGAGAGAGAGAGAGAGAGAGAGAGAGAGAGAGAGAGAGAGAGAGAGAGACAGAGACACAGAGAGCGAGACAGAGAGACAGAGAGAGACACAGAGAGACAGAGAGACAGAGAGAGAGACACAGAGAGACAGAGAGAGAGACAGAGAGACAGAGAGACAGAGAGAGAGACAGAGACACAGAGAGACAGAGAGAGAGACAGAGACACAGAGAGAGAGAGAGAGAGAGACAGAGACACAGAGAGAGAGAGAGACAGAGACACAGAGAGAGAGAGAGACAGAGACACAGAGAGAGAGAGAGAGAGAGAGAGAGAGAGAGACAGAGACACAGAGAGAGAGAGAGAGAGAGACAGAGACAGAGAGAGAGAGAGAGAGAGACAGAGACACAGAGAGAGACAAAGAGACACAGAGAGACACAGAGAGAGAGACAGAGACACAGAGACACAGAGAGACAGAGAGAGAGACAGAGACACAGAGAGAGAGACACAGAGAGAGACACAGAGAGAGAGAGAGAGAGAGAGAGAGAGAGAGAGAGAGACAGAGACACAGAGAGAGAGAGGTGAGGGTTACCAGTGAACAGCTGATTGGGTTAGGAGATGTCTGGGTAATATTTGATATGTTTACTAAAAGCCATGCCAAACAGACATAGAACTGGAGGCTAAATTGAAATAGCTAAAGTGATTATAAGCCACCCAGGTTCCTTCTTAACTGCATTTGTTCAAATAGATAACATATGAAGAGATGCATTCTCTTTTAAATAATAATTTCTATACATGAAAGAAATAAAAACTTGTCAACATACTATACAGAGTGTGTGGACCACTTTAAGAGAAACAAATCATTTTCATCCAGCTCTTCTTCAAATCCACCCACGTCCTCTCTCCATTTTCCCTGCCAGAGAGAGCACCCCCGCAGGCAGCCTTGACCCTTTAGAGGGCTCCTTCAAGATTCCACACACCACCCCTGCTCCTACCCCCTCTTCTCTATTGCTACAAGACGAAAAGCAGTATCAGAGAAATTTGTAGCATTGGTATGTAGCATTGGTTTGTAGCATTGATTCCTTCTTCATGACCATGGTCCTACAAACGTTGTTTTTCATTAGAGTATAATGTTCTCTTCCTTTAAAAGAGCCAATCTGCGATCGCTAAATACATTTCTAGCCTTTTAAATTAATTATATACAGTGCATTCGGAAAGTATTCAGACACCTTGACTTTTTCCACATTTGGTTACGTTACAGCCTTACTCTAAAATGGATTCAATAGTTTGAAACCTGGCACCATACTTCACCGTAGGGATGGTGCCAGGTTTCCTCCAGACGTGATGCTTGGCATTCAGGCCAAAGAGTTCAATCTTGGTTTCATCATACCAAAGAATCTTGTTTCTCATGGTCTGAGAGTCCTTTAGGTGCCTTTTGGCAAACTCCAAGCAGGCGGTCATGTGCCTTTTACTGAGGAGTGGCTTCAGTCTGGCCACTCTACCAGAATGTCCTGATTGGTGGAGTGCTGCAGAGATTAGTTGTCCTTCTGGAAGTTTCTCCCATCTCCACAGATGAACTCTGGAGCTCTGTCAGAGTGACCATCGGGTTCTTGGTCACCTCCCTGACCAAGGCCCTTCTCCTCTCCCCCAATTGCTCAGTTTGGCTGGGCGGCCAGGTCTAGGAAGAGTCTAGGTGGTTCCGAACTTATTTTATTTAAGAATGATGAGGCCACTGTGTTCTTGGAGACCTTCAATACTGCAGAAATGTTTTGGTACCTTTCCCCAGGTCTATGCCTCGACACAATCTAACAATTCCTTTGACCTCATGGCTTGGTTTTTGCTCTGACATGCAGTGCATTTGGAAAGTATTCAGACAAAGCAACTGTAGGACCTTATATAGACAGGTGTGTGAATTGACCACAGTTGGACTCTCAAGGATGATCAATGGAAACAGGATGCATCTGAGCCCAATTTCAAGTCTTATCACAAAGGGTCTTAATACTTATGTAAATAAGGTATTTATGTTTTTTATTTGTAATACATTAGGAAAAATGGTCATACTTGAGTAAAAGTATAGATACCTTAATAGAATGTTACTCAAGTAAAGGTAATATGTAGATGTAGGTAGGGGTAAAGTGGCGAAGCAGACGGCACCATTTTCTTGTTTTTAAAATGTAGGGATAGCCAGGGGCACACTCCAACACTATTTACAAAAGATGTATTTGTGTTTAGTGAGTCCGCCAGAGGCAGTAGGGAAGATCACGTGTTCCCTTGATAAGTGCACGAATCGGACAATTTTCATGTCCTTCTAAGCATTCAAAATGTAACGAATACTTTTGGGTGTCAGGGAAAATGTATGGATCAAAAAGTAACATATTTTCTTTAGGAATGTAGTGATGTAAAAGTAATTACAAATATAAATAGTAAAGTAAAGTACAGATCCCCCAAAAAACGACTTAAGTAGTACTTTCAAGTATTTTACACCACTGCACATTTTACAGCAATTGCAAGTCAGCTGACAGATACTGATGGTCAAAACAAAACTTGCTGTCATATTTACAGTAAATCGCAGCACTGCAATGTGCATTATTCTAAGGCAAATACAGAAATAGGCCTCGGCTGTTATTTCAACTTTAATAATATTATTATTTTATGTTATTTTCATTAACTAATTCATTTGTTGAACTTTTGTTCTACCCAGGTCTACATACCTTCTCTTGTGTGTGTGTGTGTGTGTGTGTGTGTGCTACTATGTAGCAACCTTTTTATAATAATGTAATCTGATCACGATTGAAAACCTCGACTGTCAGAACCAGATGTTAACAGAGCAATTCAAAACGTCAAGCCAGTCTTCAAGCGGCCATACCTGGGCACACAGCTTGGAGATGAGCGATCAATTTCCCAGGTTGCATACAGGTTCATTTGAACCGGACGGTTCGGGGAGATCGTTACTGTCTTGTACGGCTCCATATGTGGAGATGGTGTGCCACCAGTCCGCGGAAGACCCCCTCTCTCCGACATAATGAAGGGGTTTTAGATGTGGAAGAAAAATACCTTCTGTCATTCAGCTTCCCAACTTGTGCATACGGATATTTTCAGCAAACACACTCCGATGCTTTAAATTGCGCTTTCATATACACAGAATTCCGTGACTTCTTGCTTGATTTTCATGATTTCTGTTCTGCAGCCCACATTTGATGCGATTAGGTCACAAGTTCGATGTTTTTAATAGAAGGAAGCGGAAATTTGCCCTCCAGGGAGCACAACAGAATAGCTACGCCTCTCGTTAAAGACGCACTCCAGTCCTGACTACATTCCCTCTCAAGAATAATAATGTGAGCGTTAGCGCGTCAGAGCAGGTGCATATGGTTTGCGTGCGTGCGTGCGTGCGTGCGAGCGTTCTCTCTCTCTCTCTCTCTCTCTCACTCACTCTCTCTCACTCACTCACTCACTCACACAGAGAGCTATTATTGCAATGCCAGCCTCACAGAGCTGCCACTCACACCAGGGAAAGGAGAGGAGGCATGGTACCAGCAGAGTGATCCCTATTGGAGCATCAGTGTATCCAACTCGTTAATTATAGCCTACATCTTGCAATTCTCATTATGACCCCGTAGACGTCTTATAATATATTCGATGTTTCATGTCATTTTAATTAAACAAGGTTTCACCCAATAGACTGAATAAATATGAAAACATAAACCTACAAATCTGATTAGGATCTTTATTGGTCATAAGGTTGAGAAAGCCAACGTGGGATTGTGCAACTTTAAAGCAGTGTCTGTGTTAGATTAAGAAAATTCATGATCCGGAAAAGTTAAACTTCAGTTTATCGGATCAGAATCATGAATTTGACTTGGTGAAATGGTGCTGCCACAATTAACAGAATATACAGATGATTACTCTGGGTTCATGCAGCTATTAGTTAACTTGAATTTACAGTGGCAAGAAAAAGTATGCGAAGCCTTTGGAATTACCTGGATTTCTGCATAAATTGGTCATAAGATTTGATCTTCATCTAAGTCACAACAATAGACAAACACAGTGTGCTTAAAATAATAACGCACAAATTATTGTATTTTTCTTGTCTATATTGAATACATAATTGTAACATTCACAGTGTAGGTTGAAAAACGTTCTGGAGTCAGCTAACTTGGAGTCCAATCAATGAGACGAGATTGGAGATGTTGGTTAGTTTCCCTGCCCTATAAAAACATTCACAAAATTTGAGTTTGCTATTCACAAGAAGCATTGCCTGATGTGAACCATGCCTTGAACAAAAGAGATCTCAGAAGACATAAGATTAAGAATTGTTGACTTGCATAATGCTGGAAAGAGTTACAAAAGTATCTCTAAAAGCCTTGATGTTCATCAGTCCACGGTAAGACAAATTATCTAGAAATTGAGAAAGTTCAGCACTGTTGCTACTCTCCCTAGGAATGGCCGTCCTGCAAAGATGACTTCAAGAGCACAGTGTAGAATGCTCAATGAGGTTAAGGAGAATCCTAGAGTGTCAGCTAAAGACTTACAGAAATCTCTGGAACATCTCTGTTGACGAGTCTACGATATGTAAAACACTAAACAAGAATGGCGTTCAAGGGAGGACACCACCTAAGAAGCCACTACTGTCCAAAAAAAACATTGCTGCACGTCTGAAGTTCTCAAAAGAGCACCTGGATGTTCCACAGCGCTACTGGCAAAATATTCTGTGGACAGACGAAACTAAAGTGGAGTTGTTTGGAAGGAACACACAACACTATGTGTGGAGAAAAAAAGGCACAGCACACCAACATCAAAACCTCATCCCAAATGTAAAGTATGGTGGAGGGAGCATCATGTAATTAGCCCGGGTGGCCATTTGGTTAATTGTTCAGCAGTCTTATGGCTTGGGGGTAGAAGCTGTTAAGAAGCCTTTTGGTCATAGACTTGGCACTCTGGTACTAGAACAGTCTATGATTTGGTGACTGGAGGTTTTGAAAAAATGTTGGGCCTTCCTCTAGTATATACAGTGGGGAGAACAAGTATTTGATACACTGCCGATTTTGCAGGTTTTCCTACTTACAAAGCATGTAGAGGTCTGTAATTTTTATCATAGGTACACTTCAACACTTCAAATCCAGAAAATCACATTGTATGATTTTTAAATAATTAATTTGCATTTTATTGCATGACATAAGTATTTGATCACCTACCAACCAGTAAGAATTCCGGCTCTCACAGACCTGTTAGTTTTTCTTTAAGAAGCCCTCCTGTTCTCCACTCATTACCTGTATTAACTGCACCTGTTTGAACTCGTTACCTGTATAAAAGACACCTGTCCACACACTCAATCAAACAGACTCCAACCTCTCCACAATGGCCAAGACCAGAGAGCTGTGTAAGGACATCAGGGATAAAATTGTAGACCTGCACAAGGCTGGGATGGGCTACAGGACAATAGGCAAGCAGCTTGGTGAGAAGGCAACAACTGTTGGCGCAATTATTAGAAAATGGAAGAAGTTCAAGATGACGGTCAATCTCCCTCGGTCTGGGGCACCATGCAAGATCTCACCTCGTGGGGCATCAATGATCATGAGGAAGGTGAGGGATCAGCCCAGAACTACACGGCAGGACCTGTTCAATGACCTGAAGAGAGCTGGGACCACAGTCTCAAAGAAAACCATTAGTAACACACTACGCCGTCATGGATTAAAATCCATGGTCCCCCTGCTCAAACCAGCGCATGTCCAGGCCCGTCTAAAGTTTGCCAATGACCATCTGGATGATCCAGAGGAGGAATGGGAGAAGGTCATGTGGTCTAATGAGACAAAAATAGAGCTTTTTGGTCTAAACTCCACTCACCGTGTTTGGAGGAAGAAGAAGGATGAGTACAACCCCAAGAACACTATCCCAACCGTGAAGCATGGAGGTGGAAACATCATTCTTTGGGGATGCAAAGGGGACAGGACGACTGCACCGTATTGAGGGGAGGATGGATGGGGCCATGTATAGCGAGATCTTGGCCAACAACCTCCTTCCCTCAGTAAGAGCATTAAAGATGGGTCGTGGCTGGGTCTTCCAGCATGACAACGACCCGAAACACACAGCCAGGGCAACTAAGGAGTGGCTCCGTAAGAAGCATCTCAAGGTCCTGGAGTGGCCTAGCCAGTCTCCAGACCTGAACCCAATAGAACATCTTTGGAGGGAGCTGAAAGTCCGTATTGCCCAGCGACAGCCCCGAAACCTGAAGGATCTGGAGAAGGTCTGTATGGAGGAGAGGGCCAAAATCCCTGCTGCAGTGTGTGCAAATCTGGTCAAGAACTACAGGAAACGTATGATCTCTGTAATTGCAAACAAAGGTTTCTGTACCAAATATTAAGTTCTGCTTTTCTGATGTATCAAATACTTATGTCATGCAATAAAATGCAAATTAATTACTTAAAAATCATACAATGTGATTTTCTGGATTTTTGTTTTAGATTCCGTCACTCACAGTTGCAGAGTACCTATGATAAAAATTACAGACTTCTACATGCTTTGTAAGTGGGAAAACCTGCAAAATCGGCAGTGTATCAAATACTTGTTCTCCCCACTGTAGGTCCTGGATGGCCAGAAGCTAGGCATAGTCAAACTGTCATACTCCACTAGAATCCAAAATATAAGTCTGTTTGGTACAAGCCGGCTGGCTGCTAGGTAGTGTTTTTACATATTACAGAATATTGGGGTGGATGATGCAATCATCTACCTTCTGCAGAGGGCCTACTCTCACCTGGACAACACAGGTTGCACTGTGAGGGTTATGTTTTTTACTTCTCCAGTGCCTTCAACACCATTCAGCCCCTGCTACTGGGTGAGAAGATGAAGAGGATGAAAGTGGAAGCACACTTAGTCTTCTGGGTTACGGACTACCTGACCGGTAGGCCACAATTTGAGCGGCTACAGAGCTGTGTGTCAGAACGGGCAGTGAGCAACACATGGGCCCCCCAGGGAACGGTCCTGTCCCCCTTCCTGTTTACCCTCTACACCACGGACTTCAGATATAACTCTGAAACATGCCACCTACAGAAGTTCTCGGATGACTCTGCTATTGTAGGGTGCATCAGGGGTGGGCAGGAGGAGGAGTACAGGAGCACAATCAATGACATTGTGGTGTGGTGGGAGCAGAACCACCTTCAGCTCAACATCAGCAAAACAAAGGAGATGGTGGTGGACTTCCGGAGAACCAAGGCCCAACTGACTGCAGTCCCTATACAGGGGAAGGATGTGGAAATGGTTGGGTCATACAAGTTCCTGGGAGTCCATATGGACAACAGGCTGGAATGGGCTGGTAACACCGGGGCTTTGTACAAAAAGGGCCATAGCCGACTCTACTGACTCTAAACTAGTACTATTTTTTTTGCAGTGGTGTGCTGGGGTGCCAACATAAAGGCCGATGATGGCCAGCGGCTATTAGACTATTTAATGCCTCACCGGGGTGCCGTGCCGTCGGCAACATAGACCTGGAACTGTTGGGGTGTTAGGACCTAGTTTAACAATTATGCATCCATCCGTGAGTAACTCTGGTCTGTAATCACTCATTCACTCATTCATGTACAGTTGTTATATCATATCACATGCAATATTGTAAGTAATTCTTGGACTGAACTTACGTAGTGATTCACTCTGGAATACATATTAGTATCCTGTCAGTATCTTTTTTCATTGCTTTTAGTATATGGAATGTGCAATACGTGCATTTATCTGTAATCAAACCCTGCACTAAGGACTGTATTTTAAGGGAATTATTATTATTACCCTAAATTATATCATACGCACATTTAGCTATTTAAGTATCTCTTTCTGTCATTTACCTGTACAGTTAATGTAACCATGCAAATATTCACTTACCTGTATATTTAACTGTACATTTACCTGTACAGTTAATTTAACCATGCAAAATAGTCACTTACCTGTTCATTTAACCAGACTGTATATTAAGTAAACTATTATTACCCTCACTAATATCTATCTATCTATCTATCTATCTATCTATCTATCTATCTATCTATCTATCTATCTATCTATCTATCTATCTATCTATCTATCTATCTATCTATCTATCTATCTATCTATCTATCTATCTATCTATCTATCTATCTATCTATCTATCTATCTATCTATCTATCTATCTATCTATCTATCTATCTATCTATCTATCTATCTATCTATCAATCAATGAGTGCCAGTTTGGAATCCTTTGTTATGGCCTCTAATGCAAGAGATATAAAGAACCACATTTTTGTCTTTTATATCACTTCAAGAGGCCTTAACAAAGGCTTCAAAACTGGCAGTGACTACAGGGCAAAACAGACCAAAGGACATGGCAAATACTGACCCATTAAAGGGATAGTTCACTCAAATTATAAAATTATATTATTTTCCAGTAGAAGGTATGACAGCAATTCATGCTTTGGTTTCCCTGGCAGTGGAAACACAGGAATTCTTTCCCTACCAACAACATTTTCCCACAGTGCACCATAATTCTGAGTATGATGCAGAATAATGCTTCACAGTACTTTAGTGTTGATATATGTACACATCTACCGTATAAATCACAATTTTCCATAACAGTGTAATATTCCATGTAATTTGTTTGTTAAATCATATAAATGTTGTACACAACTTGTTTGGTTTGTTCACTTCAGACCTTGATGTAACTCCATTCTATCACTCAAGAATTGTTCAAATAAAGTTGCCAGTTGCCCATCCCACAATGATGTGCGGTTACAGTAATGTACTGTACTTCCCTTTACACTCGTAGGAATTGGCCTGTATGGATAGGGATAGATTGAAAAGTTTCTTACAGAATAAATGTTTAAAGCAAATGCATAACCACAGTAGCAATTGAAAGGGAACAGTTGGGAGATTATGGTAAATTGATTAGACCAAAGGTGAGGACACAACAGTTCACCTGACTCAAGACTGAATCCAAACATTACACTGTTGTTTTTATGTGCATTTTACATTTACTGTACTTTTTTTTTTATTGTATAATACTGTCGAAACTAAATCTGAAAATACTCTGGATACATTCAGTAACATGATAAGACTATTCCTGGACAATGTGGGGTAGGTGCAACATAAGACAAAACAATGACAAGGGTTTGAGTGAGAGGTCTAACTGGAGTCTCCAAGTGGCCACACACCTCTCCAAACTTTTATGACTCAAAGAAGAGTCTTCAACTATTGGGTACTTTCACATTTAGATCTACCTTTCGAGAACTAGAGCAAGCACACTTGTATTGGTTTTGTTTGGAACACAGCCCTGCATCCCCACCAACACACAATTACTGTTGTTGTATAAGCAATCCTAAAAACGGTCCATTATAAATCGCAATCTGGGTCAGGTGGGCATGATTTGAAAGCTTCTTCTATTGGCAACATCACTAGCTAAGTTATACAATATGATCTTACAGTGTTAAGCTTTCACAGGGCATTTCAGAGAAACCAATCGTAATTTCAATGCGCACAGAAAGGAGTTATGAGTGCATTCAGGTGCATGTGCCACTGCACATTTTCTTTACAATAAACAATCATATGCTCATTCATGTCATATTGTAACTGTACATCTACCACAGTGATCATAAACGTTGACATTGTATGTGACATGACTTTTATGATTTGGAAATGTGAAGTGCACATTTGGACTTATTTGGTTTATTTATTATTCCTCAACGTCTCATCGTTACAAAATACATCATATAAACTTAATTTGCAGCAAAAACGTTTGCAAAAGTTGCCCAATTAGCATGAATGATGACGGCAACTTCGGAAAGTCAACGTCTTCAGACCCCTTGACTTTTTCCACATTTTGTTACATTACAGCCTTATTCTAAAAGTCAAGAGGTCTGAATTCTTTCCGAAGGCACTGTATGGGTAGGAGAGTAAATCTTTGGAACTGTTTACGGCTAAATTCACACAGAGTACATTGCCATTTAGAGCAATTTACTGTAAATAATTAATATGGTACTTTCCTGCTAGTTTTATTGAATAATACTGTCATAACATGTTACTGTGTAGGCCTACTTGTTTTTTTCTTGTTGACTGATCTATTGCCACTAGATGGAGACATTGTTACAGTAAAACAATTTGATCGCAGTTCTGTTGTAAACATCAAAGAGAGGCTTCACAGAAACATGTAAATTACAACGACTTCATATCTTTACATGGTCCATGCTTATTCAGTGGCCTTAATTAGATACATTCGACTGACAAATCCGTTTCAAATCAAGTTAGGCCACCTGCTAAATTGCACCTCATATCTTAGAAAATACTTTGGCTCAATATCATTTGGTGTGTGTGAGGAAAAGCAACTTTCATCAAACACGTTTTTTTTTTTGTTGAATTCGCAAGATATGTGCTGAGTAATGCCAAATGTTTTGCGCAGGCCTAGAGGAATCTTTCATGGGACAGTCGGTGGGAGAATCTGAGCGGCTGCCAGAACCAACCCAGCTTTTAGTTCAATGAAGCACGGCGAGGCATTTAACGGTGGCGGACCAAAAAACACGGCGTAAACACGTCTGTAAGGTATTTTTGTTTAAATGTTGTTATTATAAAATCTGACCAATATGAATACGTGGATATATTTGTGTTTGTACACTCGCAAAAATGCATTGAGTCGCTTTTGTTATCAATAATCTGATGCATTCAGTCAATAAATGGTGAACACTGCTTTATACGATTTGCCTGAGACTTACCCTACGTGTTAAAAAATACATTAGTTCTATAATATGGGTATAACTGTTTTGTTTCTCTCTCTCTCTCTCTGAATGTGTGTGTGTAAGCACTGTCTCATCAATGATAACTTATTATACATTTTCTCACCATATTCAGCTCCATTCCCTAGTGTTTGTTGGGTGGAGTTGGGGAGTAGGCTATGGCTATGGAGCAGGTGATGGTGCAGGTGATTGAGCGTGTGTTTGCCTCTGGAGTAGCTGCTCGTTTGAGGAGCCAGTGGGACCGCAATGAGGGCATCGGTCAGAATGACAAGGCCCTGAAGTTCTTAGGCCAGGACTTTGAGTGTCTCCGGGCCCACAGTCTGCAGAGCAGACGACTGTTTGAGGATGAGGCATTCCCTGCTCAGACCTCATCGCTGGGCTTCAAGGAGCTGGGGCCACGCTCTGCAAAGACACAGGGGGTTCGATGGATGCGTCCCACGGTGAGAGAGAGATACAGCACATCTACAGGTTACAGCTTTCTACGGCAGAGATGCTTCTATCCATCTTGATAAGTGTCTCACCCTTAGAAACTCTCTATGTTCCTCAGGAGTTCTGCTTGGACCCTCACTTCATCGTAGACGGAGCCACTCGTACAGACGTCTGCCAGGGAGCTCTGGGTGAGTTCAGATTGCCCACAATGTGCTCAACCTCTGCCCTACTGAGCTATGGAGCTGGGCTTTGGGACACCTATGTGCAATGGTGACGAAAGGAAATGAACTGATAGATAAACCGATAGACGGAGACTTACATAATGACAATACTCCTACTTTTCTCAAAGTTTAGTTTTCTCAAACCATGATTTCATCATCATAGCTAAGTCATGTGGTATATTTTGTGTGCCAGGTGACTGTTGGCTGCTGGCAGCCATTGCTTCACTCACACTGAATGAGACTCTACTACATCGGGTGGTGCCCCATGGGCAGAGCTTCCACCAACAGTATGCTGGGATCTTTCACTTCCAGGTACTTCTACACTTCACCACCTTCCCCCGTACCACTCCTATCAGTCTTTACCACTCTTACCCATCTATAAATGTCCTAACCTATCCAGAGCTACTCCTGTTTTCCCACATATTGAAATCTTTGAACCATCTCCAGCTCAATATCCTGTTTGTCTGCTGTGGCTTCATGCCCTTTATTTCAGTAGACTCTACACCCAAATGCACAGACCTTTACAATACACTTGCTACCGTAACTGATCTGACCCACCCTAAATTCCCCGCTACCCAGCACAGTGTTGGAGTGCCACTGCCCCACAACCCCCAACTCCTCCAGTCAGTCCTGTCCCCACAGGCTGCATGCATGCTGCTATATTTACTGCCAGTATTTATAGGTGGACGTAAACAGTGTGTCGCTCAGAACAGAACAGCAGGGCAGGGCTGCACCAGCACCCTGCTGCCAGATTCCTACAGGGAGCACCAGGCCAGCGCAGCAGCCCAACGGCCACCCAGAGAGAGGGGCAAGGGATAAAGATCTGGGGCACTCCCTTAGCATCAGAGGCAGTGCACTCATAACTGAAAGACCACAGCGGTTGTTTTATCTCTTTGGTTTTGGACAAACACTCTGGGGAGTCGGCTGAACTGCAGTTGTCTTGTTGCAAAGATGCAGAAAGGTCTGAAGCAGAGTCTCTCCCAGCAATGAATGCAGAATAATGAACACAACAATCCTTGAATCACAGAAGTTGTACATTACTGCATTTGTATGGTGTGTATACCAAAGACTATTTTGGAAGCAGTTTTGCTCGTCTCCCTTGTTGTGTACCTGGTGTGTAGTTCTGGCAGTTTGGGGAGTGGGTGGACGTGGTGATTGATGACAGGCTGCCAGTGAAGGATGGGAAGCTGCTGTTCCTTCACTCAGCAGAGGGGGCTGAGTTCTGGAGCGCCCTGCTGGAGAAGGCCTACGCAAAGTAAGGACAATGGATGGCGAGAGAAAGGCAGTTTACTGTACAGACACAACATAACAAATTGTTATAACAGAACTGTATGGCTGCTACTTTTTACAGGCTCAACGGCTGTTACGAGGCCCTCTCAGGGGGCAGTACATCGGAGGGATTTGAGGACTTCACAGGGGGCGTGACAGAGATGTTTGAGCTGAAGAAGGCCCCTCCAGACCTGTTCAGCATAATCAGTAGAGCAGTGGAGAGAGGATCCCTGCTGGGATGCTCCATAGATGTTAGCAATACACACCACACAAGCATGCACGCACATACACACAGTCTTGTATAACTAACCTTGTGGGGACACAAAATTCAGTCCCATTCAAAATCCTATTTTCCCTAAACCTAACCATAACTTTAACCCTCACCTTAACCCAAAAACCTAACCTTAAACCTAGCTCCTAACCCTAAAACGAACCTTAGGTCCTAACCCTAAAACTAGCCCTAGCTTTTAACCCTAATGCTAATTCTAACCTTACATTTTTTTTATTTCACCTTTATTTAACCAGGTAGGCCAGTTGAGAACAAGTTCTCATTTACCACTGGGACCTGGCCAAGACAAAGCAAAGCAGCGAGACAAAAAACAACACAGAGTTACACATGAGAATAAACAAACGTACAGTCAATAACACAATAGAGAATCTATATACAGAGTGTGTAAATGTAGTGCAAAATGAAGTAAGGTTAGGAAGGTAGGACAATAAATAGGCCATAGTGGCGAAATAAATTACAAATTAGCATTAACACTGGACTGATAGATGTGCAAATAGAATTTGACCTTCAGAAGATTAACAAAATGTCCCCTGTTGGTCAAATTTGGTCAAATTTGTGTTTGACTTCTGATCCCCACAAGTATAGTTAAAACACATTCACATACATAAACAAGAAACTACTTGTTTGTGCGATATACACTACCGTTCAAAAGTTTGGGGTCACTTAGAAATGTCTTTGTTTTTGAAAGAAAAGCTATTTTTTGTCCATTAAAATAACATCAAATTGATCAGAAATACAGTGTAGACATTGTTGATGTTGTAAATGATTATTGTAGCTGGAAACGGCAGATTTTTTATGGAATATCTACTTAGGCGTAGAGGCCCATTATCAGCAACCATCACTCCTGTGTTCCAATGGCACGTTGTGTTAGCTAATCAAAGTTTATCATTTTAAAAGGCTAATTGATCATTAGAAAACCCTTTAGCTGAAAACTGTTGTGCTGATTAAAGAAGCAATAAAACTGGCCTTTAGACTAGTTGAGTATCTGGAGCATCAGCATTTATGGGTTCGATTACAGGCTCAGAATGGCCAGAAACAAATAACTTTCTTCTGAAACTCGTCCGTCTATCTGAGAAATGAAGGCTATTCCATGCGAGAAATTGCCATGAAACCGGCTCTAACCAGAACAGAAAGAGGAGTGGGAGGCCCCGGTGCACGACTTCGCAAGAGGACAAGTACATTAGAGTGTCTAGTTTGAGAAACAGACGCCTCACAAGTCCTCAACTGGCAGCTTCATTAAGTAGTACCCGCAAAACACCAGTCTCAACGTCAACAGAGAAGAGGCAACTCCGGGATGCTGGCCTTCTAAGCAGAGTTGGGCAAAAGAACACAGACACTGAAGAGAGTAAGATTGGAAGAAAGTGTTATTGGCAGACAAATCTAAGTTTGAGGTGTTCGGATCACAAAGAAGAACATTTGTGAGACGCAGACCAAATTAAAAGATGCTGGAGGAGTGCTTGACGCCATCTGTCAAGCATGGTGGAGGCAATGTGATGGTCTGGGGGTGCTTTGGTGGTGGTAAAGTGGGAGATTTGTGCAGGGTAAAAGGGATCTTGAAGAAGGAAGGCTATCACTCCATTTTGCAACGCCATGCCATACCCTGTGGACGGCGCTTAATTGGAGCCAATTTCCTCCTACAACAGGACAATGACCCAAAGCACAGCTCCAAACTATGCAAGAACTATTTAGGGAAGAAGCAGTCAGCGAAGTGGCCAGCACAGTCACCGGATCTCAACCCTATTGAGCTGTTGTGGGAGCAGTTTGACCGTATGGTACGTAAGAAGTGCCCATCAAGCCAATCCAACTTCTGGGAGGTGCTTCAGGAAGCATGGGGTGAAATCTCTTCAGATTACCTCAACAAATTGACAACTAGAATGCCAAAGGTCTGCAAGGCTGTAATTGCTGCAAATGGAGGATTATTTGACGGACACAATTATTATTTAAATGAAAAATCATTGTTTATAACCTTGTCAACGTCTTGACTATATTTCCTATTCGTTTTGCAACTCATTTCATGTATGTTTTCATGGAAAACAAGGACATTTCTAAGTGACCCCAAACTTTTGAACAGTATTTTATTTTAAAAAATGTACAAAATAATTGTAATTCTCTCAGATCTCCGGTGTTTTCGAGATGGAGGCGATGACATTCAAGAAGCTGGTGAAAGGCCATGCCTACTCTGTGACAGGTGTGGAGGAGGTGAGTGAATGACCTGGCTAATGGACGTTTTGATAAACAATACACATATAGTTTTGTCACAGACAGCACCTCATGCTTATTGGCTAGGTGGAGTTTAAAGGAAGTCCCACCAAGCTCCTGCGGATCAGGAACCCCTGGGGAGAGATGGAGTGGACCGGAGCCTGGAGTGACAAGTGAGAGAAGAGGGGGAGGGAGAGATGGGGGGGGGGGGGGGGGAGGAATGAGGTGGAGGAAAATTGGGTAAGAGTTAGTTCAAGAAAAGTTCAGTCTTGAGTCAACTTGGGCTGGTGATATGTTTTTTAACAGTCTTTCTTTGTGGTTTCAGTTCAAGAGAGTGGGCTGGAGTTGACCCATCGGTCAGAGCTAGATTGTACAACCGTAGCGAAGATGGAGAGTTCTGGTAAGTAGTTTGTCAAGAGTTTTAGAATGTTTTATATTTTTAGGGTATTGTATTGCCATATACAAATATCCTAACACAATATTAAGCTAATAGTACCCTCAAGACCAGTCTCACTGCCTCCCCCATAAACCCTCCCACTCAGGATGTCATTCCGTGACTTCCTGCGTGAGTTCAGCCGTTTGGAGATCTGTAATCTGACAGCAGATGCCCTGCAGGCCAGCCAGGTGAAGACGTGGAGCTCAGCACTCTACCCTGGAGAGTGGAGGAGAGGCAGCACTGCAGGGGGCTGCAGGAACTACCCAGGTACATTAGGATACTGAATTGAGAGAGAAGGGGGACAGGGAGTAATAGATTTGTTTTTTTATGTTTTCCCATCTTCTCTACAGCAACGTTCTGGCTCAACCCTCAGTTCAAAGTGGCCCTTCAGCACCCAGACACAGATGGCCAATCAGGTTGCAGCTTCCTGGTGGCGCTGATGCAGAAGGATCGTCGTCGGCAACGGCGTGAGGGGAAAGACATGGAGACCATTGGATTCGCCATATATGAGGCAAGATATTTACTTCAGTAATTATTTTTATATGGTAACAGTCAAGTTAAGAATCTGTAAGAATGATGTGACTTAAATTCCTTTCTATCTATCTTCTAGGTTCCAGAAGAGGTATGACACATTCTGGAAATGCTAGGAGTCCATCTCTGCATGACACCATAACAGCAATCTCTACCCGCAAATATTGGTCCTCTCCTTTCTGTACCGCATATCTCCTGCTCACCTTTCCTCTCCTCCTCTCTCCTGGACAGTTTACAGGTCGGGCCGGGGTGCATCTGAAGAGGGACTTCTTCCTGACCCATGGCTCCAGTGCCCGGTCAGAGCTCTTCATCAACCTGAGAGAGGTCAGCACCCGCTTCTGCTTGCCCCAGGGAGAGTACATCATCGTCCCCTCCACCTTCGAGCCCCAGAAGGACGGAGACTTTGTGCTCAGGGTGTTCTCTGAAAAGCCAGCCGACTCCCAGTGAGTGAAGGGTGGTGGGGTGGGGTGGGTAGGACAAAGGGGATAGGGAGACATGTGAAAAGCTTAAGCCAATTAAACTGGCTAAAGACTTGCTCCTCTCCTAACAGGGAATTGGATGATGACATCACTGCTGATCTGCCTGAGGAGGTGAGAAAAAAACTAATTCTAACCAAGATGAATCTGTTGACTAATCAGCATACCGCAGATGTACAGATGAGAGAAAAGCCAAATTGTCTGTGTGTGTCTGCTGCAGGTAGAGCTGGACGAGAGCCAGATTGACGCAGGCTTCAAGGGTCTCTTCAGACAACTGGCTGGAGCGGTGAGAGAAACTACATTTTTGGCAGGATCCATGGTACTTGTAGTCCTTTCTTACTTTTATTTTATTCTCACAGGAAACGGAGATCAGTTCCTCCAAGCTTCAGACCATCCTAAACAGAATCATCAGCAAGCGTGAGTCTGTCATACTTGCATCTCTTTTGGTTAAAGGGAAAAGGCAGTGTGTTGTAAGACTTGTATGGTGTGTTCACTGTCACAGATAAGGACCTGAAGACAGACGGCTTCGGGAAGGAGGCGTGCCGTTGCATGATAACGCTCATGGATGTATCCTTAATTACGTCTTTATACCCACCCTGATGTGTGTCTATCAACCATAACTGTGCTTCCTCTTTATTGCTCAGTCTGTCCTTGACATTGTTTTGATAGACCACCGGCACCGGGAAGCTGGGCTTGACAGAGTTCCATGTGCTGTGGGAGAAGATCAAACGGTACCTGGTGAGTCAAACATGTCCCAACTCCTCTAAAAAGACCTCAGAAGCTTTCAAGCTATTGTTGGGGATGATTTCCACACTATGCTTGCTGTTGCCAACCTTTGTAAATAACCTCTCTCCACTCTTCTCCACCACGTCAGACTGTGTTAATAACCACTCTCCTTCACCTCCACCAAGTCAGACTGTGTTAATAACCACTCTCCTTCACCTCCACCACGTCAGACTGTGTTAATAACCGCTCTCCCTCTCCTCCACCACGTCAGACTGTGTTAATAACCGCTCTCCCTCTCCTCCACCACGTCAGACTGTGTTAATAACCGCTCTCCCTCTCCTCCACCACGTCAGACTGTGTTAATAACCGCTCTCCCTCTCCTCCACCACGTCAGACTGTATTAATAATCTATCTCCACTCCTTTCTCCCTCACCTCCACCACGTCAGACTGTGTTAATAACCGCTCTCCCTCTCCTCCACCACGTCAGACTGTGTTAATAACCGCTCTCCCTCTCCTCCACCACGTCAGACTGTGTTAATAACCGCTCTCCCTCTCCTCCACCAAGTAAGACTGTATTAATAATCTATCTCCACTCCTTTCTCCCTCACCTCCACCACGTCAGACTGTGTTAATAACCGCTCTCCCTCACCTCCACCACGTCAGACTGTGTTAATAACCGCTCTCCCTCTCCTCCACCACGTCAGACTGTGTTAATAACCGCTCTCCCTCTCCTCCACCACGTCAGACTGTGTTAATAACCGCTCTCCCTCTCCTCCACCAAGTAAGACTGTATTAATAATATACCTCCACTCCTTTCTCCCTCACCTCCACCACGTCAGACTGTGTTAATAATCGCTCTCCCTCTCCTCCACCATGTCAGACTGTGTTTAGGAAGTTTGACCTGGATAAATCTGGCACCATGAGCTCCTATGAAATGCGGATGGCACTGGAATCAGCTGGTACTGTTTTATTACTGCTCTAGTAGCATCCTCACAAAATGTATAAAACACAATAATATAATGCTTTTATTGTGAATGCAGTCTCCTCTAACATGAGAACATTGTCTTTAAATTATGATCAAACTGTAATGTTTAATGCCCTTTTGGGTGCACAATAACATGACCAGCTCTGCCCCTAGTCACTTTATCCAAAAGGAGACCAGCCTCTATCTAGTACTACCATGACAAGCTACCTGTTTGTGTAAGCAGGCAAAAAGCCTCAAATAGTTTAGCTGATTAGACCAGTTGTCTAGGTGAGATATCATAAGAGCTGTGTTTGATGTGCTGTTCACCCACTCTCCCTTTCTCTACGTCAGGCTTCAAGTTGACCAACCACTTGTTCCAACTCATCATCCTGCGCTATGCAAAGGAAGACCTGAACGTGGACTTTGATAACTTTGTCAACTGTCTCATCCGCCTGGAGACCATGTTCAGTAAGTTGACTTCATCTCGAATACAGCACTGATACCTGGGATAATGCTACGGTCAGTAGAGATCAGAACAAATGGATTCATTAACCTCTCTCTGTTCACCATTCTAGAGACCTTTAAAGAAATGGACACTGATGCAGATGGGGTGGTGTCCTTCAGCTTCTTCCAGGTATGTCACCACCATCAGAAACACTGTGTGTTTTTGAGCACAGACAACAGTTCCTTTCTCTATCAATGTTTTGGTGGTGTCAGTGAAGTGTGACTACTGTTAAACGTGTGTTATGAGGTGTTGGTAAAGCCTTGGCTCTCTCTCCTCTAGTGGATCTCCCTCACCATGTTTGCCTAGACAGATGGATGGCTCTGGCCTGCTACTGCTTGTGTTTGTGGCGTCACTCCAACTATGCATCACAACGGCTATAGAATATTGTCTTAAATGTGACTAGTTGTGGTTCTCATGCTGGTAGGAGGAGAAAACAAATGCTTTTAAAAGGTTGCCTGACTTTTTCATTTGATAAAAAAAACAAAAACAGTGATCACTGATTTTTATTTTGTTTTTTTAAACAAGTTGTTGGATTTATATTCTGACAGAAGTCAATGTAAAGCCTTAGTTTGAGGAGAATAAAAAACATTCTAACCTCTGACAAAAATGCCTTGAAATGTGGAGTGAAAAATAGGGAAAATAAAACAGACATTTAAAGTGTTTGAAAAGCCAACTCTTTCTGGATACCTCTGCACTTCTCAGGAATGTATGGATTTTTGTTATCTTTCATTTTTGAAAATAAAGTGCAATGAAAACATCTGAACATGTAACCATTATCCTCTGTCATAATCTGAACAATTATTTAACAAACTTTAAAGAGCAATAAATAATGCTGATTTATATATAAATATAATGACTTTATACACTTGTATTCAAAACGACCATAATTGTCCTGACATCTCTATCCACCAACACACAGCTTACCATTTCAATTACGTTCGGATTTTAAATCCTGTGATTCAATCCTAAACCCATTTCTCTCTATGGAGTTCCCTCTAAGGACAAATAGCCCTACTTCTTGTCCTACCGTACTTATGCTACACATGGCTTTTAACAACCTCTGGGGCCAACACAAGCTGCTCCTGTTAACGTCCCAGTCAACTTGAGTCAGCCCTGCCACTAGAGGGCGCTAGAAGCACAGGGTGCGAGCAGGGGCCAGCCCAGGGCCTGAAGATGCTGGTCGCTCTCTCTCAGTTGAGCGGCAGTCCCTCACTGACAGGCATGTTGATATGGGCAGTCAGCAGCGGTGCACTCTTGCCCTCTCGCAGCACAAACACCTGTAATTACACAACGTGTGTCAACAACAGCTTACCTTCTACTCTCACATAGGTTTTATGTTCAAGGAGGCACTGAAATGGCTACGCAGTGAAGTTCCCTAATGGGAAAATAGAGTAACAAAAGAAATAAAATGCGTACTTTGATGATGTCAGAGATTCCTTTATCACTCAGGCACTCCACAAATGTGTCAATAGGGTAGTTGAGCCCAGGAACCAGTAGGGGGATCTGTGGAGAGAGTGAACACATTCAATAATATTCAGGCTATTAGCCAAAGTGAGAAAAAAAAATCATAAACTACCCACGTTAGTTAGGTGTACAGTAAATGTCACTTGTCATCTGATGATACATGATGGATTAAAAAGGAAGGTCACCTTGAAGAAGGCTGTCCTCATGCTGTACAGGCTCTCGTCATACAGAAAGCTGATGGCCAAGTTCATGACAGGACGGCATGCAGCTGTGTTCTGGATGTTCAGAGTTAGCTTGAAGGACGGGCCCAGGCCCTGCACCTAAACACCGACAGGAAGAGAGCGACTCAGCCAGGAGTTCTGACAGTGTGCTAAACCATCGCTGTGATTCAACTAGACTAGGGCTGTTGAGGTGACCGTATTACTGCCACACTAGCAGTCACGATTCATGAAGGCAGTCAAACTCCAGGTGATCGTTTAGTCACGGTAATTGTCCCTTTGGAAGACCCATTTGCGACCAAGCTTTAACTTCCTGACTGATGTCGCTTCAATATATCCACATAATTTTCCTTCCTCACGATGCTATCTATTTTGTGAAGTGCACCAGTCTCTCCTGCAGCAAAGTACCCCCACAACATGATGCTGCCACCCCCGTGCTTCACGGTTGGGATGGTGTTCTTCAGCTTGCAAGCTTCCCCCTTTTTCCTCCAAACATAACGATGGTCATTATGGACCAGAGGACATTTCTCAAAAACGTACGGCCTTTGTCCCCATGTGCAGTTGCAAACCGTAGTCTGGCTTTTTTATGGCGGTTTTGGAGCAGTGGCTTCTTCCTTGCTGAGCGGCCTTTCAGGTTATGTCGATATAGGACTTGTTTTACTGTGGATATAGATACTTTTGTACCCGTTTCCTCCAGCAGCTTCACAAGGTCTTTTGCGGTTGTTCTGGGATTGATTTGCACTTTTCGCACCAAAGTACGCTCATCTCTAGGAGACAGAACGCGTACCCTTCCTGAGCGGTATGACGGCTGCGAAGTCCCATGGTGTTTATACTTGCATACTATTGTTTGTACAGATGAACGTGGTACCTTCAGGCGTTTGGAAATTGCTCCCAAGGATGAACCAAGTTTTTTTCTGAGGTCTTGGCTGATTTCTTTTTTTATTTTCCCATGATGTCGAGCAAAGAGGCCTTGAAATACATCCACAGGTACAACTCCAATTGACTCAAATTATGTCAATTAGCCTATCAGGAGTTTCTACAGCCATGACATCATTTTCTGGAATTTTCCAAGCTGTTTAAAGGCACAGTCAACTTAGTGTATGTAAACTTGGACCCACTGGAATTGTGATATAGTGAATTATAAGTGAAATAATAAGAATGACTTGTGTCATGCACAAAGTAGATGTCCTAACCAACTTGCTAAAACTATAGTTTGTTAACATAATCTGTGGAGTGGTTGAAAACTGTATAGCCTACTACCATGTACGCATTGCTGCGCTTATAATGTGAAAAAATAGCCTAATAGTTTATCAACAATTTAGGCTAAAGATTCTGATCTAGCCACAGTGTAAAAACTGTCCCAGACTACAACTGTCCCAGACTATGTTTGGAATATTTATTTATCGCACAGAATAGAATATGAGGATAGTAGATTGACATAGGCTAGTGCTTTTGCTGTTCATTAGGCAAACTCTTGTTTGCTGACTGTGGATGTGGACAGTTCTTCCAATTATCAAGTGCTTGTCAAATTGTGAGTTAGTGACTAATGAAGTGTGTACAGCCTGGGCAAAAAATAAAGCAGAGCTCATGCCTTTCAAGCTACTTTTTTTCAAATCATCATTAGAGTCGCATCATGCAGCCTTACAATGTATTAAAAATAAAAACATATAGTTCAACGTTTGTAGAACAACTAAAATTACATGAATAACTCTAAATTAAGCATATAGGAATACCTGTTCCTTTGTTAACCGCTCAACACAGAATAGCTACATGTTAACACTCCCTCAAATCGTTTGGAGAAAACATCCTTTCTATTTTATTCAGCTTTGTTCAATTGTATTCTTCATACTATAAAATAATGCCACGGAATTCTAAGCAAATCTTGTCTGCTAAATGAACTAGTGAAGCCCACAGCCAATTGGCAGAGCCACATCAGGACCTAACATAATGACAACTCAGAGTATGCTATTCTGTTCTTCTGAAATAGACTACATTTTCCTCATATCATGCTTCTTAGACCTGTCTAAAATAAATAATGGATTTATTGTGAAGGTGTAGGCTATATTACATGGATTTATTAGACTTTTTTAAATGTAGATGTTCCAAAAGGTCAGAATCAGTGGCTTGTAGGCTATGTGTGGAAGCCAGAAGACGCTAAATGTGTTTATGTTAATTAACGGTAAATTACCGTGAGACTGACAGTTATCTGCTTGACAATCAACGGCTGACGAAATGTTGTGACCGCCACAGCCCTACTAGAGACACTGACATTCCCTCAGACTCACCACTGCGTTCATCTTGAGAGGCTCAGATAGGCTGGAGGACATGGGTGTAAGGCTGGACTCCAGGGCTTTAACGTAGGCCCTCGCTGCAGCCAGACGCAGACGACTCAGGTCCATCTGGAAGGCCCTGTGCATTGCTGGAAAACACATGGCCCAAACGGAACATGAAAAAAATTTGACCCACAAACCCAAGACCCCACTGGCCAGGCTAGACTACAGTTCTGGTTGGACATACGTACACACAGCATTCTCCCGTTCCCTCATGGTTTGGTCCACGTACAGCTTGGTCTTCTTGGGAATATTGAGACGGATGCTTTGTGCCAGAGGGGGGCCTGGGGCAGAGTCCCGATCATCAAACACAGCTGTCCTCTTCAGGATCTTTACAATCAGACCTCCTCCTAGAAAACACAGGGACACACACTGAAATGAGGAAGGGGGCTTCATTTCATAATCTGTACTACGCATCCTAGACTAGAGCACCCTCTTTTAAACAAGACTTCAGATTTCCAAGTTTTCACCACCATCCTAAGTGAACACGTGATATGTACCTTTGGTGGTCATTATCAGGGTCCCGTCTTCTCGTCCATATCTCCCAAAGCAAATGCTGGTCACTACATCCTGGAACACAGAGGACTGACAGTCAGAACTGATCATGACAGTTGGGTACAAACCTAATTGTTTTTTGTTTTTGTGTGTCAAGTCCAGATAAAACTATAACAAGCAGGAAATAAGCATGGAAATCTGATTCTAAAGAGTCTGTTTCATCAGAATCAAGTAGCTACTAACCTATTGGTAAGCTATTGGCCTGTCTAGCCATGGCGTCTTACCGGAGTCTTGATGGTGCTGATAAGGTTTTTGTCCCTGTAGAGGTGGACCTCACAGTTAGCCAAGCCCACTAACACTGCCTGGAAGCCCCTGGTAGGGAGATCCAGCACACCCATGGTAGTGACAGGGGCAGGCAGGCAGGCCGTCCACAGCTTCTTCCCCTGGACACAGAGGACAGGACACACACACACACACACACACACACACACACACACACTAAGGCCTCTTCCAACTATTTTTGTATAGATTTTTTACATTTAACCTCTTATTTACAATGGCGGCCTACCCCGGCCAAACCGGGACGATGCTTGGCCAATTGTGCGCCGCCCTATGGGACTCATAAATATTATCACGGTCGGATGTGATACAGCCTGCATTCGAACCAGGGTCTGAGATGCAGTGCCTTGACCACTGTGCCACTCGGGAGCCCAATCACGTCACATAGCAGCTTCTACTGAATTGACAGAGTGTAGGT
Organism: Thymallus thymallus; assembly: GCA_023634145.1. Lineage (NCBI taxonomy): Eukaryota > Metazoa > Chordata > Actinopteri > Salmoniformes > Salmonidae > Thymallus > Thymallus thymallus. The sequence goes on from CM042404.1 coordinate 7,075,565, forward strand.
GAGAGAGGGTGCTACCCACCTTCTGTGTGAAGCCCTGCAGGGTCTCCTGGGCACAGCCCACCACCACACTCTTCCCCATCCTCACCAGCCCCACAGGGTGAGAAGACAGCTCAATACAGTACTTGGGCTTGGGGGAATCCCTGCAAAGACAGAGCACAACAAAATGACATCCAGCTATTCCCTCTGCACCCTCCGAAAATAAACATTGGCTGACAGTAATACACTCGGGACAGATTTAATACTTTTAAAAGGGTCAGCCATAGGACAGGGGACGTTCTTACGGCAGGTCAATGTGCGACTTCAGCTTTCAAACCAAGACATTTTCCCGACGGTATCAAAGCCGAAAACTTTTATTTCTCCGAACCGACCTAGTCATGATTGCGGTAAAGTTGTGATTACGGCTTAGTAATGCCGAGGCGGCATTGGCATGCACTCTTGAGCTCTTGATGGTTGCTAGGAAGCGCCCTGTTACTTCTATCCTGGCAGATTTAAACTTTGCGAGGTATGTCTCTTCACCCATCTCTTCGGATTACCCACCACATGAACAAGTGTGGGGACTCTTGATAAATCAATGTCGGATTTTTCTTTTTTACTGAACCTCAGTTTGGATATTGGTTAGGCTACAATTAGACTGTTGAAATGTTAGCTAAGTTGAGGTGAGTGCTGCTGTTGATCATCTTGTCTAGTTGGATCATTTGTTAACACTGATCAGAACATTTTGCCAGCATGTTACTGTACGTAGTTTAATTAACCAGTGGATTATTTAGCTCTTCACTTGCAAAAATCAAGTGTAGGCCTATTGTTTTGCTCAATGGCGTGTAGGCAACTCCAAACGTCCGCGGAGGTTGTGAATATGAACACGAGACTCACATGCTTTTGAAAATATAGATTACTATTATTTTCTATCGGTATCATGATGAAGATACTCAACAAAATAAAAAATTGCCCTGTGCTACAGACGGCTATATCATTCCGCTAATACTGGACTAGTAAAGGCCCAGTGCACTACTTTTGTGAGAATTTTTAAAAAATAAAAAATTATATGTTTCAAAAAGATTATTATTACATTTCGTATATATATATATATATATATTTTTCTCCAGATTTTCAGGCACACCTACTTCCCGCGGCTATGCTCCCACTCCTAAACTTGCTGGCATGTGCACAGGGGATATAAAAGGCTTATGCCGGCAAGAATGTGGTAAAATGGGACTGTATGACTTGGGTTAAAACAAAACATTGGCAGATTTATTTTTACAGGCAACACACCGTAAAGTCTGTCTGTAAAGGGTAATAAAGGTTGGTGGTTGCCATACCTACGGAGGATGTAGATATTCCCATTGCGACAGGCCACAGTGATCCGGAACTCCACATCAAACTGACCAGTCACATCCATTTGAGTGGGAGCACTGGGGAGGGACATCTGTGGCAACAAGAACAGAGGGAATGGGGAGAGTAAACCATATGAATTCAACAACAACAAAATGTTTTAACCTTTATGTATCCAGGTTAGTCTCATTAAAATCTGCGCATGGAATTGAAGCAAAAGCCCCTCTTACACTAGCCACTGTCATGCTCTTCCTCCCAGATCACATCTAACCAATGATTGATCTGTCACTGTAAATTCCTCTATGTATTGAACAGACCTTGGAGAGGATGGTGAAGGCCTCAGGGTCCAGGATATAGACATCTTTACTCTCAGTGCCAATAACCAGACAGCTGACTGCATCCTCATCAGCCATGTTCTTCTTCAGGGTGCCGATGCACGTAATAACAGTCTAAGAGCACATACAAACAGTTGACTGTAAGTGTGTGTGTGTGTGTCACATTGCTCAAGTCAATCACTGCAGTGAGGAAGTCTACCTGTCTTCGTATTGGCTGCGCCTTATGAAGGTTCACAAAAGCCTCCATGTCTTGTGGGTCCAACATGAGGAACCTTGACAAATAGAAGGGATCAATGGTGATATGAAACTTCAGTCTGATCCAGTATCAAAGACACTTCACTCACACAAACAGCCGGAGTTACTTATCCAACTGAGTTGTTACCTCAAAGATCTGACGGAGAGTGGAACATCAGCTTTGTCTCTAGAAGGCATGAAAGTAGTACTAATTAATCCATGATCATAATGCCATTTTGTCAGTGTACTTTGGATGTGTCACAGAGTAACCAGTGATTATCATACAGTCTTTTGAATGGTTTCATATATATTGGTCAGATAATCAAGCATAGGCCAAGGCAATTCAATAAAATAACTATTAGCAGAAACTTACCGGATGCCCTCCAACATTTCCTTCAAGCTCAATGGGTCAATCATGTCCTTAAGAAAATAGAAGGGTTAGTACAGCAGGCCAATCAAAAGAGAACTATGGTGCTCTCCCAGAAGCTTGGCTGGTGCGTAAATCCCGCCAATTCAGAAAAACAAAATGGTGGAATGTTGCATAAAGTACAGCAGGCAAAAACATCTAAAAAGTTGTTGCTCTAACAGAGTGAAGAGGGAAATTATAATACAATTTGTATTATTTTGTTTGCTGAAATCTCCACTCACCTCCTTTGCCTGGTTCCATACGTCCTGTTCCAGGGCATTGACCTCTAATGGAGGGAGAGTGAACTTGAAGTAGGGACGCAGGTTTTTATAGACATAGATGAAGGGGCCGGAAGCCACAGCGATGGCAGGCGTGCGTGGCTCATGCTGGTCCATGAGGAAAGAAACCAAGCCAGTGGGCAGGTCAAGCAACGTGTTCTCACTCATTAGGCCAGTTCCACGGAACACCTTCAGCTTCATGTTGCATGAACCAGTTCCCAGGTCCCCCACCACCAACTAAAACAGGAAGAAGGAGAATGTTCATCTTGTACACAGAAATCACAGATAGATAGATAGATAGATAGATAGATAGATAGATAGATAGATAGATAGATAGATAGATAGATAGATAGATAGATAGATAGATAGATAGATAGGTACTTTATTGATCCCCCGGGGGGGAAATTTCATTATCAAGCAGCTACAACAAAAACACAGGGCAGGTGCAAAATGCCACAACGAAAGTACACAAAAGACAGATACACGGTACATGATACATAGAGCGGCAGTATGAAAAAGTATAGAAATACAGGATATCTGGAGTGCAAAAAAAAAGCTATAAAAGGACATTGCGTAGTATGAGTGGTTGGCTGAATATGTACACTATACATTGGTGGATGTTGGATGGTTAACTATACTATACAGGTTGATGGCAGAGAAATACTTCAGTAGCTAATGCGTATGATATGAGCGAGGGTAATAATAGTTTACTTAATAGACAGAATGGGTAAATGAACAGGTAAGTGAAAATTTTGCATGGTTAAATTAGCTGTACAGTTAGGTATACCGTTATATTTACAGATAAGTGAATACTTGCATGTTTACACAAACTGTACAGGTAAATGACAGGAAGAGATACTTTAATAGCTAAATGTGTGTATGATATCATTGGGGTAATAATAGTAATTCCCTTAAAATACAGTCCTTAGTGCGCAGGGTTTAATTACAGACAACTGCACTTATTGCACATTTGATATACTAAAAGCAATGACACATTTGATATACTAAAAGCAATGAAGGCACACCAATCAAAGGCCACACCAATCAAAGGCCACATGTACACACACCCACAGAACATAATGAGAGTAAACCAAAAATCATGCACAAAGAGCTTCTTCCTATGAGAAAAGGAATTAGAGGCTGATTAAGAAATCGCTGACAGCAAGCATAGCAACATTATTCTTACCTTATTCTCACCATCCCCATGCAGGTCTGCAAGAGCTGTATATGAAATACATAGGCCCGGGTAAATTCATTGTCTGAGGAAATAGCTGTTTTTTTTAATAGACATTAATAAATATCTGTGCACAGATAAGTTATATAGTGTCAAAATTATAGCAAATGTACATTTAACAAGGCTACATTTAACAAGGGCAGTGACAGAAATTAGAGGTAGCTAAGGACCGGTGAAATCTTACCGATGCAAGATGAAAAAGTATAGAGATTTGCCACTGGATCGTAGTACGCATCTAACCACTTACTGGTCTCAGAGCTGTAAAGAGACAGAGTACCGTTATGGTTTCGAAGCAAGGCAACATGTTTTACTCCATAATTTAGCAAGCATAGACATAACGTTTGACAGCTACAGTAGCTAACGTGGCTAGTGTTGCTAGGCTTTATGTAGAAAATCGGTCAAATAGGTAACTTACCCACTGGGAACAGACGTCATTTCAACGTCTAACAGTGTTGATTTACATTTGGTTGAATTGTCAACTAACGCGAATTCAACAAAACATTTTTCAACAAAATAGGATTTAGGTAAAAGTTGGGAGAAAAAAATACGAAATTCCCTTAAATATACTACGCAAATCCAATCCGTTTTCTACGTTAATGCGATTAGCTAGCTAGTGATAGCAAAGTTGGCTTGCTTGAGTTCTGGCTAACGTTAGCTTGCTAGACGTAGCTAACTAACGTTAACGTAACGTTAGCTGAAATGTTTGCGTTACTGTAGCTAGCGTAACTTACTTTTCTTTCATCTGTGAGACTGAAGACATGACCAATATGATATTCCTCAATTAATTAATGTTTTGCTACAGTGAGGTAGCTAGCTGGCTAACGCGTTAGATTGCCTGCTTGTTTACGTTAGCATTAATCCTCAGATCGGCTTTCCCGTTTCTATGGCAGCAAGGAAGGAGCAACGGAGAAAACATTCCTCAACAAATTCCTCAATAAATAGTTCCGCTTATTAAATGGCTACTATGATATCTCGGTCTTTGATCCTACACACTGAGTGCACAAAACATTAGGAACACCTGCTCTTTCCATGACAAACTGACCAGGGGAAAGCTATGATCCTTTATTGATGTCACTTGTTAAATCCTTTTCAATCAGTGTAGATGAAGGGGAGGAGACAGGTTAAATAATGTTTTTTTAAGCCTTTAGGCATTTGAGACATGGATTGTCTATGTGTGCCATTCAGAGGGTGAATGGGCAAGCCAAAATATTTAAGTACCTTTGAACGGGATGTGGTAGTAGGTGCCTGGCACACTGGGTTGAGTGTCAAGAACTGCAACACTGCTGTTTTTTTTTTAATGCTCAACAGTTTCCTGAGTGTATCAAGAATGGTCCACCATCCAAAGGACATCCAGCCAACTTGACACAACTGTGGGAAGCATAGGGATGAACATGGGCCAGCATTCCTGTGGAACGCTTTCGACACCTTGTAGAGTCCATCCATCGACAAATTGAGGCTGTTCTGAGGGCAAAAGGGCTTGTAACTCGATATTAGGAAGGTGTTCCTAAGGTTTATTACACTAAGTTTAATTGTGGCCAACATCATCCTGAGACCATACAATTCACTGTATTAAGTCCTGCTTTCCCTTTGAGGGGATATTCTGGCCTTTTCATTTATATCATGAAAAGGAGTGTACAAGTGCATACTTTAGGATAGGTGTGGATAATTGGCATGCAGCCCATTATCACTAGTTAAATAGAAATGTACTGATACTTTATTGCTTCATATTTTCCCTTCTAGTGTCAGTTCTTAGAAATGCAGCTCTGTTAGAAATGACAGAGGCTGAAGTAGAGAAACCCATTAAAAATGGTCTCAGGCTGAGCCAAGACAGAGCAAAAGGGAGGCGAATAAGGCCCAGTGGACTAGTGGAAAAGAGAGCAGAATAAGAAAGTGATTAAAGGTAGGCCTACTGATCAAGCTACATCAGAGATGTATCTTCTAATACAGTGCATTCGGAAAGTATCCAGACCCCTTGGCTTTTTTCACATTTTGTTACTTTTTATTTTATTTATTTCACCTTTATTTAACCAGGTAGGCCAGTTGAGAACAAGTTCTCATTTACAACTGTGACCTGGTCAAGACAAAGCAAAGCAGTGCGACAAAAAACAACACAGAGTTACACATGGGAAAATAAACAAACATACAGTCAATAACACAATAGAAAATCTATATACTGAGTGCGCAAAGACTACGTTGAAGGCTAGCTGTATTGGGTACAGATGACTGAATGGATCACTTTTGTGTCTGTGTCTGCAGGCAGGGGCGGAGCCAGAGGGGAGTCCACCCCAACATTTAATTAGCTACTGGCAGTTTAATGCTGATTGACATCTCATTTCACCTCTTGTTGAAAGAAGCATTTATTTTGACGTTCGACGGCGCATTTTTCAAATCGAGGACGACGAAGAGAGAATATTATCATTGGTTGCGAGATACAGAAGGATAAGAACAAGAAGAACATACAGAAGAAGAAGAAGAAGAAGAGAGATTATTTCCACAGTTCCACAAGCTCTTTTCGCGATTGGCGAAATCATCATATTTGAAGTAAGTTTTAAGGTTTAGCATCGGGTTTAGGTTTCCTTAACAACTTTTACTAAAGTAGAGTCGCTGTGTAAGTTAACGTTAGACCTTTGGCTTCATTAACAAACGGTTAATCAGATAAGAGAGATCGGTTCCCAATTTAGCCTAACATTATGTTTACAGCTGTGTTAGGAATACACGCATATACAGTGCAGTGTTGTAAGTTACAGTATACACATGTTTAGCTAATATGGGGTAACTAGTAGGCTACAGCTGTCAGTGTTCAGCAAGTTAACATTCAGCAATTTGAAATCCATTAACTCAGTTAGATTTTCGTACTTGAACTCAAAACAAACAATTGTTATTATCAATCTGTTAACGTTACTCAAAAGATTACCACAATTTGCAGATAGCCTGTTTGCTATCATAAAGTTGTAAGAAATTATAACTAGATAAGTTACTTGCTGCAGAGTAGGGCTAGCCATGATCTAACTAGTAACTTAGGCTGGCAGTTGATTTTAAGGTACAGTTATGATAATGGGGATTGGTAATTAAGATTGAGATTGGACTAAAATATGGGTAATTGGATGCATAGATGTAACCATAGACTGTCTTATTTTTGCATAGGGTCAATTAAACATGAAAAGAAAGGGAGAGATATCAGAGTTATTTTTAAAGAAGCACAAACAGGCAGATCAGGTGCAAACAGACCCCAGCCCTTGCATCACCACCGGACCCAAGAGCAGCCTCCTAACTGAGGGTAGTCAGAGTCAGTGTGGTCAGACTTCACAAGGACCCAGTCTACCACCACCAGGTCAGAGCATCTACCAGGCAGTCAGTCACAAGGACCCAGTCTACCACCACCAGGTCAGAGCATCTACCAGGCAGTCAGTCACAAGGACCCAGTCTACCACCACCAGGTCAGAGCATCTACCAGGCAGTCAGTCACAAGGACCCAGTCTACCACCACCAGGTCAGAGCATCTACCAGGCAGTCAGTCACAAGGACCCAGTCTACCACCACCAGGTCAGAGCATCTACCAGGCAGTCAGTCACAAGGACCCAGTCTACCACCACCAGGTCAGAGCATCTACCAGGCAGTCAGTCACAAGGACCCAGTCTACCACCACCAGGTCAGAGCATCTACCAGGCAGAGCATCTACCAGGCAGTCAGTCAGTCACAAGGACCCATTCTACCACCACCAGGTCAGAGCATCTACCAGGCAGTCAGTCACAAGGACCCAGTCTACCACCACCAGGTCAGAGCATCTACCAGGCCGTCAGCCAAAATGTTGGTTGTTGATTCATGTGTGTTCTTGTTTTGATGGCTGTGACATTCTTATTGTGATTATACACTAATGGTTCTTGTGTTATTTTAATGTAATAGTTGTATGAAGGGAAGACACAGACCTCTGGCTATGAGCAAGACAGTGAGCCAGAGCTGCCAGGAGATGTCATCGAGCCCCTCTTAACTGCTGTTCCAAAAGGACCCAATGGTAGGCCAGACCTATACTTCTTGCTGTGAGCACTGATGGCGGGATTGTGCGTTCCTGATGTAACTCGGGCAGTTGTTGTTGCCCTCCTGTACCTGTCCCACAGGTGTTGTTACACGTGGTCTGCCACTGCGAGGACGATCAGCTGTCCGTCCTGTCTCCCTGTAGCGCTGTCTTAGGCGTCTCACAGTACGGACATAGCAATTCATTGCCCTGGCCACATCTGCAGTCCTCATGCCACCTTGCAGCATGCCTAAGGCACATTCACGCAGATGAACAGGGACCCTGGGCATCTTTCTTTTGGTGTTTTTCAGAGTCAATAGAAAGGCCTCTTTAGTGTCCTAAATGTTCATAACTGTGACCTTAATTGCCTACCGTCTGTAAGCTGTTAGTGTCTTAATGACCGTTCCAGATGTGCATGTTCATTAATTGTTTATGGTTCATTGAACAAGCAGGGAAACAGTGTTGAACCCCTTTACAATGAAGATCTGTGAAGTTATTTGGATTTTTATGAATTATCTTTGAAAGTCAGGGTCCTGAAAAAGGGACGTTTCTCTTTTTGCTGAGTTATATATATGTTTTTTTGCAAAGAATGTGGGTCTGCCCCACCGGCCCTGAATGATGTGTCGCCACTGCATACAGATCTCATATCCCTGCATTGACTTTTTTTTTTTTTTCATTTTATATTGATGTTACAAATGTTTCATTAGTACAGTTCTTGTTACATTTGTGTTTTGGCAAAAAACATGATTATTTGTCTCTCTGAAATGAAACCATCAAGTGATAGATCGCTAACAAATTCAGGTCTGTTATTGAACAACCTCATGCCATGATTAGATAGTGAAAAAACACACCAATCTCTTTCATAAGTTCTTTAAACAATAAAAGCTCATTTACGTTTCTAAAAATGGATATAGAGTGTTTTGGAATGAAACTCTTCAATTCTCTAAAAACTGAAGAGGTGCATAATCCTTTGTCTCGTCCCCCAAATACTTCTTCAGAAACGGCACAACTTTAAAGAGGTTGATGTGAAAATCTCTGGACTCATCGTTAGACTCATAATTGACATCATTGTTACCACCTTCGCACAGGTCTTTGGTTCCCCAGCTGATCACTCCAACCTATCAAGAATGGAAGAGCATTCAGTACTGTACTAATTAACTGTAGATTATGTAGACCCCAGAGGTTTTTAAATACATTTGACAGAAATAAATATGAGCTAAAAGTACGAGGTACATAGAAAGTAGCCACTTTGCTACGGCCTGTTGATCTGCTGTGTGTGGTGTAGACATGCCCTGAATGTCTCTAACCTGGATGGTGCGGTAATCATCGTAGTCCTTAAACACAGCTCCACCGGAATCACCTGCGTACACACACACACGCACGTACACACACACACACGCACATACACACACACGCACACACATGCATGTACACACATGCACGTACACACGTACACACACACACAATTGAAGAGGTAAGACAAAGTAATAGAGAACGGTTTTCATTTTGAACAAGTTACAATAATTCTATTACAATAATACTAATTCAAAACATACATTTCTCATTAAATATAAACAAACAATGAGGTATTATCTAATATTCCATTAACTGTTAACATACCTTTGCAGGCAATATTATCTATATTAGGTTGACGCCCACCCGTGCACAGGAAGTTGTCAGTCACAACATCCTTTAGATTAAGTGGCGTTATGCCATCTACCAGAGTAGCAGCCAATCCAATACAACTGTCCCTCGCCTTAAGAGAAAAATATATATGAGAGGCGCACATACAGGCATCATCCATTGATGTATGTGTGTGTGTGGTCAGACATCATACAAGCACTCACCTGATCCTGAAGCTTAAGTTTGGCAATGCCACGCTGATCCATTAGTTCCTTCTTATCGAATGAAATGAAACTGACTTCTTCAATTGGATTCTTTAACAATAGCTGTTCTGCAAGGAGAACAATTATATGAGTTAAGGCAACATACAGTGCCTAGATTAACCTTGCTACATCAGGCTATATGTGTATTTTGGTGAATAGGCTACGTGCGCTCTAACTGCACCTTGTTGCTTGCAGGTGATAGCCTCTCCTACCAGTCTTAAAGCGCCACTTGTTTCCTTGGTGCAAGGGATGCAAATTGGTCTGAGGAACACAGTAAAGCAAGAATGCATAAAGGAAACAACGTGTGCTTCACACGTTACTCCAAATATTATTTAGATTAAGATCAAAACGTCTGTGTCATTGTAATCAATCTGGTTACCTTCGAACTGTTACCTTAGCGGGGTTAACGTTGCATCATAATATCATAAGTCTTACCTTATTTCGATAGAGATTTGTACGTCCTTCTCCAGTTCGATGAGAGCTACGTCGTAATCATAGAACTCCTGTATCCCCTCATTCTCTTTACCTCTGATATTATAATCAGGATGTAATATTATACGTGATGCTCCATTTAAAACTGTTAAGAGGCAGTACCAGAGTGTAAGTGAACAAACCTATTGCTTACAATATCACCAGTTCAAGTAAATGTGGCATCCTGACAGATTTTTTAGTTATGATGATAATCATTAGAAAAAAACTACATTATATAACAAATATTTTAAGTGTAAGTGAAAATGTTTTTGAAAGGGGAGGGGTGGGGGTTGGTTATACCTTGATTATCGCCAATCGTAATACGGATTTTATCTGCCTTGTCTGTGAACTTGAAGCAGTGAGCAGCAGTCAAGATGAAGCGGGGAGTGACCAGAGACCCCATGCATTTACTAGATGTTCCATCGTCATGCTATGGTATCAGGAGAGAGAGGTTGAACATACAGTGCATTCGGAAAGTACTCAGACACCTTGACTTTTTCCACATTTTGGTACGTTTGGCCTTATTCTAAAATTGATTAAATATTTGTTTTCCCTCATCAATCTACACAATACCCCAAAATGACAAAGGGGTATATGCAGCTTAGAAATGTGCCTATAACCAATGCCATCATTATGTTTTGCAACAATTAGGTTGCGAAGGTCTTGAGACAGCTCTTTGCTTTTACCCATCATGAGATGTGTCTTGTGTGACACCTTGGGAATGAGACCTTTTTGTAGGCCATCAGTTGGGACTGAACCAGCTGATATTAATTTGCACTGACAGGGGGCTGGATTGCTTTTTAATTACTGATAGTTTTCAGCTGTTGTCTTGGCTTTCCATGCCTTTTTGAACCTCCCTTTCTTCATGTGTTCAATACTTTTTCCCTGTGTCATTTCACATTATTACACATAACTTAATTTCTGAACTTATTTGTTTTGGTTTCTTTGTATGTATGGATTACTTGGGTTGTTACGAACATCTGGTGAAACGTTCATGTCAATAGCACCTTTTGGAAATATATTTACTGAGAAAAATGGTGACGTGTTCAATACTTATTTCACCGCTGTATTTACATAAGTACTCAGACCCTTTGCTCTGGAGAGACCTGAAAATAGCTGTGCTGCGACTCTCCCCATCCAACCTGACAGAGCTTGAGAGGATCTGCAGAGAAGAATGGGAGAAACTCCCCAAATACAGGTGTGCCACGCTTGTAGCGTCATACCCAAGAAGACTTGAGGCTGTAATCGCTGCCAGAGGTGCTTCAACAAAGTAATGAGTAAAGGGTCTGAATAATGATGTACATTTCTTTTTTACATTATAAAAACATGTTTTTACTGTGCCATTATGGGGTGTTGTGTGTAGATTGAGGGGAAAAAAAACAATTGAATAAATGTTTGAATAAGGCTGTAATGTAACAAAATGTGGAAAAAGTCAAGGGGTCTGAATACTTTCCGAATGCACTGTACATACTGTAAATGCCAACAAGCAGGCATTTGCATCAATATCTAATTTAAAATGTAAAATGTACATGTAAAATGTATATATATATATATATATATATGTAGCAGAAAAGCTGAAAAAAATAAGATATTTGTCCTCCGAAGTGGTGGATGGGTTAATAAAAAATAAAAAAATTGTGCGCTGGGATGAGATGGGATAGAGTATGGGAGGTGTGTGTCAACCATTTATGACTCCCATAGCACAAACAACCAGAAACATGGCTTTGCAGAAACACACTGTGAGTGATGAATGACTACAGGCATTACACGACAGGCGAGGTCTGCTGCATACTGTAACCTATCCAATAAAATTCTAACTTAAATATTGTAATTTAAACGAAATCCAATCAATTATATGTATTGGTAATGACAATGCACACTAAATAAAATCTGAACATGAACAAAGGCTGATGGGTCACTGATGAAATAATCAAGCGTGAAAATGAAGCATGAGTAATTACTGTGTTGTAAATCCGTGCCAACCAGGGATATCTTTGACGTATGGTCTTCGGGGTACCATTATCATAGTTTCTATGGAGTCCGCATAAACCCACAACCTTGCTTTCATCTATGTAGAGGAGAGATGACTCAACACACGGATACAACAAAGACACTAAAATACTAATATTATATACATTATATAGACATTAAGACATTATACACATATATAAATCTACACACTCTTCTATATTATTGTTTAAATTAGGACTCTTACCAATTATTTCATCAAAGGTTTTTTCCAATTCAGTAGCATCCTTTACTTTAAAATAATGTGTCTCGTCGTTCCTTTTTGTCACTAGTGGCATGATATCTTCATCAAAAATTTCACTTCCGACACCAAACACATAGACATCTACAAAAAAAACAAGAGGAAGTGCCAAAAACATGAGATGAATCAAGAACGTTAACATACTTGAGATGATAGATGGCTTGAATTTGAATATTGTACAGTGCTGAGTTCCACAAATCATTGTTCAGAAATGGTTTATCGTTATTCCTGAGCAAACTGTTGTGTGCTTGTTGTAGGCCTTGCTCAGTCTATAGTTAGAAAGCCAGCAGGGATGGGCAACTTTGATGGGGGTACCCACATCCCCCCTCCCCCCTCTTGACCGCAGAGATCATATGTTGAAGTTATAGAGTTAATTTCACGCAATTCTACACATTTTGCCATCGGGTACAGAGAACATTTTGCAGTTTTATAGCAAGTGTGCTGCAATTCTACACATTTTGCCATGGTGCAGAGACAAGATTTATAGTAAAAAAAATATAGCTGACGTGCTAATTGACTGAGGTAAGAGAACTGCTGATGCACAACCAAAGTAAATTGATCCAATGGGATTCGAAATAGGGAGAATAGTTGAGAGTAGAATGTCAGGTTGTTGTTAAATGTCAAGACAACAAACATTTTGACCTCACCAAGATATTTATCCCGTTCTTCCTTATTATTCATGTACACCGCTTCCCTAATCTTGGCCACTGTGTTTTCAGGGCTACCCCCCATGTTGTAAGCACCTGTAAGTGAAGTAATTCAAGGGATTATTACTGAGCTGACCAAAGGTGAACACAAGCTTTTAAAAAATTAAGAAAAATAAGCTGCAAAACTGCAATACATTCAAATACTTTCCAATCAAATACACATGAACAATAGCACTACAGTACCATCTGTGAAAAAGATGATGACATGGTGGACCTCCTTGAATAAAATTTCATTTCGTTGTTTTTGGATAGCCATGCGTTCCAGGATGGTTTTAAAGGCAAGGTTGAGATTGGTCCCAACATTATCTCTAGCTGTGAAAAAGTGCACACACACACACTGTTTGTCACATTATATTTGAGCCAGCCACTGGATAAGTGTATTTTGGGGTAATGATGATGTAAGTAGATGTATGGTAAATGTTTTGCTCACCATCATATTTAAAGTTGTCCAAGTCAGTCAAGACGTCCTTAAGTGTTTTTCTATCTTCTCCAGAAAAATCTATTATGTTGAGAACCTCTAATACATCAGAAGCGAAGAAAATGATTTCATAATTTGGGCTGACTGAAAAAGAGCTAACCTGTGAAAGGAGAAGACGCGAAACAGAATAACGTTTAATGATGTGTCAAAGAATGTGAGAGGAACACTGTGGTGAACCAATAACTGATTCCATACTGTCAGTCATTTCAAGGAGCTACATAAGATACTTTGTGAGTGCCTGTGACATACCTTTGTGATAAGTTTCTTGACTGCATTTCTTGCTTTGTCAAACTCGTCCTCCTTAATGCTGTCAGAGATGTCCATAGCAATGTATATGTTAAGCTTTCCAGCTTTATCTATTGTGATCTTCTTTCCTTCCTGGTCTGTGTCATCTGAAAGGCACCAGCAGGATGTCTTACTTTGACAATCACAGGCGTAAAATAACGTGGGTTTAGGGTTTGGCAAATACAGGAAAAGAGAAATGTATGCAGGGATGTGCATGAGAGGGTTTGTAAGTATAAGATTTTTCTGTCTTCGGGAAGTATGTGTGAGGGTAGGGTTGGGATAATGAAGAGAGGGAATGTCTGTATGCAGGTTGGGGTGAGAGGGTAGGGTGTTCTGTTAGTAAGGACGTTAGAGTCAGACACAAAAATGGTTGCTAGTACAGTACTAGATCCATTGATCATCCTTGAGATGTTTCTACAACATGATTTGGAAAGGCACACATCTGTCTATATAAGGTCCCACAGTTGACAGTGCATGTCAGAGCAAAAACTAAGCCATTAGGTTGAATGAATTGAAATGGTCCACCCACACAGACAGTGTCGTAAAGAAGGCGCAACAGTGCCTCTTCAACCTCGGGAGGCTAAAGAAATTTGGCTTATCACCTAAAACCCTCACAAACTTTTACAGATGCACAATTGAGAGCCTCGGCAACTGCACGGCAACTGCACCGCCCACAACCACAAAGCTCTCCAGAGGGTGGTGCGGTCTACTGGGGGCAAACTTCCCGCCCTCCTGGACACCTACAGCACCCGATGCCACAGGAAGGCCAAAAACATCATCAATGACATCAACCACCCGAACCACTGCCTGTTCACCCTGCTATCATCCAGAAGGCGAGGTCAGTACAGGTGCATCAAAGCTGGGACCGAGAGGCTGAAAAACAGCTTCAATCTCAAGGCCATCAGACTGATAAACAGCCATCTCTAGCACATCAGAGACTGCTGCCAATAGACAGACTAGAAATCACCGGCCACTTTAAGGAAATGAAACACTAGCCACTTTAATAATGTTTCAGTTTCTTGCATTACTCATCTCATATGTATAAACTGTACTCTATACTATTCTTCGGTATCTTAGTCACTTAATCATGTTTACATACTGCATCACCAATCTCTTATGTGTATACTGTATACTATAAAGCTTACTATGCCACTGTGCCGCCCTGACATACAGTTGAAGTCGGAAGTTTAAATACACTTAGGTTGTCATTAAAACTCATTTTTCAACCACTCCACAGATTTCATGTTAACAAACTATAGTTTTGGCAAGTCGGTTAGGACATCTACTTTGTGCATGACACAAGTAATTCTTCCAACAATTGTTTACAGACAGATTATTTCACTTATAATTCACTACAACTCAATCCCAGTGGGTCAGAAGTTTACATACACTAAGTTGACTGTGCCTTTAAACAGCTTGGAAAATTCCAGAAAATTATGTCATGGCTTTAGAAGCTTTTGATAGGCTAATTGACATCATTTGAGTCAATTGGAGGTGTACCTGTGGATGTATTTCAAGGCCTACCTTTAAATGTAGTGCCTATTTGCTCGACATCATGGGAAAATCAAAAGAAATCAGCCAAAACCTCAGAAAAAATATTGTAGACATCCAAAAGTCTGGTTCATCCTTGGGAGTAATTTTCAAATGCTTGAAGGTACCACGTTCATCTGTACAAACAATAGTACGCAAGTATAAACACCATGAGACTACGCAGCCGTCATACCGCTCAAGAAGGAGACGCGTTCTGTCTCCTAGAGATGAACGTACTTTGGTGAAAAAAGTGCAAATCAATCACAGAACAACAGCAAAGGACCTTGTGAGGATGCTGGAGGAAACAGGTACAAAAGTATCTTTATCCACAGTAAAACAAGTCCTATTTCGGCATAACCTGAAAGGCTGCTCAGCAAGGAAGAAGCCACTGCTCCAAAACCGCCATAAAAAAGCCCAGACTACGGTTTGCAACTGCACATGGTGACAAAGATCGTACTTTCTGGAGAAATGTCCTCTGGTCTGATGAAACAAAAATAGAACTGTTTGGCCATAATGACCATCGTTATGTTTGGAGGAAAAAGGGGCAGTCTTGCAAGCCGAAGAACACCATCCCAACCTTGAAGCACGGGGGTGGCAGCATCATGTTGTGGGTGTGCTTTGCTGCAGGAGGGACTGGTGCACTTCACAAAATAGATGGCATCATGGGGAAGGAAAATTATGTGGACATATTGAAGCAACATCTCAAGAAATCAGTCAGGAAGTTAAGGCTTGGTCTCAAATGGGTCTTCCAAATGGACAATGACCCCAAACACACCTCCAAAGATGTGGCAAAATGGCTTAAGGACAACAAAGTCAAGGTATTGGAGTGGCCATCACAAAGCCCTGACCTCAATCCTATAGAACATTTGTGGGCAGAACTGAAAAAGCTTGTGCGATCAAGGAGGCCTACAAACCTGACTCAGTTACACCATTAAGGAACACCAGAGGAATGGACCAAAATTCACCCAACTTATTGTGGGAAGCTTGTGGAAACCTTTGACCCAAGTTAAAAAAAAATTGAAGGCAATGTTACCAAATACTAATTGAGTGTATGGGAACTTCTGACCCACTGGGAATGTGATGAAAGAAATATAAGCTGAAATAAATAATTATTGCTACTATTATTCTGACATTTCACATTCTTAACATAAAGTGGTGATCCTAACTGACCTAAGACAGATAATTTTTACTAGGATTAAATGTCAGGAATTGTGAAGTTTAAATGTATTTGGCTAAGGTGTATGTAAACTTCCGACTTCAACTGTATATAGATAGATAGATAGGTACTTTATTGATCCCCCGGGGGGGGGAAATTTCATATATTCTCAATCCATTCCTTACTGTATTTGGATATATGTTGTGAAACTGTTAGATATTACTTGTTAGATATTGCTGCACTGTCGGAGCTAGACGCACAAGCATTTCGCTACATGTGTATGTGACCAATAAAATGTGATTTGATTTGATTTGAATTGTCCGTAGAGCTCAGAGACAAGATTGTGTTGAGGCACAGATCTGGGGAAGAGTACCAAAAAATGTCTGCAGCATTGAAGGTCCCCAAGAACACAGTGGACTCCATCTTTCTTAAATGGAAGATGTTTGGTACCACCCGGCCAAACTGAGCAATCGGGGGAGGAGAGCCTTGATTAAGCAGGTGACCAAGAGCCCGATGGTCACTCTGACAGAGCTCCAAAGTTCCTATGTGGAGATGGGAGAAACTTCCAGAAGGACAACCATCTCTGCAGCACTCCACCAATCAGACCTTTATGGTAGAGTGGCCAGATGGAAGCCACTCTTCAGTAAAAGGCACATGACAGCCCAAAAAGTCACCCAGGACTCTCAGACCATGAGAAACAAGATTATCTGGTCTGATGAAACCAAGATTGAACTCTTTGGCCTGAATGCCAAGCGTCACGTCTGGAGGAAACCTGACACCATCCCTACTGTGAAGCATGGTGGTGGCAGCATCATGCTGTGGGAATGTTTTTCAGCAGAAGGGACTGGGAGACTAGGATCGAGGGAGAGATGTACGGAGCAAAGTACAGAGAGATCCTTGATGAAAACCTGCTCCAGAGCGCTCAGGACCTCAGACTGGGGCGAAGGTTCACCTTCCAACAGGACAACGACCCTAAGCACACAGCCAAGACAACGCAGTAGTGGCTTCGGGTCTCTGAATGTTCTTGAGTGGCCCAGCCAGAGCCCGGACTTGAACCCGATCAAACATCTCTGGAGAGACCTGAAAATAGCTGTGCAGTGACGCTCCCCATTCAACCTGACAGAGCTTGAGAGGATCTGCAAAGAAGAATGGGAGAAACTCGCCAAATTCTGATTCAGATGTAATCGCTGCCAAAGGTGCTTCAACAAAGTACTGAGAAAAAGGTTTCAATACTTATGTAAATGTGATATTTCAGTGTTTTATTTGTAATACATTTGCAAAAAATTCTAAAAACCTGTTTTTGCTTCGTCATTATGGGGTATTGTGTGTAGATTGATGAGGAAAACAATTATTTAATATTTTTTAGAATAAGGCTATAACGTAACAAAATGCGGAAAAAGTCAAAGAATATTTTACGAATGCACTGTATGATGATAAAGTTATGGAGATGATGAAAATAGAGTAAAGACTTCAACAAATAAACAATTGATGACATATTGGTTGTTATGGAGACCTACCAATGGGTGCTGCCAGCTGAAGGCTCTCTCTGATAGCACTGCCAAAGGCCTCCGTGATCTCCAGTGCAGTGTCATACGTGTGTTTGTCTGCAACAAGAACAAAAGAAACAGACAACCACAGGGTAAATCTCTCTTTTTCACAGTTTATGACATTGGACTATACATGACAATCTTTTGGCATCTTTAATTAATGGACTAGTTGTGACTGCGTTGTGTTGCTTGGAAAACTGTTATTGTTTTGGGTGTCTTTCTGGGGCCTTACAGTAACATTTAGGCTCAGTCCCAGTCCATTGGCCACTCTCTTGACATACACGAGTCTTTGACCCCAACAAATGTAAGCCCTCGTCACAGCGGTATGTCAATTTGTCGCCTATGCCAAAACTGGAACCAGACCTCCTACCACCTGCTGGAATCCCAGGGTCAGCACAACGATCTTCACCTCCTGCTGTAAGAGAATGGCGAGAGAAATGGAGAGGGAGGGTGGGAAAGAGGCAGGGAGGGTATAGCATGCTGCATAGAGAGTTATTGTATAGGCTGTTGCACTGAACGTCATTTATAATGTGTCGTTATGACCAAAGAGGGTGCTGAGGAGGAAGACAGAGACAGAGGCAGATGATAGTTTGCTACTCACAGTCACGGCTGCATATGGGTGTGCCCCCACTCCACTTCCCATTGGATTGGCACACACGGGAGGCTGAGCCGCGTAGTGAATATCCCGAATAACAGTCATACGTGGTCTTATTGTTGACAAAATATTGCATTTGTACAGGCATGACAGAACCACTTTCTAAAACCAAGGGGTTGGGGCATTCCATCACTAAAGAAGAAGAAAACAAGATGGATGGAGAAAGCCCAGTTTCAGTAGCATTTCTCTTATTTCAAGTACTGTCTTCATCAAAGATATCAGGCATCATCACTTACTTCTGCACTGTTGATGAGGTCTTTTTCGTGGAGCTGGCTTCCAAGTTCCGCTTTTCTGGCACGAGCGAGTTAAAGCGGGATATGGATAGTACCCGTCTGGACAGTGGTATATCAGAATGCTGCTATACTCGAGCCTCTTAGTGAGAGTGTAACTACCTCCTTCCATGCCCATTCTCTCCTCATTACAGGTGACTTCACACAGAACACCTACACCTGTGGGGTCAGTGTGGGAAAATGTCAATTTATTTTACATACATGCGTGCCTGTGTGGGCCATGTTGGGAATCTGGCTAGATTACCAGAACACATCCGAATGGATGGAGCCAAAGCTGAACATGTGTGTGTGTAGGAACACAAGAGAATTTTAAGGCCCTAATAATATTTTATGTTGATAATTATGATCTTCAACAAAAAAAAGTTGACAGTGAATTCTATCAAATACAACACACGTAGTTGAAAACAATCCTTCTTGGATATATTTTGGTTGAGTACATACATTTTATTTTCCACCCAGTGTTATATTATCCAGAATACATTAGCATATGGGAAAAGTAAGAAAAGCCAACAACATCAGTTTGTCAAGGCACTTACCCATATAGACAGGACATAAGAGCAACGCTGCAGATAAACTCCAGAGAACAGAAAACTCCATGGTGGCTCACAGGTCCAAAAGTAAAACAATCTGCAAAAGGATGCATCTTTATATGGAGACGGTAGGAAGGGGAAGGTGGAAGGTATGACTAAAAGCTTGCTGTCACTGGTTAACCTAAAGTCAAATAATAGAAGATCAATGACCTTTCTCAAACACACACTCACAAAACGTCCAACAATTTACCATATTCATATTTGTTTTTTTTATATACGATTTTCAATCCGAGCCTGTGACTAACTGAGAATTAGCTTCATTATATGAAAATGATTTATAATTTATAAACTAATCATATCAAGGGCAGCTTATTTCACAACAGGTTAGACCAAAAAGGTCAAAGATCCTGTTGTGTATTCAAGTAAGTAAACCTAGCCTCAGCTATGTTTCTATCTGTGGGTAATTCCAGTAGTCCAGTAGTCCAAAACACACCACAGTGTTAAAAAATATTTTTCACATGACCCTCCCCCCTCATAAAAGTAACTCAAAAATAATTATTACCGCCATAAATAACAATAACTGTAGCAACCCTGTGGATGTAACGTGGATATCGACTTTTCCTCTACCACATGGTTTGGTGGCACTGGCTGCAGACAATGATCAGCTAGAAGATCAGCTAGAAGGAAATCTGATTTTCACAATTTTGTCGCTATAATTATATAAATATATGCAACAAATTTTCCACCAACGGGTTTCTGTGCCAATGCACCACACACAGCCAATAACAACGCATAACTGCATACCGATTACTTTGAGAGCTTATCATAATGGTTTGCCTTTTCAACACCACAATCAAGTAGAGTATGTCAATCTCGGCAAATAGAAAATACATCCCTCCATACTCAGTATCGAAAGATTGGTTTGACAATCTCAGAATGTCATTAAACTTTCTGGTGTTGTGTAAGAGATGTCCCTTTCCATTAATTGAATGGCCGTTACGCTGTTTGGATTCTGGAATTATATTACAGTGGAGTGGATGAACGTGAGCAGGTAGCCTACAGGAGACGTTTGAAGTCGCCTAATCAGATTTTAAAAACATTGTGACTGGTTGTATTCATGCCACACATAAAAGGTAATACATTTTAAAAGTTAAATGACAAATATTTAGGCTGTATTGAAGCGTTAGGTTCTAGGTCAAGGAATAGCTGCTCGGATCGGAAAAGAGGCAGAACATCTTATAAGCTTTCCTGAATAACTGGGCCTGCTGGGAACACTATGGACACACTACAGTATATAGGAAGACTTGGGAGAATGAGGACCGGCGACAGCGCATCAGTATTAGAAGTAAGAAGGCTAGCCTGCTACTATACTTTCTATCGAGAGTAGAGCCACAACTGATGCAAATGGTGTGAAAGTAATGAAGCATTCAAATAACAGGGCTTTTGCGATAATTTGATTGTCCCTAAATAAGATCAATAGGAGAGCTTTTTGAGCTGCCTGTCTTCACTGTTCTTTCATGCACAATGACGGAGCTGGCCTCTGCTGCATATCAGCTATTCCTCAGTCTTGTGGATTTATATTGAAATTTGAATGATTTTATTTGTGGTATGATCGTAGGTGTGTAATTTTTTTTTTTTTTTTTTTTTTTTGGCGGACTCGATGGCGGGGCACACAGTGATGACATCATAAACGTTGATTGGCTGAGGCAGTTGTTGTCCCAGGGTCATCATAAAGATGTTGGTCTCAGGACAACTACCACTTGGCAAAATCAGGACGTGCGATTGCTAGTTAGCCTATTTCAGATCTGGACAAACGATCCCACTACCACTATTGTCCCTATGGATAGAGGGCAGGATAGACAGTTAGACAGGTAAAGTGTAGTACATGAGGGAAGTACCAAAACACCTTGATAGGGAAGGCACATGCAAGCAGATGAGGAAATGGGGATATATGGAAGAAATGATACGGTAAAACCCGCAAAATGGTGAATGTAAACCAGGAAAATTACACACCCTGTGCCCATAAAAAAACACACACAAACCTCCCCAAAACAAAAAATGTAGTTTAGCAACCCTCCCTTATTTTGGACCCCCCACCCCAGTACATTTCGAATTGTCCCTAACCATGTCATTATGTTAATCATCTCTAAATTCAGTCTGATATGGTTGATAAGGGATTCTCTCTCTCTCAGACTTCTGACACAGTATTATACAACTGAAACAAGAGGAACGTCCTAGTTACTAAATTGGAAAGATTGACCAGACTATTGGAGGTTAGAGTGGCCTACAGTTTTGTTACAACCAAGACATGGAACTTCCTTCAGAATCACTTTAATTCGCCAAGTACATACCCGGAATGTAACTCTGTTTGGTGCTGCCAGCAACAGACAAATGTACAGACAGAATACAGACAGAAGAATTCACACAAAGTCTACATACAATCTAAACAATAATTCTCACAGCTGGGAACCAGACCTCCTAGACATTTTTCCGGATGAGGACAGAATTTCAAGACAAAAAAACCCCAGCTGTAATGTGTCCCTAGTATACAGCAGCTCATTCTCAACAGATATTACAAGGGCTTTGGCTAGATGATGCCACACATACTGTAGCTTTCATCTAACACACCCCTATTCTATGACAGGTCAGTATAAGGTTGCTATTAAATAATCTCACATATTCATAGGCTATAAGTCCTCCTGCCATGTCAAAACAACATAGATAAGTAAAAGATCAATTATCTCTGGAGTTCCCCTTTAAAGTAAACAAGTCGTGTCCAGTAAATTGACAGACAAGGCTAGTGTAAACAAGCCAGAGTACACATAGGCTACTTCATAATTTCCCGTAATTCATTGGCGCTCCATCCAATGTGTAATGATTAAATGATGACGTGCGTTTATGCAGTTTTTTTTTTATCTTCTTAGACTCAATGCACTTTACATTGCATGAGGCTAACTGACCCCAATCACCACCGATAGGAATAACTGCAGTTAAATGCAATGCAGGAAATGTCAAACCTGTAGTGTTTTTGAGGTTTGAAAGGCTTCTTGAAAAATACTAAGGGGCTGATCTGGGAGGACCATGTAGAACGGGCACTAGTAAAGAGCTGTTAGGTTGATAGGGTTCAGACACCACAGGTCTGTCCGGCAAGAACAAGTCCAAGATATCGCAAATCAAAAATCTAACCAATCAAATACATGCACTGCAATGCTCAATTATGTATTACTAATACAGAAATAATAATAGAATGCAGTTACAGGACATACTATAGAGCTTGCCAGCTTGTAGTCCTAAAAAATTGAAATGATTTACCTCTTGTTCATTCAGCCATTCCTATGAGCAAAATTAATGGGGAAATAATAGGGTTTTGGAACATTAGATACAGCGGGTGAAATAAGTATTGAACACGTCACCATTTTTCTCAGTAAATATATTTCCAAATGTGCTATTGACATGAAATTTTCACCAGATGTTGGTAACAACCCAAGTAATCCATACATACAAATAAGTTCAGAAATTAAGTTATGTGTAATAATGTGAAATGACACAGGGAAAAAGTATTGAACACATGAAGAAAGGGAGGTGCAAAAAGGCATGGAAAGCCAAGACAACAGCTGAAAACTATCAGTAATTAAAAATAAAATAAAAATAATAATACTTTATGTGCGTTTTTTTTTTATTATTATAAAGATGCTTAAATATTCACAAAAAGTGACGTTAGCTATTGAAGATTATCTCATAGAACAAAACGTAAACGATCTCCTAAGCCTGTGTTTACCACAGACCTTATTTTTGGTGTTTAACACCAAAAGTCCATTCATTTCCCCATAGGTGTGGTGATAGGTTGGTGAGTGGGAAGCAGGTGCAGGTGTACGTAATGATGAATCCCGATGTCGTGCGCCGGGGAGGAGGAGCAGAAGAAGACGTGACAATAGGCTTTGTTCAACAAGTTAGTGTCTCTATAGCCAAAACAGTCTCAAAGTAGTACCATAACTATGGCTGAAAAATGACAGTACATACAGTAGACACAGAGTTTCTAATCCCAGAGGCGCAAAATCAGGAACTTTCAGCGAACGAAACAGACCAGGCCGGGGTTTGGCGTTTGAGAAGTCAATGAGAGAGGTAAAAAATTATTCCTTCGTTGTTAATTTTCTCGAAATCTAATAAGCTTATATAGTCATTTACAGTGTTTTATCAAAACGTGTAATAGGACTACTGAGATGGTGTTGAAGAAAATATATATTATTTCATCATCTTGTGATGTCGTGGTTCTACACTGTAGATGCATTGTGGGTAGAAAATTATGCTATTGTTATATTTTACTGTTAAAATAGGGCTCCTGAATTATATTTTTTTATAAATGTTTTCAATAGAGATTAATTTGCCTACATCTTTATTTGATTTAAAGATAAAAAAGCTGAGAACATCCTCTCTCCATCTGTGACAACAGGAATGCTGTGTTTTCCAAGCAATTGGATTTTAAAATGTTATACAATCAGAACAATTTTCTTTCTCCCAGAGCATTTCTTTTCCCAGGGAAAGGAGAGAGCGTCAATACAGAAGTAGGCCCTAGCGAATCAGGTACAGGGGCAGGCAGGCAGACACGTTCATTACAGGAATCATGACGATCATGTACTTTACTGTTTGACCAAAACATGGTTTTAGCCTCCTACAAAATAGTATGTTTTTTGTGAGGTGAATGAATGTGAAACCTGCACACCAATGCAAGCAATATATTTTTTTTGTCCCACAGCCAGTTGTCAAAGGTTCGCAAAATATGACTAAAGCCCTAAAATATGCCCTTTCACTATAGGCATACTCTCAAACTTTTGTTTTACTTCAATTAAAAAGACTTCCATCTTTGCAATCAACAGTAGCCTAGGCCAAGGCTCCTCTCTTGCTTTCTCTCTCTCCTCAGCAGCAGGTCAGCCCAAGAAAATGTGGCCTGCTACACAACTGTATTTATTGGCTTTTTATTTATTAAGGCAATTACCAGCTAAAGAAACCCTACGCCCCAGTGGCTTTCCATAGACCTCCTATACACACTGCCCTGTCCATTGTGCTGACACAATGCAGTGGAGATCTGGCCTACAGATTTTGTGCCAACCTGTCACTCAATAATTTCAACTTATTGTTCTATAGGGACATAAAACTAAAAGTGACGGGGTACACGTTTCAACTGACGTGGATAAGCCCCCTTTTGTTCCCTACTGGAGGCAGCTACATGTCAGCTGTACACCTCATGAAGGGATCTCACTCATTCTGACTAGAA
The DNA here is from genome assembly GCA_023634145.1 of Thymallus thymallus. NCBI lineage: Eukaryota > Metazoa > Chordata > Actinopteri > Salmoniformes > Salmonidae > Thymallus > Thymallus thymallus. The sequence continues at coordinate 7,100,469 of CM042404.1, forward strand.
AGGGGGAGGGTCAGTGCGATGCGGGAATAGCTCAACTGTGATTGGCTGAGAAAGTGGGGTGACTTGTAGGTACCACTAAGGTGAAAAAGCAAGGAGTATTGGGCAAGTACAACTAACTAATAGTTCAGGGGTGCTGAAACTGCTAACAAAGGGCTGGTCTTTTTAACACTTCTGAAGTTTGTAATTTCTATTTGATTTTCCCTTAGGAAACAATTTTCAACCCCTACAAAAATGTCCATTAATTATAGTACGCATAATACAGGGTTATTTTCCTGCAGTAGCAAACTGGCTCAAATTAAGATCCTACATCTGCATGGGTCCTCAGATCCTCAAAAGGTTCTACAGCTGCAACATCGAGAGCATCCTGACTGGCTGCATCACTGCCTGGTACGGCAACTGCTCGGCCTCCGACTGTAAGGCACTACAGAGGGTAGTGCGTACGGCCCAGTACATCACTGGGGCCAAGCTTCCTGCCATCCAGGACCTCTATACCAGGCGGTGTCAGAGGAAGGCCCTAAAAATTGTCAAAGACACCAGCCACCCCAGTCAAAGACTGTTCTCGCTGCTACTGCATGGCAAGCGGTACCGGAGCGCCAAGTCTAGGTCCAAAAGGCTTCTCAGCAGCTTTTACCCCCAAGCCATAAGACTCCTGAACAGCTAATTAAATGGCTGCCCCCCCAACCCTCTCCTTCACACTGCTGCTACTCTCTGTTTATCATCTATACATAGTCCCTTTACAATACCTGCATGTACATATCACCTAAATTAGCCAAACTAACTGGTACCCCTGCACATTGACTCTGTACCGGTACCACCTGCATATGTATATATTTTTTTAACTGTCACATATTTCTTTACTTCTCTTGTTTACATAATACTTATTTTATACTTAAACTGCACTGTTGGTTACGGCTTGTAAGTAAGCATTTCACTGTAAGGTCTATACCTGTTGTATTCGGCACACGTGACAAACTTTGATATGCTACAAATAGATACTGGTTCTTGGGACTTTGTCTTGAAAACTGTGGGCCTATCAGCCATGTTTTAATATTTTTTTTATTTAAAATGTATTTACCTAGGCAAGTCAGTTAAGAACAAATTCTTATTTACGATGCCGGCCTACACCGGCCACCCTAAGGGACTCCCAATCACTGCCAGTTGTGATACAGTCTGGATTCGAACCCGGGTGTCTGTAGTGATGCCTCTAACACTGAGATGCAGTGCCTTAGATCACTGCGCCACTTGGGATACCCAAAGGCTGACTGTGGAAATAGTGCTATTATTTACTGCTTTGTCTACCTAGAATACCACACCTCAGTCCCCACTGAGACAAATAAACCTATTCTATAACATCACAGTATGTATTTCCAGTCAAACGACCAGACAGCCCCCTTGTGTCCATAATATTCAGGTGCGCCATCAAATATGAATTTGTCTCCCTGTCTGTATTATCATGATATAGACTAAATTGAGCTCTCATCATTTGATGACTTAAACTGTGAAGTTTGATCAAATTGACTTGAAATCCATCCTGTATTATAGCAACAATGTGTCGCCTATTCTCACCGTGGCATATAGACTGCAATAGATTGATAGGCTAATTCATGTTGATTCAGGGCGCCAAACTGCTCACATCCAATAGGCGCTCTCCGTCAGCCTCCGTCAGACAACTGGCTCTTTATAACACGAGGAAACATTTTCGCGCCAACATTTAAACACAGTCGCCTTCACTTCATTGAGCGCGTTCTGTGAGGCTCGCTTTTGACCAAGGAGATAGTCTGATATCTATAAACTACTTCACAATTCGACTAACTGGGTGAGTTTAATGATCAAAAGAAATGGCTACTTAATTATTTTGTATATTTCTTTTCTGTGGCTGTGTTTTTGCCTAACCTGAAAGCGCAACTCAAAATACCCCTGCGGGACTTAACTACTGGCTGCTGAGAAATATTTCAAATAGCTTCGTGTGAGTCCGAAATTAATAAGAATTAGTTTATTAGTCAATTTTTTTCGTCTTGCTTAAGGACATATTCCATGACCGTCTCTTCAGCTGCTGCCCAGTTGCTTGACTTAAATGATAGAATAACCCAAATGAATTTGCCGCCATAAAATTCAGCCAAATCAAACATCCGTTCAATTGACATCTACTGTAGGAAGGAAGTGTAGCAGCTGCCTACTGTGTTACACGTGTATATGAGTCAGATCGTCAACTTGGTAGTTTGTTCTACGATCAGAGACACGGGTCCCGATACCAAGGATTTAGAAATACACATCAAGACTGAAGAAGATCAACTATTCTATTTGAAACATAAGGCAGGTGAGTGTGAGTTGACAGGTTTGAGTACCCCATGGTTTAGTACATTGATAAGGATCTAATTTCTGATTAGATGTGGCGCGTTATAATTCATTCTATAGACTGTAACTAGATGTTAATGGCAATAGTATATTGGCCGAAGTAATGGAAAATGTTCTGCTTTATATATGGTTAATAAAACAGTATTATAGGTATGTTGAAATGTTGTAGGTCTAACATCCTGTATACGAATACCCATATATTCTCTAAATTTGACACTGAATACTTAGTGTCAGTATTAGAAGCCATGTGGTAACCGACTTTCACCATCTGGCTCTTTCGAGACATAGCCTATATTGAGCATCTCCTTTTAAGTTGTAGACATGTGACAGGCTGAAATCACCAAGCGCAAAAATTTGACATGATTTCAGATGTGACAAGATGGCTGATATCCAACCTTTGTGAAATTAAGATAGGATTATAATAAAATCAGGTGGAAAATCAGATTATAATTATCATCATGTTTATTAGAGGGGATGTTTAGTTTATATCAGTGATCAACATGGATGAAGTAAAACATGAATCCCCAGCAGCCTGGCAAGCATGATTGTGGTTATTTTCGACACACCAGTATATCAAGGACCGACACGTTCTGAAGCTATCCTCTGTCCCTTGTTTGTATATAGACCCAAGTGTACCAGGATGACTACCCAGAAGAGTGCCCCAGTGGACCGGTGAGTTACTCATTTTTCATTGGTTGGATCATCTGAGACAAAAACCTGTGTGAAGCAGCTTTCACAAACTTCCTCATTCAGTTTCCCGCTCATTTGAGCACTCGATGGGGATCAGAGAATAAATTACTTGGTATATTGGTAATTACTCAGTAATAATAACCTAGGAATTACCTGTTTCTTTGGGATTTATTACATTAAGCACCACTAGGTAGTGAGTGTGTTTTGGAGTGGTTGTGGGTGACTTCCTCTATCCCCTAACAGAGGCTATGCTGTGGCCGTCATCATCTTCATCCTGGGACTGGGGACCCTGCTACCATGGAACTTCTTCATCACTGCCACTGAGGTACCACAGCTTCTCTGTCACACCCACCCACCCACACAGCATCACTGCCACTGAGGTACCATAGCTTCTCTGTCAGACCCACCCACCCACACAGCATCACTGCCACTGAGGTACCACAGCTTCTCTGTCAGACCCACCCACACAGCATCACTGCCACTGAGGTACCACAGCTTCTCTGTCACACCCACCCACCCACACAGCATCACTGCCACTGAGGTACCACAGCTTCTCTGTCAGACCCACCCACACAGCATCACTGCCACTGAGGTACCACAGCTTCTCTGTCACACCCACCCACCCACACAGCATCACTGCCAAGGAGGTACCACAGCTTCTCTGTCAGACCCACCCACACAGCATCACTGCCAAGGAGGTACCACAGCTTCTCTGTCACACCCACCCACCCACACAGCATCACTGCCAAGGAGGTACCACAGCTTCTCTGTCAGACCCACCCACACAGCATCACTGCCAAGGAGGTACCACAGCTTCTCTACCTCATCACAACCTGTCACACAGACTCACAACAAAAATCTTAACTGATTGACAAGGATGAATATATCACATTCAGGCAATACTGTCTAATATTAGTTTGCTCTGTGATGAGAGTAGTGGGCTTGAGCTAATGTTACCTCTGTTCTTTCATTGTTTTCTGCTGAAGTATTTTGACGACCGCCTCAAAGGGACCGTGTCAAGTAACGGAACGACCCTGTTTACTAATGGAACCACCCCACTTACTAAAGACTACAATTTTGCCAACTGGATGACTCTTCTAGCCCAGCTGCCCCTGCTCCTCTTCACCCTGGCCAACTCCTTCCTGTATCAGCGGTGAGCAACATACTACAGGGTTCTATGTGTGTTACTGTTGGTTCCACCTCTCCATTTGGAATGGGCGGTATAGTGTAGTGGTCTAACTCAGACTTCTTTTTCCTGTGTGGTGGTAGTATCAACGAGAAGGTCCGGATTGCTGTCAGTATGGTCTCCATCCTCTTCCTCTTCCTCCTCACTGCCATCGTGGTCAAGGTGCCCATGCAGCCCCAGAGCTTCTTCTCCATCACCATGGCAACTATCTGGTTCATCAACTGTGAGTTGGTTCCCACCCGTCTTCATGTCTTCGGGCCCGCTTGCATATAATGTAATTAGTAATCATATAAGTAGTAGCATCATTGTTTTTACTATTTGCCTGATGTGAAAATGTGTTCCGAGGAGATTTCATGTGTAAATACACCAATTTCTCACACATCCCCTCGCTCTCTCTAGCTTTTGGGGCAGTGCTCCAGGGCAGTCTGTTTGGGCTGGTGGGTCTGCTCCCCCCGAGGTACAGCACATTGTTTATGAGTGGTCAGGGATTGGCAGGGATCTTTGCTGCCCTGGCTAGTCTGTTCTCTATCCTCAGTAAGTACTACATTTCCATACTTTCACCTCACTATGAACACAATGATACACACCCGCACATTCAATAAACACGGCCTCTTTTATACAGTAATAGTCTCTCGAAAACAGGTATTTTCTAAAGGCTTATGGTATTTGCTCATAATGTTATTCAAAAAGGCCTTACTTCCTTTTCATCATAACAGGAAGGGTAGTTTCAAACTGTAGTAAGCATGTGTTATGCTCACCACATCCTGTTTGGCGGGCAACATCTCAGCTGTGCCTGCCAGGATAGATTTTACTATTGTGTTATTGTGTTTTCATCCTGATTAAATACTGAGTTTCCCTCCTTCTCTCTGTGTAGGTAAAGCAGACAAGGCCAGTGCTGCTCTTGGGTACTTTATAACCCCCTGTGTGGCGACACTTCTCACCTTGCTTAGCTACTTACTACTACCACACCTGGTGAGTGGCTACAGCAGTGTTATGACAGGAGAACAACAGCCAGTTCAACTACTATTGCTTAGGATATTACAGAGGAATGTACTCATATGATTTCCTGTTGTGTTCTAGGAGTTTGCCCGGTTTTACTTTGAGAAAAGTAAGTGTCACCAAGACCAACCTGAGACCACAGACAAGCTTCTCAAGGGAGCCGGTAGGTTTGCAACACTATCCATCAACTAAGAGTATCTACACGATAAGACATAAAAAAATTGTTTCTTAAATAATTTATTTCAGTCTTATCCCCTCCTTATTGAGGAAAAATGTACTTATCAGCAAAGCCAGTGCTAGCAGGAAAAGACTGAAATGTATAATTGAAAGGAAAAAACGAAAACCCGCAGACACTCGGCCCTCCGTGGAATGAGTTTGACACCCGTTTCAGCCATTTAGCAGACACTCTTATCCAGAGCAACTTACAGTTAGTGCATTCAAATTAAGATCTCTAGGTGAGACAACCACGTATCACAGTCGTAGTAACTACCTTATTGAGGAAAAATGTACATACTACTACTGTGACATGTGGTTGTCTCACCTAGAGATCTTAACTTGAATGCACTAAATGTCTGCTAAATGGCTAAAACAGGGTTTGATCCCGGGCTGTGTCGCAGCCGGCCTCGACCGGGAGACCCATGAGGCGGCGCACAATTGTCCCAGTGTCATCCGGGTTAAGGGAGGGTTTGGCCGGCTGGGATGTCCTTGTCCAATCGCGCTCTAGCGACTCCTTGTGGCGGCCGGCGCACGCACATTGACTTCAGTCGACAGCTGTATGGTGTTTCCTCCAACACATTGATATGGCTGGCTTCCGGGTTAAGCGGGCAGTGTGTCGAAAAGCAATGCGGCTTGGCGGGGTCGTGTTTTGGGGAGCACATGGCTCTCGACCTTCGCCTCTCCCGAGTCCATATGGGAGTTGCAGTGATGGGACAAGACTGTAACAACCAATTGGATATCACGAAATTGGGGAGAAAATACTTTTTTATATCCCTTATAGAGGAGCTATTAATAGTTATTAACAAACACCATATACCTTATAGAGTAGCTATTAATAGTTATTAACAAATACCATATACCTTATAGAGGAGCTATTAATAGTTATTAACAAATACCATATACCTTATAGAGGAGCTATTAATAGTTAATTAATTTATTATGCAATGATTTTCCTTAATAGTAAATGTGGTTATATTTTGTTTTCTAAACTAAAAGGCCTAAAACTAAAAATACTGACTATTTTCTCACTTCCTCTGAAAAATAGCGGTCAATGGCGACCTAAATGGCTTCAACAAAAAAAACATAATAACCAATGGTGATCTTGAGGCCAGTGGGACCAAAGAAGCCCTGTTCATGATGGAGCAGACTGACAGTCACAGCAGGTCATCTGTCCTGGCAGTCTTCAAAAAGGTAGCCTTGTCCTGCATTACACTGTCATTCAAATCTCAATTCAAATACCATTCTTTTCTCAAAGATTTCCCTAACACTTTGTTTGTTACTGTTGTACAGATTTGGCTGATGGCACTCTGTGTGACGTGTGTGCTGGCTGTCACACTGTCAGTTTTTCCTGCTGTCACAGTAAAAGTGAAGAGCATGTATGGAAACCAGGAGTGGGGTGAGCATACATTTCTGATAATAAAACATAATAGCCTAGTTATTTCCAGTTAAAACAGTTGTGGTTAAATAATGGGCTCCGAGTGGCGCAGGGGTCTAAGGCACTGCATCTCAGTGTAAGAGGCGTCACTGCAGTCCCTGGTTCAAAACCAGGCTGCATCACATCCAGCTGTGATTGGGAGTCCCATAGGGCAGCACACAATTGGCCCAGCTCTTCCAGGTTTGGCTGGGGTAGGCCGTCATTGTAAATAAGAATTTGTTCTTAACTGACTTGCCTAGTTAAATTAAGATTAAATAAATAAAAAATAAAGCAGAGAGGGTATGGAATTAACATTTTTTAGCATGGCTGTGCGGCAGTCGTATTGGCAGCTTGCTATTCCGAACAAAGTGCATTAAACCTGTATGTCTATCTTTCAGACCGATACTTTCTCTGTGTCTGCTGCTTCATCGTCTTTAACGTCATGGACCTGATTGGCCGCAGTGTCACCTCCATGGTTCAGTGGGTGAGTGACGTCTGCCCTCTGTCCCCCTTCCTTTACAAACAGTAACTGCAATAGATAGCTGCTCCAATACCTCAAACACGTTTCTCTGCCTAACAGTCTCTGTTTCTGTCTGTATCCGTCCACAGCCCTCAAAGAGAAGCGGTCTGTTCCCTGTGCTCGTGGTGTCCCGTGTGGTCTTCATCCCTCTCATCATGCTGTGCAACACTGACAACCGGCAGTACCTGCCAGTCCTGTTCTCCCATGACGTTGCCTTCGTTGCCATCATGGCATTATTTGCCCTGTCCAATGGATACTTCATCTGTCTCTGCATGTCTTATGCACCTCAGTGAGTCACCAAATTGATATCTACCTGAATTTATTAAACAGTTTTGTAAAATTGTTCCCTGAACTGTTTTTGTTTAATTCAATGTAACTTGTTATTACGTTGTAGTAACAATTTTTGGCAGTTTGTTCCACAGTATCTGACCTTGTCCTCTGTTCTCTTCCCCAGGTTGGTGAGGGCTAAAGACTGTGAGACAGCGGGGGCCTTGATGACCTTCTTCTTGGCTCTGGGTCTGTCACTAGGGGCAGCGCTCTCTTTCTTCCTGAGGAACCTGCTCTAGAGGCAGCTGGCCCCTCACACCTTCACTCCAACCAAACCAAGTCTGACTATCACAACATACAAAAATGTATTATGAATATTTATGGTTTACTAGATTAGACACATCTTCCTTTAATGCCAATGCAAAAGTATATGGATATTTAAGTAAGGACGTTATTGTACACTGATCTACACTGAACAAAATACCAACGCAACATGCAACAATTTCTAAGATTTTACTGAGTTACAGTTCAGGAAATCAGTCAACTGAAATAAATTCATTAGGCCCTAATCTATGGATTTCACATGACTGAGAATACAAATATGCATCTGTTGGTCACAGATACTGTACCTTAAAAAAAAAAAGTGTGGATCAGAAAACCAGTTAGTATCTGGTGTGACCACCATTTGCTTCATGCAGCGCAACACATCTCCTTCGCATAGAGTTGATCAGGCTGTTGATAGTGGCCTGTGGAATGTTGTCCTACTCCTCTTCAATGTGTGAAGTTGCTGAATATTGGCAGAAACTGGAACACGCTGTTGTGCATAACGATCCAGAGCATCCCAAGCATGCTCAATTGGTGACATGTCTGGTGAGTATGCAGGCCATGGAACTAGGACATTTTCAGTTTCCAGGAATTATGTTCAGATCCTTTTGACATGGGGCCGTGCATTATAATGCTAAAACATAGGGTGATGGCGGCAGATGAACGGCACGACAATGGGCCTCAGGATCTCATCACGGCATCTCTGTGCATTCAAGTTGGCATCAATAGAATGTAATTATTTGTTGTCTGTAGCTTATGCCTGCCCATACCATAACCCCAGTACCACAATGGGGCACTCTGTTCACAACGTTGACATCAGCAAACCACTCCCCCACAGTCGTACACGCTATCTGCATCTGCCCGATACAGTTGAAACCTGGATTCATCCGCACACTTCTCCAGCGTGCCAGCAGCCATCAAAGGTGAGCATTTGCCCACTTAACTGCGGTCAGGGCGACGAGCACGCAGATGAGTGGTGTGGTTACACATGGTCTGCCGTTGTGAGGCCGATGGACGTACTGCCAAATTCTCTAAAACGACATTGGAGAGAAATTTGCTCTGGTGTATATTCCTGCACAGCCAGCATGACAATTGCAGTCTCTCCTCAAAACTTGAGACATCTGCAAATTTTACAGTTGCCTTTTATTGTCCCCCGCACAAGATGCACCTGTGTAATGATCACACTGTAATCAGCTTCTTGATATGCCACACCTGTCAGGTGGATGGATTATCTTGGTAAAATAGAAATGCCCTCTAACAGGGATGTAAATAAATCTGTGCACAGAATTTGAGAGAAAAAAGCTTTCTGTGTATGGAACATTTCTGGGATCTTTTATTTCTGCTCGTGAAGCACTGGACCAACACTTTACATGTTGCGTTTATATTTTTGTTCAGTGTATATACAGTATATATAGAAAGTATAGTACCAGTCAAAAGTTTGGACATACCAAACCTTTTTACTAGTACTGTAAATATTTTTTTACTGAAGACTATTGTTCTGGTTGAGGATTTTACTTTTGTATTTTTATTCGTTTTTTATACTGTATTTATTAGTTTCCTTTTTACTATATTGTTATTGCTTTTCTTTATCATTTAAATGCATTTCATACACAATATTTCAGACTTTGTAAGTCATTTTTTGTAAGTAATGTTTTGTCTCCCTGACAATGTTTTGAGAAATAAAGGAAAAACCTTCCCATAAAGACAAAGAATGTTATTCCTCTGTCTCTCTTCCATGTCTCTTATTTAATACAGGCAGCAGGGGAGTAAATATGGTAGCTACTATCAAACTACATGAGCTCTTGTTCTAGGAGCCATTACATGCTTGTTCTGACTTGAAGACAGTTAAATGAGTATCGAGAGCCTAACTTCTCAAAACATGCACTGATATAGGATGCTAGAGAGATGCAACATACCATTTGAATGTGATCAAACACTTGTATCATTTGATACAGTAGTCAAACCATGTTGTCTTAGTCAGGGTTCCTCCCATAGAGTCATGCCTATACAGCGGGTGAAATAAGTATTGAACACGTCACCATTTTTCTCAGTAAATATATTTCCAAAGGTGCTATTGACATGAAATGTTCACCAGATGTTGGTAACAACCCAAGTAATCCATACATACAAAGAAACCAAAATAAATAAGTTCAGAAATTAAGTTGTGTAATAATGTGAAATGACACAGGGAAAAAGTATTGAACACACTGATATTTATTTAATACTTTGTACAAAAGCCTTTGTTGGTAATGACAGCTTCAAGACGCCTCCTGTATGGAGAAACTAGTCGCATGCATTGCTCTGGTGTGATTTTGGCCCATTCTTCCACACAAACAGTCTTCAAATCTTGAAGGTTCCGTGGGCCTCTTCTATGAATCTTGATCTTCAGTTCTTTCCATAGATTTTCAATGGGATTTAAGTCAGGTGATTGGCTGGGCCATTCTAGCAGCTTTATTTTCTTTCTTTGAAACCAATTGAGAGTTTCCTTGGCTGTGTGTTTGGGATCATTGTCTTGCTGAAATGTCCACCCTCGTTTCATCTTCATCATCCTGGTAGATGGCAGCAGAATGTCTCGGTAAATTTGGCCATTCATCCTTCCTTCAATTATGTGAAGTTTGCCAGTACCATTTGCTGAAAAGCAGCCCCACACCATGATGTTCCCACCTCCAAACTTCACTGTTGGTAGGGTGTTTTTAGGGTGATGTGTAGTGCCATTTCTCCTCCAAACATGGTGTGTATTATGACATCCAAACAGTTCAATTTTGCTCTCATCTGACCACACTATATTCTCCCAGTATTTCACTGGCTTTTCCAAATGTTGTGCAGCAAACTTTAAAAGAGCTTCAACATGCTTTTTTTCTGGCAATGGAGTCTTGCGTGGTGAGTGTGCATACAGGCCATGGAGGTGGAGTGCATTACTTACTGTTTTCTTTGAGACAACAGTACCTGCTAATTGCAGGTCTTTTTGAAGCTCTCCACAAGTGGTCCTTGGCTCTTGGACAACTCTTCTGATTATTCTTTTCACTCCTCTGTCAGAAATCTTGCGAGGAGCACCTGGTCGAGGCAAATTTATGGTGAAATGATTTTCTTTCCTTATTATGGTCCCAACAGTGCTCACTGGAACATTCAGAAGCTTAGAAATGCGCCTATAACCAATGCCATCATTATGTTTTGCAACAATTAGGTTACGAAGGTCTTGAGACAGCTCTTTGCTTTTACCCATCATGAGATGTGTCTTGTGTGACACCTTGGCAATGAGACCTTTTTGTAGGCCATCAGTTGGGACTGAACCAGCTGATATTAATTTGCACTGACAGGGGGCTGGATTGCTTTTTAATTACTGATAGTTTTCAGCTGTTGTCTTGGCTTTCCATGCCTTTTTGCACCTCCCTTTCTTCATGTGTTCAATACTTTTTCCCTGTGTCATTTCCCGACCACAAGTTCTCAATGGGATTAAGGTCTGGGGAGTTTCCTGGCCATGGACCCAGAATGTCGATGTTCTGTTCCCCGAGCCACTTAGTTATCACTTGCCTTATGGCAAGGTGCTCTATCATGCTGGAAAAGGCATTGGTCGTCACCAAACTGTTCTTGGATGGTTGGGAGAAGTTGCTCTCGGAGGATGTGTTGGTACCATTCTTTATTCATGGCTGTGTTCGTAGGCAAAATTGTGAGTGGGCCCACTCCCTTGACTGAGAAGCAACCCCACACATGAATGGTCTGAGGATGCTTTAGTGTTGGCATGACACAGGACTGATGGTAGCGCTCACCTTGTCTTCTCTGGACAAAGTGTTTTCGGATGGCCCAAACAATCGGAAAGGGGATTCATCAGAGAAGATGACTCTACCGTAGTCCTCAGCAGTCCAATCCCTGTACCTTTTGCAGAATATCAGTCTGTACCTGATGTTTTTTTATGGAGAGAAGTGGCTTCTTTGCTGCCCTTCTTGACACCAGGCCATCCTCCAAAGGTATTCGCCTCACTGTGCGTGCAGATGCACTCACACCTGCCTGCTGCCATTCCTGAGCAAGCTCTGCACTGGTGGTGCCCCGATCCCGCAGCTGAATCAACTTTAGGAGACGGTCCTGGCGCTTGCTGGATTTTCTTGGGCGCCCTGACGCCTTCTTCCCAACAATTGAACATCTCTCCTTGAAGTTCTTGATGATCCGATAAATGGTTGATTTAGGCAACAATATCCTTGCCGGTGAAGCCCTTTTTGTGCAAAGCAATGATGACGGCACGTGTTTCCTTGCAGGTTTCCATGGTTGACAGAGGAAGAACAATAATTTCAAGCACCACCCTCCTTTTAAAGCTTCCAGTCTGTTATTCTGACTCAATAAGCATGACAGAGTGATCTCCAGCCTTGTCCTCGTCAACACTCTCATCATGTCAGTGATTGTTAACGAGACAATCACTGACATGATGGCAGCTGGTCCTTTTGTGGCAGGGCTGAAATGCAGTGGAAATGTTTTTGGGGGATTAAGTTCATTTTCATAGCAAAGAGAAACTTTGCAATTAATTGCAATTCATCTAATCACTCTTCATGACATTCTGGAGTATATGCAAATTGCCATCATCAACACTGAGGCAGCAAACTTTGTGGAGACCAATACTTGTGTCATTGTCAAAACCTTTGACCACGACTGTATATAGACAAGGACATTTGAAATATCTTTTGTGAGTGTAATATTTACTGTTCACCCATTTCACTTGCTTTGGCGATTGAGTGAGAGTGAAAGAGTTGTTTACACGTGAACCTAGGAGAAGGGTATGCTACTGACACTGCTGTTATATGTTTCCTCTTCTAAGACATGGGATGAACTGGAGGGTGTCTACCCCCTGGAGTATGGTGAGTTGAGCCATGGGGTTGATAGGAACTGTAAAATATACATGGGGTTAACTGTAAGTCGCTATGCTAACTAATTATGTTTTAAGTATAAGAATAATTTGGTTTTCTTAAGTCAGCTAAATGTTTTATGACCAAGCGTAACCATTCCGTATCCATTATGTAATGACAGTCCCCCAAAAATATGTTAAAGAGAAGGTGCTTAAATTAGTGTTCAGAAATAATTACATATTTCAAACAAAAAAGTATCAAGCACTAACTCCTTGTTATAAAAAATCATAACTGAAATAGAAGTTACAGCCTGCTTCTGAGGTTGGCAGGCATTTGATATGGATGAGTTGTTTTGTTTTTTAAGACAAATCCAAATGTTTCAAATGTATTAATAGTAGGCTTTCACTGCATGATGAGTATGGCTCTATTGTTTTACCCACGTCTCTCAGTGATGAGCTGTGTTTGGCTACTTGGTCTAAGCTATCAACAGAAATTAGTGCCCGGTATCCACACTGTGTCCCACACATACAAAGAGACTGGGGATGCCTCAGCGGTGGGGGAGTGCATTATTACAGTAATGAGAGAAGGGGAGAGAGGGGCTGCCTGCTAGACCCGAGGTCAGGAGTGTGCAAGGGATAAACGATTGTACCTTATAAGCATTTTTGAAAGAAACAAGTTATTTGTTGTCATCGTTTAGTGTTTTTATTGAATTGCTACATAACAAACCCAGTGCTGCAGTCTCATCCATGTATTACCTCGTATTAAGCAAAGGATATCTCACATGCGGCAGGAGTTTGAGTAGAGGAACGCGCCTGCTTGGCCCACTGATAGTTGTTGCCCTATGCTCTTCCACTGTGCAGGTGCAGTGAGGGTGACCGAGAGACATCCGTCTGGAGGTGGTTCAGAGACTCGGTGACCCTGATCAAGGTCATCTGGACCTTCGCACTCTTCTCTGACCCAGACTCCCCTGCACAGGTCCGTTTTAATCCCCATCAGTAGCTATGCTAAAGGATCTGAATTATTTACAATTATTTGATCCCCTGCTGATTTTGTTCGTTTGCCCACTGACAAAGTAATGATCAGTTCATAATTTTAATGGTAGGTTTATTTGAACATTGAGAGACAGAATAACAACAAACTCCAGAAAAACGCATGTCAAAAGTGATTTGCATTGTAATGAGTGAAATAAGTATTTGACCCCTCTCAATCAGAAGGAGTTCTGGCTCCCAGGTGTCTTTATACAGGTAACGAGCTGAGATTAGGAGCACTCCCTTTACCCGTATAAAAGACACCTGTCCACAGAAGCATCAATCAATCAGATTCCAAACTCTCCACCATGGCCAAGACCAAAGAGCTGTCCAATGATGTCAGGGACAAGATTGTAGACCTACACAAGGCTGGAATGGGCTACAAGACCATCGCCAAGCAGCTTGGTGAGAAGGTGACAACAGTTGGTGCGATTATTCGTAAATGGAAGAAACACAAAAGCACTGTCAATCTCCCTCGGTCCGGGGCTCCATGCAAGATCTCACCTCGTGGAGTTGCAATGATCATGAGAACGGTGAGGAATCAGCCCAGAACTACACGGGAGGATCTTGTCAATGATCTCAGGGCAGCTGGGACCATAGTCACCAGGAAAACAATTGGTAACACACTACGCTGTGAAGGACTGAAATCCTGCAGCGCCCGCAAGGTCCCCCTGCTCAAGAAAGCACATGTACAGGCCCGTCTAAAGTTTGCCAATGAACATCTGAATGATTCAGAGGAGGACTGGGTGAAAGTGTTGTGGTCAGATGAGACCAAAATCGAGCTCTTTGGCATCAACTCAACGTGTTTGGAGGAGGAGGAATGCTGCCTATGACCCCAAGAACACCATCCCCACCGTCAAACATGGAGGTGGAAACATTATGCTTTGGGGGTGTTTTTCTGCTAAGGGGACGGGACAACTTCACCGCATCAAAGGGACGATGGATGGGGCCATGTACCATCAAATCTTGGGTGAGAACCTCCTTCCCTCAGCCAAGGCATTGAAAATGGGTCGTGGATGGGTATTCCAGCATGACAATGACCCAGTCTCCAGACCTTAATCCCATAGAAAATCTGTGGAGGGAGCTGAAGGTTCGAGTTGCCAAACGTCAGCCACGAAACCTTAATGGCTTGGAGAAGATCTGCAAAGATGAGTGGGACAAAATCCCTCCCAAGATGTGTGCAAACCTGGTGGCCAACTACAAGAAGCGTCTGACCTCTGTGATTGCCAACAAGGGTTTTGCCACCAAGTACTAAGTCATGTTTTGCAGAGGGGTCAAATACTTATTTCACTCATTAAAATGCAAATCAATTTATAACATTTTTGACATGCGTTCTTCTGGATTTTTTTGTTGATATTCTGTCTCTCACTGTTCAAACAAACCTACCATTAATATTATAGACTGATCATTTCTTTGTCAGTAGGCAAACAAACAAAATCAGCATGGGATCAAATAATGTTTTCCCTCACTGTATATGCGATCTGCCAAATAAATAAATAAAAAACAGTTTTTGCTTTGTCATTATGGGATATTGTGTGTAGATTGATGGAAAATATTTTGGTTCATCAATTTTAAAGCTGTAACCTAACAAAACATGGAAAAAGTCAAGGGGTCTAAATACTTTCCGAATGCACTGTATGCTGATAAAGTTATAATATGCTGCTTGATGTGTCAGAAAGGTGCTGATATGTCTGTCCTACCTCTCAGGTAATAGTGTTTGACCACGGCCAGGTGATTGAGAACACCTCCTTAACAGACAAGGTGGGTTTCACCAGCATCCCCTGGAGTGCTGACATCATCCTCAACAATACGCATATCAGACTCTGGCACCTATCGCTTCATGGTGAGCAACCCACCAGAGACTGAAGACCCTGGTATAGGGGAACTGGCCCTCAACGTCCTGGGTAGGTGGTTCACATACTAATAACTATACCTGTGCCCTAATACTCCCAGAATGTACTTCTCAACAATAACAATATCTCATTCTCTATCTGATATGTTTAACAATTGTTAAGTCAGCCTGCTGTACATTGCATTTTTTCAACGCCTCGGAGTTATTTTCACCAACTGCATATAGCGTAAGTTACTATGCTTGGTTCTTTCAGCACCCCCCTCGCTGCCCCTGTGGGATGGGGTCACTGATATTGGGCAGAGTGTAGCCCTCTCCTCCATGGTGGCAGAGGGGGTCCCCGCCCCCAAAATGCAGTTGGGATAAATTGGAACCAGAGGAAATCTCACTACCCATCAAGATGGACGGTACGAGCTGCCATGGTTACATGTGGTTATAAGCACATCCTTCAAAAAACTTAGGTGCTGGGCTAATGAAATACACTTGAAAATAACAAAGGCCAGCACACTTAATATTCTCCAAATTTCCACCTTTACTGACAACGTAATTGGGATCATATTCAGTGTGTGGGCCTCCCTGTTCTTGTTGAGCCCCAGACGTCAACAACATGCTGCAGGTGCAGTAGAGCCTGTCTAATGGGAACCTCATTCACAGGCTCAACTGCTATCGCATAGAGAGAGCCGGCTGTTGGGCGACTTAGTCTAGGTATATTTTCAGCTACAGCACAGCAATCAGAAAAATACAGTTTGTGTCACTCACACGATTGTGATGTCACGTGTTTAATTCTATTTTAGGAATCAAAACAGTATTGTATGGTCGTAAATGCAAACCGATGTTTGTATCCCGTAACGTCTGTTGTTCTTTATGACAGGGGACCTATCAGGCTCTTTCCAGAGAGTCAACATCTCGTCTCAGAACTCTGCTCCGTCACCAACCTCCTGGGCACCCAGAACGGTTACGTCAACCTGTCCATATACAGCTGTGAGTCCCTGCATGGTCCACATTCAGTTCTCATACATACCAATTACTTATCAATCAAATCATACACATTCATAAGGGTTTTGCAATGTTAATTAAACCTGTCAGAGCTACTGCATTGGATGTGCTGTGTGTTTGGAGTCTGAGTACTGCTCCCTTGCTGTGCTCTCGCTGCAGCTCCAGGCAGTTCCCCCGGGATTCTCCAGGGGATGTTGTTGACCCAGTTCATTGCCCTGGTGCTGCTGGCTCTGCTGGTGCCGTGGCTCCACCGCTCTGGCCAGGAGAGGAAGTGGAGAGGAGTGTTATAACGAGATAAGGTACACTCCCTCTCTGATCAAGCACTCCTTTGTTTGATCCTCAATCCAAGGAAGACATACAGTGGGGAGAACAAGTATTTGATACACTGCCGATTTTGCAGGTTTTCCCACTTACAAAGCATGTAGAGGTCTGTAATTTTTATCATAGGTACTCTTCAACTGTGAGTGACGGAATCTAAAACAAAAATCCAGAAAATCACATTGTATGATTTTTAAGTAATTAATTTGCATTTTATTGCATGACACAAGTATTTGATACATCAGAAAAGCAGAACTTAATATTTGGTACAGAAACCTTTGTTTGCAATTACAGAGATCATACGTTTCCTGTAGTTCTTGACCAGGTTTGCACACACTGCAGCAGGAATTTTGGCCCACTCCTCCATACAGACCTTCTCCAGATCCTTCAGGTTTCGGGGCTGTCGCTGGGCAATACGGACTTTCAGCTCCCTCCAAAGATTTTCTATTGGGTTCAGGTCTGGAGACTGGCTAGGACACTCCAGGACCTTGAGATGCTTCTTACGGAGCCACTCCTTAGTTGCCCTGGCTGTGTGTTTCGGGTCGTTGTCATGCTGGAAGACCCAGCCACGACCCATCTTCAAAGCTCTTACTGAGGGAAAGAGGTTGTTGGCCAAGATCTCGTGATATATGGCCCCATCCATCCTCCCCTCAATACGGTGCAGTCGTCCTGTCCCCTTTGCAGAAAAGCATCCCCAAAGAATGATGTTTCCACCTCCATGCTTCACGGTTGGGATGGTGTCTTGGGGTTGTACTCATCCTTCTTTTTCCTCCAAACACGGCGAGTGGAGTTTAGACCAAAAAGCTCTATTTTTTTTTACCTTCTCCCATTCCTCCTCTGGATCATCCAGATGGTCATTGGCAAACTTCAGACGGGCCTGGACATGCGCTGGCTTGAGCAGGGGGACCTTGCGTGCGCTGCAGGATTTTAATCTATGACGGCGTTGTGTGTTACTAATGGTTTTCTTTGAGACTGTGGTCCCAGCTCTCTTCAGGTCATTGACCAGGTCCTGCCGTGTAGTTCTGGACTGATCCCTCACCTTCCTCATGATCATTGATGCCCCACGAGGTGAGATCTTGCATGGTGCCCCAGACCGAGGGAGATTGACCGTCATCTTGAACTTCTTCCATTTTCTAATAATTGCGCCAACAGTTGTTGCCTTCTCACCAAGCTGCTTGCCTATTGTCCTGTAGCCCATCCCAGCCTTTTGCAGGTCTACAATTTTATCCCTGATGTCCTTACACAGCTCTCTGGTCTTGGCCATTGTGGAGAGGTTAGAGTCTGTTTGATTGAGTGTGTGGACAGGTGTCTTTTATACAGGTAACGAGTTCAAACAGGTGCAGTTAATACAGGTAATGAGTGGAGAACAGGAGGGCTTCTTAAAGAAAAACTAACAAGTCTGTGAGAGCCGGAATTCTTACTGGTTGGTAGGTGATCAAATACTTATGTCATTCAATAAAATGCAAATAAATTATTTAATAATCATACAAATGTGATTTTCTGGAATTTTGTTTTAAATTCCGTCTCTCACAGTTGAAGTGTACCTATGATAAAAATTACAGACCTCTACATGCTTTGTAAGTAGGAAAACCTGCAAAATCGGCAGTGTATCAAATACTTGTTCTCCCCACTGTACATCCGGACACATTCAACAACAAAAAAGAAAACTCATTGACATTGTACAAAAACGCATTGAACTCAACGCATTTTGCACCTGCCCTATGTTTTGTTGTAGCTGCTTGACAATGAAATTTCCCCCTCGGGGATCAATAAAGTACCTATCTATCTATCTATCTATCTATAGAATACCTGATAACTGTACAATTTGTTGAATACATCCTTTTTAAATGTTCAATGTCTGACTGGAATCAAATGTGTTTGGGTTTCTGTTCAAGACCGGTTCTATGCTAAGTTCTCAATGAATATTCAAACTATGATAACATTGCCTGACAAAGGCTGAGGAAAAAGGTCAATGGAAGCACTCACAGCATTTCATTTGCAAACGATTACACAAAAAGCTTTAATTTAAAAAGAATGTACAGAACTCTGAATGTCGACTGATAGTTTAAATAAAACATCCCCTCCAAATTACTAAAATAATAACAGTAACAAAACATGTGGGATGGTGTACTAGCATATAGCATTTAAAGGAGTATTCATCGATTCTTCCCAAACTGCATTATTCAATGTTTAGAGTGCCCTTCCACTCAGGAGACAGATCTCTCTCCTGAGGGGGTAAACACAAGAGAGAACCTCCCTTAAGACTCAACATAGTGTGTTCCATGAAAAATAACCACAAATCCACTAATAATAAAATAGATTTATATATATTGTTTTAAATATATATTTATATACAAAACATGCGGTACATAAATGGCAGAGATTAAGAAATCCCTTTTAATATTGACACCCAGGTCTGTCCAGTAACTCGTGCTCTCCTTTCTCCCAGTAAGAAAAGTACTTCCTGTTACTTTGGATATTATACTGAGAATGAGAGAGAAACAGAAAACGTCTCTGCTTTTCCTAAGCCTAGGGTGGACACACTTTAACAAGGGGTAATCAATTAGCCTGCTGGGTTTTAGCATCTGGAAGGTGCCAGCTCCTCCTCAACATATCCATGGAGTTAGATCCAATGATCTGACAAACAAAGAGACTAGAGAGCTACATTAGCACAGTGCTTGTTCCAAGTCCTTAAGATGTGTTTCAAGATGTAACCAAACAATCCGAAGCCTGAATGGTTATCGGAAAATTGAGCACTTTAGCTCAATCAAAATGAAAGAAGATAGATAGATAGGTACTTTGATATAGAATGAACCTACAGTGAGCCACTTCAAACCCACAGCCGTTTCTGTAGTGGGGGGCATCACCTTGACTGCAGCGGAGGCTGGTGGGAGGAGCTATAGCAGGATGAGCTCATTGTAATGGCTGGAATGGAAGGAATGGAACGGAGTCAAACATGCCCATCCTCCTATAGCTCCTCCCACCAGCCTCCACTGTCTGACTGGTACTTTGATTAGTGACCCACGAGTTCAACAATGAGACTTCCAATAGCCAGACTGAAGTAACTTTGCTACTGCATAATGACCCACACTAATGTATCTAGATAGCATCTAACCTAGCGCTCGTCTCTGTCCCCTTATAGACACAGTAAGTTTAGTAAATAGCAGAGAACTCCCATTCTTTCCCAATGGGAGACCCTGAGAATGCGCCCCTGGAGCAAATTAGGGTTAAGTGCCTTGCTCAAGGACACATCACCTTGTCGTTTCGGGTATTAGAACCAGCGACCTTTCGGTTACTGGCCCAACGCTCTAACCGCTAGGCTACCTGCTGCCCCTAACAGCAGGGCCAACCCTTAAAGCAGGGTACGGCCAATGCAGGCGTGGGAGCAAACATTTCTCAGGAATACTTCCATTTATATTACACATCTTATAAGAGAACTTTTGGTGAAACGTGTCAAATGATGATGCCAAACATGTGTGGCAAAGGTTACAATTAAGAAGAGCCAAGTCCAATCTCCACGTTTCTATATCACATCAGCATGTCAAATAGACAAACCCTTTTAACAGTCTTCCAGACGTTATCAAGAAATCAAATAAATATGCCATCTCTGTTTTCAGTATTTATTTAACTTAGTTTCCAACTAAAACGCTGGCGGTAAGTGTAACAAACAGTATTTGTAGGTATAGTAGTAGTAGTAGCAGCAGGAGGTGCTGTAGTTTAGCAGCAGGAGGTGCTGTTGTTTAGCAGCAGGAGGTGCTGTAGTTTAGTAGCAGGAGGTGCTGTACTGGAGCCAAGGAAAGCAGAAGGCCTCTTGCTGGTGGCTATTCCACACAGAGCTGTCTGAGCCCCTCCCACTGCATAGAGTCCACAGCTGATTGGATCAGGTCAGGGAGGGAGCGGTTGGTCACTTGGGCAACTCAGTGGGCTAGCCTATAGCCACTGAGGAGGTTGTGATTCGTCAAGTAAAGTAAAAAGACATTCCACTCACACCAACAATAGGACACAAAAATCAAAAAGGCTTTAGAAAGAACATTCCCAGTTTAGAATCCTGTGGTGTCCCTGCCTGGTGAGCATCTCCTCTCCTCTTCTCTGTCCTGGTCCATCAGCTCTGTCCAGAGTCACCTAAACCTCCCCAAATTCAGAACTTGGTGTCCAGGCCTGACTGGACTGTAAACTCTGCTGGGAAAAAGCACCAAATGTTGGGGAAGGTGGGGGGTAGGCGGGAGTCATACCTGAAACAAGCTCTTTGACAGAAAACTTGAGATTGTTGATGCGGTCAAGAGCCTCTGTAATAAATATCCAAATGAGCATGATGTTTTTACAGGGAGGGGTGTTGGATTCATTTTGGAATATATGTGGTATGCTAGGGAGGTGGTGCATTGATATTGACTGGATTTAGCCATGTGCTGATTTCTGTCAGAGAATGGTTGGGGATGGCAGAAAAAAAATAGAATACTTTGTACTCTGCAAATTGACCAAAACTAATCCCAAAAAGAGATTGTATTTTCAAATAATAATTTCATACACGATCACGTTTTTGTATTTGCGGGAATACTTGGGAACAGATTTCTTAAATAATTTTATTTTTTAGATGAATTACTGGTGATTTTAGTATTTTGACCAATATATTATATATATATATATTTTTTTTTAATCATTACGCCTGTTGCCGACCCGTCATATGGTATAGATGTTCAAGTAATTTGATGTGACCCTTGCACTTTCAGAGTGAATATCCCCACAGTGAAGTTCTACAGTGGAGCAGCAGGGATAAAGAACAAGGCTTGTTATGGTAGTAACTCTGGCTTCACCTGTACATACAGCAACAAGGATATTAGAGTTCCCTTTTCTGAGTCATTACGCTGTTGCTGGTTGGTCTTAGGTGAAGGAGAGGACAAATTAACTAAACTAACTAATAAAAACCAACTAAACATTGCAAAATTAAAAAACGTCCCTTACAATTGCACTGGCTTTTTAGCTTGCTAGGGTTAACATCGTTACAGAAACTCTTGAGGGCCTATCAATTAAAGTTCCTGTTTCAAGGAAGTCCTAGGAGGGTAGGTGGTTTAGGGATGCGGGCTGGGTGCGAACGTTTTGTTTTGTTCTCACTGAGGAGAAGAGGAACGTGTTTAGACTTCAAGATTCATCCACCATTGCAAAGGCTTGAAAAAATGTACAATAAACAAAAAACATGTTGAGATGTTGTGATTTGCCATTGGCGATGTAGCAGACCTCAGAGTCCAGTCTCTTTGAGAGAGAGAGAGAAGAACATTTGAATGACTCTGGGAAGCTGGAATAGGCCCGGTCTGAGCTGGTCACGCCCACTCTAGAACTGGCCATGGTGGTGCTGTGCTTTGGCTGCAGGGGTTCTCATGGGTTCTCCAGTGCAGACTGAGCCCAGGTGCTCAAGTAAAGGCAGCTCGGTGGACTCCTCCCTGGGGGCGGGTCTGGGGGGCGTGGTCTCAGTGGACTTGGTGACCCCCAGGGGGTCCTGTGTTGGGCTGGCCCCAGGCGGCAGCGCAGGAGGAGTAGACTGGAAAACAGACGTAAATATTCTCAACTAATGAAACCTCTATTGAGTTTCCATGATAACAAACGCCCATCATTAAGATAATCTCAAAGCCATAACAACCTGGTGTAAGAGGGCATTTACTGTAGCTGCATTATTCCCATGTGTTCATAAAGACTTGTCACGTTGTTGAGAGCATGCGCCACCTTCCAACACACAGTATACATTGAGTGTACAAAACATTCCTACTATTAAGTTGTCCCCCCCTTCTGCCCTCAGAACAGCCTCACATCGACGGGGCATGGACTCTACAAGGTGTCGAAAGCGTTCCACAGGGATGCTGGCCCATGTTGACTCCAATGCTTCCCACAGTTGTGTCAAGCTGGCTGGATGTCCTTTGGGTGGTGGACCATTCTTGATACACACGAGAAACTGTTGAGCGTGAAAAACCCAACAGCGTTGCAGTTCTTGACACTAACCGGTGTGCCTGGCACCTACCACCATACCGCGTTCAAAGGCACTTCAATCTTTTGTCTTGCCCATTCACCCTCTGACTGGCACACATACACAATCCATGTCTCAATTGTCTCAAGGCTTAAAAATCCTTCTTTAACCTGTCTCCTTCCCTTCATCTACACTGATTGAAGTGGACATCCATAATGGATCATAGCTTTCACCTGGTCATGTTTTGTACACTCAGTGTCTGTTCTACCTTCACGCAACATGGTACGTTGTTTCACCATCCTCACCTGTGTCCGTATGAACTGAGAAGCTCCACCGTCGCTCTCAGCTGCGGCTGGCCCGTTGAAGCCCTTCCTGCCTGACAGGCTCCACTTCCCGTAGAGGCCCTCGTAGGGCAACCCGATCCCCTGCCCCAGGCCATGTCCCAGTCCTGCCCACCCGGACCCTCTGTGCCCTCCGTCCAGGAAGCTGCCTGGGCCGGGCAGAGGAGGCATGCCCACAGAGCTGCTGAAAGACAGCTGGGAGCTGGACAGGTGCTGGCCCAGGAGACCCTGGATAGACGAAGTCCGGTGGAGGGAGGTGACTAGCCCAGCGTCCATCCTACCCTCTGACTGGCTGAGCAGAGCCAAGGGGAGGGGCTGAGGGTGGTGGGGCCAGGTGGGGGTGGGGCCCACAGGGTTGTCAGTTCCTATGGAGACAAGGCAAGTTATTTATTTAATTAACTTCATTACAAAATGTAATCATTATACAAACATCGCTGTGTCATCAGCATACTGTCAGTATTGATATTGTTATAATAGCTAGCTGAAGCTGAACATCATTGGAGGTTGTAGTTGAGTGGTAGGGTCCTGGGCTCACCCATGGGGGGGTGGATGTAGGTGAAGTGGGGCTGGGGAAGGCTGGAGGCCGGGGTGCTCTGGGTGGTGTGAGCCGATGGGTTGTTGGAGATGGAGGTGGAGCCGCCGCCGCAGTCAGAGTCCTCGATGTTCCCTCCACTGTTACAGCCAGCTCCACAACCCTTCTGTAACCTGCAGGAGACACACAGGGATTTGAATAGGCTTATCACATTTGTGTGCGTGTGAGAGAGAGAGCGAGAACAGTGTATGTCGTGTGATCGTATGTGCAGTTTGCAGGAATACCTGACTTTCTGTGTGTGTGTGTGTGTGTGTCAGCCCTAGCATGACTACTGCAGGCTCTGCAGTGTAGGTGTACCTATCCCAGCTGCTGATGAGCCAGGTGCAGATGTTATGGGGGCTGACAGGCCCACCCCAGACGGAGTGGAGCTGGGTGTGCCCCCCTGCGTAGGAGGTGGTGAGGGGGGACACGTAGATGGGGTAGCCGATGGGCTGGTCACATGACGAGTTGATCATGTTCCTCAGGGCTTGCTTGGCGTTCTGGATGCTGCCACGCTCAGGGTTCCGGTTCCGCAGGAACACCAGCTCCTGCTGCTGGCCCGCCCACAGGCCGCGAACACACTCCCTGTTCACCTGCAGTCAGCGGGAGGAGGAGCACAAGAAGTCACAAATATGCAGAGGACCTCTGCTACCGCACGGCAAGCGGTACCAGAGCGCCAAGTCTAAGTCCAAAAGGCTACTTAACAGCTGTTGAATTCAG
This sequence comes from Thymallus thymallus, assembly GCA_023634145.1. Lineage (NCBI taxonomy): Eukaryota > Metazoa > Chordata > Actinopteri > Salmoniformes > Salmonidae > Thymallus > Thymallus thymallus. The sequence continues at coordinate 7,125,048 of CM042404.1, forward strand.
TGCATCTGACAAATAAAATGTGATTTGACCCAGAACTGGTGACACACAACTAGATAGAAGCAGGGTTAACAAGAGAGAACAATCCCGACAAATATCTACTGATGTTATGACATTCAGTCTCAATGTGATCCATGGTCATACTACAGCAACGCCTCCATTGTCCTCCTGTTCATTTCGCTGTGACTGTGCGAGTCTACAGCCGCTGCGGCTGACCTTGATGACCCTGAAGCTGAGGAACCTCTTGTTGAGCATGATGATCTTGTACTCGTCGCTGCCGTCGTCCATGACGTGGCGCAGGGCCAGCAGCGAGGGCATGTTGGCCAAGATGGCGCTGCGCCACACCGGGTCGCCTTCGTGGCTGATCACCATCTTCTCTTCGTTGGCCATGATGGCATCATACAGAACCACCGGGTCCTCGTACTCGTCTGGAGACGTGAAGTGGTCCTGTTGCGGGGGTGTCATTACATTGAGGTCAGTAAGCTGACTAGATCTGTTTAGTATACTGTTTGTAATGAGTCATGCCAGTATGTCTTACCTGGTGCAGTTTGAGAGACATGCGCACCCCGGGGGCCACCACCCTGTTGAGCAGGTCCATGTCCGCAAACACCCACTCATCCCTGGGAGAGGTGATGCGGAAGTCCCCCTTGAAGAGGGCGTGGAGGCCGTACAGGAAAGGCTCCAAGCTGACAGTCAGGGCACAAAACACACAATCACATTTGGTATACAGTATCACAGAGGCCGACGTGCTCCCTCCACTTAAGAGAGCAGCCAGACAGACCGTTTAGCCCTGGGTCTTACCTGGCAGACATGCTGTGGGAGGCTGTGCCCAGAGCCCTTCTACCCAGGACACACAGGCCAAAACACAGGGTGACCAGAGGAGAGTCCCTCTCGCTCTCCTCCACCGGCTACAACACAAAACACGTCACAACGTTAGTCTGACGATGACACTAATGACACATGGGAAGTAATGGTCAAATCAACAATGTCACCTATTCAACAGTAACATGACAAGGGACACTGACCGCCTGCCGTCTGCTGTTACAGTACTGGATCCAGTCCAGGTAGACCATACAGAAGGCGCTGGGGGTGACGCCAGAGGCCCTGTGATCATAGTCTTCGTCTATGTTCAGGTTGAAGGTCGGGTCACTGTCCACGTAGGCGGGGTCTAGGCAGGGCCGCAGCGCCTCCTGCACCATCTCATTGGCCAGCCACTCCTCCAGTTTAGGAGAACGACTGACGTAGTAGACGATGCTCTGAGGTAGAGGAAACACGTGTTGCAGACCAGGCCATCTACTGTTCAAATAGCCTGCTATTGGATTTTATAGTCAACTGTAAGATCAGGGTGAATCATACCTTGACGTAGTAGGTGATCAGGATCTTACGCAGGTCGAACACTTGCAGCATGGAGGCGGCGTTGTTGTCGCTGATGCTGTAGCCCTCCAGGACGTACTTGGTGGCGGCCACCTCCCAGGCCAGCCAGCGCTGGCCAAACGCCGTGTTAAAAGAGAGCATGTGGGGCAGGTGGCCTGGCTCACAGCAGCAGCAGCCCTCGTCCTCCTCTACCCCCTCGGTGATGGCCTCCACCTCCCGCTGCTGGCAGTACGTACCTGGGGGAGGGACAGGGAAGATGAGGGAGACCGGGAGGTGGGGATGAGGGAGAGAGACAGACAGGTAGAGAGAACGGAAGAGAGGGATGAGGGAGAGACCACAACGGAATGAAAGAGAATAGCATACAGACAAGTCCAAAACACTCATGTTCAAACCATTACAGCTTATCACACTGAACTCCGTTCCATAAAAGTTCCTTCTACCCCAAACCCCTCCCTCCCTCCCTCCCTCCCTCCCTCCCACCCTCTCTCTCTCTCTCCCCACCTCACTCCATGCTCACCCCTGAACTCCAGCCCCCTCAGCTGGAAGGTGACCAGGCCGTTGCCGATCTCGATGATGTGCACCAGAGCGTTGAGGTAGTCGGAGGCCAGGATGAAGCAGTCTCCCGTGGTGTAGTTTCCCCAGCGGCCCAGCAGCAGGTCACCACACAGGCTGTGCTGCAGAGAGCGCGTCAGGTGCTCATAGAAGATGGAGTTCAGGTTGTTGTCGTCAGCACCTGGAAGAGAGGAGAGACCACAGGCATGAGAGCAGAGTCCGTTTAAAAGAATGAGGACTTGTGTTAGAGGAGGGAAGGCTGTGGCGGTATTAGCTGACCTGGGTTGCGGTCCAGCTGGGTGGCCAGTCGAGTGTTGGAGTGATCAACCCGCTTGGTGCTGGAAAGATAGAGATGTTAACTGGGTGACAGAGGCTCTTGCAATTCCTAGTCCCCGCTGTTCCATCAGGTGTATTTCTATGTTTTTTTTTTTATCTAAATTTTACTGCTGGCATGAGTTACTTGATGTGGAATAGAGTTCCATGTAGTCATGGCTCTATGTCGTACTGTGCACCTCCCATAGTCTGTTCTGGACTTGGGGACTGTGAAGAGACCTCTGGTGGCATGTCTTGTGGGGTGTGCATGGGTGTCTGAGCTGTGTGCCAGTCGTTCAAACAGACAGCTTGTGCATTCAACATGTCAATACCTCTCACAAATACAAGTATTGACCCAGAAGAGATTGACGTGCATATTATTAATATTAGCGCTCTGTGTACATCCAAGGCCCAACCGTGCCGACCTGTTCTGAGCAAATTGCAATTTTCCTCTTTGTGGTTCCAGACCACACGACTGAACAGTAGTCCAGGTGCAACAAAACTAGGGCCTGTAGGACCTGCCTTGTTGATATTGTTGTTAAGAAGGTAGAGACAGACTTCTCCCCATCTTGTTGTATCAATATGTTTTGACCATGACAGTTACCAGGGTTACTCCAAGCATTTTAATCTCCTCAACTTGCTCAATTTCAACTTTATTTATTAAAAGATTTAGTTTAGGTTTAGGGTTTAGTGAATGATTTGTCCCAAATACAATGCTTTAAGTATTATAAATATTTAGGACTAACTTATTCCTTGCCACCCATTCTTTGTTAAGTGTTGCTGTCATTTCAGGTCGCTGTGGTAACTGACGTGTATAGTCATCCGCATACATATACACACTGGCTTTACTCTCTCAGCCAATCAGTCATTTGTGTAAGAGCTGTGCTTGTTGAATTTCCTTCCCTATAAGCGTGTTGAAAGTCTGTTGTCACTTTGTTTACTGTAAAATAGCATTGTATCTGGTCAAACACCATTTTTTCCAAAAGTTTCCAAAGGGTTGGTAACAGGGTGATTGGTCGGCTATTTGAGCCAGTTAAGGGGGCTTTACTATTACTAGGTAGGGGAATAACTTTTGCTTCCCTCCAGGCCTGAGGGTACACACTTTCTAGTAGGCTTAAAATTGAAGACATGGCAAATAGGAGTAGCAATATGGTCCGCAATTATCCTCAGTAATTTTCCATCCAAGTTGTCAGACTTCGGGGGCTTGTCATTGTGGATAGACAATAATATTTTCTTCCTCCTCTTCCACACTTTATGGAATTCAAAATTACAATGCTTGTCTTTCATAATTTGGTCAGATATACTTGTGTAGTGTCAGCGTTTGTTGTTGGCATGTCCTGCCCAAGTGTACTACTCATGAGACAGGTGGTGGCTGTGTAAAAGGATAATGCAGTCAGCTAGCTTTCACTGCAACAGATCGATTTAACACCTAGCATTAATCTGGTTAACACTGACCTCTTAACTGCAATAAAAGCACACCGACTGCTGGTGTCCTGGACAAACATCTCTAAATCACCCGGACTCCCGGAAAAAGGGAACTCACTTGTAGTCTCTCTCCCAGAACTTGACAGGCCTGGTGTAGGAGGTGACGAACACAGCACTGCCAAGGACAGGGTTGAGGGGGGTGGAGAACAGAGCCGAGAACACAGCCTGGACAAACAGCATGGCTGAGTCTGAGAAGCAGAGGGGGTTAAGGAGCTCTGACACGAACACACAGTGCAGCCAACGGACACAGCATTTAGTGTTATTTACACACTTTGTTTCACTGGCAAATTAGCAATGTGGGAGTGCAGAAAGACTACATTCTTGTTGAGTTCTAACAAACAGTTTTCTACAGATCACAGTGCCAGTGTAGAGGGATACGGGGCACAGCGAAGGGCTGGGCGAAGGCGTGGAAGGCGGAGCCCCAGGTGATCTGCCAGGGAGCGATGTAGGTTAGGACAAAACGGAGCTTGTAGAGCAGGTCCCAGAGCTGTCAAGAGAAACCATACGATGTCAGCAGTCAAACACCTCATGGAGTCCTTATAACATTTTTGCATAGCCAGACATTTTTTGCATGCTAAAACAAAATCCCAGGGATGAGTATGTGGAGCTAGGCGAGTGGCAGGTACCTTGCTGAAGAGGATAGACATGAGGTAGTAGTCGAGCAGGAAGGTCTCTGAGAAGTGTGGGTAGTCGTAGAGGAAGAAGAGGGCGGTGAAGCACAGCGTGACGTACTGCAGAGACGGGGCACAGAACGACGAGCGCAGCAGCTTCATCCCCGCCAGAGAGATGAACAGAGCACGGCCGCTGGAGGAGGAGGGGAAAGGGGAGAGGAGTGGACAGAGAGAGAGAGAGCGAGAGGAAAGGGGAGAGGAGTGGAGAGAGAGAGAGGAAAGGGGAGAGAGAGAGAGAGGAAAGGAGAGAGAGAGAGGACGGGACGGGGAAAGGAGAGACAGAGAGGAAGGGGAAGGGAGAGAGCGGAGGGAACATTAAAATACATATGATGCAAATACAAAGCGTGTTCTCACTGAACTGATTGGACAGATGAATACTATGAGATTCAGTTGGTGGGGAGGTTGGTAAGGGATGGCTGGGTCGCTTACTAGATGTCCAGCTTCATTGGGTTCTGGCTTACAAGCTGGGCCTCTGTAGTGAGGGAGTTAAGCACCACCGCCGGGTAGATGAAATACTTCTCCACACATTGCAGCCACGCATACAGCTTCTCAAACCACATCAGCTGGGCGGCATCTGGGAGGAACAGGGCACAGCAAACAATCAATGACAAACCTGAGGCCTTGAAACAATTCTTACGGATGTGTGAATGTGAGTGAGTTTAAAGGGTGGTGGGTTGTAACTCACCTCGGACCTCGAACTGACTGTACTCTCGGGAGCGGAGCACAGGGTGGGCCAGGCAGAACCAGGGCAGCTGCTTGCGGAGCTGAGGCAGCAGGTAGTGTGTGAGGAAGCCCACCACCCCGGCCACCATGTACAGGACGTAACTTAGAGCAGGCTGGAGTGAAGAAGAGGAACAGAAGGTTTCAGAGAGCACACACACTGTGCAGTGTCATAACCAATCTGAAGGACTCCCTCTATATATTGAAACATCCCATCTCTTCCATCTCTGGTTGACTGACCTGCAGAGCGATGAAGACGGTGCTGGCACTGATGGCAAACGTGATGACAGCCATGAGGGGACACATGACCAGGTCAGAGTGGAAAATCTCTTTCTGTAAAACACAGAGACAGACAGACAGACAGACGGTTTTAAAACCTCAGAACACCAAGAGCAGGGAGGGATGTCTTGGTATGGATCCCAAATGGGCCTTGGTCAATAGTAGTGCACTATATAGTGAATATGGAGCCATTTGGGACGCATCCTTGATCTTACCACAGAACTGCGTAGTTTCTCAGGCAGGGGGTCTTTGATCTCCAGAGGAGGCTCTTCAGGGGTCCGACCCTCCAGTTCAGGAAAGAACTTGGAGCGGACCAGAGACCTAGAGCAAAACACGTACAGGGAGATGTTCAACATGAGAGAAGGGGGATGGAGTAGTTGTTCAAATGATATCTGGGAATGTTAACTACAGTGCATTCACAAACATTTATAAAAGCCATTTTTTCTCAGTCATTATGGGGTCTTGGGTATAGATTTATGAGGTAAAAAAACAATTCAGTAAATTTTAGAATAAGGCTGTAACGTAACAAATTGTGGTAAAACAAATCAAGGGGTCTGAATACTTTCCGAATGTACTAAAAAAGTACCACTAGGTATATATTTATTGGTTATCAACACATTAATGTTAATCTTTGCAGAGGTGTGTTCCCATTAACCAGACAAAGACAGCAGAGGTACACTGACCACAGGATGACGGGGTCACTGCTTTGGCGGCTCAGGTGGTAGGAGAAGGCCAGGAGCAGACCACAGAACACAGAGAACAGTACTGGCACATGGGGATGTTCCCAGGGAGCGATGATAGCACCGAGGCAGAATCCATAGAGCAGTGTGGTCACCAACACACTGCGTAACAGGCTGTACAGGGACGACAGGGGGCTGGTGGTGGCTGTGGAGAGGGACACACAACAAGGTCAACAGGCATCACTCAACAAATAATTCACAGTTAACAGGCATCACTGGAATTCAGTTATGTTGTGTGTAACTGTGAATGTTATGGACCAGTCTTACCCGTTCCCCCAAAAATGTGCATGTCGACCTGCTCCAGCAGACACATGAGGAAGGTGTTGACCTGAGGTAGAAGCCCAAACAGGAAAATGACGGGGAAACACAAGGCTAACACTGGGGGAAGAAAGAAAGAGAGGGAGGGAGGGGGAGAAAGTGTGTGAGTGGATCTGTTGGTCACAATACAAGACATCTGCTAAAGCACACAGCAAGAAGTGTCTAACTCCGACTGACCTATGAGCAGGTCCCTGGCACAGAGCAGGAAGTGAGCGGAGAAGAAGGTGACGCCGTAGAGGGAGAACGGCTGCAGGTGGCCCGAGCGCCCAGCCAGGTCAAACACCCAGACGAGAGCACAGCACAGGCAGAAGTAAACGGGCCGACTGTACACGATGATCCAGTTATGGCCCTGATGGGTTAGACCAGAAAGTCATCAGGTTGTGCCATCAAAACAAGATTCAACAATGGAACGGTTACTAACATGATAACGACCAAGACCAATGTTTGGATGACATCTACCTACATGCATTGGGGAGGCTGCATCTGGTTGAACACTCTGAGGAAGGAGAGACCAGTGTCAGGTCAGACATTTTAACACATTACTTTGATAAAAGTTAACGCTGGTCTATAACAGTTAACAACTAAAATGCATCGGCAGTTGATGAACAATTGAACCAGATACCTGTATTAATAATAAGGATTTGAATTATTACTTGTGTCACGTACCTTTAGCAGTGAGTACTGACAGCTGGCGATGACCAGGCAGAACTGGAAAACCCAGATGTCCCTGAAGAAACCCTGTAGGAGTAGCAAGAACCCCAGGAAAGCCACAAGGCTGGCCAGCATCACCGCAAACACATTCTCCCCTACACCACGGTTCCTACAGGAGACACACAATGGAAGATACAGTAAGAGGTCATTTACACTGTCCAGGGTTGCAAAATTCCAGTAACTTTACTTTGAAACCCTAACACTGTCCCTCCACAGTATAGACCTCTAACAGAACTATGGCTTTCTCCTCAATACAGACGACAAACATTGGGTGATATTACCACTGAGATAAAACTAGCTAGCTGCTTCGCCTCACCTGTCCAGTAGTGCCAGCAGAGCCAGCCGGTCATAACGCACCCTCAGCCACTTCCCTGGCAGCACCCAGAAGCGGTAGTACTGTTTGGGCTTGGCCTTCTCTTCGATCATCAGCGTGTTCTCCTGGGACTCATGCAGAGACTCATGGTCCAGGTCAAACTAGAGACAGAGGCAAGGGTTCGAGTCAAACATCATGAAAATTCTACAAAAACTAAAGCCATATTTACAGGGATATACAAAAAATGTCCAGAGGGTTGATTTGTCTAAAACACATGATACGTCGCTGAAACTAATTCTAATGGTATCTCACCTCTGGCATCTCTGACATCTCCAGGGGCACCCTGCGCACCTGCATGCCCTGAAGAACTACAGGCCTGGGCTGGAGCACGGTGAGAACTGGTGCCCCCTCCTGGACATCATTGGAGGTGAAGCTGGAGGATTGGGACTGTCTTTCCCGCTCCCTAGGAGGAGAAAAATGGAGGGAGGGGCTCAGCCATTATATCAATATCAGTTTCAAACAAAGAGCCTAAGGCTCATCAGAGAGAGACACTCACACCACTGGGTCCTCATAACCGCCTCCAGCAGGTCCAAATGTGTACGATCTCTTCACTCCTGAAAAAAAACAGCAGCAATGAATGGAGAAAAGGAAGGGAAAAGGAGGATACTAGTCAGTTGTACAACTGAATGCATTCACTGAAACGTGTCTTTCGCATTTAACCCAATCAGAGAGCATCCACTACAGTTCTAACTCTTCCCTTCCTTAAAGCTAGACCCAGTCTAACGCCACCCTCGTCATAGAAGTAGTCTATCACCGCCACACTCACCACCCTCGTCATAGAAGTAATGCACTGCCCCCTCTGTGGTGTCGTCAAAGGTAGAGGCCTCGTGGACCCCGCCGCGGGGCAGCAGCAGTGAGGTGGCAAACTGTAAGGCAGAGGGTAGGGTCCGGGTCCGCGAGTGTGAGGAGGTACGGGTGCGCTGGAGGTCCTGGAGACTAGAGGAAGGCTTAATGTAGCATGGCCATACTGGGGTGATTGGCATAAGCGACATGGCTAGAGCATACTGCGTGGAAGTGTTACACTGGACCAACCTGGGTGGGGAGCCCATGGTAGAGGGGGGTGGTGTGGGGTTGCTCCCCGCGTTGTGTCGCCTGCGGATGGCCTGGGTCCTCTTCACACTGCTCACAGAGTCCCGCTTGCCCCCCTCCTCTGGGGCCAGAGCTGAGGGCAGCAGATATTCACATGACTACCGGGATGTACATTTCAGATGTTGAGTTCTAGAAATACCAACCGGGCCCTGATTAATCTAGTAAATAGTGCATTCATCTTAAGACAGCTGGGTGAAACAACCACTTATTACAGTCGTAGTAAAGTACATTTTTCCTCAATTACGTCAGCAAAGCCAGTGCTAGTAGGAACATAAACGTTTGAGTGTTATTTGTTGTAACGTTCCATCTTGAATGGGAATATCAGAGTAGGAGTGCTGACCTAGAATCAGTTTTGCCTTTTAGATCATAATGAATGGACAGGGGGGACGTGATCCTAGATCAGCACACTTTATGAATACAGGGCTAGACTTAGAGAGTGAATAGTATGTGTCTCACCTCCCCCCACAGCTCCATCCTCCACCAGTTCCCCAGCCCTCCAGCCCGTCAGCTTGCCAGCCCAGGAGCCTCCCAGAGAGTCCAGGCAGTGGTGGTGAGTTCCAGGGAAGCAGTCTGTGTGGCTGGTCCGGGCCTCCAGGTCTGACTTGGAGACAGTGAGGGGTCGTGGGGCGGGGGTGGAAGAGGTCAGCATGGTGGAGGGCAGGACCACAGTCTTAGTGTGGCCTCCACCAGCCCCGTCCATACGGAGCACCCTGGCATGAGTCCTAGCACTTGCCGTGCTGGCTGACCTCTGTGGCCTCTGGGAGAGGGTGGGGCCAGATGTCTCAGACAACTCTCCTTCCCTGGGGATGGGCAGCTGCGTGGAGGAGGGGGGCGGGTTCATAACGCCAGCGTTAGGAAGATCAGGGGAGTAGCAGGAGGTAGAGGAGCTCGAATCATCATCGTCAGAGCTGTAGCGTCTCTGGGAGCCCAGGCTGGAGCCGGCGCTCATGTCACTGCCGTCGTCCTCGTCACTGGAGTCCTCAAACAGGCTCTTGCTGTAGGTCTTAGCCCCCAGCTGGCTGCGTACGGGGATATAGTCTCTGTGCCGTCCGTGGTTGTGGTGCCTCCTGTAGGAGCCACAGTCAAAGCTGCTGTTTCCTGCTCCACCTCGCTTGCGAGGGGCTTTCCTACGGCCAGGCCTGTGGCCCACACTACTGCCACTGGTTCGCAGCACCTTTAAGTCTTTGGGGCGCACCACCTGCTGGGCTTGCAGAGAGTGCTGCTCAGAGTGCAGGAAGAGGATAGAGGAGACAGGAAGAGCAGGTTCAGATGACACTAGACCCAGGGCCAGCCCTGACGGCACCGAGCTAGCCTGCCGCGGAGGGGGGAGGGGGGGGACGGGGACCGTCCTGTCCAGATTACAGGCCTCTGAGTGCCTGCTACTGGAGGGAGACATGTCCTGGAGGGAGGGGGGCTGTGCAATATCTGAGGGGACAGGTGGCAAATCCTCCCCTTCCACTAGTGTCTTATCAAGCCCCTGGCCCAGAGAACGCTCTTTGGAGGGGGAGCACAGTAGTTCGCTGTCCGACAGGTCGTCAGTATCACTGCCCCCCTGCAGTACTGGCTCCTCTGCTAGCTCTAGGGTACTGCTGCCTAGGGCTGGGGCAGAGGTTGGGGCCCCTGAGTCTATGTTCCGTGGCAGGTTGAGTGAAGGGCTCTCCAGCTGGGTGGAGTCAGTCTTCTCACTTCGGTAGCTGCTGACTGTACTGAGGGTTTCACGGTCCGTGGTCGCCCCGCCCCCGCTGAAGCAGCTGTCTGTGGAGCCGGCAGTCATGGCCACCCCACTGCGGCTGCCTGGGTGCTCTGTTCCTGGGGCGAAGGCCACGGGGTCAAGGCCCAGCCCAAGCAGGTTCTCACTCAGCTCCTCACTCAGACTGCTCTTTATGAGGGGGCTGATGGGAGTGTCCCCCAGGCTCTCTAACTCAGCAGAGGGGCCCAAGCGGGAGTAGGTCTCCTCAGGACTCTGCTGGGACAGCTGCTCTAGCATCCCCTCAATCTCCTCCAATTGGACCTTCTCTCCTCCGTCTTCCTGACTGGAGGGGGACGGGGGGATGGAGATGCACGTCCCAGGGTGTAAACTACCAAATCCTCCTGCTATCCCTGTTACCACTCCCCTTAGACGAGGGAACTCTTCCCCTACAGCAGCAGCCAAGCGGGACGGGACCATGTTGGCAACATCTGTAAGTGAACGCCCAAACTTAGTACACACATGCCAAAGCAAAGACCCTCATGGGCAAACGATGAGATGTCTATTTGCAGTGTAATGCTATGCTTACAGATGGGGTCCTGGGAGCTGTGGCAGAAGATTTCCCGGTGAGCTGACGTGACAATCAAGTTATTACTTCCTTGCTCTCGCATCAGATCCTTGATATCTGAGAAGAGAAGAAGCAGTCCAGAAATTAGACTGCTAACCATGTTGGACAAAAAAACAAGTCATCCCTCAGTCAAATCGGCTTTACCAACCACAACACTGAGGTTAGATTAAATATACTATACCCTTGGAGCCTCCACTGTCATCAAGCTGGGGCAAAAACTCCTGAGGAAAAAAAACCCCAAACATTTGTTAGATTAAGAATGAATATCATAGGAATAGAAATAATTTGCATGGGAATACAATCAATTAAACAAGCCAATAATCTAGTGTTCCGGCATGCTGGTCTTCTAGGCAGAGTTGCAAAGAAAAAGCCATATTATTTTGCCCTTAATCTTTTCATTTTATTGTCCAGTCTGAGATATGGCTCTGCTTAGAAGGCCGGCATCCCGGAGTCGCCTCTTCACTGTTGACGTTGAGACTTGTTTTGCGGGTACTATTTAATGAAGCTGCCAGTTGAGGACTTGTGAGGCATCTGTTTCTCAAACTAGACACTCTAATGTACTTGTCCTCTTGCTCAGTTGTGCACCGGGGCCTCCCACTCCTCTTTCTATTCTGGTTAGAGGCAGTTTGCGCTGTTCTGTGAAGGGAGTAGTACGCAGCGTTGTACAAGATTTTCAGATTCTTGGCAATTTCTCGCATGGAATAGCTTTCATTTCTAAGAACAAGAATAGACTGACGAGTTTCAGAAGAAAGTCATTTGTTTCTGAGCCTGTAATCAAATCCACAAATGCTAATGCTCCAGATTCTCAACTAGTCTAAAGAAGATCAGTTTTATTGCTTATTTAAGATCAGGACAACAATTTTCAGATCTGTTAACATAATTGCAAAAGGGTTTCCTAGTGATCAATTAGCCTTTTGATAAACTTGGATTAGCTAACCAAGCCCATGTAGATATTCTATAAAAAAATCATCAGTTTCCAGCTACAATTGTCATTTACAACATTAACTATGTCTACACTGTACCAGGGGCCTTCAGACGAGTCTTATGAGCTTCCTAGAGCAAAATCATGTTTGTGAGAGTCTCAGCTGTCCACAGAGAGGTCATATTAGTGTGTAGCCCAGTTTGGATGCTACAGACAGAAGTTGGCAGAAGAGGCTATACCGACTTCAGACGAGTCTTGGGAGTGTTCTAAAGCAAAACGTAGAACACCACGTTCGTGAGATTCTCATCTTTCAATAGAGTGGCCAAACAGCTCAAAGGCCGATATTTTTTATGTCTTATGGTCTGACAAACACCGCTTTAGCTCTGCCACATTACACCACAGATGCGGAAGAGCGATATCAGCGGATTGAGACGCAGCCCATGCAAAAAAACATATCTCTAGCTTAAAACAGACCAATTTTGATGTGGATTATGTTAATGTTTATTATGTTAATTAGATTTTCGCGGGTGGGCGGAAATTGTAGGCTAAGAAGTTAAGAGAGTACGTTTGTGTGCTGTGTAAACGCAAGGCAGTCCTCACCGACACCTGGTTGAGTCCAAACAGAGAGTGCTGTGAGCTGCAGCGAACTGGAGGTGTTGAGTTGACCTTTCTGAACACAGTCATCTCCACACCAACATCACTGTCCCTGACATGAGAGCATACATACCAGCATGAAAAAACATAAATCTGTCCACAATCATGTGAACTAACAGCCCTCAAAACATCAACACAAATGAGCCTCTTCACTCGGAGGTACATAGAATAACATTTTGTTTTTGACAAAGTTTAAACAAAAAATGATTCCATTAGGATATGGAAATCTCTGTCAGTACCTATGCTGGTTCCCGTCATGGCCTCCTGACCCATCATCCCCCTCTTCTAGTTGTGGGCCGTCGGTAATGAGCGAGGCCTGCCTCTTCTCCACTATCTCCCCCAGGTCGAACATGGCATGGAGGTGGAAGTTCACTGCTTTTATGGCTGTGAAGAAGGCCACCACCACAGCACAGTACACAGCTGCCACAACCAGGCTGGGGGGGAGAGACTGAACAGGATGACCAGAGGTGAGAAGAAAGAGTGAGTCCAGAGCTAGGAATAAAAGTAGGCTAGCCCATGATAAGGGTACTGAAACGATGCCCTGTCCTCAATACCAGTGAAAGAACAAACGCTTCACCTAGAAAGGCAGGCACATGGACATAATATTACTGACAAGGAAGGACCACCCCACAGACATGACAGCTTGAGATGACATAACAGGCCTGGTTTACAGGCAGCACTCTTCACTAGAGCAAATACTAACATGTGTAAACAAAAGCTCAACCATTAAGGTAAAGAGAAGCAATAGGACGACAAGAGTGGAAGAAAATACTGTTTAGAATTAATACAGAGGGGAAATGATACTCTCCTACTCTGTTCCACTTTCTTACCAACATGGTTCTGCACCTCCATTCTATGATAAAACCAGTTCTCATTTGATCTGAATAGTGGCTGTCTGATATACATTTATTTGTGTAGATTGTAAAAAGTGACTGACTAACTTGACATTTAGTTAAAAATATATTTTATCTAGAGAAATAACCAAATTGTCACCTCCATGAATCCTCACCATGTAGAACAGGAAGGGGAAAGTCAGGAGAAAGATCCAGAGGTACAGGTGGAAGCAGTTGGAGAACGTGCTCTGGTGTGGGTCCACATACCAGCCTCCTGTGAGTGAAGCCCACACCCCCTGCCGCAGTATCTGAAGAGCTTGGGAACCCATCGTCCCCGTAAGAGCAGCCAACCCAGGGTTGCAAGGCTTCCTCTAAGGCTGGAGCTCCTAATGGCACAGTTGTAGCCAACCTGTCACACGTCTACAATGGCACTTCCATTGAGGAGGACAAGTTAATGAGACAGTTCTCGTCACTTTCTCGTTTATAATCCTTAGTGTATCTCAAGGGAGTCCGTGCATCATCTTTTTCAGGTCTGGGCTGCTTTTCAGTGCAGTTCTTGCAAAAAAGTAATCCTTGCTTTGTTATCTGGATATTGACTTTTTGGCAAACTGGTGGTGACCCACTGACTAAACAACATTCATTTGGAAGAAAAATCAAAACTGCTTTGGTTGGTTTCTTCACACATTTTGAGTCACACTTCAGTAAATTTAAAGTAGTTTGTGATAACATAATTCAGAGCAAGACGCTGTAGTACACCTGTCTAAAGTCAGAGAGAATCTTAATAACGCTCCTCCTCATTGTATACTCAGAAGGAGCTGTAACTGGGTTGGACTGTTTCAACTTCAGTGACCAAGTGTAAATTCTTCAGATATGTATTTGGAGTCCTCAACCTCATGAGATCTTAATCTTTATGCATCCTGAGAGATTATCAGAATAAACTAAAGACAATCCATAGATATGTAACGTTATGCTAGCTACTAACATAATCCATCTGAATCCGCCAATGTAGAACTCTAGCTAACGTTAACTATTAGTTAGGTCTACTAACTTGTTAATAAACCAGCTAGCTATGAATCCTATTTTTCACGAATCCCTCGCTATAGTTTAAAGGCCAACACTACTCCCACTATCCTGTCACTTAGTGATTGATAGACAATCTAACGTAACGTTACTGTTTCCTATATAGTTATCTGGCTGGCTAGAAGTTGCCTACGTGTTATTCTAGTTAGCCATCACAATTTCCTTCAGACGTCATTTGCCAACCAATGCACTTAGTTAGCAGATTTGTCAACAGAAAACTTGGCAGTTTGCATCTTATAATCAACTAGTTATCCATCTGCGAACCACTACTACGTAACTAGGCAGCTAGTTACTAACGTTATTCTTCCAAAACAAGACATCAACTTGTAATGTCGAGATAATACTTATAAACAATGAATTATAATGTGTTGGATTAAACCAAATCGCTGACAGCAATCACACCATGAAAAGATCCCCACTACGAACAGAAAACGGGCTACTAACTAACTAACGCTCGATTAGCATGCTAGCTAGGCCACATAAAAATAAAAACAGCCAACGCTGTCTTTTAGAATTGAGACTGAGTGTTTGGCTAGATGGCAAGCTAAAATAAGTCGGTAACCTATCGTGATAGCTATAATAAATTGTTTATAAACGAGTACCTTAGCTAAATCAACACTGCTCAGATTTGCCTCTTCTCTTCCGTGTTTGAGCAGTAACGTTACAGTGGGTTCGCTAAATAATCTATGCTTTTTTTCTTACCACCACGGGTTGCTAGTTTACCACAGTTGGCTATCAATGTTGTATTCAGATGATGGTGGTCTTTCTTCTTTTGAAAGACACAAGCGCGTATATATTTGTTGGTTACGAAAAACTAGCAGTTTGTACAGATTTGCGTCATTGCCCTTATCATGCTGGTTAGCTAGCTTTAAACATCTCCTCGTCGTTGGCGCGGCTGCTACAATCATTCGCTCATTCACACGGGAAAACAAACACCCACCAATCCACAGTCAAAGATGGTGGATAAATGAAGACAATTCACTCAGGTCATTTACCATTGAAACATTTTTTAGTTCCGGTCTACTTAACGGGGGTGGGTCTCCAATAGGCACCAATGCAATAGCAGCTGGGTCTGGTCTACTTTCATTGAACCAGAAAACAATGCGAGTGGGGTGCCTCGCTTCCTTTCCCGTCTCTGCCACAGTGTCTTCAAAAGACACTATGAAGATAGGTCAAAACTGCTTGTAGTCCTAAAACCTGAAATTGAGTTACCTCTGGTTCGTTCAGCCATCCCTATGTAGAACATTAATGAGGAATGAATGGGGGTTTGGATTAAACGCCAGAAAACACTATTGGTGTGTCTGATCCCTTAATGAGAAACCATACATGATTTAGTGTGATTCTGAGATTACCATGAATGTTTAGTTGGTGGGATGGATATTAATGACCCAAAATGTGGTGACTAGGTGTAATTGCCAGGTTGCAACCTAAAAAACATTGTGCTAATGTGTACTTATACAGTAGTACATAATTAATGAGAGACTGGGTTGGTAATTGAAGGTGTAATTACAGGGTAACATTGAACATCTTAAGCTCTCAGCTCCAACAACGCAGGTCAAAGTGAAATAAAAACGATAAATGTAATAATAAAGAATATAAATCAAATATATACATAAGAGATGTGTTTAATTGAGTTAAGACATTAAAGGTTTTGTATACCAAGCAATCATTCTGAAGGGATTTCATATTATATATATATATCTCCAATAAATGGCTTTATTTGAAGTTCACAGATGTGGATGAGAATGGCTCTTTTTGTGGTAATGTCACCTTTTTTTATGAATGTAATGTAATATACAAATGCTGGGATGATCTCGTTGTAATAAGTCTAATAAGTCTATTTATAACTTTACCTAGCAAAAAAAAAATATATATTATAATATTTTGATAACATTAATAAGAAGTCAGGTTTCATTGTTAAATTTCACAAATGTGCATTTTCAAAGAAGAGCCTCAGATTTCAAGCTTTAATGTAATAATAATTATTTAAACTTCTATAGTGTGCGTGAATGTTTAGATTTATTAGTAACAGTATCTGTACAGTAGAATATTATAATGCACTTTATTTTATTTATTTTTTAAATTTTATTTCACCTTCATTTAACCAGGTAGGCTAGTTGAGAAGTTCTCATTTACAACTGCGACCTGGCCAAGGCAAAGCAAAGCAGTGCGACAAAAACAACAACACAGAGTTACACATGGGATAAAGAAACGTACAGTCAATAACACAATAGAAAATCTATATACAGTGTGTGCAAATGTAGTAAGATTAGGAAGGTAAGGCAATAAATAAGCCATAGTGGCGAAATAATTACAAATTAGCATGAACACTGGAATGATAGCTATGCAGATGATGATGTGCAAATAGAGATATTGGAGTGCAAATGAGCAAAAATAATAAATATGGGGATGAGGTAGTAGGGTTGGCTATTTACAGATTCGCTGTGTACAGGTGTAGTGATCGGGAAGCTGCTCTGACAGCTGATGCTTAAAGTTATTGAGGGAGATGGTAGTCTCCAGCTGCAAATATTTTGTTTCGGTTTGGGATTATTTCACCGTAATAAAATTAAATGTATGTCTATTCACTCCAGCTCTGCGCCTCGGGTCCTGTTTCATCACGATCGTGACATAAATGACATCGCCGAAGTCAAGGATCGGTAGGATAGTCAGTTTTACTAGGGCATGTTTGGCAGCATGAGTGAAGGAGGCTTTGTTGCGAAATTGGAAGCCGATTCTATATGTAATTTTGGATTGGAGATGCTTAATGTGAGTCTGGAAGGAGGGTTTACAGCCTAGGTATTTGTAGGTGTCCACGTATTCTAAATCAGACACGTCGAGAGTAGTGATGATAGTCCGGTGGGCGGTTGCGAGCAGCGTTCGATTGAAAAGCATGCATTTAGTTTTACTAGCATTTAAGAGCAGTTGGAGGCCACGGAAGGAGTGTTGTATGGCATTGAAGCTTGTTTGTAGGTTTGTTAACACAGTGTCCAAAGAGGGGCAAGATGTATACAGAATGGTGTTGTCTGCGTAGAGATGGATCAGAGAGTCACCAGCAGCGAGAGCGACATCATTGATATATATACAGAGAATAGAGTCGGCCCAGGAATTGAACACTGTGGCACCCCCATAGAGACTGCCAGAGGACCGGACAACAGGCCTTCCGATTTGACACACTGAACTCTACAGTCGTGGCCAAAAGTTTTGAGAATGATACAAGTATTGGTCTCCACAAAGTTTGCTGCCTCAGTGTTGATGATGGCAATTTGCATATACTCCAGAATGTCATGAAGAGTGATCAGATGAATTGCAATTAATTGCAAAGTCCCTCTTTGCCATGAAAATGAACTTAATCCCCAAAAAAACATTTCCACTGCATTTCAGCCCTGCCACAAAAGGACCAGCTGCCATCATGTCAGTGATTGTCTCATTAACACAGGTGAGAGTGTTGACGAGGACAAGGCTGGAGATCACTCTGTCATGCTGATTGAGTCAGAATAACAGACTGGAAGTTTTAAAAGGAGGGTGGTGCTTGAAATCATTGTTATTCCTCTGTCAACCATGGTTACCTGCAAGGAAACACGTGCCGTCATCATTGCTTTGCACAAAAAGGGCTTCACAGGCAAGGATATTGCTGCTGGTAAGATTGCACCTAAATCAACCATTTATCGGATCATCAAGAACTTCAAGGAGAGAGGTTCAATTGTTGTGAAGAGCGCCAGGGCGCCCAAGAAAGTCCAGCAAGCTCCAGGACCGTCTCCTAAAGTTGATTCAGCTGCGGGATTGGGGCACCACCAGTGCAGAGCTTGCTCAGGAATGGCAGCAGGCAGGTGTGAGTGCATCTGCACGCACAGTGAGGCGAAGACTTTTGGAGGATGGCCTGGTGTCAAGAAGGGCAGCAAAGAAGCCACTTCTCTCCAGGAAAAACATCAGGGACAGACTGATATTCTGCAAAAGGTACAGGGATTGGACTGCTGAGGACTGGGGTAGAGTCATTTTCTCTGATGAATCCCCTTTCCGATTGTTTGGGCCTTCCGGAAAACACCTTGGCCGGAGAAGACAAGGTGAGCGCTACCATCACTCCTGTGTCATGCCAACTGTAAAGCATCCTCAGACTATTCATGTGCGGGGTTGCTTCTCAGCCAAGGGAGTGGGCTCATTCACAATTTTTCCTAAGAACACAGCCATGAATAAAGAATGGTACCAACACATCCTCAGAGAGCAACTTCTCCCAACCATCCAAGAACCGTTTGGTGACGACCAATGCCTTTTCCAGCATGATGGAGCACCTTGCCATAAGGCAAAAGTGATAACTAAGTGGCTTGGGGTACAAAACACCGACATTTTGGGTCCATGGCCAGGAAACTCCCCAGACCTTATTCCCATTGAGAACTTGTGGTCGATCCTCAAGAGGTGGGTGGACAAACAAAAACCCACAACTTCTGACAAACTCCAAGCATTGATTATGCAAGAATGGCCTGCCATCAGTCAGGATGTGGCCCAGAAGTTAATTGACAGCATGCCAGGACGGATTGCAGAGGTCTTGAAAAAGAAGGGTCAACTGCAAATATTGACTCTTTGCATAAACTGAATGTCATTGTCAATGAAAGCCTTTGACACTTATGGAATACTTGTAATTATACTTCAGTGTACCATAGTAACTACTGACATAAAGATCTAAGAACACTGAAGCAGCAAACGTTGTGGAGACCAATACTTGTGTCATTCTCAAAACTTTTGGCCACGACTGTATATGAGAAGTAGTTGGAGAACCAGGCAAGGCAATCATTTGAGAAACCAAGGCTGTTGAGTCTGCCAATAAGAATGCAGTGATTGACAGATTCGAAAGCCTTGGCCAGGTCGATGAAGACGGCTGCACAGTACTGTCTTTTATCTATGGCGGTTATGATATCGTTTAGAACCTTGAGTGTGGCTGAGGTGCACCCATGACCAGCTCGGAAACCACATTGCATAGCAGAGAAGGTACAGTTGGATTCAAAGTGGTCAGTGATATGTTTGTTAACTTGGCTTTCGAATACTTTAAAGGCAGGACAGGATGGATCTAGGTCTGTAACAGTTTGGGTCTAGAGTGTCTCCCCCTTCGAAGAGGAAAATGACCGTGGCAGCTTTCCAATCTCTAGGGATCTCAGACGATACGAAAGAGAGGTTGAACAGACTAGTAATAGGGGTTGCAACAATTTCGGCTGATCATTTTAGAAGGAAAGGGTCCAGATTGTCTAGCCCAGCGAATTTGTAGGGGTCCAGATTTTGCAGCTCTTTCAGAACATCAGCTATCTGGATTTGGGTGATGGAGAAGTGGCGGGGGGGGCTTGGGCAAGTTGCTGCGGGGGGTACAGAGCTGTTGGCCGGGGTAGGGGTAGCAAGGTGGAAAGCACGACCAGCTTTGCAAAATGCTTATTCAATTTACGATAATCGAAAATTTCATCAGTGGTGACAGTGTTTCCTAGCCTAAGTGCAGTGGGCAACTGGGAGTAGGTGCTCTTATTGTCCATGGACTTTACAGTGTCCCAGAACCTTTTGGAATTAGTACTGCAGGGTGCACATTTCAGTTTGAAAAAGCTAGTCTTTGCTTTTC
This sequence comes from Thymallus thymallus, assembly GCA_023634145.1. NCBI lineage: Eukaryota > Metazoa > Chordata > Actinopteri > Salmoniformes > Salmonidae > Thymallus > Thymallus thymallus. Next base: position 7,145,066 of record CM042404.1, read on the forward strand.
TAACTGACTGTGTATATTGGTTCCTGACTTCCCTGAAAAGTTGCATATCGCGAGGGCAACTCAATGCTAATGTAGTACGCCACAGGATGTTTTTGTGCTGGTCAAGGGCAGTCAAGTCTGGAGTGAACCAAGGGCTAAATCTGTTCTTAGTTCTGAATTTTTTGAATGGGGCATGCTTATTTAAGATGGTGAGGAAAAACACTTTTAAAGAACAACCAGGCATCCTCTACTGATGGGATAAGGTTAATATCCTTCCAGGATACCTGGGCCAGATCGATTAGAAAGGTCTGCTCACTGAAGTGTTTTAGGGAGCGTTTGACAGTGATAAGGGGCGGACCCATTATGGACGCAGGCAATGAGGCAGTGATTGCTGAGATCCTGGTTGAAAACAGAGGAGGTGTATTTGGAGGGCAAGTTAGTCAGGATAATAGCTATGATGGTGCCCATGTTTACGGATTGAAGGTTGTACCTGGTAGGTTCCTTGATAATTTGTGTGAGATTGAGGGCATCTAGTTTAGATTGAAGGACAGCTGGGGTGTTACGCATATCCCAGTTTAAGTCACCTAACAGTGCAAACTCTAGATGGGGGGGCAATCAATTCACATATGGTGTCCAGGGCACGGCTGGGGGCTGAGGGGGGTCTGTAACAAACGGCAACAGTGAGAAACTTATTTCTGGAAAGGTGGATTTTTTAAAGTAGAAGCTCAAATTGTTTGAGCACAGACCTGGATAGTATGACAGTAGATTACAACTCTGCCTCCTTTGGCAGTTATATCTTGATGGGAAATATTGTAGTTGGGGATGGACATTTCTGAATTTCTGGTGGCCTTCCCAAGACAGGATTCAGACACGGCTAGGACATCAGGGTTGGCGGAGTGTGCTAAAGCAGTGAATAAATCAAATTTAGGGAGGAGGCTTCTGATGTTAACATGCATGAAATCTCTTTTTTTCCTTTTTATATTATTTATGTGTATTGTGGGTTTTGTAATATGTATTCTTGCCTGATTTGTATATTTTATTGTCAATTTTTTTTTCAACAACAAAAAAAGTCTGGAAGTTAGGGAAAAGGTTATTGTTGATTTATTCTCACATTACTGAGCTGAGCACATACATATAGAACACATATAGGTTTTAAATCTATGACTAAGCACATGACGAATTTAATTCTGAGGACATATTCACTGAAAAAATATATGGAATGCAAATAGAATGCTGATCCTATCCTTCCCCTGTTCTGTGATCATACCTTTGAGATAGATAGATAGTTAGAAGTTAGATAGATAGATAGATAGATAGATAGATAGATAGATAGATAGATAGATAGATAGATAGATAGATAGATAGATAGATAGATAGATAGATAGATAGATAGATAGATAGATAGATAGATAGATAGATAGATAGATAGATAGATAGATAGATAGATAGATAGATAGATAGATAAACTAAGCGGGGAAAACGCACCTTATTCTAACCATCATGCGCATCGGAATTCGGTAAGGACGCTTGAATGTTCTCTGTCATTTCTATCATTTTGCGCACCATGGGGTGTGGGCTTTGGAATCTGTGTGAGTGCATGTTTGGTAGGGTACAGGGAGTCAATACAAGATACTGTTTTTGTGTTGGGGTCAGTCCCGGTTCAAGAGTTTAGTAGAAGAGACGTTAAACCTGTGGTTTGTGTGATTGCACATATTGTAACAACCTGATATGGAGTTCTATTGTGTTAAGCTAATGTTCTGTGTTTATGTTTACTTAAGTTGTCTTAGTTCAGGTTATGGGGGAGGGGGAAATGTTAGAGTGCAAACCATTACCGAGCCTTGCATGGCCGGAGGTTAGGTTCATGGCCGGAGGTTAGGTTCATGGCCGAAAGCTGAAAGTGAGAAAATAAAGTGTGACGTTCCTGGAGTTGTGCAGTGTATGAGGCACAGGAACTCTCTGTCAAACCAAGCTCTGTCTCATGCCATCTTCCTTTATCCCAGCTCGGGACATTACAATATAGTCACAGTAAATGTATCAACTGTGGTTCCCTGACGTAGTTAGGTTACATTTTCTTAGTGTAAGAGATTTATGAAGGTGGAACACTGCAGAAGATTTTCTGGAATCTTCCAAGATACATGATACATAGAGCGCAAAAAAGCTATAAAAAGACATTACATAGTATGGGTGGATGGCTGAATATGTACACTATACATTGGTGGATGGTGCATGGTTAACTATACTATACAGGTCGATGGCAGAGAATTACTTCAGTAGCTAAAAGTAGCATATGATATGAGTGAGGGTAATAATAGTTTACAGTAAACTATTATTACCCTCACTCATATCGTATGCACTTTTACATTAACTGTACAGGTAAATGACAGGAAGAGATACTTAAATAGCTAAATGTGTGTATGATATAATTTAGGGTAATAATAGTAATTCCCTTAAAATACAGTCCTTAGTGCAGGGTTTAATTACAGATAAATGCACGTATTGCACATTCGATATACTTAAAGCAATGAACAAAGATACAACTGACAGGATACTAATATGCATTCCTGAGTGAATGACTATATAAGTTAAGTCCAATAATTACTTGCAATATTACACGTGATATGATATAACAACTGTACATGAATGTGTATATACAGACCTGAATGAATAAATAAGTCCTGAGTGAATGAGTGATTACAGACCAGAGTTACTCACGGATGGCTGCATAAATGTTAAACTAAGTCCTAACACCCCAACAGATATGTGGACAGGCATAGATAGTATTTTAGTTTGAAAGAACAACAGGTCAGATGGAGCACCTCACAACTGATTATTTCAACATCAAATCAATGCATTTTTATCCATTTCCATAATACTTTTGAAAACATTCAATCCTTTTCTGGCTGTATCAGTTTGAAGGAATAACATTTGACCATTTAGGTTAAACTGTTCCAGATGAAGCAACAAGGTTTTATTGGATTATTACATTTTTATTCTTACTGTAATGACCAGCTTCTATACTACTTCAAACATTTTTATTATTATAATGATATGTTTGTAATTGATGCAGACATGTAGTTACATGGTAGCCAGGCATATAAGAGAACATACTGTACATCAGTAAGTAATGGCCCATGACTCCACAAAGTCCACTTACTCTCACACACTGTGAGAAGGGTCAAGTTGTTGAGTTGATGTGGAGCCCAGGACTTTATAGAAATGTTCTCAAGCTAGGTTTCCCCTAGCAACAGATGTGTGAATTGCCCTCTGCCAGTGGGCAATTGGCCAGGCTGAGGTCAGGGTTTAGTAGTCTACCTCCGCTGTAAGTTGGTCCCAGAGCCAGGTAGAGGGTTTGAATGGTTAATGGCTGAGGGTTTTGTACACATATCTTGTGCTGTTTGGTCACACCATCGAGGGTAGAATATCTTCACTATGTACCATATATCAGAAGTAACACATGATTTGTATGCTCTTTAAATGAACAATTACAAACTTATCTGATCACGTGCCAGTACAAAGTATTAAGTCTCTAAGGAAACAGTATTTTTCTTTTTCCATGACGTTATTTGTAGGCCTATATTTGTGGAGGTTATTTGGATGTGTGTACATTAATTTTGAACAAATTATGATAATTGGCATACAGTGCATTCAGAAAGTATTCAGACCCCTTGAATTTTTCCACATTCTGTTACGTTACAGCCTTTATCTATCTCTATATGTCCTCATCAATCTACACACAATACCCCATAATGACCAAGCGAAAACAGGTTTTTATGCATTTTTGCAAATGTATTAAAATTAATGACCAAGAACCTAATGGTCACTCTGTCAGAGCTCCAGAGTTCCTCTGTGGAGATGGAAGAACCTTCCAGAAGGTCAACCATCTCTGCAGCACTCCATCTTTCAGGCATTTATGGTAGAGTGGCCAGATGGAAGCCACTCCTCAGTAAAAGGCACATGATAGCCCGCTTGGAGTTTGCAAAAAGGCACCTTAAGGACTTTCAGACCATGGGAAACAAGTTCTCTGGTCTGATGAAATCAAGGTTGGCCTGAATGTCAAGTGCCACGTCTGGAGAAAACCTGGCACCATCCCTAGGTGAAGCATGGTGGTGGCAGCATCATGCTGTGAGGATGGTTTTCAGCTGTAGGGACTGGGAGACTAGTCAGGATCGAGGGAAAGATGAACGGAGCAAAGTACAAAGAGATCCTTGATGAAAACCTGCTTCAGAGTGCTCAGGACCTCAGACTGGGGTGAAGGTTCACCTTCCAACAGGACAACGACCCTAAGCACACAGCCAAGACAACACAGGGGTGGCTTCGGGACAAATCTCTGAATGTCCTTGAGTGGCCCTGCCAGAGCCCAGACTTGAACCCGATTGAACATCTCTTATGAATAGCTGTGCAGCGATGCTCCCGATCCAACCTGACAGAGCTTGAGAGGATCTGCAGAGAAGAATGGGAGAAACTTCCCAAATACAGGTGTGCCAAGCTTGTAGCGCCATACCCAAGAAGACTTGAGGATGTAATCGCTGCCAAAGGTGCTTCAACAAAGTACTGAGTAAAGGGTCTGAATACTTATGTAAATTTGATATGTCTGTTTTTTTATTTGTAATAAATTTAAAACAATTTCTAAAAATAAATTGTTGCTTTGTCATTATGGGGTATTGTGTGTAGATTACGAAACAACATTTTAGAATAAGGCTGTAACGTAACAACATTTTCGAAAAAGTCAAGGGGTCTGAATACTTTCCGAATGCATTGTACTTTAACACAAAACAAGAATAGAAGCATGATATGTACAGATTCTCTGCATGATGAGTGGAAAGCTATAGGTGCACCGCTGTAAAATCGTAATTTGTCAAAATAACCAGTGACACAACCAGCGGCCTGGAAGAATGGTTCCTCATTATCTGTCAGATCTCCGCCTTCCGACAGAGATAACATTTGAATGTTTTTGACAAATTGCTGTTGTTTTGTAGGGTCATTGTCTTAGGAAACAATTGTTGAGCCCTGAGGACAGGGTCCAGGTAAATGTGAAATCCTTTAAATACAACCTAAAAATTATTTATGTCTACAAAACTATGTCAGTTGGAAACTTGTTGAAATGTTGTTGAATCACTATTTCTCTCCATCACCCTTTACTGATGAGTATTGTTTTGCAGAGTCAGCGTGGGGACGAACCCAGGGGTGATCCTGGATTCTTGGTCATCGTGGCACCCTCTGAGGAAACACCGCCTACTGTAAGAAACACATTGTTATTGTATATATTATATTTATTTACCATGGCCTATTAATGTAATAACTTGTTATCGATAAAGATAATTTGAAGATAATTCAGTTGGGAACTAGCTGAGTCACCTCACTTGACTGATGAGGATAATTTTCTAGGGTCCATCTTAAGGGTGGTGTGCAAAAGAAATGCATTTTAAGTAAAAAATTATGACAACTAATACATCAAAATACTTTTTATTAATTAACATTTAATGTTGTTTTACAGAGTCAGCGTGGGGACAACCCCAGGGCTGATCCTGGAGTCAACGTGGCACCTTGTATTTATTATGTTTCTTTACCGTTGCTTATAAATGTAATCATTTATTATCTACAAATATAATTTTTGAAGACAATTCAGTTGAGAACTAGCTGAGTCACCTCACTTGACTGATGAGGACTGGTTTGCAGGGTCCATCTCAGTGCGTTGATGACCAGTTTGGTGTTCCTGGAGTGGTAGTCTGTGAGCAGTGGACATCTCCCATGAACCTCTTCATGGATCTTCATTGATTGATTGACTGACAGATTCATTGCACAATGAGCATGATATATTATGACTACTGGAGACGAAAGCGATTGTCTAATGATGGTTCTGTAGAATGTGACATAAACAGAAAAGGATTTGATGGAAAAAGAGTTTGATCGAAAAAGCTTTCAATAAAAGGTTGAAATCCAGGCATGTCACATGACTCCACAAAACACAAATTCTTAATTCCGCTTCAGTTCAGGTGCCCTGCATGCAAATAAATAAATCCTGATAGGACATGTTTGTGACTCCCAAAGATCATTTTGGAGATCACAATCAATGTTTTCGGTTCATGTGTTCTGTTGTATTGTTATTACATGTTAAGGTTGACACTGACACTTTTTTAAAGCTTATACAAGTGCAGAGTTCTTCAAGAGCCTATGCATATCCCAATGCTGGATATGTAAATAATAATGTTATGTAATGTTCAAGGAAAATTGAAATTTGCAGTGTATAAACTTAACATGACGAACAGGAATGACATTTTCTCTTATTTATTTAATTGATTCACCTTTATTTATACAGGTAAGTCAATTAAGAACAAATTATTATGTACAATGACGACCTGTCTTACGGGTGGCCAAAAATAATTATCTGAAAGCCACGCCCCTAATAGGCCACGTGTGTGTTCTGTCCAATATTTAACCAGCGTTGGGTTACCGAAAAACCCAAATTGGGTCATTTTTAACGCAGAGAGTTTAGGACCAAGAACATGTATTCAAAATAGCTTCTGGTGTTTTGTAAATTGTATGTCCCGAACAATCATTCTGATTCCTATATAAAATAGACTTTTGAGTGACTAAAACATCACCCATAATATATTTTTTCTGATAGAAATGCTTGAAGTTTTAGAAAAATTAATTTTTCTCTCATGTCAAACTACCAGGATGTCTGAAAAGACTGAGTGGGTGAGGAGCTCACTTTGACTGACGATTCTTTGAAAACACCTGTGTCAAGCAACATGGACGCAGTGAGATTATCTTAAGAAAATGTGCTGATTACACAAAGCATGCAACATACATCACATCATGGTTTTTACATATTATTTGTTTATCCAACTTTTTGGTTATTGTAACAGCATAAATATAGACCACAATTTAGCATAGTTAGCCCAAATAGAATTGTCAGCAGTGTTTTATCAAGCTATAGCTATCTAGTTAATCTTGGACAATTTCAGTTGACACTGGACAGGGTGAGGTCTAGGTATACTTCATAAAAAATATATATAGACTACCAGACAATGTTCATAAACCATGACTATCAATGATAGTCAAGAGTTTTTTTTAAACATCCTCCGTTTGGCATGTCTCTTCATGTGATACCATGACAACTGCATCAGAGTATGGAGCGACCCTTCCTCCGTTTGCTCCGTCCTGGCTGAAGACCTAGCTATCAACTAACCAGCCAACACCAAACCCAGATGAAAGGGAAAACCAATATGATGAATATGGGACAACTTGTAATTATATACGCTGACACTCTGAGGTAAAATTTTGTCACCTGTAGTCTAGCTACCTAGCTATGCATTACCTAGCACTAAATGAATGCGCGTGTCATTGGAAGCTAACCCTGAAGATGCCAAGTCATGTTTATGCTGTCATTATGGTGTAGTAGTGTGACACATTCATTTGATAAAGCATTTGTACCCATAAAAAAGCCACACAACACAGGAGTATATAAAGTATATTACCAAGTGTATTTCCCCTCTGTCAATGTACTGTACACATATTAAGATTAATTTCACAGGAACACTTTACAATATCATTGAGTGAGGACAGGAATATAGTCTTGAGCAGTGTTAAATTACACTTCATAAAAGAATGAGGAAATGACAGAAATTGAAAACTGTTAACATAATACAACAGAGATAATGGCAACACGACAAAGAGAGCCATGTTTTTCAGTGTACATAAAATGAAGAACTCAAAGAATAAAAAGTACACATCATCCTTTGTGTTTTCTCTCGTAACGTTTACATACAATCACTAACCAGTCCTTAATGGAAATGTAATGCCATTCAACATTGAAAAATAAAATACTGACAATGGGCAACATAAACAACTGAACTCCTTATTTTGTTAAGGAGGAATGCTAACAAGAGAAACACCGAAATATCTGAGAAATAGCTATACAATTCACAAACTTTCAATAATGTGTCTCACAGAATAGTATTTTATTCATGGGTATAAAAACCAGAATACATGTTCAGTTTGCTTTCAAAGGAAATACTTGTTTATCTCTCAAATATATATATATATTTTTTTACCGTTTGTGCCGTTCCAGTTTTCGTGTGTACATTTTGAAGAAGTAAAGGAAAGCCAGCCTCTTGACACAAGGTTGGGCATCTCTTCCCTCAGGAACCACTAGAAAAAGTTCTTCAAAGTGGCGCATTGGTCTAAGACACTGCATCTCAGTGCTAGATAATCACTACAGACAACCTGGTTCGAATCTAGAATGTATCACAACCGGCTGTGATTGGGAGTCCCATAGGGAGGCGCAAAATTGTCTGGGCTGGGATAGGCTGTCATTGTAAATAAGAATTTGTTCTTAACTGACTTGCCTAGTTAAATAAAATGAAAATCAGTGTCCTGCAGCTCCCTTTCATATTCACTGTCTACTTCTGGCTGGAGTGTTGACAGTGGTAAACGTGGAGGCAGAACATCTCTCACATAAAGTGTCTTTTTCATGTCTGTTCGTCTACGTACTCCAGAGAACAAACAAACAAGCAATGCTTTTTCAATCCCAAGATGTCTTTACGTACAAATATGTTTACAGAGAAATGTCTTTGCTACAGTAGCAAGTTTCAGGAGCTTCTTCCTGGATGGGATGATGCACTGTAGATCTTTGTAGATCTCACAGAGATGAGAGAATCCGGCTCATCTCATCCATCCAGATAGAGCGGTTGTTGGCTAAATTGGGCTGTGAATTGTATATTACCTTTGAAAACCTGTATTTTCCATAAGGAATTAAATACATCATCATGCTTAAAACATGGTTCAATGATATTCAACCAGCAACATTTCACCATGGACAACCAGAGAGATAGACTGAGTGGAAAGTTGTTAACGTGGGATAACAGAAAATGGGGTAGGCTAGTCTGCAGAGAAGGTGGATCACCAAGTCTCCAAGTATGGGTATGGCTTTCGTTTATTCTAGTCAATGCTATTGGGTTGCTCTGTGGTTATCTACCATAAAGACCAATCGGTTCACACCGATACCGCTGACGTCATTAGAAGACAAAGAGACTTGAGATTCTTGAGAACTGACATTCATGCAAATCTGTTTCTATAGTACAACGGTCTCAGCTCACCATAACCATACAGTCGATAGATAGGGGTGCTATATACAAAGACAGCAAATGGATATGCTTCTATTCCAGTATGAAATGGTATGTTAACCAATACAGTACTTGGTATGTGATAGAAATTAGGAAAATATAATTTACCAGGAAACTGTGGAAATACTGATGGCAGTATATTGTTTTTAAATTAGTTTTTGTGGCACAAATGTAACAATTACACTTTAAGCTTTGGATATTTATCTAGTGGATAATGTGGAATTTGAATTGATTGGGAGAACCCCCTTTCCACTATTTTCCTCTAGCCTATCTCTCTCTCGCTCTCCTTCTCTCTCCTTCTCTCTCTCTCTCTCGCTCTCCTCTCTCCTTCCCACTCCTTCTCTCTCCTTCTCTCTCCTTCCCTCTCTCAGACGTAATACTCCTTGTGTTTGTTCTTCTTGGCTACTGTAGCCGTTATACTTGGTGTCTTGTCTAGCTTGACCACGGCCCCGTTGCCCTCGGCAACTGGGTTGTTGATGAAGTTGTGTCCCTGGTCCGTCTGGTAGGAGCCCTCGTCACGGTTGCGGTACTTGTACATGGCGTAGAGGAGGATGAGGATGCAGAGGGCAGCAGCTGCCACAATGCCAACCACCATCCCTGTGGTACTACTGGACTCCCCGATCCTATCCACCAGGCCGGGGTGCATGACCTTCTCACCAGGGTCTGTAGGGTCGGCTGTGGGCACATGGGGGAAATTGGGGGGGTAAGTTAGTCCTGGTGTATTCCGAGATGACGGAGGGGCGGGGGGCAGAAGCACCTGGTCACGGGTGTTCATTTTGCCCGCGGGGATGTGGAGCTGGTCAGGGTTGGTGGTGGGAACAGAAGGAGGGGGGCGGGGGTTATGGGGTTTCTGGGCCCTGCCCTCACCGACGGCGGGGGGAGGAGGAGGCAGGACTGTCCTGTCAGTGACCAGGGGGGAGTTTTTGTAAAAGTCCTCGTCATCTGATTCCGTCAACTCCCCCGAACCGAAGGCTGAGACCTCCACAGGATCACCGCAGTCCTCCTGGTCCGAGAGGCAGGGAGGGTGAGGGTTGGACAGCATCAGGGACTCTTTGGTGGTCTCAAGTGGGGACAGGGAGGTGGGAGGAGGGGGGAAAGCAGGGTGACGGGTGGCGATGGATGGGGGCTCAAGGGAGTCCACTGTTATTATAGGCAACACTAATTCACCTCCTACAAAAGAAACAGAGAAGATAGAAGGAACACAGGGGAGCATTATGAGACCTTAGACATGACTAATGAACAATTGTGCTCCTTACATTACTGTGCTCGTTGTGTAGTTAGAATGTTCCAAATAATGTAATATGACGCCCTGTAGAGGCAAGATATTTAATTATACAGTATTAACAACAATATGGATTTTCTTACAGGTTCACATTTCTGGACTTCTCTTTTTCAAAAAATACATCAAACCACTTACGCACATCAACATATTGCCCCATGAAGAGAAAAAAAACAATCAATAAAGCTGATATATATTTTGAACACAAATATAAATGCAACATGCAACAATTTCTAAGATTTTACTGAGTTACAGTTCATATGAGGAAATCAGTCAATTTAAATCAATTCATTAGGCCCTAATCTATGGACTTCTGGACTGGGCAAGAGATCAGCCAGGGGTGGGCCTGGGAATTAGTTTTATTTGCAGTTTTAGGCGGTTGTTTGCATGTGAGTGACAAGATTTGTTAGTGTACTAAGGTTGAACATCTTTCATGTTCAGAAATACAAAACCACATCTCAAGCCCTTTCTTGTAGGTATTTAATAGATAGATTTAGATAGATATAGATATAGATTTAGATAGATTTAGATAGATTTAGATAGATTTAGATATAGATAGATTTAGATAGATTTAGATAGATATAGATAGATCCCCGAAGGGAAATTTCGTCAAGCATCTATGAAAAAAAACGCAGGTGCAAAATGCCAGAATGAAAATACACAACAGACAGATACAAGATACATAGTGTGGCAGTATGAAAAAGTATAAAAATACAAGAAGTGTGGAGTGCAAAAAGCTATAAAAATACATTGCAAAGTATGACTGAATATGTACACTATACATTGCTACAGAGTGTTAGGTGAATTAATAAAATATTATTTAAAATATGATAAACATATTGCAAGTTGATATGGGGATCATGAAAATGATCTGTTTCTCTGGATAATCTGACATCCTACAGAACAAACTGGGGACAAGTAAGGCTGACCAGTCTGTCATGATCTAATGTTGCTTCTGAAACATTTGTATGAAAACAAGAATGCCTTTTATTACAAAATGAAGTAAGAAAAATCAACCCCTTTTGCATTTCGTACATGTAATACATTTTTGAGTAACCCTAGTAGTGAAATATAGAGCCAGAGAAAGTGATAGCTGCAGGAACATCCACAGACACCAAGGCCAGAGCCTTCTATGAGATGGGTATGAGCACTGCCTCCGCCAACCAGCTGTACATTGAAGGTCCCAGCTGGGTTGTTCTTGAATTACGGTAACATTTGAGCATGGTATTTTGGAAAGGAATTACTAAATCTATCTAGATTCTTTCTTTCTTTCTTTCTTTCTTTCTTTCTTTCTTTCTTTCTTTCTTTCTTTCTTTCTTTCTTTCTTTCTTTCTTTCTTTCTTTCTTTCTTTCCATTCTAAATCAACTAATAATGGTAGCTTAAATGACTAAATATTGTGCCACAAGTAGGAGTAGTAACACCAGTGATGGTAACACCACTGACGGTAACACCAATGACGGTAACAACACCAATAACAGTAACACCAAAGATGGTAACTCCAATGATGGTAACACCAAAGATGGTAACTCCAATGATGGTAACACCAATGATGGTAACACCAATGATGGTAACACTAATTATACATTTTAGATCAATTAGGATTTTCTGAAATGGAGGCCACAAATGCTCAAATGTAAGGTCATCAAGCCTTAAAAAAATAATTGACTAAATTGATATGATTAATAATTTTGCTCACTATGTTATGTACCTTGATTTAAATTGACTAACCCCAAGTGACACTTGGGATGAAGACACCAAATTATCAATGGAATCCTCAAATTCATGACTTACTAAAAGGGTGTGATTAGCTAATAATGTTCTTTAATTATTTTATTTTATTTTATTTAACCTTTATTTTACTAGGCAAGTCAGTTAAGAACAAATTCGTATTTACAATGACGGCCTACCTACAGAGTCAGCCATAGTAGTACGGCGCCCCTGGAGCAAATTAGGGTTACGTGCCTTGCTCATCGGCAGGTTTTTCACCTTGTCGGCTCGGGTATTCGGACCAGCGATCTTTCGGTTACTGGCCCAAAGCTCTAACCGCTAGGCCACTTGCCACCCAATATAGACCCAATTTAACATTGCAATTCAAGAATGACCCAGCTGTTTCCCCCAATTGTTTATTTATTTTGTTTAGGGGAGTGGACACACAAGGTAGAGATCTTATAATCTTCAGATAAGACCCTTGCTAGCTGGTGGAACTAATGAAATCTTCGCTAACAGCGAATTCAGAGCAGAGTTAGTAGCTGAGGAAAAGACGAGCAATGAGAACAGACAAAATGGCTCACTTGAAAGTAGCGATAATAAGGCTGGCCAGATCAAGAACCATACGATTTATCCATGAGCTGATTAAAAACTAACCAACTGGTCCCTAGTGTAGGAAGACACCCAGTAGAGTAGGGGAGAGTCCTGGTCCCTCCTGGTCCCTCCTAGGGCCTTGCTATGACACTGAACCCCAGGCCAGGGCTGACAGACAGACTCACCTGTTCCAGGCTCACACTCCTCCAGATCCTCGTCATCACTGGGACACTCAGCAGACGCCACCAAGATGTCATCCGAGTTGTGAGACTGAGGAAAAGAGGAGAAGAGGACGCAGCGTTGGTAGCTTTGCGATCTATACTGCATCTTACCAGCATCTTTAAAACTCTTAGTTGTCAATGTCAGACATTAATAAAACAATAATACAAAGGTGTTACAAAAAAAAAAAAGTATTTGTAAGTGAAACATTATTTAAGAATTCTTCATAAATACTAGTGCTGGGTTATTGCAGCCCTCGCTGTTTCCACATGATCAATAGTATAATAACAAATGCATTATGGGCCTGGATTCAATTTCACAGCTCTAGTTCCATGATACAATGATTGTACTTAAACTTACGCATCTCTCTTTACTTTCCTAATACCTACTGTACCTGTACATTCATCAATATCCTGGACTACAGAAACTGTAGAAATATCACATAGTTTGATCCGGAGATTACATGAATGCATCACTTGGTCCTCACATGTTGGATATGAGGCACCGCTCATATCATACGCATTAGCTACTGAAGTATTTCTCTGCCATCAACCTGTATAGTATAGTTAACCATCCAACATCCACCAATGTATAGTGTACATATTCAGCCAACCACTCATACTACGCAATGTCCTTTTATAGCTTTTTTTTGCACTCCAGATATCCTGTATTTCTATACTTTTTCATACTGCCGCTCTATGTATCATGTACCGTGTATCTGTCTTTTGTGTACTTTCGTTGTGGCATTTTGCACCTGCCCTGTGTTTTTGTTGTAGCTGCTTGATAATGAAATTTCCCCCCCGGGGGATCAATAAAGTACCTATCTATCTATCTATCTATCTATCTATTTGACAGCTCTCACATACAGTACATTATTCATTGGCCTGCCCGAAGAATGTAGTTACTACAAGCAACCAGTAGATGCAGCCAAAACCTAAAGCTGTCTGGCATTATGACCTTCAGAAAGATCATTGAAATTCAACAAGGGCTTGAGAAATCTAGTCTATGTAAATCTATGCTAATGACCTCGATTTACATAGACAGGGAAGTAAGCAGTTAGGCCATGATTGACATCAATGTATCTCCTTCATTATAGTATGGACAGGCCTATTACCAACTTATTTAGCTGGAGGAAGGAGCCTTTGGCCTGTCGTACCATATCAATTTATTTACAGACAGTCACATGGAATGGGTCCAGAACTTGACATGCTTACTGGGCCATGGCTATTAGAGAATACAGTCATCCATCAAATATGGTGTTGATATCCTAAATATTTAAAGGATATCAACGCTATGTTCTTTTCTCAATAAAGCTTTGTGATCAGAACAGTTGTATTGCCGTTTGAAACGGTAGAACGATAAAAGAGTTGTCTTGTTTGGCACTTGTGTCTTGGTCTCTAATCCACACAGCACCACTGTGGCATTTTGAGTCTCTAATTAAAATATGCTGTATTGCTGCATTAGATCTGCCTGACTGCATTCATAAAGCAATTAGTCCCTCCTCCCTGTGTTTGTATAAAAAACGCCTGTAGTTTCATAAGACATGTTTATTGTTTATGGTGGCACTGTAGGTTTTATTAACTAGGTTTGTTTCGGAAATGTATGATATGACACCATGACAAATGTTCAGCCCGGTGAATGATACACAAATCATCAACGAAAACCACGACCTGAGAAATAAATACAGCATTTCCTACTCCACTACTGTTGTCTAATGGTACAGAGGAAGTTGACTGTGTTGTTCAGTAACATGTACATAGGAGTCCTGCTGTCTTGACCCTATAGAGTAGAGGATGGAGGATAAATCCTAATTACAACAGAGGAGAGAGGATTGCCAAGTGATTACACAGGTGTTTGTCTCTCCTATTCAGAGTGTTAGAGAAAAACGTGATGAACAGTCATTTTCTACTTTGAACATATTTCAGACTCGTACTGTTTAATATTTCGATAACCTCTCTTTCCAAGTGACTGATATTGATTTAAATATTCAGATCAGGCCATGTGTTGAAAGGGCAAGCGTGGTAGTTAGCCACATTCTGCTGGGAGCCTAATAACAGTCTCTCTGTAAACCCTCGTTCCTCTCCTGGTCTCCCTAGGGTTATTTACATTCGTCAAGACTGGATTAAAGCTACTTTAAGGTTCTACGTGGGGTGGAATTTAGGTTCATCAACATTCATGCAAATGACTACCGGATCGCTGGATATTTAAATAGGCAGTTTAGGCGTGATTGGCATAAATTGTTATTAAGCGTGACCTTACTTCATCTCTTGATGAACAAAGTCGAAGGCTGAGCATATAAGGTTTAATCCAAGGAATGAGGGGAACTGAGGATGGAGGTCTCTTGACAACTTACACTGAACGTGGTGTGGCCTTCTACAGTGGGGAGAACAAGTATTTGATACACTGCCGATTTTGCAGGTTATCCTACTTACAAAGCATGTAGAGGTCTGTAATTTTTATCATAGGTACACTTCAACTGTGAGAGATGGAATCTAAAACAAAAATCCAGAAAATCACATTGTATGATTTTTAAATAATTCATTTGCATTTTATTGCATGACATACAGTGGGGAGAACAAGTATTTGATACACTGCCGATTTTCCAGGTTTTCCCACTTACAAAGCATGTAGAAGTCTGTAATTTTTATCATAGGTACACTTCAACTGTGAGAGACGGAATCTAAAACAAAAATCCAGAAAATCACATTGTATGATTTTTAAATAATTAATTTGCATTTTATTGCATGACATAAGTATTTGATCACCTACCAACCAGTAAGAATTCCGGCTCTCACAGACCTGTTAGTTTTTTTTTTAAGAAGCCCTCCTGTTCTCCACTCATTACCTGTATTAACTGCACCTGTTTGAACTCGTTACCTGTATAAAAGACACTTGTCCACACACTCAATCAAACAGACTCCAACCTCTCCACAATGGCCAAGACCAGAGAGCTGTGTAAGGACATCAGGGATAAAATTGTAGACCTGCACAAGGCTGGGATGGGCTACAGGACAATAGGCAAGCAGCTTGGTGAGAAGGCAACAACTGTTGGTGCAATTATTAGAAAATGGAAGAAGTTCAAGATGACGGTCAATCTCCCTCGGTCTGGGGCACCATGCAAGATCTCACCTCATGGGGCATCAATGATCATGAGGAAGGTGAGGGATCAGCCCAGAACTACACGGCAGGACCTGGTCAATGACCTGAAGAGAGCTGGGACCACAGTCTCAAAGAAAACCATTAGTAACACACTACGCCGTCATGGATTAAAATCCTGCAGCGCACGCAAGGTCCCCTTGCTCAAGCCAGCGCATGTCCAGGCCCGTCTGAAGTTTGCCAATGACCATCTGGATGATCCAGAGGAGGAATGGGAGAAGGTCATGTGGTCTGATGAGACAAAAATAGAACTTTTTGGTCTAAACTCCACTCGCCGTGTTTGGAGGAAGAAGAAGGATGAGTACAACCCCAAGAACACCATCCCAACCGTGAAGCATGGAGGTGGAAACATCATTCTTTGGGGATGCTTTACTGCAAAGGGGACAGGACGACTGCACCGTATTGAGGGGAGGATGGATGGGGCCATGTATCGCGAGATCTTGGCCAACAACCTCCTTCCCTCAGTAAGAGCATTGAAGATGGGTCGTGGCTGGGTCTTCCAGCATGACAACGACCCTAAACACACAGCCAGGGCAACTAAGGAGTGGCTCTGTAAGAAGCATCTCAAGGTCCTGGTGTGGCCTAACCAGTCTCCAGACCTGAACCCAATAGAAAATCTTTGGAGGGAGCTCAAAGTCCGTATTGCCCAGCGACAGCCCCGAAACCTGAAAGATCTGGAGAAGGTCTGTATGGAGGAGTGGGCCAAAATCCCTGCTGCAGTGTGTGCAAACCTGGTCAAGAACTACAGGAAACGTATGATCTCTGTAATTGCAAACAAAGGTTTCTGTACCAAATATTAAGTTCTGCTTTTCTGATGTATCAAATACTTAAGTCATGCATTAAAATGCAAATTAATTACTTAAAAATCATACAATGTGATTTTATGGATTTTTGTTTTAGATTCCGTCACTCACAGTTGAAGAGTACCTATGATAAAAATTACAGACTTCTACATGCTTTGTAAGTGGGAAAAACTGCAAAATCGGCAGTGTATCAAATACTTGTTCACAACACTGTATGTGCCCAGGGGCGGCCTACTAATAGTGAGTATAGAAAAGTAATGTAGCTTTATCTGCTAGAAATCCTGAATATCAAGCTTTTTGGGGATCAAAAAAAGAAAGAAAGAGCATAGCGCACTTCTGAGGGAGTTGACTTCCACAGGGTCTGCTAGTTTTGTAACTGCTGTGCGCTGTTACCATGACATTTAAAAGGCACAATACAAACACACAAACGGAACTGAATACATTTCCCCAATAGAGAGAGTAGATAATATTTCACGTTGGAATGTGATGGTAGCACGTTGGAATGTGACGTGTAGCTCAGATGGTAGAGCATGGTGCTTGCAATGCCAGGATTGTGGGTTTGATTCCCAAGGGGACCAGTATGAAAAAAAGTATGAACATGTATGCACTAACTAACTGTAAGTCACTCTGGATAAGAGTGTCTGCTAAATAACAAAAATGAGAGTTTAACAAACCAGCAGTTGGAAAAACACTTTCAATAGAGAACTAACTTACGTTCAAAGACGTGTCTAGGTCCAGTGCTTTGTCTGTGTTCCCTTATTGAAAAGCTTTTGGTTTTAATGAGTAATTACTTCTTATCGGCAGAGGCAAGCAGCATGGTTATGTTGAAAATGTACAAGGGTAGTGAGAGACAGGGAGATTGTTCCTGTGAAAGTGTTCTTTAAGGGTTGTTTTTGCAGTGCTCTCTGATTTGTCTGCCTGTTGAGTGTCTGAATGAGATATAATGTAGACGGAGCATCTGTCCCATGCAGCCAACCTCTTGGCAATGGACACACAGTCTGTCTGTCTGTCTGTCTGTCTGTCTGTCTGTCTGTCTGTCTGTCTGTCTGTCTGTCTGTCTGTCTGTCTGTCTGTCTGTCTGTCTGTCTGTCTGTCTGTCTGTCTGTCTGTCTGTCTGTCTGTCTGTCTGGTGGAGTGTCTTCACAGAACTCTCCCATATAAATGGTTACTTATGCTTTCAGCCTAATGTTTAGCCCCCAGACCAGCTCACCCACAGTCCTTGTCAGAATCACCTCTATTATTAGGAGAATACCATACATACAGTTCCTTACAGTGCAATGTTAAAGCCAGGATTACTGAATGAGGGACTGTTAACATACTGATAAAATGGCTAGTCTCAATCATTAGCCATCATATCATCACCTCTTGCACCATTGGTCACTAATAATGTTCAGCATGGGCCTAGTACCTTGCCATGCCCAAAACCCCCCACCCAGCCCTCCCTCTGACCTGGGAGATGCTCTCCCTCATGCTGGGGGAGCGTTGCCTGCGGGTGGTGGTGGTCTCCATGGTGGTGGTGGTCTCCATGATGGTGGTGGACATGTCGGAGACAGCCAGTGGGGTGTTGGAGGTGGTCTCAGTGGTCAGCACTGACATTGAGTCTCCCACCAGCCTCAGGTTCCCCTCGGCCTGGACACTGGGGTCACTCTCTGCTGCCAGCTTCAGCACCTGCAGACCGTTATAGTAGAGACCAGAGATCTGGCCCTGGAACGGCCGGCCCTTATCCTGACCCCCAATTTTTATCGCAGCCTGGCTGTTGAAGATGGTCAGCTGTCGTCCTATAGTGAGTCAAAGGAAGAGGAGGAAAAGAGATAGAAGTGGAGAGAGAGAGAGACAGACAAAAACAGGCAGACATCCAATTACATTTAAGCAATAAGGCGCGAGGGGAAGTGGTATATGGCCAATATACCACGGCGTATATTGGACGTGGTATATTGGACACATATCACAAACCCCCGAGATGCCTTAATTAAAAATGTATGTTTTGTCATACACGTAGTATACGGTCTGATATACGACGGCTGTCAGCCAATCAGCATTCAGGGTTCGAACCACCCAGTTATAAAATGTGTTATACCATGCTAAAGACTCAGAAGGGCCTTAGGAAAATGTCATAATAGGTATGTAAAACACATTGTCTGGAATTTTAAATTCAATCAAAATGGTCTGGTTTGCATTTTGTATATTTCTATGCAGTCATCTTATTGGTCATATAGATAAGGGCCCAATATGGTCTGAGGGTAAGGTGTGGTTTGTTTGAATGTTAGATTGGTACATCAACTGGTTAGTGTTTAAGCAGAGTTAGTGACTTGGCTTAATCCTGGACATAGGGTCAGAAAAGGTGCTTTTCAAATCGGTTAAGTCTTTGCAATAAGGGAAGATGGCACAATAATGGGTATACTTTTAGCTATCAGTGTGTTTACAGAGAGCAATGGGAGAAAGGAGAGTCATGGGAAAGGCTAACCACATAACTTCCCTTCATAAAACACAGGAAGTCATTTCTCTGAATTGATGGACAACTAGGGACTGGGCATTTCCCCTTTATCCTCTCAGTCAGAGGTTGGTGGACCAATTAGTGTTGTTTCTCTGGAACAGCACTGATAATAAGCACTGTTACTGTTAAATCATACATGTTGAGAGAGGATAATGTAATGTGTGTTCTTATCAGGAGAGTGCTGATTAACTATGTAGCTGTGTAGTGTTGCAGCGACAGACCTGTCTATGTAGCTGTGTAGTGTTGCAGCGACAGACCAGTCTATGTAGCTGTGTAGGTATAGTAGGGAGAGTGTAGCGGTGTTTAGTGGGGTCACATTAGCGTGGGGCTTTTAGTGTGGCCAATTATCCGCAGCGTGGACTATACATAAACCATCCAGTTTAGAGAATTTAGAGAGACCAGGGTGTGTATTTAAATGGATTGTGAGATACTGTAATACCTGGTTGCAAGAACCAACAGCATTAGATGAAATGTTCCTTTACCAGCTAATTATTCCAGGTGTTTAGCAGGTTATTTATCATTGTAATGATGTTAATGTCACAAGAATAATAAACAGATAATAACAAGGTAAGAAAATCAGCATCATCTAATTAAACACAGTAATTAGGAGAGGCTTTTTTGGGGGTTAGTCAGGGGTTATGTTTATTTAGTTCATTGGTTTTAAAATCCCTGAAGAGGTGCAGCATTTCCAGAAAGTCTGGGGATGGCAAAGGATACCTGGTAGATATACTGCACTGTCGGCCATGATACTAAATTGCATTAGGTAGGTTATTCTAAATGGCTATTGGTTATATGGCTGAGATGGCTGTTTCCCATCATAGTCACTACCATCCACAGTCAATTTCAGTCCAAAGTCCCAAACAAACCCAACCCAACATGCTGACATCTGTAGCTCTATACTGTACATACAGTAGATAACAGCCTTTGTCTCTTGGCACTGCACCTCTTACAGGGATTAGACAGAGGGATTTAACTGGATTTAGTAACTGTTTAATGGATTAATATATTTTTGGTTTACCTTTGTCGAGTAGCCACTCGTCAACTACCCGACCAAGTCGGTATGGGATTCTTTGTCTAGCAATAGCCAGGCGCTCATTATCAAAGTTCCCTTCAAAGAATTTGGAGAGACAGATTAGAGGTTAAAGTCTGGAAGTTGAAAGATCACAAGGTTAGAGACAGGGTATCATGGCTTACACGTTTAGCAAGTTAGCAATTTGAACCCAGCTTCAGGTTAAAAGAAACTTGTCCTTTACTTAATGGTATTTATTAAGGGACAGCAACAAAGAGTACACTAGTTAGAATGGTGTTTAGTTCTAGTTATAAGGTACTGTACTGGTTCATTTGGTGGGGATTGGTGTAATTATTAACTTTTTAGCCAAGCATCAGGGCTTAAATGTAAACAAAATGGAAGAAGAGATATAACTGTAATTGGGAGAAAACAGCAAGAGAACAACAATGCATGCATATAAAAGACAACATCAATTCACAATTTAACCTTTAGAACCATGAACACAGCTTGAGTAAATAGCAGGAAGACATTTTCTGGTCGTTATCATCTCAATGGAAGGATATTACTATGGTGATTATTACTGTTATGGGAAGTAGCCTAGCAGGGTTCCTTATTCTTGAAGAAAGTGATTCATGATAGGATGAACATGTGATACACAGACATTTCAATCAATTGTTAGTTGCTCTTAAAAAAACATACATATATACTGTATATGTATGTATCTACATAAATGATGTATGCATCTACAGTATATATGTATGCATCTATATATGTATGCATCTACCTAAATACCTAAAATTAAATTTGACTTGTCACATGCGCCGAATACAACAGGTGTAGACCTTATCGTGAAATATTTACTTACAAGCCCTCAACCAACAATGCAGTTCAAGAAATAGAGTTAAGAAAATATTTACAAAATAAACTAAAGTAAAAAATAAAATAAAAAGTAACACAATAAAATAACAATTATAAGGCTCAATGTTTGTTTTTAATTTAACTAGGCAAGTCAGTTAAGAACAAATTCTTATTTCTAATCAAATTAGGGTTGAGTGCCTTGCTCAAGGACACATCGACAGGTTTTTCACCTTGTCGCCCCAGTATTCGGACCAGCAACCTTTTGGTTACTGGTCCAACGCTCTAACAGCTAGGCTACCTGCCGCCCTGCAAATATACAGGGGGTACCGGTACCGAGTCAATGTGAGGGGTACAGGTTAGTCAAGGCAATTTGTACATGTAGGTAGGGGTAAAGTGAATAGTCTGGGTGGCCATTTGATTACTTGTTCAGCAGTCTTATGGCTTGGGGGTAGAAGCTGTTAAGAAGCTTTTTGGACCTAGACTTGGCACCCCGGTGCCGTTTGCCATGCGGTAGCAGAGAGAACAGTCTATGACTTGGGTGACTGGAGTCTTTGACAATTCTTTGGGTCTTCCTCTGACACTGCCTAGTAGATAGATAGATAGATAGATAGATAGATAGATAGATACTTTATTGTTCCCCGAGGGGAAATTTCTTTGTCAAGCAGCTACAACAAAAACACAGGGCAGGTGCAGAATGCCAGAACGACAATACACAAAAGACAGATACACGATACATGATTCATAGAGCGGCTGTGATGGCCGCAGTGAATTCCCTCTGCAAATAGTAGGGTCTCAGGCTAACGGCTAACAGCTCAATGTCCGGGCTACAAAACTGTTCCTGAAGAGTAATATGTTTCGGATTACACCATCTGTTGTTAACTAATAAAGCCAGCCCCCCTCCCTTGCTCTTACCGGAAGAAACGCTATCCCTGTCCGCTCTGATGGTCCGGAACCCGCCGATAGTGACGTTCTCAATGGGGATGTTATCATTCAGCCAAGTCTCAGTAAAAAACAATATGCTCGCTTCCCGATAGTCTCTTTGTCCAAGAACCAAACCCTGAAGCTCGTCCATCTTTTATGTAGCGATCTCACGTTGCCCATAATGATAGACGGTATAGCCAGCTTGTTCTTCCTCAGCTTTGCCTTGAATCCCGCCCTGTGTCCATGCCTTCGCCTTTTCAACTCATCCGGAAATATCGAACTTTTCCCTGGGGTGCAGCAGCGCTGCGTGTGCTAAATCCAGGAGCTGGGCTCGGATGTAAATAATTGAGAAAAATAAAAAGTGCCTCAGTGTTAAAAAGGACCACTAAAACCTTTGTAAAATAGTAGCACTCCATAACTATTATAGTTCAACTGTTTAATAAAACTCACGAAAAACGTACGAAAAACATACTAAAACAACAATTTACGCACAAACAATGGGAGCTGCTTAACAGGCGACCACGCAGGGCGGCGCCAATCCATGATAGGTCCTGGATGGCAGGAAGCTTGGCCCCAGTGTAGGGCCATACAGACTACCATCTGTAGAGCATTACAGTAGGATGCCGAGTAGTTGCCATACCAGGCGGTGATGCAACCGGTCAGGATTCTCTCGATGGTGCAGCTGTAGATTTTTTTTGAGGATCTGGGGACCCATGCCAAATCTCCTGAGGGGGAAAAGGTGCTGTCGTGCCCTCTTTACGACTGTCTTGGTGTGATTGGACCATGATAGTTTGTTGGTTATGTGGACACCAAGGAACTTGAAACTCTCGACCCACTCCACTACAGCACCATAGATGTTAATGGGTGCGTGTTCGGCCCTCCTTTTCCTGTAATCCACGATCATCTCCTTTGTCTTGCTCACATTGAGGGAAAGGTTGTTGTCCTGGCACCACACTGCCACGTCTCTGACCTCCTCATTATAGGCTGTCTCAACATTGTTGGTGATCAGGCCGACCACTGTTGTGTCATCAGCAAACTTAATGATGGTGTTGGAGTTGTGCTTGGCCATGCAGTTGTGGGTGAACAGGGAGTACAGGAAGGGACTAAGCACGCACCCCTGAGGGGCCCCAGTGTTGAGAATTCAGCGTGGCAGATGTGTTGTTGCCTACCCTTACCACCTGGGGGCGGTCCGTTAGGAAGTCCAGGATCCAGTTGCAGAGGGAGGTGTTTAGTCCCAGGGCCCTTAGCTTAGTGATGAGCTTTGAGGGCACTATGGTGTTGAACGCTGAGTTTTAGTCAATGAACAGTATTCTCACATAGGTGTTCCTTTTGTCCAGGTGGGAAAGGGCAGTGTGGAGTGCGATTGAGATTGCGTCATCTGTGGAGGCGGTTTGCAAATTGGAGTGGGTTTAGGGTTTCCGGGATGATGGTGTTGATGTGAGTCATAACCAGCCTTTCAAAAGCACTTCATGGCTACTGACATGAGTGCTAGGGGACGGTAGTCATTTAGGCAGGTTACCTTCACTTTCTTTGGCACAGGGACTATGACGGTCTTCTTGAAACATGTAGGTATTATAGACTTGGTCAGGGAGAGGTTGAAAATGTCAGTGAAGACACTTGCCAATTGGTCCACATTTATTTGGCTACATTTATTTAAATATTCAATTATTTGAACTGTCTTGTGCAAGTTTTAAATTGACACAATGATGCCAGCTAGAGATGACATGCATGTCAGGCTCTGGCCATAGAGAAGCAATAGGCTTCTCTATGTTGCTTGGTCAGAGTCTGACAGTGTCGTTCTTTTCTGTTTCTTTGTGGGTTTTGGGTGGATCTCTAATTAGAGGCAGCTGCTACCCGTTGTCTCTAATTAGGGATCCAATATATGTTGAGTCTGTCCTTCACTTGGTGTGGGTTGTTATCATTACATGTTATCGATGTATGTCGCAGTCACGGTGTAAGTAAGTGTGTTTTGTTTACGTCCATTCATTTGGTGTGTGTTGTGGACGTGACGTTAGTCTGTTCGTAAAGTCTTTTCGTGTTTCGTTAGTTCGTCATTTGGATTTGTTTTACATAGTATAGTAGTGTTTTTATCTATACATAGTAAAATAAAAATCATGTCGAACTATCCCTGCGCTGCGTCTTGGTCTCTCCAAACACCCGTTCGTGACAGAACAACCCACCTCAGCGAGACCAAGCAGCGCGACTGGGGAGAGAGGGAGAGAGAGGAGTGCGCGCCAGTACCTATTCCCACATGGCCTAGGGTGAAGCCCGAGGACAGGGGTAGGTTCATGAAAAAATGGAGGAGGATGGAGAAACAAAGCTCCGTTGTGGCTGCGAGCACCACACCATCGGTGCGCAGCCAGAGCACGGAGAAGCTGAAGACTGGGAATCGCCCACCACTTCGTCTGCCCACAGAGCAGGATCGGGAGAAGCCCGAGGGGTTCAATAAGTACCCGGAGGAGGAGCAGACGAGGTGGTGGAGAGCCTGGGTTGCGCTTCCGCTGGAGGCTCAGAAAGACCCACTCCTCCGGGAGATAGAGGAGGAGAGGGACTTTGAGCGCCGACGGGTACTAGTGCTGAGGCTAATGGACAGACGAACACCTCCAGCGAAGGTCAGCGTCCCTCCACCTCCAGCGAAGGTCAGCGTCCCTCCACCTCCAGCGAAGGTCAGCGTCTCTCCACCTCCAGCGAAGGTCAGCGTCCCTCCACCTCCAGCGAAGGTCAGCGTCCCGCCACCTCCAGCGAAGGTCAGCGTCCCGCCACCTCCAGCGATGGTCAGCGTCCCGCCACCTCCAGCGAAGGTCAGCGTCCCGCCACCTCCAGCGTCCCGCCACCTCCAGCCAAGGTCAGCGTCCCGCCACCTCCAGCCAAGGCCAGCGGCCCTGAGCCTCCAGCCAAGGCCAGCATCCCTGAGCCTCCAGCCAAGGCCAGCGGCCCTGAGCCTCCAGCCAAGGCCAGCGGCCCTGAGCCTCCAGCCAAGGCCAGCGGCCCTGAGCCTCCAGCCAATGCCTGAGCAGTCCGCTCCACCGGTGCCCAGTCCGGGTCCAGCCGTCTGCTCCGCCTCAGTGCCAGAGCAGTCCGCTCCACCGGTGCCCAAGCCGGGTCCAGCCGTCTGCTCCGCCTCAGTGCCAGAGCAGTCCGCTCCCCCGGTACCCATTCCGGGTCCAGCCGTCTGCTCCGCCTCAGTGCCTGAGCAGTCCGCTCAACCGGTGCCCATTCCGGGTCCAGCCGTCTGCTCCGCCTCAGAGCCTGAGCAGTCCGCTCCACCGGTACTCAGTCCGGGTTCAGCCGTCTGCTCCGCCTCAGTGCCAGAGCAGTCCGCCCCACCGGTACCCAATCCGGGTCCAGCCGTCTGCTCCGCCTCAGTGCCAGAGCAGTCCGCTCCACCGGTACCCAAGCCGGGTTCAGCCGTCTGTTCCGCTCCTGAGCCAGAGCAGTCCGCTCCACCGGTACCCAATCCGGGTCCAGCCGTCTGCTCCGCTTCAGAGCCTGAGCAGTCCGCCCCACCGGTGCCCAGTCCGGGCCCGGTTTATCGAACAGCTCCATGGCAGGAGCAGTTTGCCCCACTGGTGCCCAGTCCGGGCCCGGTTGTTTTCCCAGCTCCATGGCCGGAGCCGTTTGCCCTACCGGTGCCCAGTCCGGGCCCGGTTGTTTTCCCCGCTCCATGGCCGGAGCCGTTTACCCCACCGGTGCCCAGTCCGGGCCCGGTTGTTTTCCCCGCTCCATGGCCGGAGCCGTTTGCCCCACCGGTGCCCAGTCCGGGCACGGTTGTTTTCCCCGCTCCATGGCCGGAGCCGTTGGCCCCACCGGTGCCCAGTCCGGGCCCGGTTGTTTTCCCTGCTCCATGGCCGGAGCCGTTTGCCCCACCGGTGCCCAGTCTGGGCCTGGTTTTTTCCCCGCTCCATGGCCGGAGCCGTTGGCCCCACCGGTGCCCAGTCCGGGCCCAGCGATAAGGAGGGGCCATGGAAAAAAACTGTCCACGTCGCCGGAGCCAGAGCCGCTCCCAAAGGACTAGTTTTTCCCTTATGTTATTGTGTGCCTTTTTTTTTGGCGTCCGGGAGTCCGCGCCTTGGGGGGGGGGTACTGTCAGGCTCTGGCCATAGAGAAGCAATAGGCTTCTCTATGTTGCTTGGTCAGAGTCTGACAGTGTCGTTCCTTTCTGTTTCTTTGTGGGTTTTGGGTGGATCTCTAATTAGAGGCAGCTGTTACTCGTTGTCTCTAATTAGGGATCCAATATATGTTGAGTCTGTCCTTCACTTGGTGTGGGTTGTTATCGTTACATGTTATCGATGTATGTCGCAGTCACGGTGTAAGTAAGTGTGTTTTGTTTACGTCCGTTCATTTGGTGTGTGTTGTGGACGTGACGTTAGTCTGTTCATAAAGTCTTTTCGTGTTTCGTTAGTTCGTCATTTGGATTTGTTTTACATAGTATAGTAGTGTTTTTATCTATACATAGTAAAATAAAAGATAACATGGTTACCAAAACCACAGGCCTTATTTTAAGTGTTTCTAAAATCCCCTATGGGAAAAATAAATGGTGACCATTTCCCTGTTTGAACGCTAGGTTTTATGGTTATTATGTGGGGCTCTATAGCGCCGTCTTCTTGATTTGGGCCTGGTCCATGATACTGTCTTTCGACTTATTGAAGTAGAAGTCTTCATCCAAATCAAGTTTATTTCAGAAGCTCTTTATGGTCGTAGTAAACGATGGTGAAAACATTATGTACAAAAAAAGTTAAGATCAGCGCAAATAAATACACAAAATAGCACAATTGTCCAGCAGCCAATAAAACGTCTGCTATTCCCTCCAGCACCATTTCATCTACTTTTCTCCATTAGATTACACGTCTTGTATCAGACTAAAAATTAAATAACCATCCAAAAGAAGGACCACAATGTCATCGTAACCTTCTCTCTCATCTATCTCCACTGCTCTACTCCTTTCAAATACTGTTACACAGTAATATTATATTTGGGCCAATCACTGACTGGGTTAGTGCCCCAGAGGTAGTGTGCTAGAGTGGATGAGGCAGCCATGATAAAATTAAAAACCTTGTGTAAAACTAGCCTTGAGCCGTCCTCTACTTGATAAAAACCTTGGCTGTACTGTAACTAAACCTCTGCTGTAACTTTGTAACGTTCAGTTACCCTGGTCTTCTACACCTAACAGATATAAAGAAATGCCTGTACAAAATATCAAATCCACACGCACGCACACACACACCGCTCCTACCATAAAGATACAGCACAAATAAATGCCTGTGCCAAATGTGGGCATACACCTGATTTTATATCTACACAAGACATGTTATGGTTTCGATTATGTACTGAATATTCATACAATGTGTTCCTGAGCAGCTACATGAATGGAGTGGAGAAGAGGAGAGTTCTCTTTCATTGAAAAGAAGTGAAAGTAGAATCTATATCTAAGCAGGTAGAGAAGAGGAGGTAAATTGCCATCAAGAAAATAAAATGACAAATTTTGGATAATGCTTTGTTAGCTTGGTCAATTTGATTTGGAAAGAAACAGATTATTATTTATTAGTTACATGTTCTGGCTCATAACAATGAATCATAAGGATGCGATGTAGATATTTTTTGGGAGTTGATTTGTTGGAAAATAGGTAAAGCATGGAGAGGGAGAATGTGAGGGCTTGGGGATAAGGATCAGACGACAGAATGTTCTGAGCGCTACACACCTCCTCCCTGTCACATTGTATAGAAAGGATTGGGAGAAAGGCGCAGGAATGCGTAATAGGGTTTTTTATTTCTACCCAAATTACCACATATACAAAACACAAACAAAAGAGCAAGGCGTATCTCAAATAAATACACGGGGCGAGACCCGTAATAAATACACGGGGCGAGACCCGTAATAAATACACGGGGCGAGACCCGTAATAAATACACGGGGCGAGACCCGTAATAAATACACGGGGCGAGACCCGTAATAAATACACGGGGCGAGACCCGTAATAAATACACGGGGCGAGACCCGTAATAAATACACGGGGCGAGACCCGTAATAAATACACGGGACGAGACCCGTAATAAATACACGTGACGAGACCCGTAATAAATACACGTGACGAGACCCTGTAATAAATACACGTGACGAGACCCGTAATAAATACACGGGGCGAGACCCGAAATAAATACACGTGACGAGACCCGAAATAAATACACGTGACGAGACCCTGTAATAAATACAAGTGACGAGACCCGTAATAAATACACGGGGCGAGACCCGAAATAAATACACGTGACGAGACCCGTAATAAATACACGTGACGAGACCCTGTAATAAATACACGTGACGAGACCCGTAATAAATACACGGGGCGAGACCCGAAATAAATACACGTGACGAGACCCGTAATCATATATGCACAAACGAAAGCCAAAATAACAAAGCACAGGTATTCACACAACCAACGGACATAGTAACAATAATCGACAACCCAATGGTGAAACAAAGGGCACATATATAACAATCTAATCAGGGGGAATGGGAACCAGGTGTGCGTGATGAGACAGTTCAGTGACACATAGAAAACCGGTGACATAGATCTCCGGAGCTGGTGCACGGGTGAGGGGATCCGTGACACTCCCTCTTTTCAAGCCACACATCCACAATGCTCTCATATAAAAGCTAATTTTACAGGCAGGGAGAAAAAAACGAGAGCTGAGATTTGGCTGAGGGGTCCTTCATTGCTCCGAGGCTGTGTGAAGATCCCATTCTCAGCTCAACTCTTCCTTCAGTCGAGCTGGCTGCTACAATTACTGTGAAGAATTCAAATCCATCAAGGCAGCTTGAGGAAAATGTGTCGTTTTCAGATTGTTATTAGATTGTTTATGCAATAGTTATCTGGGCCCTCCATGTGGCGACTCCATAAACTTCTCTGAATACATAATGGCACATATCAAAAATAGAACACTGGAGCGTGTTGAAAAAACATTTACTCTATGGCAAAAGGCACATTTCCAATTGCATTTGGACTTGCTTGCCAAGCACATCCAACAACTGTCCTGGAATTTCTGTTATATTTGATGCCTGATAGCTAGAGCTGGAATTGGAATCACCATGCACATTCCTCCATCTTCAAAATACAGCCGGGCAGCCTGGATCAATTTTCTGTCTGTCTGTCTGTCTGTCTGTCTGTCTGTCTGTCTGTCTGTCTGTCTGTCTGTCTGTCTGCCTGCCTGCCTGCCTGCCTGCCTGCCTGTCTGTCTGTCTGCCTGCCTGCCTGCCTGCCTGCCTGCCTGCCTGCCTGCCTGCCTGCCTGCCTGCCTGCCTGTCTGTCTGTCTGTCTGTCTGTCTCTCTCTCTCCCTTTCTCTTAGTGTATACAGTACATATCTGGAGCTCCAACTTCCACCCCCGCCCCCACCCTACCAATCATCTCCATTTCAGTGTCCTTCCCCATGCCTTACCTGGCGGGTAGCGCTCGATGACAGGTTGGTTGTCCACCTGGAGGGTGGAGTTGCCACCGCTGCGTGTGAAGCGCACAACATGGTACTTGCCATCGCTAACTATGACAGCCGGCTCGCCAATGGTGATGTCATCTGTCCCCACGTTGAAGATCACACCAATCTTTCCTTGTTCCTGGGGATGAAAGAAACAGAAGGGATGTTTGACATGCCGGGGTGTCTGAAGGGAAAAGACAAGTGTGAAATTCACAAATCTAAAAATGCTTTTAAAATACATTGCCATAGTTTTTGTTGTTACAGAGCTGCAGCGGTGGAAGTACCCTTGGTTGAGCAGCTCACAGTTATCCTCTGTGACATGGGCAGTATGTTAGACTAGTACGCCCCCATCTGTTCCCATTCTCCACCTGCCTCCCTCTGCAGCCCAGCTCAGGGTCCCTGATATGGATCACTGTTGACACAACCTTGCTGGTTCTCTTCCACCTGACCTGACCCATTCCTTTCACTGAATCTTCTCTCACAGCTTGAACCTCCATCACAGGTCAGAATTAATTCCTCTGGCTGCCTCCGGGTGGCGCTGCTAGGAAACTGGGCTGGGGAGCCAAACACTTTGTGTGTGGGCGCTCTGTAATGATAGCTGGGCACATCTGAAGACCATGTGATCAGATTACAAGGTCACAGTCATAGAGATCCTACTCTAATCATTAATGATATGATCACAGTGCTAATGTGGCAGTGTGAGAACACTGAAGACTAGATCAGCTGTCTGACAGCTGCAACATTATCCTACCCCAGTCTGGAAGATGACTCTCACATCATGCTACACACAGCATAAAAATGTAGCATGCTTGAAATGTCCACTTCTTAAACGTGATTCACTCAGCGATCAGTTGGTACTGTCAGTAATTTGGTATTGGTAAAGTGGTATTGTGTCTCCATGACTTGGGAATTGATAACCCACTTGAAGAGTAGATAATTGAATGATAAGGGGTTGATCCATCAATATAGACATCTGAAAAGGGGCAAACTGCAATGAGGTGTCAGTCACTGATGATGAGAGAAGATGGGCCCTCTCACCTCTCTGGGTCACCTCAACCACTTCAGTCTGAGTCCCAGGAGAAATCAGGAAACAGCTAGAGGATGATACTATGTAATATCCTGTAGTGTGATGATGGTTACCTGTTATCAGTTATCTGTTATCTAGTTCAATTCTTGTCTAGTTATTTGATTACTTGTCTTTTTAATTAACACTGTGTGTGATTTGCGCAACTTATTACAAAGGTAACATCAATCCCAAGCACTGCCACTCCATCACATCAGTGTTGTGAACTGACAGAACCTTTGGGTGACCCCACCACAGCCACCACTACCAACCAGTGTTATTCTGCTCCTCTACCTTCTACCCTCGGTTAAATATGTATCCCCCAACAGTTTCATGGAGATTTCTCTGGAGATAGCAGTTCAGGTTGGGGTCAAGAGCAAACTCCTCAGTGTGCATTCCTGGCATTAAGCGCTGTGATTCTTCCTGAACCCACAGAGTGGTGGGGGAAATGACCAAAGCCCAGTGTTGCCTGATAAGATGAGCCCCTCCTGTACACCATTTCTCATGCGGAAAGATCCCCTTTTCCAATAACCAAGTGTGATGTTCAATGACCCCATCAGTTCTTTTCATGGAGATACAGGGTGACATTTCCCCTTGTGCAGCAGGGACCTGGGCTGGATGGTGGGGGCTGTAGGCTGGGGCTGAGGCTGAGGCTGGGGCTGACCTCACAGCTGGAACCTCCAACACAGATCAGAGTTATTTCCTCAGGCTGCCTGTGGCGTGTGTATAGGCTGCATGGGAGGGCAGAAGGGAGAGGACATGTTCTTCTCGATTATTTACTGCCCTCCGGTTCATCCCCACGGTGCCTTAAAATAGCTTGTCTGCACCAGTCAAAGGCATGCCCATGTAAGCTGTGTATAAAGCACAGGCTCGGGGTGTTTCCTACTTTTAGGGCATGGCCACGGTCACTGGCCCAGCTGCTCAGTGTGAGCTACTGTCCCCTCACCTCCACCTGCGTTATGTTCCTCTAATGTGCCATGCTGTTGCTAACACCTGTGTGTTCAGCCTCCTCCCAGCATACTTTGGGGGGGGGGGGAGTGGATGCAACTTTGCAACTATTTAAAATGTAGGCAATGTGTTATTTATCATTGTGTCTGGGGAACATGGAACACAGCTAAGAATAACAGCAAAGGGGACATGTTGAGCTGTGGATGTGTGCTCACGTAACCACCCAAGGAGGAGAGGAGAGCCCTGAATCTTGTTCTGTTGTGCAGAAACCCCCCACTGTGGTTGATTAACAGTCAGAGTCTCACTGTAGAAACCGTTTCCCTCGCCCACGCCTCTGTCCCTGACAGTGATCCCCCCCTACTGAATGGTGCTGAACGAGGCCAGCAGTGTGTGGGTGGTACATTAAGAGCATAGCTATGTGAGTGTGGTCCTGTCTTTAGTGTGTTTGTGTGTGCGTATGAGGGACCCTAGTACGTCTTAATATGTGACTAGTTTCAGGAAACGAGGCGTATGTTGCGCGTCACTACCTCACAGGAGAGGCATTTGAACGTAAACCTATTTTTGGATCAAAATGTTTAACACATGTGAACTTTCATTTATTACCTTTTTTTTATTTAACTAGGCAAGTCAGTTAAGAACAAATTCTTATTTACAGTGGCGGCCTACACCGGCCAAACTCGGACGACGCTGGTTCAGTTGTGCACCGCCCTATGGGACTCCCAATCACAGCCGGTTGTGATACAGTCTGGATTTGAACCAGGTTGTCTGTAGTAACACCTCTAGAACTGAGATGCAGTGTCTTAGACCACTGCGCCACTTGGTGGCCCTAAGAACAAATATGCCTTAATAACAAACTTGTATGCCATCTGTTAATACGAATACAATTGTTAAATTATGAGCCTAGTTGGTTTAGCCACAGAAAAAGACAGGAACTTTCCCATTAGCCATGATTGGCTGAGATAATGGATGGGCTGGAAATGCAGAGAGATGAATTCGGATGGGTCTGCCATGTTGCACGCTTCTGTCTATAACATGAGCTGGTCATTATATTAGTTAATCCTTTCTAAAGCAACTTTTTTGAAAGATATCATGTAGTAGAACTGCAAAAGTGTTGTTCTCCACTTTCTGAAGGAACAAGTTTTGAAATCAGTGGAATGCCCGGTGGAATCAGAGTATGATAGAAAATTCTGTTGTTTGATTGCAAATATGCAGAGGGTGTCGAAAAGAGAACATACAGAAGGCTGTTGTATAAAACACCTGTCTCCGGATTAGATCTACAAACTAAGGGTAACCATGGCATCCGTGACAGAGAGGGAGAAGCGTCCATCCATGTATACGAGCTACATTTTCCGATATTATAAGCTACAAATTTTGTCAGAAAGTTTTCATTTCAAATTAAAGTGTACCGTTAGATAGCTAATGTTAGCTGGCTGGATCGCTAGCTAACGTTACATGTATGATCTGAGTAGTAATATTATTCATATCTCAGAGCCATTTGCATTGCTAGTTATAGCCTAATGTCCTCCCGGCCGGCTCAGTCCTCCCCTCCTGCTCCATGGCTAGACGACTCATTGTGAGCTCACAGAACAGGGCTCCGGGCAGCCGAGCGGAAATGGAGGAAAACTAAACTCCCTGTAGACCTGTCATCTTTTCACTCCCTCCTCTCTACTTTTTCTTCCTCTGTTTCTGCTGCTAAAGCCACTTTCTACCACACAAAATGTCAAGCCTCGGCCTCTAACCCTAGGAAGCTCTTTTCCACCTTCTCCTCCCTGCTGAATCCTCCTCCTCCTCCCTCTTCCTCCTCTCTCTCTGTGGATGACTTGGTCAACCATTTTGAAAAGAAAGTTGACAACATCCGATCCTCATTTACTAAGCCTATTGACACCACTGGTCCTGCTCACACTGCCCTACCCTATGCTGTGACTTCTTTCTCCCCTCTATCTCCAGATGAAATCTTGTGACCGCCCAATAACCTGCCCGCTTGACCCTATCCCCTCCTCTCTTCTCCAGACCATTTCAGGAGACCTTCTCCCTTGCCTCACCTTTCTTATCAAATCATCCTTGTCCGCTGACTGTGTAACTTCCGTCTTCAAGAGGGCGAGAGTTGCACCCCTCCTAAAAAAAACAACACTCGATCCCTCCGATGTCAAAACTACAGACCAGTATCCCTCCTTTCTTTTCTCTCCAAAACTCTTGAGCGTGCCGTCATTAACCAACTCTCCTGCTGTCTCTCTCAGAATGACCATCTTGATCCTAACCAGTCAGGTTTCAAGACTGGTCATTCAACTGAGACTGCTCTTCTCTGTGTCACGGAGGCTCTCTGCACTGCCAAAGCTAACTCTCTCTCCACTACTCTTCTCCTTCTAGCCCTATCTGCTGCCTTTGATACTGTGAACCATCAGATCCTTCTCTCCACCCTCTCCGAGTTGGGCATCTCTGGACACTCTTGGATTGCGTCCTACCTGACAGGTCACTCCTATCAGGTCTAGACAGACATCTATTCCCTCTTATCGTGCTTCTGGCCTTTACACACCAGAATCTGGACAACTAGTGTCAGCCCTAATCCCTAGAATGACAGTCCTCATGTCCTTTATTCTCACTGACTGAGACTCCATGGTTGAACCAGAGAACTGCTGTCTGTTGTTATCAGCAAGTAGTTAGTAGAGAGAGAACAGGACCATCAGTGCTGTAGGACTGTAATATCTGACAACCCACTATAACAGCCAGAGGAATCATCTGGTCTAATCTGGCCTGGAGGTACAGTGCCTTCCTACTAGTCCCAGCACATTGGTGGGCTGCCGCAAGGCAAAGAAAAGGGCCTGTGGTCTCTTCAAATTGTGGTCTTTGTGAATATTGGAGTGACTTGAGTTTCCCATGGCCTCAGGAGCTGGGGGGCTGCAGCTAGCTGGGGACACAACTGCTTCTCCCTCCTGACAGCTGAATAGTCACATTCAGATGAGTGAACAGAGAGATGAACCTCTTAGATTTAAGTCTTCCCATCAACCCTCACATGCAAATGCACACACATACCATATACAGTGGGGAGAACAAGTATTTGATACACTGCCGATTTTGCAGGTTTTCCTATTTACGAAGCATGTAGAGGTCTGTAATTTTTATCATAGGTACACTTCAACTGTGAGAGATGGAATCTAAAACAAAAATCCAGAAAATCACATTGTATGATTTTTAAATAATTAATTTGCATTTTATTGCATGACATAATAATTTGATCACCTACCAACCAGTAAGAATTCCGGCTCTCACAGACCTGTTAGTTTTTCTTTAAGAAGCCCTCCTGTGTTCCACTCATTACCTGTATTAACTGCACCTGTTTGAACTTGTTACCTGTATAAAAGACACCTGTCCACACACTCAATCAAACAAACTCCAACCTCTCCACAATGGCCAAGACCAGAGAGCTGTGTAAGGGATAGGGATAAAATTGTAGACCTGCACAAGGCTGGGATGGGCTACAGGACAATAGGCAAGCAGCTTGGTGAGAAGGCAACAACTGTTGGCGCAATTATTAGAAAATGGAAGAAGTTCAAGATGACGGTCAATCTCCCTCGGTCTGGGGCACCATGCAAGATCTCACCTCGTGGGGCATCAATGATCATGAGGAAGGTGAGGGATCAGCCCAGAACTACACGGCAGGACCTGGTCAATGACCTGAAGAGAGCTGGGACCACAGTCTCAAAGAAAACCATTAGTAACACACTACGGCGTCATGGATTAAAATCCTGCAGCGCACGCAAGGTCCCCCTGCTCAAGCCAGCGCATGTCCAGGCCCGTCTGAAGTTTGCCAATGACCATCTGGATGATCCAGAGGAAGAATGGGAGAAGGTCATGTGGTCTGATGAGACAAAAATAGAGCTTTTTGGTCTAAACTCCACTCACCGTGTTTGGAGGAAGAAGAAGGATGAGTACAACCCCAAGAACACCATCCCAACTGTGAAGCATGGAGTTGGAAATATCATTCTTTGGGGATGCTTTTCTGCAAAGGGGACAGGACGACTGCACCGTATTGAGGGGAGGATGGATGGGGCCATGTATCGCGAGATCTTGGCCAACAACCTCCTTCCCTCAGTAAGAGCATTGAAGATGGGTCGTGGCTGGGTCTTCCAGCATGACAACGACCCGAAACACACAGCCAGGGCAACTAAGGAGTGGCTCCGTAAGAAGCATCTCAAGGTCCTGGAGTGGCCTAGCCAGTCTCCAGACCTGAACCCAATAGAAAATCTTTGGAGGGAGCTGAAAGTCTGTATTGCCCAGCGACAGCCCCGAAACCTGAAGGATCTGGAGAAGGTCTGTATGGAGGAGTGGGCCAAAATCCCTGCTGCAGTGTGTGCAAACCTGGTCAAGAACTACAGGAAACGTATGATCTCTGTAATTGCAAACAAAGGTTTCTGTACCAAATATTAAGTTCTGCTTTTCTGATGTATCAAATACTTATGTCATGCAATAAAATGCAAATTAATTACTTAAAAATCATACAATGTGATTTTCAGGATTTTTGTTTTAGATTCCGTTACTCACAGTTGAAGAGTACCTATGATAAAAATTACAGACTTCTACATGCTTTGTAAGTGGGAAAACCTGCAAAATCGGCAGTGTATCAAATACTTGTTCCCCCCACTGTACATTATACTATATTACAAGTGCCATTTTGCAGTCTTGCCCAGGATCACATTCTCATTCCCCAGCTCCTACTCCTTCCGGACAGGACAGCCATAAATCATTGAGCGGCTGAGGCTTCGGGGCCGGGCCAGAGGAGAGGATTTGAGCAGGCCCATCTATCCTTCCTGATCACATACAACATGCCTGTTCTCACTCTCGCTCTGCTGACTCAATAGCACCACACAGTCAACAAGCTTCACAACCACTGCTTGACAGCTAACTTAGGGTAGCATTTTTCCTTGTTCTAGTATATTAAGGCTAGGTCTTTCATGGTCAGTTTTTTTCATACGCTCCTGTCTGCATGTGTTTTGGTAATAACATGGTCTGGCAGGTTCTGTCAGGAGAGGCCATTGTTAGTCTCCCACCCTGCTGTTGTGACAAGGACATTGTGGGGGCATTTCCCAGGCCTCTGGCTCCCCACCGTTTGGAACATACAGACCCACCGACCGACCACTCTGTTTGGGTGCAGCTACATGTACCCATCTACATCTACTCTTCAGCTCCATGGCACACACAGCACAGATGGCCCATGGCCTGATCATAATATTTGGGCAAGTTTCAAACAGGGTTTGGAACTGGTTCAGGGAACAGCACAAAAAAACAGAAAATAACAAAATGTTTCGAGGAACAGATTGAAAGGGATCTTCGCTGTTCTGGACCAGAACCGTTGTTTTAAAAGCATGGAAACCCGGGCATTTTCTTCCAGTCCCACAAAAGAACTCAACAAAGCGCCTGTGCAAAGCCCTCACTCTGTCACTCAGAAACTTCTCCCAGTGTCTGCCTGTGTGTGTGAGTTTGAAGGCTACATGCCTCTCCACTTTCTGAAGCATATGTTACGGTAGCCTACTGACCACGTTACAAGCGTGATTCAGAAATTAGGGAGAGATTTTTAATTGGATTAACTTTTTCAATGCTAGTTAAGGATACTATAGTTATCACATTTCCCATTGGATTTGTTAACTACAAAAAGGTAAGACGTGTTTTATTTAAATTCTGGTGCCTCTCTGGAAACACACACTTGTTAACTAGGTAGCTAGCCAGCTCTGGTCCAATTTACGGCAACTCTCGAAAGTTCAAAGACATTCAACGTTTCAACATAGAAGCCACTCCTCCGTAGGGATAATTCTGTGGGCCTAATTCAGATAATTACATTACATTGTGTCATTACATTTTAGGGCCTCCCGAGTGGTGCAGTGACCAAAGGCTAGAGGCGTCACTACCGACCCTGGTTTGATCCCGGGTTGTATCACAACCAGCCGTGATCGGGAGTCCCATAGGGCGGCGCACAATTGGCCCAGTGTTGTCCGGGTTAGGGCAGTGTTTGGCAGAACTTTATTTTGCTGGTTGGAACAGTGGGAAGGAACAAAAAAATGTATGGTTCTGTTCAGAATGAAAAAACTATTTTGGTTCCAACCCCTGGTTTCAAAGCATAAAGTTCAGTAGTCATAGTTTCATTAAAAGCCAAAACACTAAACAATTCAAACACTTTGGAATACAAGGAGAGGCAGGGGAGGTAGGTGGTCTAAATGCTATTATTCTTTCCAATTAATAAAGGAGTAAGAAGTTGGACAGCGATGAATGAATAATGACTTGGTTACAAGGTCCCTGCTGAGATCACACAGTGAGACAAGGATCTATGTGACATAAGCTGGAGAGGCCAGACTCTTCTAAGCATGCTGACTGTCTGAAGCCACCCCGTAGTGCCCCTCTGCCAAGGCTCTGCCAGGGCTCCCCAAGGCCCTGTCCTGTTACAACCTGCTCTTTAAAACCACACGTGACATCAGGGCTGCTCTGTGATGGGACTGCAGGGAACACTCTAAAGGGACTGTATCTGTGCACTGGGAACAAGGAAAGAGATGGGCATGTAAATAAAAGACAGAGATAGCTGAGATAGGTGATATGGATATGTGATAGAAAGAATAGCTCATGGTTAGGGCATTGCTATTTCCACCTATTTTTTCGATATCTTTCTTATTTTCATGAGCTCTGAGGACACAAGG
Source organism: Thymallus thymallus (assembly GCA_023634145.1). Taxonomy (NCBI): domain Eukaryota; kingdom Metazoa; phylum Chordata; class Actinopteri; order Salmoniformes; family Salmonidae; genus Thymallus; species Thymallus thymallus. The sequence continues at coordinate 7,183,370 of CM042404.1, forward strand.
GAATGCAGGCTGCACTCTAAAGCCAGCTAACGCACACAAATAACAACATAGCATTTCCTTTAAAGAGAGAGGAAGAGCGGAAATAGAGATTGCAACCACAGGTGTACTTACATCCTTATATCTTGTTTAACACGGCAAGACACTTTTTCCCGGCATCACGATGACTCAATAAAACATCTATCTTTTTTGCATTTAAGCCAAAGTGTTGTGATTTTTTTCCCCCCTCATTTTCAACAGTGTGTGGGTCACCATCTCTTCTAGAAACCGCCACAAAGCGCACACAGCTAATACATCCTATGGAACGTGTAAAGAAAGGCCATTCGGTGGTGCGGTTGAAAATAGAACGTTTTGGGTGGTAAGACACCCACCCTCCAGAGAGCAATTAGGAGAGCATGCAGCAGATGGTGAGATAAAGCTAAAAGGCCAATTCCACAGAAACAGCCATACAATTCCACAAAAACAGGCCATACCATTCCACAGAAACAGGCCATACCATTCCACAGAAACAGGCCATGCAATTAGAGTCAAATGAACAGAACATCAGGAAATGGGTGTATTTTGGTAGTGTTGTGTGTCTTTTCTTAAGGAGACATGCACAGCTTTTTCCTGCAACGTGCATCTTAGCAACATAAGCAGTCTAGTTCTGACCATCATGGGATTTGAAAATGTGAATTAAGCAAGGAATTTAAAATGGTGGAGATCCGTGCAACTAACATAGTTTGAATACCAACAGGCTTGAATTACTGTCACTCCAGGATAACACATTCAAGCTGCACTCAATAAAGGTAGCATAACTGGACAATCAAGTGTTGTAACAGAATCAAAGAGTAAGCGTTCTCTCATGGATGGAGTCCCATCTTTCAAGAACAGGTTGTTAGTTATTGCACCACACGCCGTCTTGTCACAGATCCCCCCTTTGCTTTTAATCATGCCACATCTGTCCCAGAGAAACACACTGCTAAAAAGCTGATTTCCCAGAGGAGGGACACTGCCTCTGGCAGCTGCACACCAGTCACAGACATAGTAGCAGAAACAGTCAGATATGGACAGGAGGCTCAGTGTTAAAACAGCACCCTGCATTCACCAATCTGCCTCACTAACAAGTTTATTGAATGGTTGGATTTGGAACTCGCACTCGGCCGAGAGGCCTGTAAGAATTTCCACTAATCCTTTTTTCAGGTAAATTGTGTTGACCATATACAACATCTGACAACTCAGAAAGAACCTAGAGATACAGCAGTCACAGCTCAGCCAACATTTAGTCTATTCAGCACCATGGACAGCGTTAACACGACTAGGGCCGGATTAAGAAATCATAGCTGTTGAAGAAAAAGCCCCTTTATAACAAAACCATAATAATATTTGCGATGTGGCATAGGGTACAGTTGAGCAGATGCACATGGGGTCTGTAACAAATTTCATGGAATTCTACGTCATTTACATGATAGAAGACATTAACTGAATATTTTTTTATACCACACAATTTACCCAAATTAGTGGCTACTCTGACAAACTGAGATAAATCAAGTCTTGAATTCAAACAAACAATAGCCCAAGCCAATGAAGTGACAGATTGTACAATATTGTTGACATTGAGACTGGTGTTTTGAAGTACTATTTAATGAAGCTGCCAGTTGAGGACTTGTGAGGCGTCTGTTTCTCAAACTAGACACTCTAATGTACTTGTTCTCTTGCTCAGTTGTGCACCGGGGCCTCACACTCCTCTTTCTATTCTGGTTAGAGCCGGTTTGCGCTGTTCTGTGAAGGGAGTAGTACCAGATCTTCAGATTCTTGGCAATTTCTCGCATGGAATAGCCTTCATTTCTCAGAACAAGAATAGACTGACGAGTTTCAGAAGAAAGTTATTTGTTTCTGGCCATTTTGAGCCTGTAATATACTCAACTAGTCTAAAGAAGGACAGTTTTATTGCTTCTTTAATCAGCACAACAGTTTTCAGCTGTGCTAACATAATTGCAAGAGGGTTTTCTAATGATCAATTAGCCTTTTAAAATGATAAACGTGGATTAGCTAACACAACGTGCCAATGGAACAAAGGAGTGATGTTTGCTGATAATGGGCCTCTGTACGCCTATGTAGATAATCCATATAAAATCTGCCGATTCCAGCTACAATAGTCATTTACAACATTAACTATGTCTACACCATATTTCAGAAATTTGACAAACTGACTTGTTGAATGGTGCCATCCTACACTCTTAGAAAAAGGGTTATTCGCCTGTCCCCATAGGAGAACCCTTTGAAGAAGACTCCCACTAGAGGGAGTGGGGTGGCCAGAGTCAAGTCCTCACATCACAGGAGTGGGTTGTTGGTGATCCCCAATTAGAGACAGCTGTCTAGAGTTGTCTCTAATTGGGGATTCTATATATATGCACCGCACATCCACCTGCGTGTGGATCATTATTTGTATTTGTGTTCATGTGTGTTCAACACAACGCCACGGTAGGAAGAACGTTTAGTGTTTTGTATATGTTCTATTTAGTACAATAAAACATGTCCACAACGTCCTCTCGCTCTGCGCCTCGTTCCCTTGAAACTCATCGTGACAGAAGAACCCTTTTTGGTTCCAGGCAGAACCTTTTTGAGTTCCATGTAGAACTCTTTACACAGAGGGTTCAACATGGAACTCAAAAAGGTTCAACCTGGAAACAAAAAGGGTTCTTCAAAGTGTTCTCCTATGGGGACAGCCGAAGAACCCTTTTAGGTTCTAGATAGCACCTTTACTTCTAAGAGTGTATGACAGTGTCACGTTGAAAGTCACTGAGCTCTTCAGTACGGCCCATTCTACTGTCAATGTATGTCTATGGAGATTGCATGACTGTGTGCTCGATTTTATACACCTGTCAGCAATGGGTGTGGATGAAATAGCCGAATCCACTAATATATACAGTATATTTTTATGAATACAGTACCAGTCAAAAGTTTGGACACACCTACTCATTCAAGGGTTTTTACTATTTTCTACATTGTATGAAATAACTATGAAATAACACATATGGAATCATGTAGTAACCAAACATTTTTTAAACAAATCAAAATATATTTTATATTTGAGATTCTTCAAAGTAGCCACAGCGTATGCTGTGGTAACCATGCTGGTTAAGTGTGCCTTGAATTCTAAATAAATCACAGACAGTGTCACCAGCAAAGAACCCCCACACCATAACACCTCCTTCTATATGCTTCACGGTGGGAACCATGCATGCGGAGATCATCCATTCACCTACTATGCGTCTCACAAGGATACGGTGGTTGGAACCAAAAATCTCAAATTTGGACTCATCAGACCAAAGGACAGATTTCCACAAGTCTAATGTCCATTGCTTGTGTTTCTTGGCCCAAGCAAGTCTCTTCTTCTTATTGGTGTCCTTTAGTAGTGTTTTTTTTTGCAGCAATTAGACAATGAAGGCCTGATTCACACAGTCTCCTCTGAAGAGTTGATGTTGGGATGTGTTTGTTACTTGAACTCTGTGAAGCATTTATTTGGGCTGCAATTTCTGAGGCTGGTAACTCTAATGAACTTATCCTCTGCAGCAGAGGTAACTCTGGGTCTTCCTTTCCTGTGGCGGTCCTCATGAGAGCCAGTTTCATCCTAGCGCTTGATGGTTTTTGCGACGACACTGGAAGAAACTTTCAAAGTTCTTGACATTTTACGGATTGACTGTCCTTCATGTCTTAAAGGAATGATGGACTGTTGTTTCTCTTTGCTTATTTGAGCTGTTCTTGCCATAATATGGACTTGATCTTTTACCAAATAGGGCTATATTCTGTATACCACCACTACCATGTCACAACACAACGGATTGGCTCTAATGCATTATGAAGGAAAGACATTACACAAATTAACGTTTAACAAGGCACACCTGTTTATTCAAATGCGTTACAGGTGACTACATCTTGAAGCTGGTTGCCCTTTGTGCTGTTGTCTGTGCTCAATAATGTTTGTACCATGTTTTTTGCTGCTGTATACAGTATATACAGTCATGTGAAAAAGTAAGACCAGCCTTCCATAAAGATAAGAAAATTGGTCTGGTTTGGTTTTAACCATATGGGTGTGTTGTAACACATCATTCAAAGATCAAAAGAACTACCCGAGGCCCTCAGAAGAAAGATTATTGATGCCCATGAGTCTGGGAGGGGTTACAAATCCATTTCCAAGCAATTCAAAGTACATCATTCCACTGTCCGACAGAAATTCCAGACCACTGGCAAACTACCTAGGACAGGTCGTCCCACCAAAGTCAGCCCAAGAGCCAGCCCCAGGGTAACATCAAGAGATCTACAGGCCTCTCTACCCACAATCAATGTTGAAGTGCATGGGTACACTGTCAGAAAGAGACTGCACAAACTTGGCCTACATGGGAGGTCAGGAAGGAAGAAGCCTCTGCTCTCAAAACATAATATTAAGACACAACTGACTTTACCCAGGTGTTGTCTGGCAAAAGTCAGTTGTGTCTTGATATTAATTTGCAAGAGGCAAACAGACAGCCGCAACCAACCATAGATATATAATACATAGACTGGAAGCCATTGCTAGTGTACCCATTATTTTTTTTATATTTTTTGATTATCAGAATCAGTGTGTGCCATTCAGAGGGTGAATGGGCAAGACAAAAGAATGAAGTGCCTTTGAACGGGGTATGGTAGTAGGTGCCAGGTGCACCGGTTTGTGTCATAGGAGAACTGATGGGTTTTTCACGCTCAACAGTTTCCCGTGTGTATCAAGAATGTCCACCACCCAAAGATCATCCAGCCAACTTGACACAACTGTGGGAAGCATTGGAGTCAACATGGGCCAGCACCTCTGTGGAACGCTTTCGACACCTTGTAGAGTCCATGCCCTGATGAATTGAGGCTGTTCTGAGGGCAAAAGGGGGTGCAACTCAATATTAGGAAGGCATACTGTATATATAATATTTCCTTTATTTATTTATTTGTATATATTTTTTTCATTACTTTCAGCCCCAGTAAGCCCCTGCATTAATCCGGCCTTGAACATTACTTAGCCAGTGTAGCCAATTCAACACCACGGACAGGGCAGATGACTCAGGGCACAGAGTGCTGACTGCTGCCTGTGCAGAAGAAAGCAGAGATGGAAGAGGAAGCAAAACATCTCACGCCCTTTTTTTTTTTTTTCTGGCTCATATTCAGTCAATGAACTAGGTAGACCATACCAAGCTGCTATCGCATCGGTGTCAATGGGAGAGCCACCCATTAAGTAGATACTTTTTTTCAATGGTAAACAGCCTGAGTAAGCACCATCTTAGAGAGGCCAGGCTCATTAGGTCATGGGGTTTTTATTTGACCTTTATTTAACTAGGCAAGTCAGTTAAGAACAAATTCTTATTTACAATGACGGCCTACTCCGGCCTCTCCTAACCCGGACAACACTGGGCCAATTGTGTGCCACCCTATGGGACTCCCGATCACGGCCAGTTGTGATACAACACATTTTCTAAACAGCACAGCATACAATACAATGCTTTTGTTTATGAATGAATCCAAAGCTCTAGCCTTTATCACTGCATGCTAACTAAGTAGCATAATGGGCCACAGCTGGGGGAAGGCTAATTTCATGTGAGCATTAATCAAGCAGACGGATGGGTTCAGCTAATTACTCTAGGAAGGGTTCCAGCTCTATACCTTCTCATCAGCCAAGATTCTTTGTCTCTCCTCAAATGATCAAATCAAATGATCCTTTAGCTTGTTCCAACTTTTTTTTTCTGCAAATCTCTTGTAAAGAGGGATTGTTTGAACATTTCGCTATGTCCAATAAACCCAACATGGATCTCTGTCCCGACTCTCTGTCCCGACCCTAAACAGCTACAGCACACACCAGACGACTTCTACCCCCAAGCCATAAGACTGCTGAACAATTAATCAAATGGTCACCCAGACTATTTGCATAGTCACTTTACTCCTACCTACATTTCAAATGACCTCGACTAACATGTAGCCCCTCACATTGACTCTGTACTGGTACCCCTTGTATTTAGCCTTGCTATTGTTATTTTATTGTTATTTTATTTTTATTTACTTTAGTTTATTTAGTAAATATTTTCATAACCCTATTTTCTTAAAACTGCACTGTTGGGTAAGGGCTTGTAAGTAAGCATTTCACGGTAAGGTCTACACCTGTTTTACTCGGCGCATGTGACAAATACCATTTGATTTGATTTGATTTGACATATAGCAGCACATTCTGTTCCATGCAAGATTATTATGCCTCAGAACCAGGGGTAACAATACATATTTCAATTTGACACTTTATCACCCTACCGAAATTTTCCCCAATAAAGTGCTCTCATTTGCAGATGCAGTGTTTTAGGGAAGCTTGGCATAGTATATTTGACAGGTATTGAAACAGGTACACATTTTTTTTCCTTATCAGCTTTTCAGCAGGATGTTGTCATCACACCTAAATGGCCGGCAAACTCCTTTCATTCATCATGCTCATCCTGACAGAGAGGGCTCTGTCTGGGCCCCACTGCTGCTTCATCCCACAAGCCCTCAAAGAGAGAGAAAGAGAGAGAGAGAGAGGGGCAGAGAGAGAGAGGGGGAGGGGGTGGGAGAGAGAGAGAGAGAGAGAGAGAGAGAGAGAGAGAGAGAGAGAGAGAGAGAGAGAGAGAGAGAGAGAGAGGGGGGGGGGGGGGGATGGGTGGGGGAGCAGGGCCCGGGGGTTACCAGGGAATAATCAATACATTCATCACACTCAGAGGCCTCCACTCAGACTGCCAGACACCAGTGCTGGCACACGCAGGCACACACACACACACACACACACACACACACACACACACACACACACACGCACACACACACACACACACACACACACACACACACACACGCAGGCACACACACATACACACACACACACACACACCCACACACACACACCCCTCCATCAGTGAGCAGCTCCTGCCTGCAGACCCTGTGGATCCAACCCTAGACTCTGTGGCTTAGTGACTAATGGCTTACAATGGGGAAACCCGCCTCTGGCACCTAAACTGCAGCAAGTTAAGTGCAGTAGGAAACACAAGACATGCTGCATATCATATATTCTGTTACTAGCATTCATCCTATCATCCACTGCTCTCTCTCACTGAGAGGGGGATAACCTGAAGCCAACAGCTTAGCTGTGCTACTCCTGCACCTCCTTCTGAACGCTGTCACGTTCATGACCAATTGGATTAGAGGTTGTTGTTGGTGGTGGTAATTGAGTTACTGCAGAAACCCTCTCCATGAGGAACAACCATGACAGGAGAATCTATTTTTTTTTTTTACGGAGGCAATAGATACCATCATACTATATTAGACACAGCTTTGATCTAAAGCACCAATCCTTATTTGACATGATTCACCTCTTCCTCGGAATGAAGCTATAAAGATATATATATATTTTTTCAGTTTTGTTGAATAACCTGGCAGTTTACTCTCTCTCTCAAGCTCTATCCTCTACCATCTCTGTCTCTTTATCGGTAACAAATAAACAATCCAGGAAAATATCAGGGTCATAAACATTAAACCAACACCGGGTCTATAGACATGCTGTTTAAAATAGAGTCTGAATTCATTCATCCACAGCAGATTCCCTAACACATACTGTTTATGGTCTATAGTTTCATTGCTGGCGTTGACTCTCAAATCAACAGTAGATTCCCTTGTTGTCGGCTCACCAGGTAGCTTCTTTTGTTCCTTATACAGTATAACAGGCATGTTGAAGAAACAAACACACACTCTCCCTGGCGAACAAGCTACTCTTACCCTTTAACCAACATCTGGATCAGCTGTGTTCGGGCTCGGACTAAAACAGGGACATAACATACACTATATATAAAAAAAGTATGTGGACAAACCTTCTATTTCAGCCACACCCAGCCATGCAGTCTCCATAGACAAACATTGGCAGTAGAATGGCCTTACTGAAGAGCTCAGTAACTTTCAACGTGGCACGGTCATAGGATGCCACCTTTCCAACAAGTCAGTTTGTCAAATTTCTTCCCTGCTAGAGATGCCCCAGACAACTGTTTGTGCTGTTATTGTGAAGTGGCAACGTCTAGGAGCAACAACGGCCACACAAGCTCACAGAACGGGAACGCAGATTGCTGAAGCACGTAGCGCGTAAAAATCATCTGTACTCGGTTGCAACACTCACTGCCGAGTTTCAAACTGCCTTTGGACGCAAAGTCAGCACAATTACTGTTTGTCGGGAGCTTCATGAAATGGGTTTCCATGGCCGAGCAGCCGCACACAAGCCTAAGATCACCATGTGCAATGCCAAGCGTCGTCGTCATTGGACTCTGGAGCAGTGGAAACACGTTCTCTGGAGTGATGAAGCTTCTGTTGGAGGCCCCTTAGTTCCAGTGAAGTGAAATCTTAAAGCTACAGCATACAATGACATTCTAGGCGATTCTGTGCTTCCAACTTTGTGGCAACAGTTTGGGAAGACCCTTTCATATTTTAGCATGACAATGCCCCCGTGCACAAAGCGAGGTCCATACAGAAATGGAAGAATGGTGTGGAAGACCTTGACTGGACTGCACAAAGCCCTGACCTCAACCCCATTGAACACCTTTTGGATGAATTGGAACGCCGACTGCAAGCCAGGTCTAATTGCCCAAAATCAGTGCCCGACCTCACTAATGATCTTGTGGCTGAATGGAAGCAAGTCCCTGTATCAATGTTCCATCATCTAGTGGAAAGCATTCCCAGAACAGTGGAGGCTGTTATAGCAGCAAAGGGGAGACCAACTCCATATTAATGCCCATGATTTTTGAATGAGATGTTCGAACGAGCAGGTGTCCACATACTTTTGTTCATGTAGTAAGGCTTCTTTAGAAAACAGCACACACTATTGCTTGGCTCAGCATCCGGTATTCTAATGTTAAACAGCTAGGGTAACATAGCAGGCGTGCACTATGAAAAATGAATTAATAGTGAATTTAGTGAAACAGTTTAACTTCATCCTTTTTTTTTACAGGAACTCTAATTGTAAGTAATGAGCCAGAGGTCAACGAAGCATTTTCCAGTGGGAAGTACTGCCATAACAATCTCTGCCCCCTGCTGTTTTAATGAGCATACACTGGTGTTGTTTCTTCCCTGCTAACCCAGATGCATGGTACATACTTTCCTGGCACTAATCATAGATATCATGAGTAATAATTGCCATATGTCCTTTTCTGAGAGACATTTTATCAATAAACGCATGTCACCTCAATTAGTCCTCCGAAATCTCCAGCAAGAGCATTTCAGGATTCTGTCCAGTCAGCCTCAGGATATGAGCTCATCCTAAGCCTTTGTTCTAAACCCTCATAGAAAAGGGGACCTAATGCCTGATCCTTTATCCCTGTCCTGTCCTTACTATGTGCAGCTGCAGGTAGTCTCCCAGTCCACTGGTGCTCTCCACTCGGACCAAGATGGCGTCTTTCTGCTGAGTACTGAAGCCCACAGCTAGCCGGTCTGCTCTGGTGCTCGGCCTCTCATTAGGGGCCCAGGTGTACGTGATGAGGGCTCCTCCTCTCCCAAATATATATGTGGTCCCAGCTGAAGAAAAATGGAGATAAACAAAAATATTAGAAGGAGATTGGGAGAAGGGGGGGGGGGAGAGAGAGAAAGATGTTAGACGTTAGAGAGCGTTCCTTCACTTTCAGGATAATTATCTGTATTTGTTCCCATCAGACCTTAGTATCTTTACAGAGATTTTTCTTCAACCTAAATTTAGATGCCTAAGTACAAGACTGTGACAGCTTCATCAAATTCCCTAACACAACCCATTATTCCCTTTGCAGAAACAACATGTCATACACCGGTGCATCAAGTCTGACACCAACAGGCTCTTGAACAGCTTCTATCCCCAAGCAATACGTCTGATAAATAGCTAACAGAATAGCTACACAGACGAGTTAACCATGTATCTTTATTGACCTTTTACTTCAGTATTTCTATGCACAGTCACAAAGCCCTACACGCTCACACACGCTGTCACTCCAACACACACAAACCCTCACTCCATCATCTGCTCACTCACACATAATATGCACATACATTTATACTGACTCTACACACTCGCCTCCCACTTACATACAAGCTTCTGCTACTCTGTTTATCTTATTTCCTGTTGCCTAGCCCCCTTACCCCTATACATACAGTTGAAGTCGGAAGTTTACATACACCTTAGCCAAATACATTTAAACTCAGTTGTTCACAATTCCTGACATTTAATCCTAGTAAGAATTCCCTGTCTTAGGTCAGTTAGGATCACAACTTTATTTTAAGAATGTGAAATAATAGTAGAGAGAATGATTTATTTCAGCTTTTATTTCTTTTATCACATTCCCAGTGGGCCAGAAGTTTACATACACTCAATTAATATTTGGTAGCATTGCCTTTAAATTGTTTAACTTGGGTCAAACCTTTCGTGTAGCCTTCCACAAGCGTCCCACAATAAGTTGGGTACATTTTGGCCCGTTGCTCCTGACAGAATTGGTGTAACTGAGTCAGGTTTGTAGGCCTCCTTGTTCGCACACGCTTTTTCAGTTCTGCCCACACATTTTCTATAGGATTGAGGTCAGGGCTTTGTGATGGCCACTCCAATACCTTGACTTTGTTGTCCTTTACCCATTTTGCCACAACTTTGGAAGTATGCTTGGGGTCATTGTCCATTTGCAAGTTTTCCAAGCTGTTTAAAGGCACAGTCAACTTAGTGTATGTAAACTTCTGACCCACTGGAATTGTGATATTGTAAGGTTTATGTTCAGAGAGGTCTCACAATCTGGCTGTGATTGGGAGTCCCATAGGGCGGTGCACAATTGGCCCAGTGTCGTCCGGGTTTGGTTGGGGTAGGCTCTCATTGTAAATAAGAATGTGTTCTTAACTGACTTGTCTAGATAAATAAAACAGACACAGCCCATAATTATACAAATATTGTATGCATTTGTGTGCTTTTCTTGTGTTGGTATTGTCCCGTTAGAACACTATTATACAGGAACTGCATCACACCTACCACTTCAGTGAATGGTGTAGCCTATGTAAACCTGCCAGTACTGCAGAGTGAATGGTGTAGCCTGACAGCTGAGCTGACATTGATCTGGCATTAGGTTATGTAAACCTGCCAGTCCTGCAGAGTGGGCAAGGTGCCACCATGTCGAAACATGCCAGCATAACTGTAAACACAAGGCTATTGAGTTGCAATATGCTGCAGTAGTATGCCTTGCCCTGCCCAGGAAGTCAACACTGTGCATTGATATAAACTGAGATGAATAATTTATGTAAACGTATGAGGTTAGCAATGAATCACACTGAATAATATGAATCACACTGAATACTATGAATCACACTGAATACTATGAATCATGTTGAATACTATGAATCACACTGAATACTATGAAGCCCATTGAATACTATGAATCACACTGAATAATACATCAATATACAGTATGAATCACTTTAATGAGTCTCATATGTATGATCAGCTTTACACTTATTACACTTATAACAATATATACTGTACAGTACAGTGCATTCAGAAAGTATTCAGTCTCCTTGACTTTTTCCACAATTATTTTACATTACAGCCTTATTCTAAAATAGATTAAATCGGTTTTTTACCTCATCAATCCACACACAATACACCATAATGACAAAGCAAAAACATTTTTTTAGAACTTTTTGCAAATCTATAAACCCCCCCCCCCAGAAAGATCACATTTACATAAGTATTCACATCCTTTACTCAGTACTTTGTTGAAGCACCTTTAGCAGCGATTACAGCCTCAAGTTTTCTTGGGTATGACGCTACAAGCTTGGCATACCTGTATTTGGGGAGTTTCTCCCATTCTTCTCTGCAGATCCTCTCAAGCTCTGTCAGGTTGGATGTGAAGCGTCACAGCTATTTTCAGGTCTCTCGAGCTGTTCAATCGGGTTCAAATCCGGGCTCTGGCTGGGCCACTCAAGGACATTCAGAGACTTGTCCCGAAGCCACTCCTGCGTTGTCTTGGCTGTGTGCTTAGGACTGTTGTTGTGTTGGAAGGTGAACCTTCGCCCCAGTCTGAGATCCTGAGCACTCTGGAGCAGGTTTTCATCAAGGATCTCTGTACTTTGCTCCGTTCATCTTTCCCTCGATCTTGACTAGTCCCTGCCACTGAAAAACATCCCCACAGCATGATGCTGCCACCACCATGCTTAACCATAGGGATGGTGCCAGGTTTCCTCCAGACGTGATGCTTGGCATTCAGGCCAAATCTTGATTTCATCAGACCAGATAATCTTGTTTCTCAATCCTTTAGGTGCCTTTTGGCAAACTCCAAGCGGGCTGTCATGTGCCTTTTACTGAGGAGTGGATTCCGTCTGGCCACTCTACCATAAAGGCTTGATTGGTGGAGTGCTGCAGAGATGGCTGTCCTTCTGGAAGGTTCTCCCATCTCCACAGAGGAACTCTAGAGCTCTGTCTAGGTGGTTCCAAACTTCTTCCATTTAAGAATCACGGAGGCCACTGTGTTCTTGGGGACCTTCAATGCTGCAGAAACCTTTGGTACCCTTCCCCAGATCTGTGCCTCGACACAATCCTCTCTCGGAGCTCTACGGACAATTCCTTCTACCTCATGGCTTGGTTTTTGCACTGACGTGCACTGTCAACTGTGGGACCTTATATATACAGGTGTGTGCCTTTCCAAATCATGTCCAATCAATTGAATTTACCACAGGTGGACTCCAATCAAGTTGTAGAAACATCAAGGATGATCAATGGAAACAGGATGCACCTGAGCTCAATTTTGAGTCTCATAGCGAATTTATAAAAACCTGTTTTCGCTTTGTCATTATAGGGTATTGCGGATCAATTTTAGAATAAGGCTGTAACCTAACAAAATGTGGAAAAAGTCAAGGGGTCTGAATACTTTCCGAAGGCACCGTATCTATATATAATTTTCTTTCACCCAAACAATTTATATGGAAATTGGAAATTATGCTTACAGTTACATTGATGGAAGCTACAATCTGCAGTATTAAAGCTGATCTACCCCCTAAAAAAAGAATTAAAAAAATACAAATAATAATAAACACAGCTAATCCACTGTTGACCAAACATAACCTGGTTAATATATCATCTAAGTATTTTCTATCTAACTGTTTTAATTAGATTTATTTGAAGATTGACATGTTATATCTCCGTTATGAGTGGTTCTTTCACATCCACAGAACCCCAAGTCGGCAGGTCTGTTCCCCCTGCCGTTCTGGCGCTTGTGGCCCCTCTACATGAGACAAGAGAGGATGTGAGGGGAATGATCTGGCAGCTAGTCCCCCAGGCGGAGCAGGGTTTGGGTGGCAGAACACAGAACACCTGCTCTCCTGGAATACCTTGCCAGTACTGCATGTGATAGCACCATGACAACCACAGTTAAAGCCATGACAACCACAGCTCGTATGGAACATCAGGCTCACCCATTAAGTCACAGTGGGTGCCATGACCAGGGGTGAAGATGACCTCTCTTAGGTAGGAAGAGCATGTGAGACTGTCTTGCCTAATACTGTAGCGTCGTAGCCCTGCCTGGGTTGGGGAACTGGAACAGTGGGTGGGTGATGGGTTTCTCTTGTGTGAAATGACTTGCATGCTGTTTGTAAACGAAAATATATCATGCAAGGAATATGGTAAGTAGGAAATTGCTTTCAGGTTGCAACTTGTACGTCCTTTTTACAATACGAGTCGTAGTGGTGGTTGAATGACGTGCAGCCTAGCGTGTGTACTTGCACTGATCTAACATCATTCTGGGTCGTGGTTTTGTCTAATATCAAAGTGAAATGAAGAAGAAGAAGAAGAAGAAGAAGAAGAAGAAGAAGAAGAAGAAGAAGAAGAAGAAGAAGAAGAAGAAGAAGAGGAAGATCAGAGGCATACCTGCTGCCGTGCCCTCCATAAGAAGAAACACTATTACATGTGGGTCAGGTGAGCCTGGGGCCTTGTTCTAAAATTAATGGAGAGACTGACCCCAGGAGCAGCCCTGTGATGCAGGCCTCACTAGAGAATGAGACTGTCTATAGGCTCTGTGTGATGCAGGCCTCACTAGAGAATGAGACTGTCTATAGGCTCTGTGTGATGCAGGCCTCACTAGAGAATGAGACTGTCTCTAGGCTTTGTGTGATGCAGGCCTCACTAGAGAATGAGACTCTCTCTAGGCTTTGTGTGATGCAGGCCTCACTAGAGAATGAGACTGTCTCTAGGCTTTGTGTGATGCAGGCCTCACTAGAGAATGAGACTGTCTCTAGGCTTTGTGTGATGCAGGCCTCACTAGAGAATGAGAATGTCTCTAAGCTCTGTGTGATGCAGGCCTTACTAGAGAATGAGACTATCTAAGCCAAGGCTCTCCAACCCTGTTCCTAGAGAGTTACCATCCTGTAGGTTTTTGCTCCAACCCTAACCTAGTGCACCTGATTTTAATAATTAGCTGGTTGATAAGATGAATCAGGTTAGTTACAACTGGGGTCGGAGTTCAAACCTACAGGACAGGGTTGGAGAGCCCTGGCCTAGGCTCTTTTTCATTACCTAACTGTCTAGTAGCCATTAACGTGTTGTTGGTTGAGATAAAGACATATACAGTATGCCAGTAGTGTGTGCCCTATAATGAACATCATAGTCCCAGTGACACTGCTCAATCATTCTAGGCACGTGATGATGTGCCTGTGGTCTCGACAGGTAGAATAATAATCTTCCATTTCACAGCTCAGCTCCTAATAAATCAAAACAATATTATTAAAAACGCATCAATATTTCTGCTTGAGTTGTACAGCAAATTAATTGGTTGAGTTCTGCTCCTCTAGGTTCAGAAGGTTTAATGGAGAAATGATTGATGAGGTATATCATATTACTATTTAAATGAGTAAGGACACAAGCCTGCAAGCAGACATACACAACATTCAGCAATAACACTCAGCAATAACACTGGGACTACGATGTTCACATATCGTCCTGCATTAAAACAGAACACCTATTAAGCATTCCTAAAGCATTGCGCCGAGCCCAAACACATGGTTGTGATTCCTGACATCATGTCATCCTGGCAAAATGTTAACCTCACACATCTGTGAAGACCAAGCAAGATTGTCACTCCTTCTTAGCCTCAGGACCTTTTTTTGCCTAAAAATGGAAATAGGCGCTTCCAGCTAATTCTGAAACGTGACAAACGTACATTTTTCTTGTACCATAGGTCAATATCTTGATCAGACATTTAGTGCTAACTTATATACTTTTAAATTGCCAATATATTGCCAATCGGCATTTCAATTGTGAAGTTATGCTATTAACAATCAATGTAATGGTATAACAATATGATGGGACGTAAAATCCAGTGAGTAGAAGACATTTGATTGAAGGTTTCATTTTGAAACCGTAGTTAGACTACAAATTAGAACCATAACTCATATTTATCACAGGGTTTTGACTGTTCTTGTGTGACCTATTTTAGCTGGCAGACATAGGAGGTATGTCAAAAGGTTTTCCTATCGCAAAGTCTTCTTATTCTATTCATAAAATACGTTGAAATAGTTTGCCACTTTGACTTAAACTGAGATTCTGGCCAGACTTTCATCATTGATGAGGCACTAATGGCAAGGACTGCGGAGAGGGTTTGTCTAAAGTGGGGAACTACGAACTAAACACCGGCCACATTTCACAGCGTAATGTGGAATCATCTTGACTAGATCACTTTAGAGGTAAGAGAACAAAAAAAGAACAGTTTCCCACTGTTATGTGGAATATCACGACAAATGGGTTTCTATTAACCAACCGCAATGATTCCAGAGAGCACTGTTATTAATGACCCAATGACAAGCACCAGAGAAGTATCTGTTCAAGTGGATTTTCAAGAGTCTCGCTGGCTAGACGGCTGGACTGAATGGCTCTCGTAGGAAGGAGGAAGCCAGTCCATATGAAATTACTCAGATAACTCCGCTGTCCATTCTTCAATACATTGGTGATGATAGGAGCTGCAGCCAAACAGCAAGACAGAAGAAGGGAGAGGGAGACCTGTCCATGTGCAGTGATGTATGTAGGGATTGCTATAGGTGGCATTATTTGTCTTGCCTGCATTTAGGGGGGTTTGTGCACACATAAGTGTGTGTGTGTGTGTGTGTGTTGTGTGTGTGTTGTGTGTGTGTGTATATATGTGCTGAATAGCCATAATTGATCGCTGCTAAAGGTGTGTCTGACTGCTGAGGGTGTGTTTTTTGGCTTTGCTGCATCTATTGTTAAGTGGGTCAGCCAAAAAGGGAGGAGGTATGCCCCCCCCCCTCCTGCACTGCACAACCATGCCTTAAAATAGAGCTCATTTGGCACTCTGGGGAAATATTGTGGGGGTGCATTTCCTGTATTTAATTATTGCAACAGTAAATAAGACTCATAATGCCTCCAGTGGAAAACTCTCTGGTAATGTAGGAGTAGCACTGCAGCCAAGTCTACCAGAGGCAGAGAGAATTGTTGAGCTGTGAAAATCACCAGCCCTCTCTCTGCGTAGTGAGATGAAATGGTGTTTTGGGCTTTATCCTCTGATTAAAATGCAGCTTCCACAGCCCCCGTTTCCAGTCTCACGTTAACAGAATTTCTGTTTTCCTTCTGTTAGCAGTTTAACAGTATGAATGGTCCTGCATGGTTCAGTTGGTAGAGCATGGCACTTGCACCGCCAGGGTTGTGGGTTCAATTCCTGGGGCCACACATACATAACATGAATGCATGCGTTGGATAAAAGCATCTGCTAAATGGCATATATTACATTATGGTACATTCTGTAACCATGAACAGGAGCTATAACATTGTACTAAAAGGCTAACAAATCTGGACATAAGTATTAATGATCATATTGTTAGACCATTGTAATATGTTTTGTACAGAGGCATAGAACAGTAGACTTTTGCTCAATCTTGCAGTAATGATTCTCCCTAGAATTGCCATGTGCCACAGCCTTCAGAAGCAGAATCCAGTACCTAACCATGGTGCTTTCAGACACTTTCCTCTCAGGGTATGACCTCACCGCAGGGTTTCAACAAGGTTTGAAATTAGCATGTTGTTTCTCTCTCCTGTTCCTCGCCATTTGCCACCGTGCTTTGTCTAATCTCATCTTTACTGCCGGCTACAATTATGGCTGTGGCAGTAGACGCCACGCTGGAGGTCAGGTTCAGCCTCTGTTTCAGACACAGATGACAGACAGACTGGGACCTTGTTGAGCTGCCCTCCACCTCCTCATTCAGATGAGGAGAGAAGAAGATGAACAAGTAGAGAAGATGGTCATAGTTTTTTCTATACTCTTAGAAAAAAACGGTGCTATCTAGAACCTAAACGTTCTTTGGCTGTCCCCATACTATAACCCTTTGAAGAACCCTTTTGGGTTCCAGGTAGAACCTTTTGGGTTCCTTGTAGGACCCTATCTACTGAGGGTTCTCCTTTGGGACAGCCGAAGAACCCTTTTGGAACCCTTTTTTCTAAGAGTGTACTAGGGGCTGATACACTAAAGCCCCATTCCCATCCCATTCCCAAGTCCCCCACTGCCTTCCCATCACAGAAACAATTTACCAAACAGGACTTAAACCTATTGATAGTGAAATTACCTTGCTCTTTTCCCATGCTTGGACTGGTTTAAGATGAAAATGTCTGGTCACCCTGGGCTGTATCATTTCTATGCACAATGTGTGATAGGATTCTTCTACATTGTCTTACAAAGGTCAATCTGTTAACAATTGGAAATGAGACGTGTGAGAGTTGTAGGGTATGACGTAATGATATGTCTGCTAGTGTTTCAACCAGTCCACTAGGCTTAGAAAGCGTAGTGTTTCAACTAGTCCACTAGGCTTACAAAGCCTAGTGTTTCAACCAGTCCACTAGGCTTACGAAGTTTTAGTTTTACCAGCCTAGTCTCTTGTTTTACAAGGCTGGTCTCTAGCTTTACCAGCCTGGTCTCTAGTTTTACCAGCCTGGTCTCTAACTTTACCAGCCTGGTCTCTAGCTTTACCAGCCTGGTCTCTAGTTTTACCAGCCTGGTCTCTAGTTTTACCAGCCTGGTCTCTAGTTTTACCAGCCTGGTCTCTAACTTTACCAGCCTGGTCTCTAGTTTTACCAGCCTGGTCTCTAGCTTTACCAGCCTGGTCTCTAGCTTTACCAGCCTGGTCTCTAGTTTTACCAGCCTGGTCTCTAACTTTACCAGCCTGGTCTCTAACTTTACCAGCCTGGTCTCTAGCTTTACCAGCCTGGTCTCTAACTTTACCAGCCTGGTCTCTAGCTTTACCAGCCTGGTCTCTAACTTTACCAGCCTTGTCTCTAACTTTACCAGGAGACAGTTAATAAACAGTCCGTTGTATTATAGGATCTAAGCAAAAGGACAATCTTTTGAATATTTGATGCTCCCAGAAGTGTGTTCCGTTTTATTTATTACTGTGGTAGGAACAAGTTTTTCACAGCAATATTTTGGGACACACGTTTTCTTATAGGGATTTTGTAATGACATAACTTATTACTGAGCTCTTTTCTGTCTCTCTCTCCATCGCCTACGGTTGTCTAACTTTCTTTGTGCTTCTCTTCCTCCACAGATTCCGACATACAGTAGTCTCTGACTCTATGGTTATAGACTCTATGAAGATCATGATTGAAATCGAGCCTTGCTAGCAGATGCTGCCTTTCTATTTTCTGCTCCATTTGAAAATGCTCCACACAGAGCAAGCGCCACCATTCTCCAGACAGTTTAGGATCAATATGTCTGCTAATAGGGAGGGTGAAACCAAGACCAGAGAACCATGTTGCTCTTCTCACTGCAAAGCCTATGTAATATACTTAATATATGTGTCAAACACATGGTCAAACGGATTAATAGGCCTGTTAATGAGCTTTTCTTGGCGACATAATGAGGTTTTCAGATTTACAGTAGGAGTGGAGAGCATCTTCTGTTTACTAACGTACAGACTGTTATGACTAATGCTGCTGAATCTCATCCATTAGATCAGGAACGTCAACTGAAGACAGGCAGAAACATTCTCTGTTTCATTCATCCTCAGTTGGTATCCTTTGTTCAGAATGACAGTTACATTTTAGTGGTTTAGCAGACGCTCTTATCCAGAGCTAAGTGCCTTGCTCAAGGGTCAATCGGCACATTCTTCACCAAGCTGGCTTGGGAAGTCGAACCAGCAACTTTTCAGTTACTGGCCCAACGATCTTAACCACTAGAGCTACCTGCCACCCCTGCACTGCAAAGGTGCAAAATAGAAATGAGAAGTACACGTTTCAGGTGGGCTGTGTTGTCAGTGTATCATTATGTTTCAGATCTGTAGAAAAATATAGCTGTCTCCTGAACTGTCGACTGAAAGCTTTAAAACCTTTAGTGTAAAGGATGCACAGATAAAAAATATATAGTGGGAACCGTTACAGGATTTATGTTGTAGTGGAAAAAAAGTGTTTGACTGTGTGCTGTATATTTTTTGTAGTTTTTACTGTGGGTAGACATGACGTATGGATGGGAACATTGTGTTTGAATATAACATACAGTTGAAGTCGGAAGTTTACATACACCTTAGCCAAATACATTCAAATCTTTCACAATTCCTGACATTTAATCCTAGTAAAAATGTGGTTTCCTCCAAACGTGACACTTGGCATTCAGGCCAAAGAGTTCCATCTTGGTTTCATCAGACCAGAGAATCTTGTTTCTCATGGTCTGAGAGTCCTTTAGGTGCCTTTTGGCAAACTCCAAGCGGGCTGTCTTGTGCCTTTTACTGAGTAGTGGCTTCCGTCTGGTCACTCTACCTTAAAGGCCTGATTGGTGGAGTGCTGCAGAGATGGTTGTCCATCTGGAAGGTTCTCCCATCTCCACAGAGGAACGGACAGCTCTAGGAAGAGTCTTGGTGGTTCCAAACTTCTTCCATTTAAGAATGATGGAGGCCACTGTGTTCTTGGGGACCATCAATGCTGCAGACATTTTTTGGTACCCTTCCCCAGATCTGTGCCTCGACACAATCCTCTCTCGGAGCTCTACGGACAAATCCTTCAACCTCATGGATATGTTTTTGCACTGACATGCACTGTCAACTGTGGGACCTTATATAGACAGGTGTGTGCCTTTCCAAATCATGTCCAATCAATTGAATTTACCACAGATGGACTCTAATAAAGTTCTAGAAGCATCTTAAAGATGATCAATGGAAACAGGATGCACTCTATTGAGTCTCATAGAGTCTGAATACTTATGTAAATAAGTAATTTTTTTTAAATATATTTTTTATACATTTGTAAATAATGATAAAAATCTGTTTTCGCTTTGTCATTATGGGGTATTGTGTGCAGAACAAAATACAAGTAATACATTTTAAAATAATGCTGTAACGTATCAAAATGTGGTTAAAGTCAAGGGGTTTGAATACTTTCCGAATGGGGTTTGAATACTCTTTTTCAAATGCATCCTATATAATACAACATAAATATACACATTATACACAGTATATGTATATATAAATATAAATAAATATATATATATGTACAGTGGGGAGAACAAGTATTTGATGCACTGCCGATTTTGCAGGTTTTCCTACTTACAAAGCATGTAGAGGTCTGTAATTTTTATCATAGGTACACTTCAACTGTGAGAGACGGAATCTAAAACAAAAAGTCTCAAAGAAAACCATTAGTAACACACTACGGCGTCATGGATTAAAATCCTGCAGCGCACGCAAGGTCCCCCTGCTCAAGCCAGCGCATGTCCAGGCCCGTCTGAAGTTTGCCAATGACCATCTGGATGATCCAGAGGAAGAATGGGAGAAGGTCATGTGGTCTGATGAGACAAAAATAGAGCTTTTTGGTCTAAACTCCACTCGCCGTGTTTGGAGGAAGAAGAAGGATGAGTACAACCCCAAGAACACCATCCCAACCGTGAAGCATGGAGATGGAAACATCATTCTTTGGGGATGCTTTTCTGCAAAGGGGACAGGACGACTGCACCTTATTGAGGGGAGGATGGATTGGGCCATGTATCGCGAGATCTTGGCCAACAACCTCCTTCCCTCAGTAAGAGCATTGAAGATGGGTCGTGGCTGGGTCTTCCAGCATGACAACGACCCGAAACACACAGCCAGGGCAACTAAGGAGTGGCTCCGTAAGAAGCATCTCAAGGTCCTGGAGTGGCCTAGCCAGTCTCCAGACCTGAACCCAATAGAAAATCTTTGGAGGGAGCTGAAAGTCCGTATTGCCCAGCGACAGCCCCGAAACCTGAAGGATCTGGAGAAGGTCTGTATGGAGGAGTGGGCCAAAATCCCTGCTGCAGTGTGTGCAAACCTGGTCAAAAACTACAGGAAACGTATGATCTCTGTAATTGCAAACAAAGGTTTCTGTACCAAATATTAAGTTCTGCTTTTCTGATGTATCAAATACTTATGTCATGCAATAAAATGCAAATTAATTACTGAAAAATCATACAATGTGATTTTCTGGATTTAGATTCCGTCACTCACAGTCGAAGAGTACCTATGATAAAACTTACAGACTTCTACATGCTTTGTAAGTGGGAAAACCTGCAAAATCGGCAGTGTATCAAATACTTGTTCTCCCCACTGTGTATATATATATATATATATATATATATATATATATATATATATATATATATATATATATATAGAGAGAGAGAGAGAGAGAGAGAGAGAGAGAGAGAGAGAGAGAGAGAGAGAGAGAGAGAGAGAGAGACAATTAAAATACAAAAATACAGTCATGGGAAGCACAAATAAAACATCACACTGATTACTTGAAGTAAAAGCATGCTGCTTGTAATATTATCTATGATCTGTCTTATTAAAATTGAAAGCATATGCTGTGCTGTGAAGCCTTTTATATATAACTGTTGTTTTTGTTTATAAGCATGGAAAATAGTTTAGAGAATGTTTTCTAGAGGACAATAAAGTTGGTATCAGATCATCAATGAGACATAATACAGCTGACATCAGCTTGACACATTATTATTATTTTCACAACAATTGATTATACTATAAGCTACAGTCTTAGTGTAGCTTATAGTAGAAAGGGTCCTTCACGGAACCCAAAAGGTTTCTACCTGGAACCAAAAGGGTTCTACCTTGAACCAAAAAGGGTTATTCAAAGGGTTCTCCTATGGGGACAGACGAAAAACAATTTAAGGTTCTAGATAGCACCTTTTTCTAAGAGTATACTAACAACAGACATTTCTGCATATGGTAGCAGAGGTTAGAGAACAGTTCCTGAGCAGATATTTCTCAGACATCAGTTCCCTGAACAGTATTGTTTATATTATTAGTATGCAGAGCAGGCCATCTTACACCAGAATAAATTAAAGTCAAGTATCGGAGCTTCTCACACTGAGCACTTTTATTGCCTACCTTTTATGAAGATATCACAATCCCCAAGCTTACAATTTCCCTTAAACTGCTATTTGTAGGCCTACACTACTGGATCTTGGGAAGAGAGCTTGTAAACAAAACAAACTACTTATCCATTTGTAATTCATGCTTTCGAAAAGTCATATGTAAGTGCTTATTCTCAAAATCAACACATAGGATCAGTACAGCACATTTTAATTGTATATTCTAGTATAGATGTATTTTGTTGGTCAGGTGTATTAGCCAACACAACATTGCACTTGTTCTTTGCAACGTAGCTACAAATTTGTGACTTGAGTGTGAGATGCTTTTTAAGGCACATCATCAACATGTTCTCACGTTGTACTAATCGTGAGAAACCTTCATCATTAAGACAGCTCCCTCCCCGTCCCTTTAATTTAATTACCTTTGATTAGATGCTCCAGGCTCTTTAAAAAAAAATACAACGAGGAACAACAATCTGAGCAGAAAACTGAAAAAAGGATGGATACATTATAACAATCACCACGATAATTAAGCACAGCAATGTTGCTTCACCACCTTACCTGGAACCTGTGAAATTAATGACCCCAATTAATGACCTGATGCTCTGTGTCTTTCCCACAACACAAACCCATTGACCTGAGTTTTTGCTAAAATTACAGACATACCATTGTCTGGATAGTTGAGAATCTGCAGACGATCAAGTAAAAAACGTTACATTGTATTGAAATATGTAGAGAATGCATTTTCTACATTGTGTGATAAGGCCCACAGCCAGGTATACTCATTATCACTTCTAAAGCCCACAACAGAAAAGGGATTGCATTGTGCAGAATGGCCCTAGACAACGTGATCTAGATAACATGGCCATTAAAAAAGGAGGACTGGAGTGAGCCAGTAAAACCCACTCACTGTGACTTCTGAATGTAATTACTGCCATCGACTAGCAATTGACTGCAAAGGCCAGACATTAATTCAATGCTACCACAGCTATGCATGCCCTCTGAACAATAACATTAGCAAGAGAGACACAGAGGAGAGAACACACAGCCTGGAGAGAATGGTTTTCAAGCCTTTGGACAGGGTACTTATTTATGTTGAACATACATCCCCAATACAACAGCTTATTTTCAGCAGACCTTGGTGGAGGAAGGTGGGGTCTCACAGACCCAAAATGAAGAACTAGAGCCTGTTTCAGCCATAGTAACAGGTTAACATGACAGAGAACACTGATAGCTACTTTATTGAGGAAAAATGTACTTACTACTACTGTGATATATGGTTAGCGATCTTAAGACGAATGCACTGACTGTTAGTCGCTCCGGATAAGAGCGTCTGCGAAATGACTAACATGTAAATGTAAGATGAGATGGTCTTCTGTCTCAGTGTGATACTGCTTGGGGTACAAACAGCACTGCTTTGATGTCTCCTCCACCAAAGGAACTACACTACTCAAGCATTTTACTGGCATTTTGTTTAAAAAAACATTGCTTTGCATACTGCATTTGAGTAGGTTTTATACATTTTCTCTCAACTCAACAACTGTTACTATTTTTGGACAGAGATGCACCAGTATGTGTTTAATCCAACAGTTGTTTCCCACAAGGTGTGAACTAGAGCATCTGAAGACTCTCTACAGGGCAGTGTCTCTCACCAATGGCCCCAAACTATTTCTATTGATATCCTCAAATTGGTACATAAGTGGCACTTTCCAGAGCACCAGCGAGGCCTTTTCACAGCTAGTCCAACCCCAGACATCTATTTTATATGACTGTACACGGGACATACAGCTATTATATGCTCTGGAGAGTGTCATACAGAAATGGTAGGCCTACAGATGTGATTTTTATGAGTAAAATGTGCATTTTAGCCCAAATTTTACCTTTATTTAACTAGGCAAGACAAATTCTTATTTACAATGATTGCCTACCTACAGGGTCAGCCCCTGGAGAAAATTAGGGTTAAGTGCCTTGCTCAAGGACACATCGACAGGTTTTACACCTTGTCGGCTCAGGTATTCAAACCAGCAACCTTTCGGTGACAGGCCCAACGCTCTAACCGCTAGGCTACCTGCCACCCTGATAAATCGCATACTATATAATTTAAATGGTATTACAGAGGCTGTAGCATGGTAACCAGACGTTCCAAATCAGGTCAATGAATAGGACATTTACTTCTTATACTCTGTGGTGTACTGAATGCCCTCTATCCTCTGTTTAACAGAGTCAATATGTTGGAGGATGGAGCTGGCTAAAATACAGTATCTAGCACCCCGGCCCTTTGAAAAGCTAAAATACAGTATCTAGCAGCCCCGGCCCTTTGACAAGCTAAAATACAGTATCTAGCACCCCGGCCCATTGAAAAGCTAAAATACAGTATCTAGCACCCCGGCCCTTTGACAAGCTAAAATACAGTATCTAGCACCCCGGCCCTTTGACTGAAGCTAAAATTCGGTATTAGTATTGCTCTGATTCAGTATCAGTATTGCTCTGATGAAGGTCTGACGACCGAAAGCTCAGCCGAATACATGTAAAACTGTGCATTGATCCTGAGGAGACTCCTTTTCATTTGATTAAGAAGCATCTACCACCCACTTTGACTTATTGGTTGGAGCATTAGTCTTCCCAGTAGGAAAGTGGTTCGCAAAGCCCAATTGATTACTATCAACGTGGATCACTCAAACCTCCTGTACAGCTTTTCTTAATCTCCCCCTCTGACTGTCTCACCACCCTCACTGATCATTTTGGCCTGCGTTGATGGCCAGACCACTGGTCCCAATCTGCAGCTTGGGTCCATGTACACTCTTAGAAGTAAAGGTGCTATCTATAACCTAAAAGGGTTCTTCGGCTGTCCCCTTAGGAGAACCCTTTGAAGAACCCTTTTTGGTTCCAGGCAGAACCTTTTTTGTTCCAGGCAGAATTTTTTTTAGTTCCATGTAGAACCCTTTACACAGAGGGTTCTACATGGAACCCAAAATAGTTCTGCCAGGAACGAAAAAGGGTTCTTCAAAGGGTTCTCCTATGGGGACAGCCGAAGAAGAGTGTAGGACAGACCACTGGTCCCAGCCTGGAGCATGGGTCCATGCAGGACAGACCATAGAAATAGAATGATATAATTCTACTCTAAAATGTGTATCATTAATGGAAGGATATGCCCCTTAAGCGATAACTTTACATCCATATTATGGTAAAGGAAAAGCTGTGGTGGACTATATCATTTCACCCTCCACGACGGTCTAGAAACTTGTTTGGAATTTAAGGTGTTACCCGCTACACAGATGGTTGAAGAATGTGGATGTTTTGACTTAATCTGAGAAAAAGAGGACTTCCTGATCATTCTCTTCTATTTATGATATTTTCTGTTGGACACTAACTTTCTCAACCAGATATTACTGTGCATCACTCTGGGCAAAATATACATACCCAGTACAGGCCTAAAGTTACATACCCCTTATAGGCCTAAATATACATACCCCTTATAGGCCTAAAGATACATACCCCCTACAGGCCTAAAGATACATACCCCCTACAGGCCTAAAGATACACACCCCTTATAGGCCTAAAGATACATACCCCCTATAGGCCTAAAGATACATACCCCTTATAGGCCTAAAGATACATACCCCCCACAGGCCTAAAGATACATACCCCCTACAGGCCTAAAGATACATACCCCCTATAGGCCTAAAGGTACATACCCCCTATAGGCCTAAAGATACATACCCCCTATAGGCCTAAAGATACATACCCCCCACAGGCCTAAAGATACATACCCCCTATAGGCCTAAAGATACATACCCCCTATAGGCCAAAAGGTACATACCCCCTATAGGCCTAAAGATACATACCCCCTATAGGCCTAAAGATACATACCCCCTATAGGCCTAAAGATATATACCCCTTATAGGCCTAAAGATACATACCCCTTACAGGCTTAAAGATACATACCCCCTCTAGGCCTAAATATACATGCCCCCTATAGGCCTAAAGATACATACCCCCTATAGGCCTAAATGTAAGAAAATAAATGTGCCAAATGACTTTCTATGTTCTGAAATGGCATGTAGAGCTCTGGTGGAACTCATTGAAACTCTGCAAAGATGCCCAGAAACAACATTTGATTTAGATGTGTGGCATGAAACATTTTGTGACATCATATATTCTGAAATGAGAAAAAATTATGCAAGTAAAGAATACACCCCCAAGTCCAGGAAAGTTTACAAGCCGAACAAGCCTTATTGAAATGATGAGTTAAGGGACCTACGGTCTGTAATGAACAAGGCTGAGTACTTATTTTTTACAGTGTAAAGATAGGAGTACAAGAGAACGTTTTAGGAAGGAATTTTAAGAAAAATCGGCATGTGTTCGATAAAAGACTTCGCCTATTCAAACGAAGATATCAGAGAGGACAGTTATTACACCTTGAGGAGATACAGACAAGAAATCCTCAACAGTTTTAGAGCCCAAAAAACAAATTAGGACCAAAACGACAAGAAAATTCCAATGGAAGTCAGGAAAGAGCAGGGGGGGCTGAACTCTGATATTACACAGGTACTCAAGGAGTGTGAGAAGGGGTTTGCTAGTTTATTCTCAGGTAACGAAAATGTTGCATATTTTGAGTTCCCTGAGAACTAACTCTTATATATGTAACCAGTACTTAAATGAGGAGCTGTCTGTGGCAGAAGTTAAGAAGGTGATTGATGCTGCAAAAAATGGTAAAGCATTTGGCATTGATGAACTGCCTAATGAAGTTTTAAAATCCCCTAAATGAATTGACATCTTATATGATTTGCTCCAAAGTAGAGTATACTGCCATCCACTTGGTATAAATTTATAGTGAATCCCAAATCAAAAATAAAAAAATTACCAGAGTGCCACTGAACTATAGAGGTATACGTTTATTAAGAACAGTCTATAAATTATATTCATCCATCCTGAAAAATAGGCTAATTACCTTTTTGGACGATCAAAACATCCTGGTGGAAGAACAAGATGGTTTTGCTAAATCCAGAGCCTGTATAGATCATATCTTCTGGGTCTGTACAATAATCTGGGTCTGTACAAAAAGCTTTCTGGAAATCAATGAAGATTGCTGTTGCATGTTTCATTGATTTCCTGTACAAAAAGCTTTTGATTTTGAAAATAGGGATCTTTCAGCCTATAGTTTGTTAAAGACAGGGGTTGATGGGAAATGTTATCGCGCAATCCAGTCTCTTTACAGTACCAATTACTGGTGTGCGTGTTAATGAATATCGTACAGACATTAAACTGTTAAATATTGGAGTAAGATATGGTGATGAAATGCTAATTATCCTTTTATATACTGATGATATTATGTTGATGGCAGAAACTGAACAAGATCTGCAGAACATGTTATTATACGCAGTCAATTGGTATAGAAGATGGAGACTCATGAACCAGACAAAAACACAGATAATGCATTTTAGAAAACCAGCTACTAAGAGAAGTGTTTTTCAGTTTGGTTTTGGTGAAGACATTCTTGAATTTACTAGCAATTATATATATTTGGGTATTTTTATTGATGAACATATTACCTTTCTATACGGAACATCTGCCATGGCCGACTCAGCAAGCAGAGCTCAACAACACTCAAAGATATTGGTTATGCTACGTATTCCCAACTGTTTCAGACATGCCTGTGTGCTGTTCTGGACTATTCAGCAGGAGTGTGCGGTGCTAAGGCGTATCTCAACACGTCCATAACAGAGCACTACGTTACTTTTGTAACGTAATTTGCACCTATACTTGCAGTAACTGGGACAAGGGCTGGGTTGAGATGGAAGGCGTGTATGGTGATACTTTGGAATAGACTGTTGGACATGCCAACCGCCAGAATAGCAAGTAAATGGGATCTATCCATAGGGGGAGCCTGGGCAACTGAAATGTCTGACCTTTTTCAACAGTCTGACTGTGAACATCTGTACGAAAACCAAATTAAGGGAGACATAGATATTATTAAAAAAACAACAACTGTAGATGCAATATGAAAAACAAATGGGTGGAGGAGATTAAATCCCAAACCCAAATTGAGAACCTTATATTTGATTAAGGGTGAATTTGTGTGTGGGAGATATATTATGTATAACCTACCTAAAAGCAAGAGATCGCTACAGATTATGTAACTATTGTGATCTCGAAGAAATAGAGAATGAAACTCATTTTATCCTCTATTGTCCTTTTTACCACGATATCCACTTGCTCTTATTCCAGAAAGCACACCAGATATACCCTGGCATTATGTGGCTGAGCCATTAGGAGCAACTGAAATGTTTTTTTTGTCCATTGTGTATTTCTGTTTGCGGAATATTTAGATAAAGCTTGGAATAAAAGAAAAAGTGCTACCTATAATTAAATTATAAAGATATATGTGGTAAATGGCAGGTGTGTATATAGATTGTTTATATGCTAGTCTCCCACATGAATATTCTCTTTGTGTCAGACTGGGTTCAAACGCCTTCTCTTACATTGTATTTATCCGTATATGTTATGTTTGTATGTATGTATGTATGTATGTATGTATGTATGTATGTATGTATGTATGTATGTATGTATGTATGTATGTATGTATGTATGTATGTATGTATGTATGTATGTATGTATGTATGTATGTATGTATGTATGTATGTATGTATGTATGTATGTATGTATGTATGTATGTGTATATTTACAGTGTATATGTATGTATGTATGTATGTATGTGTGTGTGTGTGTGTGTGTGTGTGTGTGTGTGTGTGTGTGTGTGTGTGTGTGTGTGTGTGTGTGTGTGTGTGTGTGTGTGTGTGTGTGTGTGTGTGTATGTATGTATGTATGTATGTATGTATGTATGTATGTATGTATGTACAGTACCAGTCAAAAGTTTGGACACACCTACTCATTCAAGGGTTTTTCTTGATTTTTGCTATTTTCTACATTGTAGAATAAAAGTGAAGACATCAAAACTGTGAAATAACACATATCATGAAGTATCCAAAAAAGTGTTAAACAAATAAATATATATTTTATACTTTAGATTCTTCAAAGTAGCCACCCTTTGCCTTGATGACAGCTTTGCACACTCTTGGCATTCTCTCAACCACCTTCATGAGGTAGTCACCTGGAATGCAGTCTTGAAAGAGTTCCCACATATGCTGAGCACTTGTTGGATGCTTTTCCTTCACTCTGCGGTCCACCTCATCCCAAACCAACTCAATTAGATTGAGATCGGGTGATTGTGGAGGCCAGGACATCTGATGCAGCACTCCATCACTCTCCTTCTTGGTCAAATAGCCCTTACACAACCTGGAGGTGTGTTGGGTCATTGTCCTGTTGAAAAACAAATGATAGTCCCACTAAGCACAAACCAGATGGGATGGCGTATCGCTGCAGAATGCTCTGGTAGACATGCTAGTTAAGTATGCCTTGAATTCTAAATAAATCACAGAGAGTGTCACCAGCAAAGCACCCCCACTCCATCACACCTCCTCCCCCATTCTTTACGGTGGGAACCAAACATGCGGAGATCATCCATTCACCTACTCTGCATCTCACGAAGACATGTCGGTTGGAACCAAAAATCTCAAATTTTGACTCATCAGACCAAAGGACAGATTTCCACTGGTCTAATGTCCATTGCTCATGTTTCATGGCCCAAGCAAGTATCTTCTTCTTGTTGGTGTCCTTTAGTTGTGGTTTCTTTGCAGCAATTCAACCATGAAAGCCTGATTCACGCAGTCTTCTCTGAACAGTTGATGTTGAGATGTGTCTGTTACTTGAACTCTGTGAAGCATTTATATGGGCTGCAATTTGAGGTGCAGTTAATTAGGAAGTTGGAGCACCACAGGAATACGTCGTTTACAGAATTACTAATTCCTGAAAATAACTCTTCAGATATTTTATATCTTGTGATAACAGTTGCTTATTAATGAATTTTACCTCGTCCAGTCTCATTCTTAAACATCGTAATTTCTTGTAGTCTGCACGTGTCAGGCTCTGGCCATAGAGAAGCTTTGCTTCTCTATATTTCTATGGTCAGAGTCTGGCAGATCTATCATTTCTATTTCTGTCTGGTGTTGTGTGTGTGGGATCCCTAATTAGAGGCAGCTGCTATGCATTACCTCTAATTAGGGATCTTACTTATATGTCTGTGTTCCACTCCGTTGGCGTGGTTCATTGTTATGTTGTCTCGTGTTCGTGCTACGTGTGTTCCTTTTCATTATTTGTATATTTGTATAGTTCGTCAGTTCATGAAATAAATATGTCGAACTATCGATACGCTGCGCCTTGGTCTCTCTACACACCCGAACGTGACAGAATGAACCACCACCCGACCAAGCAGCGTAATACTGGAGCAAAGGAGAGAAAAGGAGGAAAACGTCGTAATCGTGGAAACAGAGGTAATGGAGCCCGTAGTCAACCCCAGGAAAATTTCGGGGGGGGGCTATGGGGGTGGTCTGGGTTTGAGGAGGACAAGCCAGTACCACTCTCCATCTGGGATACACTGTGCCCGAAATATAAATGGGGGGCGCAAAGTGTTGAAGAGGAGGATTATTTGGAGAGCCATTTTGGAGACGTTTTGGAGGAGATGTGGGAGATAGCGGAGGAGGTTGAACGGGAAATGTCGGAGTGGAATAATCCGTGTCCAGTCGCCTACTCCACTCCCATGAAAGAGCAGTCCGCTTTACCGGTGCCCAGTCGGGGTCCGGCCGTCTGCTCTACTCCAGTGCCAGAGCAGTCCGCTCCACCGGTGCCCAGTCTGGGTCCGGCCGTCTGCTACACTCCAGTGCGCCTCTCCAGTCCGGTACGTCATGTGCCTACTCCTCGCACTCGCCCTGAGGTGCGTGTCACCAGTCCGGTTCCTCCAGTTCCGGCTCCACGCACCAGGCCTCCAGTGCGCCTCTCCAGTCCGGTACGTAATGTGCCTGCTCCTCGCACTCGCCCTGAGGTGCGTGTTATTAGTCCTGTGCCACATGTGCCGACTCCACGCACCAGGCTTCCAGTGCGCGTCTCCAGTCAGGTACGTCCTGTGCCTGTTCCCCGCACTAGCCCTGAGGTGCGTGTTATTAGTCCTGTGCCACATGTGCCGACTCCACGCACCAGGCTTCCAGTGCGCGTCTCCAGTCAGGTACGTCCCGTGCCGACTCCCCGCACTCGCCCTGAGGTGCGTGTTAGTAGTCCAGTGCCACCAGTGCCGACTCCACGCATCAGGCTTCCAGTGCGCGTCTCTAGTCCGGTACGTCCCGTGCCGACTCCCCGCACTCGACCTCCAGTGCGTGTGCCCAGCCAGGTTCCTCCAGTGCCAGCTCCACGCACCAGGCCTCCAGTGCGCCTCTCCAGTCCGGTACGTCCCGTGCCGACTCCCCGCACTCGACCTCCAGTGCGTGTGCCCAGCCAGGTACCTCCAGTGCCGGCTCCACGCACCAGACCGTCGGTGCGCCTCATCAGCCCGGAGACTCCCGTGATAGTCGACAGCCCGGAGACTCCTGTGATGATCGACAGCCCGGAGCCTCCCGTGACGCTCGACAGCCCGGAGCCTCCCGTGATAATTATATGGCCGGAGTCGCCTGCCACACCGGTGCTCAGTCCTGGCCCGGTTATTTGCCCCGCTCCATGGCCTGAACCTTTTCCCCCACCATTGTTGTTTCCAGGACCGGTGGGTTGCCCCTTTACATGGCCGGAGTCGCCTGCCACACCAGTGCTCAGTCCTGGCCCGGTTATTTGCCCCGCTCCATGGCCTGAACCTTTTCCCCCACCATTGTTGTTTCCAGGACCGGTGGGTTGCCCCTTTATATGGCCGGAGTCGCCTGCCACACCGGTGCCCAGTTCTGGCCCGGTTATTTGCCCCGCTCCATGGCCTGAGCCTTTTGCCCCACCATGGTCATTTCCAGGACCGGTGGGTTGCCCCTTGAAATGGCCTGAATCGCCAGCCACACC
The DNA here is from genome assembly GCA_023634145.1 of Thymallus thymallus. Lineage (NCBI taxonomy): Eukaryota > Metazoa > Chordata > Actinopteri > Salmoniformes > Salmonidae > Thymallus > Thymallus thymallus. Next base: position 7,215,664 of record CM042404.1, read on the forward strand.
GGGCCCAGTAGAAATGAGGAGGAAGACATCCACTTCGCCGGGGCCGGAACCGCCACCGGCGATGATTTATGTTTGATGTTTTTCCCTCCCTGACCCTTCCCTCATGTTTTTGTGTTTGTTTTTCTTGCGGCCGGGAGTCCGCGCCTTTGGGGGGGGGGTACTGTCAGGCTCTGGCCATAGAGAAGCTTTGCTTCTCTATATTTCTATGGTCAGAGTCTGGCAGATCTATCATTTCTATTTCTGTCTGGTGTTGTGTGTGTGGGATCCCTAATTAGAGGCAGCTGCTATGCATTACCTCTAATTAGGGATCTTACTTATATGTCTGTGTTCCACTCCGTTGGCGTGGTTCATTGTTATGTTGTCTCGTGTTCGTGCTACGTGTGTTCCTTTTCATTATTTGTATATTTGTATAGTTCGTCAGTTCATGAAATAAATATGTCGAACTATCGATACGCTGCGCCTTGGTCTCTCTACACACCCGAACGTGACAGCACGAACACAGCCTTACTGATGAATCATCCATACACAAATTGGCTTTAAACAATTACAGAATATACAATACATAATAACATTATACCGTAAATACCGTCCCTAGTGGACTAATCAAAACAGTTTGGTTATAACACGATAGATTCAGAGAGGAAAGATGGGGGGGGGCGAAGGAATTGGTCTCTATCGGACATGGGAAGCTCTGCTTACTTAAATATGAATACATATGCACGTTCACATCTCTGCTAGCCGATTCACTGAAAGGGCAAGGTCATGACAGTAGTGACACCTTTAGCACAGAGATGCAGTGCCTTAGACTGCTGCGCCACTCGGGAGCCTCGGGAACTTGGCAAAGGGTGGCTACTTTGAAGAATCTCAAATGTAAAATATATTTTGATTTATTTAACACTTTTTTATTTACTACATTATTCCATATGTATTATTTCATAGTTTTGATTATTCTACAATGTAGAAAATTGTTAAAATAAATAAAAACCCTGGAATGAGTAGGGGTGTCCAAACATTTGACTGTATATATATATAATGAGTCTGTTTTTTTTTACTGCTCTAGGGATATAATTATTATTTTGATTATTTACTATTATGTATTGATTTTTATCTTTAATAATTGTTTCACTCTTAATGCGATGCACACTGCAGAGAACACCGGAAGAAGAATCATCACTGAGTTATCACAGTGAATTATTGTGTTTGTTTATGTGTCAATAAATGCATAAGGGATGGGTTGCCAACTGGTGATTTGACATGAAAATAAAATGTAACTGAACCTGTTTTCAGCTGAAGAGGTGGGGGTTATGATTGGACAGGTTATGTCCCTGGGCGTTCACATAGATCTCAAATGGAGATTACTGGTCTGCAAAGGCATTAAATCAGTTCCACCCCTCCTCAAAACTTTTCCCTGCAGTACTTATTTCAGCAGCCATAATGGGTCTGTGGCCTACAGACCACCTGGTGTTTTCAGCCAAGGTGCTTTCCTTAAAAGGTCAGATGGAGCAACAGGAGGAATACTAATCAGCCAATCAGTGTCTCTCCCATCATCTTATCATGACTGGGGAAAAGACATCAATACGCTGTTTCATCTCATATAAATAAAGTATACATATGATACACATGATGTCATCTGAGTTTACAAAACATTAGGAACTGCTCTTTCCATGACTGACCAGGTGAATTCAGGTGAAAGCTATGATCCCTTATTGATGTCGCTTGTTAAATACACTTCAATCAGTGTAGATGAGGGGAGGAGTCAGTTTAAAGAAGGGTTTAAGCTTTGAGACATGGATTGTGTATGTGTGCCATTCAGAGGGTGAGACAAGATTTAAGTGCCTTTGAACGGGATATGGTAGTAGGTGCCAGGCGCACCGGTTTAAGTATGTCAAGAACTGCAACACTGGGTCCCATAGGGCATCCGAGTTTGGCCGGTGTAGGCCGTCATTGTAAATAAGAATTTGTTCTTAACTGAATTGCCTAGTTAAATAAAGGTTAAATAAATGAAATAAACTACAGTTCCTGGTTCGATACCTGGCTGTGTCGCAGCTGGCTGCGACCGGGAGACACATGAGGCGACGTACAATTGGCCCAGTGTCGTCTGGGTTAGGGGAGGGTTTGGCCGGCCGGGACGTCCTTGTCCCTTCGTGGTGTAGCTACTCCTGTGGTGGGCCGGGCGCATGCACCCTGACACGGTCGCCAGGTGTGTGGTGTTTCCTCCTACACATTGGTGCGGCTGGCTTCCGGGTTAAGTGTGCATTGTGTCAAGAAGCAGTGCGGCTTGGCGGGGTCGTGTTTCGGAGGACGCACAGCTCTCAACCTTCACCTCTCCCGAGTCCGTACGGGAGTTGCAGCGATTGGACTGTAACAACCAATTGGACAAGACTGTAACAACCAATTGGACAAGACTGTAACAACCAATTGGACAAGACTGTAACAACCAATTGGATGTGGAGAAAAGAGGGTATAAAAGAACTGCTGTGTTTTCCAACAGATTCCTGTGTGTATCAGGAATGTCCACCACCAAAAGGACATCCAGCCAACTTGACACAATTGTGGGAAGCTTTGGGTCAGCATCACTGTGGAACACTTTTGACAACATGTAGAGTCCATGCCCCGACTAATTGAGGCTGTTCTGAGTGAAAAAGGGGGTGCAACTCAATATTAGGACAGTGTATATATTACGTAACAATTTAAAAACATGCTTACTAGCAGGCAAGTTATCAAGCATGCAAGTGTCCATCTATTGCATCACCAGTAACAAGTTGTTATCTTGTTGATGAATGTTGGCAAAAGTCATAGCCTACTGAACTTTTGATTTGACCTATTTTTTACATTTTGTCTTAAAGATGCACATGTTCAGCTTCACAAAAAACATGTTTTCCCATCTTAAGA